>JARDYJ010000009.1:37942543-38625043 GCA_029215755.1 Spea hammondii
AATTTTTATTTTTATTTTTTTGCATACCAATGATCCACTCAGCATTCCTGTACAATCATTATTAAGTTAAGTCATCCCTGATTAATAAATCATTCCCAGTGCATATAGTTCTCACACAAGTGTCCAAATTGCGATTGGTTGTCAAGTTCTTTGCGGTGAAACACATCCAGAGGCCCTTTTTGATGCACTTTTAAAGTAATACGTTCTTATGTATTTCCCTGGACTATTTTACTGTATATTCATCCTTGTTTTAAGTAGTAGGCTCAATGGTATCCATCAGCCAGCCCTCCAGTTATTTTGTGTGTTTTAACCCCCCCCCCCCTCCAAAAGAAAAAAAAAAATCTATCCTAGATGTAGAGTAGAGATGTAGAATATATTTACAATTTTTTTTCTTCGTGCATAACGAGTAGAAACGTCTAGCTTGTAGGAGGCCTCGTGTTTTGTGCCCAGATTCTTTGGAACTCCAGCCATACAGATGCGATACTGTAGGATACCACTATATTCCATCTTCAATTGCTACTGAGAAGGTCTGTTTGTTGCCAGATCTGGATTAGGCATTTTAGGAGACCGGAGAAGGCTACAGGTAGATTTGGTTCTGCGGTGAGCTAGTGGGTGATGCCATCCGGTCACAACACAGCAACAACCACAACACAGATGATTTTGAGTGACTTTCTTCCAAGCACAGAACGCTATCGCAGAAAATATCTGGGTTTTTTGTTTTTAATTCAACATTTATATAAAGGTAGACAAATCCTTCATGAAGTACATGTTAATTTAAACGTTTTGAGTGTATCGATAAAAGCACAGCTTTAGGTGTGAACATATTGTATATCATTACACGGCTGACACACGTATGTATATATATATATATATATATATATATGTCGGAAAGAGGTGTAACGCCAGAATCGGGTGCTGTAATTTTGGACGCTTGTGAGGCGGAACGTGTCTGATCTAGGTATTCCTGGATGGGACATTCTGAATGCCGTCGTGTCTGGCCCAATGATAATGGGCGGGGGGGTATTTATGAGCCGATAAAGTACTTGCAATGTACAAAATGTTATCAACCAAAAATCTTAATTCAAACCAAAATGAGGCTACTGTAGCTCTCTTCCTAATTTATTAACCATACCAAAATGTGTAGCAGGAAAAAATGGCCTACTGTATATGAGATACATGTTTGTTGTAGCCTGAAGAAAACCATATATATGTACAATCTTTGATTTCCCCCCCCCCTCATAATTCTATTTTGCCCATTGTAATATTAAAAAGAAAAAAAATGACAAAACTGTTTTGTATCCAACATTGCAATTGTGTTTTTGTGTGAAAATATCACTGGGAGGAACCATAATGGTAGCGTTCCTAGATCATTACGTAGCCACCGACTCAGTAATGCGTAATATGCTGATATAAGCTTTTCTTTGCAAGAATTTGAGAATATTTTCAGGTTGATTTTTTATTTATTTATTTTTTTTTAATGCTTTTTGATCTTTATCAGCTGGATAAAAGGTCAACAACACATAAGATTTAGAGAAACTAAAAAAAAGTGATCCAGCCTTTCTTCAGGAATACATAGAGATTGCCGTACATAATAAAGACCAGACGAGATTCTTACATATCCCTGTCCGTCAAATTAAGGAATCCAAGTGGGTTAGAAAATTAGTCTATCCGTATTAATGTATGTTTGGATGTCTTACAAACAAGCGTATTTCTGCTCCTGGGATGCATCTGATGGTGAGTCAAAGAAGATTACATTTAGTGTTCTCAAAATCTTCTGTGCAATTTTCATTAATGTTTGTGTGTGTGTGTGTGTGTATATATATATTTATGTGTATATATATATATATATATATATATAATTACACATTGGATTTGTGCTTACAGTGTTAGAGAACAATGATGAACAAAGCACTAGCACTCCAGAAGGCAGATGTAACACAAGACAACAAAGCCTATTTAAATGGCGAGCCGTAGACATGGCCATTTGTGTTGACGTGTGACAATTCAACATGCTGTCCCACTCATTAATGGTGTCCTGATCTTTGATTTTCAACGGGCTCTGTTAGCCCTTTAAGGTAATAGAAAGAAACTAAACCGGTATCTTATGGGACATCTCTTAAACATGTCCTCAGCACGTTTTCACCAGAGCAAGTTGTATATACTCACCTCAGAAGCTAAACCGTAATTCTAAGACTACCAATGCTTTTGAGTGTCTGTTTCTGCCCCCTTACATATAGAAAGCCTTCCTACCTCTGGGACAAGCCTCTTCATGAACCTTGTGTATGCTTCACTAAATCTCCAAAAGGTGTATCCATTCTGCGGAGACTCTACCTACATTGTATTTATAAATATGCAATTATTTTCACATCTTTCAATGAAAGAATATATAATATCTTTTCTTAAAACTGTGAACATAGGCTGCACACCTGCCTGACCCATCAAAGTGTTAAATACCTTCTTGTATCGCTCCTTTTAATGCTGGGCTATTGTACACCCAAGGAGGAAACCCTGAGCTTTGGGAGACAATTGAGTGTCTTTATGAGTCACATCGTGATGCCCTAATAGGATCACACTTTAATGTGTCAATTGTGAACATGAATGGTGTTTTGGAAGGAAAGAAACTCTCATCCTAATCTCCCACCGTTTGTATTTTATATTTAAACAGTGGATTGCCATTGGGGTTGGAAAACCCATGCACTTGCATACAATGCGGAAAAGTGGGTCCTATAGAAAAGAAATTTATAGTCTAGTGCAGCTTTGGAAAATGCTGTACATCTAACCTGCTTGCGGGTAAGTTATAGAATGACATAATGTAGAGTGTATATTATACATGTTTTACCCCTTGAAATGGTCCATTAAAGAGCAATATGAGCACTAAAAGCATAGAGCAAAACTCCCAAACTCCACTATGCTGCCTGTTGTGCAGCAGAGTTATTAAATTCTTGTGGATCTCTTTCTATTTTAAATATTATATTAGAACTATCTAAATTTGTGTACTGTATTTGTACAATGATTAAGATTTAACTAAGAAATAACTCATGAAATTAAGTGATGCTCCTTTTCACCTAAACATTATTGGAATGCTCAAGCAGATTAAATGATTAAACTAAAATAGATGATTAAAAGAGTTGATAATGTTGAAATTTTTAACTAAATTGTTGGTAGAAAAAAAAAAACCTTACCGAGATTCTTAACCTGTGGGGAGTCCCCTCTCTGCAATGCATTGTTACATTTGAGGAAAATCAAAGTTAATGTATAATTGGCTTTGGTTTTACTTGCCTTTATTGAGATCAAAGTGATAGAGACTGCAAGGTTCCGCATCAGAGGGATGCTGTAACTTGAATTGGTATGTTTTCCATTGTAGGTCTACAGAGCGTAACAATTAATTGTACTTGGTGCTTACAGAAGTAATAGTAGAAGAGGGTATTAATATAGCCCATATCTTTGATATCACCAAATAGTCGTCTTTGCGAATAAGATGCTTAGTGATGGTAAAAGGCATTGTATACATGTAGTGCTTCCTAGGCTATTGCCAACACACAAGTATTAAAGGGCCATACATATGCGCTGTGCTTGTTCAGTATAGTGAATTAAGTGTAAAGGTGCAAGCATCTGGTCGTTTGCTGTTTCCTTGGCTAGAACCCAGATACGTTTTCATTCTTCTCGGCTCAATGTGTGGATTTCTTTATATGCCCCACGCCTGCCCCAAACGTGGTTGCACACTGGTTAAGTGAAACGCTCCCTTTAATGTCTGCTCCCTGTGGTTAGCTTTTAAAGTATATAACTCATGCCCTTCAAGCACCGTATTTCAAGGTGCTGGCTACTAATTAAACCCATATTGTTGCTAAACCTATAGAGCTTCCTATGTCTTATGGGGCTGGCAGCTAAGATTATGCTCCCCAAGCACAGGGAGGAGGGATGGGGGGGGGCCCAAATATTTTGTGGAAAATCCTTTCCATTAGAAACATGTGTTTAGGCCTGAAAGTGAGATTGTGTTCACCTCCACCCAGCACCTGAGCCGTGTGTAAACCAGATGTGCTTTATTACAAGAGCTGTCCGCCTGTGTCATGCACAGTGAGAGATTACAGAATGCCTAGAAACTGTGAGGACATCTTCCCAAAATCCTAGGACTAACAAAAAAGTTGTTAACCCCTTAATGACAAAGCCTGTACATGTAGGGGCTCATTGAATTGTTTTCAATGGGTTTTGGAACCGCCCATTGCCCTTGAGGGGTTAAAGACTGTCACAGCCTGCCATACTATACTCTAATGTCTGGCATCATGGGAAGATAAGAGGCAGTTGCACTCCCCTATGATTTAGACGTGTTTATTACAATAAACAACACCAACATTTTTTATTGGGGCAGAGTAGGTCATGGTTTCTGTACCTTTTAAATTATGCTTCAGTCCAATTTTCTCAGCTCCAATTCTGCACTTGGAAATAAATCAAGTCTCTCCACTTGTGCATATGATGTCACAGCGAGCTTCGTCATGCTTTTCTGCAGAGATGATGATATTGAAGATGCGTCAACCGTGCTTCAACGTACCTTGCGTCGTCAACAAGAACCACCCAGACTGATGTTTGCCACCTGATATACTTCATTTGGTTACAGGACCCATAATAATAACTGAGCTTCCTTTGATCCAACTGCACTATGTAGTGTAAATCGGTTTTAATGAGTGTGAGTGAGACTGCTTCTCTTTACATAGCCATGAGATTGTTAGTCACTGGAAAAAGAAAAAAAGGTACAAGTTAAATAGAGGAAGGCTGACAAATTGTTGAGAGAAGAACACCATGTCATCTCAGTCAGAACTTGCGTTTAGTTATGTAGGGTTGCTGAATTATGAAAAAATGTTGCATTGGGTATCATGTGAGTTTCAGTAGGGCCTTTTACTCATCGAAACACCATAATGTCTTCCGCCGTTAAGCCTGAGGAACGTTATCATCAACCTAGACTGTCCTGCTATAAAAATAAACCACAAGAACATAGTATGTTCCTGCTCAGGGGCTCGGGTGTTATGGTGGCCTGTACCCATTCCTACTACTGAGTTTGGGCAGAGATCTGCGTCTGATTCATTGGGGCCACGTTCCTTGTCCTATATGTTAGGAAAGAGCATTTTCTCCACACACAAACGCAACAAAATGATATCTCAGTTGGGCAAAGATGACAGTTTATGGGGATATATTATCACAGATAAAAAGGGTCTAAGCCAGGGTGATCCCAATGATCAATAAACCCTGTACCAGAGGCTGCCTAAATGCATTACATCTGCTTCGCAATGGCTGTTTTTTTAATTTACATTTTTATTTTTTTTTACAATTATTTTGAGATGTAGCATCATCAGATATCCCGGTTCCTGAACTCCTAAGAGAGAACCTAACTCTGACGTCAAGAAATACTCGTATCGTTAACAGTTAATATATATATGCAAAGATAGTAAGTAAGCCTCGCTCAGTGAGAGATACAAATCAAAGTGCCTCCTTCTCTTACTGGACCTTAGAAAGACCATAGAAGAGGATGGGTGTCAAAGGAATAGAGAAGTCCCTCGTGGACAGTGTCGATAAAATGGACTGTGTATGAAAGCTACAAATAATAGGTTGGATCAGAATCCTGGACCTGAAGCCGTTGTTAAAGATACCCAGATCTGTGGGCTGAGGCCTGCTCCATGTTCTGGTTTCAATTTAGGGTATTGTAAATGTCCGTTAAACGGTACCCTGTCCTTGAAGGATTTAAACCCAGACTTAAATGCGCAGACTCCATCCATCCATTCCAGACGGGGATGCAGCACAAGACAGGGCAACCGTCTCCGTGGAAACAGAGCCTGCTCATCCATCAGCTCCAGCAATAATGAAAAAAAAATATATATGATCATTTTAGTGGAAGCAGTCTGACATATAAGAGAGAGATTAAAAGGGAAGGAAGTGTGTTCATGGATGAAGGTTAGATCTAACTAAGGCACCCTTTGTGTGATCTGTTAAAATAACAGACATGGTGTAAGTGATCTTTGTAGGCACCCCAGCCATGTGTAAGCGCCAGTCTATGTCATCAGAGACCTGTCCGTAACACCGGGATAAAATACGTAATGTTCTAGGTTTAGCAAGCAATCACTGCAAGTAAAAGCAGTATTATATGTGGCAGCATTATGGCTTTTGGATTGGAAATGAATATTCATTTGTTAGAGAACCATTCACACAGCTGGCCCTTCTGCCATTAAATTCCTGTACTGTCACACTCAGTGAATAGTCCTTTAATGTATTAAACCTCAAACCTTTAGTATTGGTTTAGCATTCTTGTGTTTTTAAACGTTACGTCCTTTGCTTAGTTGAGTTCCATTATACAAGACATACAAACTACTTTGTTAAATCTGGCGCAGGGTATTTTGATGACAATCAGCGGTTGCTGCCAGGTAGTTCAAAGGCAACTCCAACCATGCCTTAACTACTACATTTCCCATCATGCCTTGCACCTGTGTGGTATGTGGAGTTTCATTAGCAAGGCAATCCTTCACGCAAACAGGATCTTAACAGTAACTGCACGAAGGTAACGTCTGTAATGTCGTTGATCATTTTGCTGGGTTGGCAAGGTTAGTTTTGCAATTAAAGGCACAGAACCAGCATAGAGGCTGTCAATGGAGCAAGGAGTTATGTTTACTTTCTTTCTTGTATGGGTTAACCCAATCCCACCGCGACTGTACACCCTAGACACAGCTGGAAAGAGTTACCGGCTTAAAGATTGCGTGTTGTCATTTAGTACGGTAACTTTAACTGTTTGCAACAAAGAGGGTGAAATGGCGAAGTTACAATGCATGCATGTTCATAGAGACATTATGGCCAACCTGGTACACGCATGCAGATCACGTGTCAGCGCATGCATCCTTACAGGTGACAACATTTAACCGGATGAGTACTTGAAGCACTAGTAATACATGGCTCTGTTCACCCCCAGGGGGACTGAAATGGTTACAGCTCCTCGTAGCGTCTCTTAGTACCAGTGTTCTTAATAAAAACAGAATTCTTCTGATATTTAAAAAGGACACTTGTGCGGCAGATAGATGGGGAAGATAGTAGCTTGGGCAGACACTGGTGGCTCGCAGATTAACGTGGCCCGGATGGCTTTCGTTCCCTCTTAGGCTGCTGTATAGAGATTCACATTAGTTAACACTTTATGTGCCTCTTAGAAACAAGGCCTGCGGGTTAAAAGACACAGTGTTTTGCAGCACATGCGAGAAACATGTTTGTGTAAACAGACTGTTTGTTTGAAAACAGTAAAGCTGCATTAATCCGGAGCTGGAGTTGTTTTCATCAATTAACCATACAAATTAACACAGACAATTTAAACATTGCATACAGTTTATTAGCACAATTCAAAACAAAGCTGTCACAGCTCTATCTTGTACCGTTTTCTGCACTCATGACTGTGTCATACCTCCAAAGTGGCCCTTTTTGAGACCTAAATTATTACAATGTATTGTTTTATATAGCACCATCATATTCCGTAGCGCTGTGCAATGGGTAAACAGACATATAGTAGTATAATTAGACTTACAGAAACAACAGGGGAGGAGGGCCCTGCTCAAACCAGTTAAAATCTCCGTGCCCCTCTTTGCTCCCCCTGATGCCCCTCTTTTGAGTGTTTGCTGGGTATGAGGGTCTCGCAGGGTTCTGCAGTCTTAATAATGTGTATAGAAACAGCACGAAATGGATTTATAAATCTGATAACTAAAACACAGTATTATACTCTTTAAGTAACTCACTCAGTACATGCATACATGTAATTTGGAAGAAAAATGCAAAGTATTACAATATCTGTTATAGGTTTATATTCTTATTTTTGTAGGGAAAACGATAGCTGTCCGTTCGGAATTTCCTAAATGTCACGATGCCCTTGTGACCTTTCCGAATGATCTGGCTACACAGATCTTTACATGTATTAAAGGGATCACATGCATTGTCTGTGCTGTGACAACTGCAAGGAGGTAAATCCAAAATCCTTTATTCCTTCCCAGCAGCCTGGCAGCTTTTTCTTCTACCTTTTAGATATTCCACTTAAGCCTTTTCCCCCTACAGTAAGTAACTGAGCACAGATGCTGTGTGTAAGAAATGGCAAGTGACAAGGTATCGAACGAAGCATTGGAAATCAATTCACGCTAAATGTGCATCTTAACTATAAGTGAAGAGTTGAAAACAATCCCGTTTTTATAGCTGTGGAGATAAATACTCTGTTTTTATTAGGAAAAAATTGCTTTGGACTAAATAAAGTCATTTGATTAACAAGTCAATGCATGTGGGATATTGATGTTTTGGAGAGGAGTTTGCAAGGTCCACAGCGCAGCCTGGGAACGTACCTCTGAATTAACAGTCGGCCTAAAAATATGGCCCAGAAAACCCTGCGCTTCCAGATTTACGAGGGGCTCCTGCCCTGTCGGTGCCCTGTTAGGTTTATTAGGATGAAATATTGGGTCGTGGCAGTACTCTGTGAAATAAGAGCCGACCTTTAGCCTTTGTTCCTTCTCGGTGAAAATTAGCACTACATCTTAATGCAGATCACAGCACACCGAGTGCCAAAGGGTACGCTGGTCATATTGTAGATATATGGGCAGATACATATTTATTTCTGCCTGTGGAAGTAGCTAAATAGATTAGATAGCTCTATATATATATATATATATATATATATATATATATATATATTGTGGAAATGCCTGGCTAATCAAATCTGTTGGCTCTTAAAATATGACATCATTATATCAATAGCCTCAGTATCTGGAAGTTATTGAGCCTGTTGCATGAAAATTAATTAACACCAATATATCCAGAATGTTGGCTACTGCTATAAACGGCATTATCTTTATTTATAAGGGGTCACGACCCTGTGTCGGAACTCGTGTGGGTCCATCTCCACAGATTCTCCCCTATCTCATTCTGGAATCTGCTGCTCTTTTGGTCTTCATGTTAACCGCTGACCTCATAAATATCGGAGTCAGCAACTAATGACAAGTACCCGTTTGCACATTATTGTCTGGTATAGGGCCAGTTGTGGCTACTCCCGTGATAGTTACATCACAGTACATCTGATTATGGAACACTTTTGGGTTACATTTCTGATAAGTGTAATCAGTGACTTGTTCATTCATTTTATGCCATATATTTCTGACCAGTTACAATTATCTTATTTGATTGTAACTGGTAATACTGTACGCTGTGATGTCATTTAAGGGAAGTGACCTGATCTCTGAAACATCTCTATTGCGGCGAGGTAAAATTACAATCTATTTTTACCTGTGTTTTATGACTCTGTCAATTTGTTTAGCTCATCAATCCTCGGATCATAATTGCAGGCCAGTGTCCAATTCTCCCTTTGCATTGTAATGCAGATTGTACCGATAATGTCCTTCACTTTATTGCTTAGTGCTTCATCATATATTTCTAGCGTGAATGTTGGATTAGCATTATTATAAATAATTCTATATGTTGGGAACCGTACAGTCTTCAATTTACTAGTTTGTGACTTGTGACCTCTAGATATAGAACTGATTGTATTTTATTAATCATCTGCAGCGTATCATCATTATTACCTATTGATTGCTGGGTTTATTGAATGTTGCTATGGATAGCTCTGGGATATACTTATCGTATGCTTTAGTGTTATTAGTATATATATATATATATATATATATATATATATATATATATATATATAAATAAATAACATTGTGAATGGTGATAGATAGTTGTTCACATTCCCATTTTGTAAGCATTTTGTTAGCACTGTGACGTCAGTTAAAGTCCTTTTAATATTCCACCTCTAGAATGTTTGTTTTGAAAATAAGAGTAACAGTTTGAACTTCATTCGTTGGTTTGTTTCTAAATACATCTGATTGTTCGGCTACTTCTGCTACTCCTAAATGATTGGCTCGGGGCCACTGAAGACCCCGCAGCGTCCCGTTCTCTATGTGGGCGGTGAGGACCCCCTTACTACGTATTTTAACCGCAGAAGGCGATGCCTCCCGTTAACTGTTTAAACTGCACTAAGTTGTCAAAGGCCGTCTCCATAGTGACAAGAGGATGCTTGAACGCCTATGAGCCTTCCCTTGGCAGGCCTCCCTGGCCCGCTGATTGGAGGCTAAGTTTGTCACTAACCTGCGGCTATCGCCCCATTGGTTAGCTGCCTTGCGACATTACCCGTCTAGTGTCACTAAAGTGAAGCCGTTACCTGGGCAACCTAGTGTGTTCCCTCCGGAAGCCCGCTCTGTTGGTTGCAGAGGGCACTCCAGGGGCGGGACTTGAGGAGCGGTTGGTAAAGTCGCTTGCCAATCACCAGCAGCGGGACATTCAGCGGGTTTGAGAGTTTGTGGTGAGAAAAGTCACAGAACCGTCGGTCCTGACGGTTTAGTATCCGGGAGAGACACACAAGCGTTCGCCAGCACACATGGAGGACCGGGACGTGCAAGGGGACACCGGCTGGAGCACATGTGAGCACCTATTGGGGTATTTGGGGGGGGGGGGGGGGTCGAGGTACACCTGAGGTAACCCCAGCTGGACAGGTATCAGGCTTTCCACACATGAGCACTGGGGGCACCTTTACTGGCCCAAGTGGCTAATACCTCGGCGCAGGGGGGTTCTTAGGCACCATGTGAGGTAACTGAAGCTCCTGCTTTTACCGGGGGTTGTGTTTCCGTGTGAGGTGTGCGCAGCTTCCAATAACGTGTTTTATTATTTTTTGTGTTAAGTGCCCCCCTGAGTGTCCCTTTTGTGGCCCTCTGGTGCAGGAGCTCCGAATGTCTGCTGGGTATATCGCTGGGCTGTGCAGGCCTGAAAGGCACCGGTGATGTTTATAAACAGGGCAGTAATGTTTATAAACTCTGTGGTGTAAGTGAAATACATTGTGTCTGTACATACCTCACTAAAGTACTTAAACCTGTATTATTAATAACTCACAAAGTAAAGCATAAAACTCTGTCCCAGTGATTGACCTGGTACAGTTGTCTGCTTCAAATATTCACCCATCAGTAATATGTGTATATATATATATATATATATATATATATATATTTCAGCTGGCTTTATTGGGTATGCCACGTATCATGCCCCAAATAGGCATAATTACATTCTTGCGACCAAACCATTGCTTTTTTTATTTTATCCATGGCTCAATGCAGTAAAGGGAGATTAAAACCATAAAACCCCATACATAATCATTACTTTCAGAACCATATTGAGTTTTACATATTGACTAGTTTGGTTTGCTGCCCAGCGGGTATATGGAAAGCACTTTGTAACACTACTAACAAGTGCGTAATCTTTGGTGAGTTTCACTTGGTGTATTCCCTGATCCTTGAATATTTTGCTGCTTTTTTTTTCCTTTGGAAGGTGACGATGGCGACAAGATGGGAACTAAAACCAGCCAGAGGTCAACAAGGGACAGAGGAGCCTATGGAGATTTTCATAGCATATACCAAGAGCAGCTGCGCAGAATAGCTTCGCTGGACATCATCAGTGAAGATGGTATAAAGGTCAGTGAATAACCCTCGCCCCCAAAGTTTCTGACCCTATTGACCATAGTGCAGAGTCTTTTCAAAGTCAATGAAACTCCTCTGCATGGACTCTTCCTGGGCTATTGTAAAGAGAGTAGATTCATGGGAATCTGTAACGAGATTGTGCTATTGCATAGCAAAGAGGCATTACATTTAATTAAAACACTCTAAGAATGTGCTGTTTGTTATTTTACAGGAAGCTAGTCTGTTTTGACTTTGCTTTTGCTGATCAATGAAAAATCCCAGACTTGGCCAATGAAAAATCACTGGCTTGGCTGCTGTCCTGTAATGACACACAGCGGTTTCTGTTAAGCGGTATTTTCTGTAATATAAAAAGGAGGAAAAAAATAACCCTCTTTTGTAACAGCGCCAACGCATAGATAAGGAGTAAGCGCAGACATTCTCCGCTCTCCCCGTGGAAGCCCATTTGGTGAAGATCCCAGCTGTGGTATCCAGTTGCTCGGTTTGATGTTAATAGGAACACAATACATTTGTTTCCTCACTTTTGACCAGAATGTTGACTCTCCTTGCAGCTCCACTACAGTTATGTGATTATGAATCACGAGGGCTAATTAACACGTTTAATCCTTTGACATGAATAATTATTGTACAGTGGCATGTGAATGATGTTGTTGGATTTGAGGAGCAAAGTCCATTATCTCCATGCTATTTACATGTTTGGTTAAACCCACTTATATCCTTTCTAATTACAAATCACAATATGTTGCCAGATGACGTTTAGCCTTGCACTCTAATTAGGCAGCAAAACAGAACTCCTTGAACGGGAACAAACAGGTATTAATGAGTGCTTTGGCAGAGGCTGTTCTTTGCTTCCAGATATTTTTTTCTGGGGGGGATTGGAGGGTTTCCAAACAGTTAAAACGTTTCCCTAGGGGTTGGTTAACTGAAGCACAATGTGGGTGTTCTGTTTTTTTCTGTGCTACCGTAGGTTAATTCCTGCTGCATTTTACCTAACTTAATACACGATGTAGGTAAAAAGAAAACTGCTCATGTGCTCTTTTTTTTTTCCCATGACCATTCGTAAAGCATTCCAGATGGGTATCATCTGTAGCAAATGCAGGGACCCCCAGTCACTAGAGATGAAACTACGCACTTGCATTGATTTCTCCATACTCCACCTGTTTGTCCTATGCGTTAATAATAAATCAATATTGGTAGGTCTATGTAACCTAAGGTATAACCCTCTTTTCATCTGATATACACACAAGCAAAGTATCGGGTGTTTTTGTAGCGAAATATATTGGGATCCATAGGTTTACTATGCTTTATGGAGCCAGAAAAGCACAGGAACAATTGGTTATGTTCCAGAACATGAACATGTTATTTAAAAGTTAGGAGCCAGGAAAGCAAACAACTTTTAAATATAAAACAGCACAACAATCTAGGGCACTGGGGTAAAAATGTAGGAGCAACAGCTTGGGATTTGCCCGGCTCTGTTAAATGCCGTGCAGAGAGCAACATGATCTCTTGGGATATTTAGTATGTGGCATCAACAGATTTGGGGGATCTGTTGGATAAATTGACTACACGGCACCAGGTTAGCTGAGGATGGATTTATTTAGTTTGATGTATGGGTCCAAGAAAATTTCAGATCCATTGATTTACTTTGGATTATGGAGCTAAAATACCATTAAGATCTATGGAGTTGGTGCTTGGGATCCATTGCTGTAGCTTGGTATTGAGAGCCCCAGTAAAGTAAACACAAAGGTTTCAAAGATTTGGAGCAGACGGTTAATGGCACTGTTCATAAAGCCTCACTCGTGCAGGCCTGGTGTATTTTCATTCACTTCATCATACACACTTTATATGATCTCAGTGAATCGTACACTGGATATCTTTGGGTTTAAGTTACTCGGTAGCCGGGGCTCTGTTTATGCAGCACTTCATAATCAAAGGAAAAAAATCTCCTTTGTCTGGCTTAATTATTTTCCTGGACCCTTACTTGGAAGGTGTCCCAACAAATGGGTTTAATTTACTCAGTATGTTTTATTTCCAAAAGTAGCAGTCTTTGCTTGTTCATTTCTAGACATTTTAAAAAATTCTCTACCTCTATAGCTTGCCCCTTATGCAGGAATGGAAATAATTATGAAATACTGAGGTAGATATTTAAATGCTTGTGCGAGGAGCGTTGGATATGAGAACGATTAAGATAAGCGGGCCGGGTCTCCAGAATGATTTTATTATGAGCAGCGAGCAGGATTGTGTTAGAATGGATACGTGATTATATGATTTGTTTTTTGTTTATGCCAGGAACGTTTGCTTATGGTTTGTTACACGCAGTTTTAGCTGGTCACGTTTTTTTGGTGCTTAATGAAATAATTATGGGGTACTATAGCGGGCACAGCTGCATTAGTGGGGGCATTAGCGACTGCTTTAGAGTTGACTGGTGACATACATTAAACATTGTCCTGTTCATTAGTGCCCAGAGAGCTATTGCTATTGTTTACCATTACTGATGTGACCTGGAAGAAGCTACTATTCAGCGCATTAAACAGATCAAACTAAAATCTTTGGTGCTTTGCGTAAAAGAAACTTAGGTTTTCACTCAGCTAAGGGGAAATCCCCAAGTCGTAATGAAAGAACAATGAATATAGCCGCAGCAGCCCACGTTTCGCACTTTCCAACTTTAGCGACTTTGGCTTAGTTGATTTGAGTTGTTTCTGTGGAGTTTCCTATCAAACTTGGGTCAGTACTCAGGTTTTAATGAATCGAACCTTGAAGTTTGTGTCATGCTGGGTTTCAAAGCCAGGCACTTCCACAGATATTGTAGATTACATTTTATAATCCCTTTACTGATGTCGCTGGGTCAGTCCCCCTGCCTAGCAGAGCTGCACAGTGGGCACATTACGAGGGCCACGTTACCACAGCATGTGCTTACGTTATATTAAAGCACGTGCATCTTTTTGTTTGTATCCCTTTAAGTGCGTTCGGGGCTTGCTGACACTAAGCAGGAGGCCGACGGCTTTAACAAAATGAAGGATTTTTACTGTACTATCTGCAAAACCTCTTCTAACTATGGCCTTCAAAAGGTAGCCTACAATCTAAAAACTTGTTCAAAACCTCTATTGCTGGATAAAGTGGACTATACTTTGAAACCGTTTTTTTGAAATATGTAGCCTTTTCTGTTTTTATTTAATTTAACGTTAATTCCCTTTCGGGAAAATGCATTGCTCGAGATGTATCTTAGCTCCTTCTGTGCCAGTGTGTGAGTTAAAAAGAACAGAACATTATATACATACATACCGTAATCTACTAACCTATACATCTATTGTATGAATAAAATAGTATTCCCTATGTGAATCTGAGCTGTCACCCCCAAGGGCTTCTTTTAACCAGTGCAATGGTGGTTTCTTTTAAAAAGTATAGAACGCGGTAATCGTACTTAGAACCCATTAGAAACAAACTGTATATAAACATCAGACGCGAACATGCGGATGGTTTTTGCGCTGCTGGTTATTGTGGATGAGTAGACAGCATGGTCCTTTAAATTCTCTGCATCAGAAAGAAATTATGGGCTCTGCCCGGCAGAGATATTATTGTCCTGGGTAACGAAATGCGCCTTGCTTCTTTCTACTGCCAGGACAAGGTATGGAAAGGATAAATCAGCCCATGTTATTTTACTGCCCCTTTCTGGAAATTTCGCGCATTGTGGGGTTTGGTATATACTTTTTGGTCACATGGGTTAATAAATTATAGGTGACCATACGTACTGCAGGGCATTGAGGCGTGTCTAATATTCCTGTTGGAATGATTAGCTTTCAGGCCTGTCCTGTACAGTTAGGGACATCATTTATATTCTGTGTCCGTGTTTGACAGGCTGTGTGACAATATAAATTGTGATGCATTTTTGCTATATATGTTTTTTTTTAAATCAAGTTCTGCACATACATATAACATGATTTTTCTGTTGTTGTTTTTAAAGGACTGCGGTTAGATATCTTTGCCTCCCTCTCTGCATTTCATTATACATGCAGGAAATCTAAGAGAAGCAGTGGCCGGTCTCGAGTTAGCAGCGAGGTGCAAAGAGAGGCTGTTATTTGGATAGCCAATGCACGCCTAGAATTTCACACAAAAGAGGGATTGCGGTTGGCAATTATAATTCAGAAAAGCACATCCCTTTGCAATTACTACAGGCGCTCCCAGCGACCAGGGGTGCTGGATGTCTGGAAATTGGAACTGCGGCAAAAGCAGCTTCTTCTGCTGTTCGCATTAAGGTCCAGTAAATGTGACCCAAATTCATTTCACGGCTGTAATTGAATCCCGGTTTGTGCCAGAGAACTCTTTGATATCTCGCCGCTCCTGTTGCTATAAGGAATGCCTTTTTTGCGTATTTGCATGATGTTTGGCAAGGAACAGCTGCACGGCACACCAGGGAATTCGGCGTGAGGACCCTCATTTCAATATTTTGAAAGTTTAAAGGAAAACATTAAATGTAGACCACAGTCCTTCATATTTTGGCAGCATTTGTGTTTATGTCCTTGTTTAATGGCAACTGTAAAAGTTTTTTTTACAGTCTTGTAAATCATGTTGAATCTAACAATCAAACTGTATATCCCAAATGATTTGACTGGTATTTGTTAAGCTGACAGTCGGGGTACTGTCCCATAGGCGGAAGACTGATGGGGTGCCTGGAGGAAGTAATAACCGATATTCCAGCCATGCAAAGTATGTACGTCTTCTAAGGCACGCGTCACGTTGTGGCATTCCGCGCAGGTCTACGATGATTGTTTACGCAGTGCCATCGTACTCTGGAACGCTGTACAACGGACAACAAGGAAGTAACACGTAGTAAATCACATAACAATTTAGACTTAAAGAAACAAAAGTTGACGAGGCCCTCTGTTCAAGTAAGGTAACCAAAAATTCTGGCAGTGAGAAATGTAGAGAGGGCGTTTTAAATCCAGCCAGGGCAAGATACGTTACCCCTAATTTAAATTGTGGTTACGGGTTTTTTTTTGCCTTGAAGCATAGAGTTGGATATGAGTCAGAAAGCAGCATAACCTATTAACAGCATCTAAATACTCCTCCTAATTTGGCTGGCTTGCCCATTTTTCCAGGAAGCTGTGTGTGCTTACGGAGGTGTATAACCTTAATGGCTTGTTGTATGCCATTAAAAGGTATTGTACACTCATAAAAGAATGACATTTTGATCAATGCCGTTAAAAGAATTATTGTCTTAACACAGAAAAGCTTTCCTGTTACAAGTTTAAAAATACGCCTTTAAAAGCTTTTTATTGAATATCTCCGTGTCCTGGAGAAAGCAGCCTGTTTTGGCACGTGCCTGCCCTGAAAGACTCTGCATTTAACCCGAATACAATAGCTGCCTGGCTAGATGGGGGAGGACCCGAGTGTCTGCCACCTGGAGCAAAGCTTTAAATGAGTTCTAGCGTCAAATCCCAAGAGATTCCCATACTGTTTGGGTATAGAAAATGGAATAAAGGCAGCCAGAAAGGTTAACAACAAAGACATTTTAACAATATGTAAAATGCCTAACATTCCCAGAGAAAGTATGTGCAATAAATGCCATTTCTCCACCCCACCAACCTTCCATTGTCATGACTCCCAAGGTTTGTCCTTTACTCCATCACTGGCATATCTTTTATCTGCTCTGCATTACAGACGTTAAAAAACCAAGCTTTCTGTGCACACAAAAAGTTAGTTACTTTGGTTATCTGCAACCTGTGCCTAGCTAAACGCTTGCTAAGGGTCATGGGATTTGTACTTTAATACGAGCTGCCTGGTGGCTTTGCCTGGATGTTCCTGCCAACTATATAACTAATGCAGATAATAATAAAGAATGGGTAGAAAAGAGAAAGCTTGTAATCTCAATGCATTCCCAGACTTGCAGTAGGTTACGCTTTGTGGGTGACCATTCAGATTAACGATATGCATGTTCTGGTCAGCAACGTGTGAAATGCCCAGCTCCCGTAGGATGTTGGCTGTGTACGCTGCTCTGGTTTGGTTGTGTGTGTTAGGCATTGCCATCTGCAGTAGAGGATAGGATCAGCTCCCTAATAAATATGGATATGTTTTCCCTTTTCTTCTTATCCGACACTCCCTGATCATTACATTGAGAAATTACCTTCGGTTTCATATTCTGCCTTGGATAAGCATTACGCTACCATTAACCTCCAAGTTACTTTTTATAGCATGTTCTTGTTCCTTTGTGCTCTTTGCAGGTTATGTGTAGTTGTAATTATGTGTATTCCACAGATTGGTGTTCTCTTGTTCTCTGTAATCATCCCACGGGTTCTGACGAATCAGTGGTCTTGAGTACCTAATTTAGCCAAATACTAAATGAGATCTGATCGCACTGGATACTCTAACAGACACACAGCACTTCTCGTAGGCCCGGCTTATTACCGGGATAATGACTTCTTGTGTCTTAACCCTGGATCGGCAGCAAGCAAAGAGGCAGCAGGTGCGGCCGGATGACCCAGAAGCCGTTTAGATTCAGAGCAGCAGATCCTGGATATCACGATCTGTAAACTACCTGTCTAGCAAAGTGTTATTGACTGAAGATAAATTCGCTTCATTATTAACTTGTGTCTCTGTTTCCCTTTAGGAAACACATCAAAATGTTGTTTTGTTTCCTATCTTTGTATTTAACCGCAAGGAATATCAGACTGAGAAAGGGGGCTTTGTAAAGCCGACATGTCTGTCTGTTTTATTAGGGAGAAGATTATTCTCTGGTGTTTTGTGTGCATGATATATCCGGCCTCTGATCCTGAGGGTGGTTGTATATAACAACAATAACAAACAGACAGTTATTGAAAGGGTTTGAACTGATTTGCCAATACAAGGCTTCCCCTTTACAGCCAGATCATTGATCTGTTCAGCGGTATCAGCGCCCGGCTTTTTCTTTACTTTAAACCTGATAAGTATTTCTTTTATTTATTGCGTGTGTGCCGAGCGGAGTTTGACAAGCTACGGAGCCGAGGCTTAATTTTAATGTTAATCTCAAACATCTGTTGAGCTGCTTTACTCGTAGGATATTTGAATTTCTTTAGTTGGTTTACGAGACATCATACAACAGACGGGCTAGGTTTTGTGCTGGTCTCTGGGCTTTTAACTCAATTACCCCGCTTTTTCAAGACCCCGCAGATAAATCTTTTGATTTGAACATGCCTCGGAAATGGCAGCTCCCTCGGCCAGCCGTCACTCCCCATTGTGAATTCTGGACTGGTGCACACACACGTGTCCCCCATCCAACCATTTAATTATGTTCTGAGGCTGCTTTTCTCATGCTAATATGCCTAAGCAAATAAGAAGCAATAAAACAGTTGGAGTGGAGAAGGCCTCCTATTCAGATGTTTTCTCGTTGTGTTTACTCTTTCTAATGAACTAGATCAACCAAATGCTGATTATTTAAGCAGAATGACAGAGAGTCAAGTGCACCTCATTTGCCTGGCTCTAGTCGCAGAGAATTAGTTCTATATGAGAAAAAGTAGAAAATGTCCATTTTCTGACCTGGCTCTCTTTTTAAAGGAATAGTAGAGCTTCACGATGAGGACTTGCGTTGATAACAGTATATGAATAAGCGGCAGCGTCGGAGGCGATAGATATCGTGCTCCATAGTTTACAAACCCTCATATTCTTCTCATGCTCTGTTTCTACTGTAAATGTCACACTTTCCACAACAATTTCTGCTATATCATCATCTGGTGAACAGGCAATGTTTGACATGTCTAATTTTTTTTTTTAAACAGACCAAGAAAGGTCAGATTTGACCAAAACAATACTGTTTGTTGACTTAATAGTGCAGGATAACCCCCAAGAATTGACAGAGACTGCAGCAATTTGTTTCCATATATATATATATATATATATATATATATATATAGTCTACAACATGTGTAGAAATCTCTCACCTCTTTTTTAATTTTCATAATTTCTCTTTGGCAAATAACCGCCAGGCTCCTCACTTGGAGTAGTGGTCGACACATCTTACATTCTACCCCTCGTACACATACATGCCTTTCATGCTGTCGCAGTCCAGCAGCTCTACTTAGGATTCATGAAGGGGGCACATAACATATGGGATATTCTTGTCTATAGTATGAAGGATCTCTTGTTTGGCATAAGGTATGCTATAGGGAATTTGGAGGACGGTAAAGCTCCTGTAAGTCATTTGCTTGTAGCCGACACGCCGCACACTTCTGTCTGTAATACATTATTATGACATTATTACTGTATTCATTGCCAGCCACAACCTTTCAATACCCTGGCCCATTCTGGGGCTCTAATGGAAAAGGGAGGATTTTAATTGGCGTTTCTTCCTACTGACAACTCCTTACCTCGTTTTTAACCTTTCCCTGGCTGCGGAAGAATTGTCTTTAGACTGATCTTTCTTATAAAAGAAAAAAAAAAAAAAAAAAAAAAAAAAAAGGTAGTTTGCTATAATAAATAATTTTTTTTTTTTTAAAAAGCGATCACACACCAGGCAATTCTGTATTGTATACACACACACACACACACACACACTAAATCTGTTACACAGTGGTTTTCTCCATTCATTACCGTGTAACGTAGCCAAATATGTGCGCGTTCCACATTACATTGTGCCTTTTGCAGACACGCTGCGTTTAGGCGTTCTAATGACCTTAAACGAGACATTGTAGCATTAGCATTGCTAGAGGGTAGCGTTTGTGTCTTTTGTGGAAAAATACCTATCCTGTAGGACTCACAATCCATGAAAGTTAATTGAAACTATTTCTCTTCACGTTTTGGCAAGCGAAGCATGCGTTATAAGCATTAATATCTATAAATTGAATTGTTAATGAATCTAGACACCAATAATGAATGCAATTTGACCGTCTTAACTAGAAATACTGAAGTTATCTGGAGCTGTAGAAGAACTTCCAATCATTTTTTGCTTATGCTGCGGTTTTAATAAACTAATCATTTTTATCTGGCCCCAAAGGAGCCCCCTTTGTGATTGGAAACAGGTTTCCTACCGCCGACTGTTTACTCTAGGAGTAACTTTTTGTTTAAGGCTGAACTTGGTATATCATTGTGTCAATCTGTGTCTGTACAGTGCTGGGGAGGTGTTTTATTATTGGAAAAAGTGCCACAAAGTTAAATCTATTGTTTTAAAACAAACATATGGGGGGGGGGGGGGGGGAAGACTGCTTCAAGGTCAAGAGATCAAAACAACAGAGTAATAACAAACAGCTCCTGTAAAACAAGCCAAGGAAGGACAGAGGTGGGAATAGGCAGGAGTAAAACCCAACACTGTACTACAGAGGTCAAGGAAGGTCAGAGCTGGTGAGGGGAAAGCGTGTGACCTGATGCTGTAACACAAGGATAGCACAGGAAAAAGAGTATACAAGCGATATACAACCTTATTTAACAGGTGGGCGGGCGGGCAAAAGCATGTCTGGGGTAGGCAGGTGTGTTATTCAGCCTTTTCGATCAAGTCCTTCATACATCAGGGGTATACCCGAGGTCCTGGTTTGTGATTTTTCTACAAAAACGTCCAACACTCACTCAGTCTTTTTGTATATGTCTTGAGAACCATCCCCCTACTTAGAAGATCTAAACTACATAGTGTGACAGGCTGACAGAATCATCACATTCAAATTAAACAACACTGTGACAGGCAGATATGGCTTTATTGTATGCAAGGTGCCGAATTTTTAAGCCAGGTTTGGCAGAAATAAACAAAAGGAAAATCAAATCCTACTCCAGTTTGGAGACTAACTAAACATAAATTGCCCTCTCTGGCACACTGGCCGGCTGCTCCGGTTCCCAGCTGCAAAACCGAGTAAACAGCAGAAATGGGTTCTCACGCAGTACCTCCTACCAGGTCTCTGGACAGAAGCCTCGCAGCCGCCTCGCTCTCCCGCAGTCAGAAACCCAAAGGCCTTTAGAGCTGTCTCTTATTCCTTGTGGGCCGGAGACAACGACATGCACCTGAGAAGGGCTGCGCATGCAGTATTAACCCTTTCAGGCAGCTAATAGAGAGCATTAGAAGCCTCTCCCACATTGCCATAAGAGATAAACAGGGACACGAACTGCAGTGCTTAACACCTCTCTCTGTAAGGCTGTACCGCACACCCACTACCTCCATTTGAGCTTTTAGAAGCAGTTTTGAGTTGATAGACTTTCTGCTGTTAACGTGTTGTATGCCATTAGGCAAAGAGAAAGCTAGGCAGCCTGACACGCGTCTGTGAATGAACACCAATTTAGAACATAGCAACCGCGGTTCCGCGTGTTATTCCAAACCCAAACAACGCCAAAACAAGAGGGGAGTGGTACGGAGAAACTACAGCACATGTGGCCCCCAAAGGTAGTGTTTAATGTTTTACACGCTATGACCGTTGGGCTGTGGACCGGGAATATCCTTCTTTATTTTAGCAAGAGGGCCGTGTATTGTACTGGGGTGGAGGTGGATGGGAGAGGCAAAGAGTTTTAGGCTATCACGCGAGCAGGGCCCTCTCTACCTAATGTATCGGGTTGTCTTAGTCTGTCGATTCGCGTCTTGTCGTACCCCTTGAATATATGTATTGTAAAGATGTGCTGCGTAAATTGTTGGCGCTATAAAATAAAAGATAATAATAATGATGTCATGTGGATTCTGTTTTCCAATCTGTTACCCGCCTCCCCAAGGATGTGTCTTTCTGGTACATTCCATTGCTTTACTCCTCGCCTGTTAATATTTATGACAGCCTCCCCTCATACCCAATTCCGAGTGTCTCTTGCCCAATCGTCCACTGACATTTCTGTAATGTCTGTCACCAATGTCACACACACGCTGTATATACACCTTTTGAAAGGTTTCAGTCTCTTTATTTATATATATATATCCTTTTCTTTTGCATTAATGTCAGTCCCCAGACTCACTTTATAAAATTAGTGACAGATCCTAATTTAGTATATTTCTAATATCACTATGTTAAGGCGTTCTTTTGTTTCAGCTAGGGCTCCATCATGGCTCTGAGGAATGAGAAATATTCTGCTGGTCCCCTGTGTTGTTTTTCCTCCCCTGCATGGCTGCAGCTCCCTCTGCTGGTGATGCCGTAAAATGCCTTTACTGTTCTCATCTGGCTTTTGTACACCCGGGGGGGGGGGGGGGGGGGGGGGCGCGCGCTATAGATATATAGACTGCGTGATTTAGATCACTGTGTGCGTAGGAGATATGCTTGTAAACTGCATGCGGCCAGAGTATCCGTAACCCATAGCAGCGGTATGTGCGTTTGTGGGGCAGATCTCTGGGGCAGTACAGAATATGTCTGTGGCAGGATAGGGCACGGTCGGTGTAAATGTGGGGACAGTCGCCAGTCTGTTCCTGATTGCTTTTTTTTGTGTATTTGTGCAGTAACTGTGTCTGCTGACACCCTTGTGTATTCGGTAAACCTTGTGTATAGAGGAGGGGGGGGGGTTGGTAGCTTCTGCCATATTTGTGTGCATGTGTGTCGGAGGCAGAGGAGAGAGGGGGCTGATTTACAATTTGAAATGACAAATTAAATTTTTTTGCGATAAGAATGTGATTCAGCAGCGGCCCATAATCATATGCGTTTTAATAATCTTTATTTTGCAGGAGTCAGTTTCCAGGGCAACAGAGTGTGAGCCTGTGACGAGCTCCCGCTGAACACAAGGCGTCTGCAGGCAGGAATATCCCTGAGCCCCTTCCCGTCCCCGTAATGACGGCTGCTATTCCTCATGCATCAGATTAATAAGGATTCCTCTGCCCCCCCTCTGCTAATACTTCCATTATCCCGTCGCTGTGAGCTGCAGTAATGGCAGGACGTGGAGCTCTGAAGCACACTAGGCCAAGTGAAATAACAGATGGAATATCTTTAGCATTTTTATGTAATTACTTTCTTTATTGCTCCAATTCCTCCTTCCCTCTGTTCTGTGGCCGCTTCTCGCTCCGCGCTGTGCGCCAATCGCAGTCGTTCAGCAGAGGGGAGGGGGGGGTGCTTAAAATTAGGTGTTTGCAATCTTTGCATGTCAGGAAAAGGCAGTGAGTTTACAAAATACATTATTCAGTGAGCTAGAGGGAGCCTTACTGCTGAGAGCAAATCAGAGAGAGACCTAAGAATACATTTTGATGGCAGATACAAACCAAATCCTTATTTAAAAATCATAATTTTCCTTTTTGCGTCTGTCCAAGATATCTGCATTTTGAGGAATCTGTATAGTTGAGCCCTAGGTCGCATAGTTAGAGGTCACGACGAACAAAAGAAATTTCTTCATACGACATAAGCGTGCTGTAAAAAACTGTACTGTGCAGAGCTACGCCTCGGCTACCTGCGCCGTGCACTGCGCCCCACCAATGCGGAAAGCTCCTGCCAAGTTGCTTCTGCTTCCTCAGGGGCCACATTAGTGGACATTACTGGGATTTCTCGCTATATAAGCTCCGTCGTGCTGGGGGAAGGCTATTCCATGCGTGCAACCCGTTCTGCGAAAATGAACCCCGCAATATGCTTCCTTTTCTGTCGTTTCACATGTGCATACGCTTAGTGTATTTGATCCGTTTGGCTTTAAGCCTCAGTCCTCTGGTTCATGCTATTACGGTGTGGTTGTTTTCAATCAATGAACCACAAGGCTATTCATGCTGTCATAAGGTTAGGAACCGTGAAAACAAAACAACAGGACTAACCCTGGCAGGGGATAGAGCTAAAAGACAAGCCCGGTAGACTAGCACAGTATATGTACATATTTAATAGACTCGCACACAGGATTAGTGCTATCGCTGGCTGGCAGAAAATTGAAAGCCGCAAAAGGATCATTGATATGTGCGCTGGAAACTCTGCCCTTCTAGAGCGCTTTGTGTGTGTGTGGAAGCCGTAATATCCGCGAACCCCTCGGTGCTACAAAGTACCAACCTCATTTGTATACCGGAATAAGTAACCCCTGGCAGTCCAGCTGCTGAAACGCTCATAATGTTTTGTTCGTTGTGTTGCGTTTGGGAGAAAGTAAAACATCTCCAGAAAGGAGAGTCTACGAGCAAAAGCCGTGACTGCCTGTGCTGGCACTGCTCTGTAGGAGAGCAATCTAATGGAAATTGCTCTCGTTCCTATTGAATTTGGGATTAAATGAGCAAAGTGAGCCAAGATGAAAGGGTTGGGGTTGCTGAATATAGTGTTGTGCTTGCATATATTATGCGTGGCCTTTACTCCAAACATGACCATATAAGCTTGTGTGTGGCATTTAAATTCCATGGGCTTCATGTTATGTGATCCCTGTCCAATAGTAGCTCCCATATATGAATATAATCAGTCCTGTGTGCTGGGAAGACGACTGTGGCTGTCGCAAAAAATCGAACTGCTAGAGATCTAATGGGGGGGGGGGCGGCATTAACACTACCTTGCGGGGTAGTTGGCACATCAGTCAGGTTATACCTGGAGCATTAAACTCAATGATTAAGTTAGATGGGCAGGACTCGGGAGTAGCTGTGAAAATCTTGGGATATGGTTATGTTGTGCGTTTGGGTTTAACGTCATCTGGACACTGAAGTTTTTGTTGGGTAGTTCTGGCCTGGTTTATAATAAGTGTTTGGAAAGCCCCGACCTTTACCATTGGGTTGTGTGTGTCCTATGCACTGTACACCCCACTCCTGTGTTCCCCCCGCGCATCTTTTATCTCCAATACGGCATCCGCAGCACATGCTCCATTCCCTCTCACCCCTCCACCATATCACGCAGGAGTTTAATACGAAGTGATAGATGCAGAAATTAAAACCACAGAGAGAAAATCCAATCCGGTCCCTCAATAAACCTGCAGTGAAATGTATAATGTAATACTAGCGCAGATAGCTGCTGTTAGGTGTTATTAGCAAATGGGAGCTCCGGGAGCCGGTCTGTGGCACCGCGTTTGAGCCGCGGGCCCGGCGTGTGCTGTCTCTTGGTTTGTGGCACTTTGTCATTACCGTACTGGTAGCCTGTGAACAGGAGATGGGAAGGGAGCCCTAGAGAGATTCAAGAACAAGCATGAGCAATGTCTCCTGTTATTTTCACTCTATAGTTATAAACCAGCAAAGATATCGTGGCATGTCACAAGATTTCCCTGCCTGCACACGTGAGCAGGTGTACATCTGTGTTGGTGGCGGGGTATACAGGTATGTAGGCAGAGGTGGCTGCGTACTAGAATTGAACCTGCACCAGCCAGGTATGTTTGAGGATGCTTTTAGTCCCGTTGAATGTTGGGAGGTGATCTGGTAAAGCAGACCCGTGTGTGGTTACAGGTTCTTTTAAAAATTAAGAGCATTTACTCAGATTGTCTCAATGAAACCAGCCGACTATAGCAGACACTCATTTTATTGGTTCCGTTATATATGTGAGGCCTCTCTGAGCTGTGGGGATATGACATTAGGCCTACTCTGTAATAGAAATAAACCTTGCGCAGATGTACGGGAATCCGACCAGCTGACGCTAATACACAGCGCGTTATTTTGTAAAGCTGCAGTCTTTTGAGGAACCTGCAGAGGGTGCTAGTGTTCAGGCCGAATATCCTCATTACATACGGAGGGTCGGCACATCTGTACATCACCGATCCGCAGGGCAAGAGAGGCCGGTATACCGCGCATTGGCATCGCAGCAGTGGTGTGTGTAAACGCTTGGTTAACGTTCAGACACAATGGGGGCACGTCTATTGAAGGCGACCTCGTAATTAGCAGAGCAGAAATGCTTGGTAGATATATCACACATACATTTCTTTGTAACCCTCAAATCGGTGCAGACAGCAGAGGATACAAGTAAGATGTGTGCTTTTAGGGTCCACAACATCCCACAACTTCCTTTGTTTAACAAATGTGAACTTGGCATATTGACATTTTTATGTCTTGCTACTAGTTTTTGCTTTTGCCGTAGTGGCGACAGCTCCGCATGTGGAGTATTGTGTGTGTGTGTGTGTGTATATGGATTACTGTGGGATTGCGGGAGCCTTGTTATCATTTACATTTCTTATACAGCTCCATTGTCCAGGGTGATTTACAATGACTGTGAAATGTGGCGGTACAGTGACTACCCTCTGCAATCTGTATTTCGGACATTTGCACATCGTCGATGAGACCAGTAACAGCGCCGTGTGTCCGGTTCAATTATTATTTTCATTGAAAGGCAGAAGAGTTGTTGGCTAAATGAGACCCTCTCTTTCGGATACATTTTCCTTCCTTTATCATCCTTCTTTTAACCAGATTATATCCAATGTTAAAAACTTTGGTCCTATGGTCTACTCTGTCAGTTATGCCACCATCATCTTTCAAACAAACACTCTCATTTTCTGAGTAAATGACTTGGGTTTTTGTTCCTGGAATCCAAACGTAGTTATAGCTGCTTACATGATTACAAATCGCTAATCTATCTCCGGTTCCGACATCTTCCAAAACGTAAGCGTACCTGTAAACGGCGTGTCTCCGTACAGCTTCTGTTTATTTGAGCCGCATTTGGCTGATATGATTCAAATGACTTGTCTTAGTGAGAGTGGAAGGGAAGCTGTGGTGGGAAAATGACATTGTAGAATATAGAACTTTACCAAAGCTACCAAAATTGTAGAACTAACAAAAAAACAACACTTCTCTGTGCCGACTGTCGACAGTAAAAAGGGTATTCAAAACTAAACGCTCCAGAGGTGGAGTGCTAAAAATGTAACCAAAAGAACATTTATTACGGATACAGGGATAGATAACACCTTAAACCAGAGAAGAGCTTTGTATTTTTTTCCGCGTAGAGACGCTCTCATTTAGATGCTTACTAAATCTTACGTGCTAATCCAAGATAGCCCCTAAAGTATGTCTTGGCCAAGCAAGTGGAATATTCAAGAGGTTACGTTTCAGGTTAAACACATGCTGCAAGAGTCACAGATGTATGCTTTTTTGGGGGGGCTTCCTAGTAAAGGTTCATCCATGTAGCTTATTATAACATTATGAACGAATTGATCTGCCTGGGATAGAAAGCAGAAAAGTAAAATAAGATGTACTCCAGCCCTTGCCATAAACTCTAGAATATGCATTCCTGCCCTTGTATAGTTTTGTCCCTTGTAAGTACCTTGGACAGCGCCAACAAACGAAGCAACTGCAATACAACATGCGATGTGTGGCACCCGATGCTATTTGTTATCAGGAAAATAAACGGATCAGCCTGTATTATTAATAAGATGCAGTCCAGGTTTGCCAACGATAGATAGATGGATAGATAGATCAGCGAGCGTTCCTGGCCTTCCACCTGCAGTAAAGGTATAGCTGTCACAAAGGTTCAAACTGTCAGTGAGAACTACGCGATTGTACCGATTGTCCACAGTGTCAGACGTTGCCTGGCTTTTTAATTTGCTGCGAATGTTGGTGGAGGGAGTGTTCAGGAGAGCCGTGAATGCCAACAACTGCCCTGCGTGTGGGGAAAAGGCTGAATTTCAGCCACTCTTTTCCTTTACATGTTTGTGCCGCTAGTGTGTGTGTTTATATGGCAAATATCCACTGCAATCTGGAAATGTTTCCATGTTTGTATGCGACTGAAGTGTTTGCAACATTTAAGAGCGTTTTGTATCTTTTCTAGAGACGGTTCAATGTGGTCGCTCTTCAGATCATGCATCACTTCCATCAGAGATGTGTTTAATGGGTTCACCAAATCCCTAGCATGACGACAATGTTCCTCAAACTTTTTACTAACTATGATGCCGCTCGCAAGACCGAAACGTGGCATGCTAGTCAATAATTACGGAGGTGGTAATCCAAACCGCCACAAGCTAGTGTCTAGCCCTCGTCGTCACACCTATAGATGATTGTGTCTAATAATCGATACCCTCTGAGTAATTTGCGTACCTGCCCCAGGTGTAGGTGACGTGTACAGGTGCGTTGAAATTGAGAGAACAGTAATTTAGTGCAACGATCTGGCGTGTTTATTGCATATTCTGTATAGTTGTTCTCTGTGTGTTGAAGAAGCTGCCGTTGATGCGTGTTGTGTTGTGGCCAACTAAGCCAAAGGTCTACATGTTCTCTTCCCTCACCTTTAAATTCTGCCCCCGGCCCTGTTTTCTAATGTGTCACAAAACCATACATTGCTATACTAAGTGTGAGATCCCACGGCTCCTTCATTCAACATGCAGATGGAGTCGTTATGTTTTAGCGTATCATTAAAGCTTTCTGCAGAACAACAGCGACATCTGCGTGTGTCATAATATCAGCGTGCCAGGGCATGTGGGGGGAGGGAAGTATGCGAGAGTGTGACTTGAACATGTCACAGCACACACATACACTCACACTCACACCTTCTGCAGGGACTCGGCCCTATCACTTTCCACACGCACCTTAGTTCCCAAGAGGGAATAGCTGGTGGTGCAGACGGGAGACATACAGTAACGAAGGTTCTAATGGGATTGAGTGGCGAGGGATGGCTGGGGAATTCCTGAGTGGACACAAGCAGAGAGCGTTCTCATAACATTCTAAATGACAACAAAGATCTCACCTTCCGCATTTACCCACTGTGCACGTGCCAGCGCTTGGCCGTGACACCAGTCTTCTCTAAGCAAACGGCCAGCCATCTGCTCGTGTCTGGCTGGAGACAGGATCCTAGACCTCTAACGCCGTGCGAAGCCATGGCCAAACTCATCTTCAGGAATGTGAGGCTAGCGCTCGACTCCTCTTTCAGGAATTGGCCCCGTTAGGCAAAAAAGGGATGCACGTATTCGAAGCCACCCTCTGATTAGCAGATATCCACATCTCTCCCAACTTTACTCCTCTCCGAATGAGCTACAGCACCAGCAGCTCTTAATGAGATGCAAATGAGATATCCACAAAGCCATAGCACTGTAGGATGATTAACCACTGGAGACATTAGCTGCCGACTTCAGGCTGTGTGAGTTTAATAACCCTCTGCTGCCCCTGCGCTCTTGGTGGGGGCTCTGTACACCGCTTGGCAGAGGAGTTTGATTCCAGACCCACTGGCCATCCTTACATATCTCCTTTGGAGGTGGGGGGCCTGCTCCCCCAACCACACGCAGAATCCTCAGTGCTTGTCTTTGTAATCCAGACAGTGTGGGGATGGGGCACTTCATTATTTCATAGTGTGCCGAAGCTCGTTAGCTGAACAATTATTCCTCGTTAAAGCCGATGCAGATTTATTAACAATATACAAAAAAAAAAAAAAAAAAAAAAAAAAATCCCCCAGCGATTGGCATCATCGCAGCTGTAAATCCTGCGCGGGTTTATATTCCAAGCCAGGTTGCCAGTACCCTATACGACGGGCAGCAGCACAAACCCCTTGTGCGTAGTTTTGTAAAATCCACGCTGTGTTGTCGTGACTCTAATCTCACCGTGTTCCCTTTTTTGTTTTTGTTTCCAGCGCCAGAACGTGGCCCTACACCCGGTGCCCACAGAGCTAACAGGACGCAACATCGCACCAAGCATGTGAGTACTCCTCCAGCGCAGCAGAACACATCCCGGGGCACACGCCTGAGCTATGCCCACTACTCGTGCCCATGAGGTGCAGCCCTCTTTGCAAAGTGATATACTCCTTATGTGCCTAGCTTCAAGTTTGTGCTCCTCTGTGACGCTCCTTCTCTCCACATAGGCTGATATGGGAGAAAGGGTTTGGTTCGGCCCCATTCATCTCCCTGGTGATAGCAGCAAATGCAGATAAATCTCTCTCAGCCTCCTGATCCTGCCGCTTCTGGGAAGCCGTCTCTCCTGCCACGTACCTGCTCTGGAATTGTTTGTGTGTTTTTGTATGCGAATGCACGGTCATAGAAGTGCCCCTCCAGGGTTTGAAGTGTGATGGATCCTGGGGCATGAAGCAGATCCAGTAACTGAGCATAGGAGGTCCCGTGTCCCAGGTTCAGTATTGGGTGACTGCATCTTCCAACCTTTCTCCTCCAGTCCAAGCTGCTGGCATCCCTGTCTATTCGAGAACCTAGCAGCGGCCACATTCTATGGCGTACGGAGAGGTCTGCGTTGCCATTCCTTCCTCTAAGCAGGCCAGATGCTTTTTGTTTGTTGTTGACAAGGCGTTTCTTTCGGCGTTGTTAATTGTACAAAATCGTGAATACCAAACGAGCTTACAGAGCCGCAGGAAAAGGAGTCCCCTGAGAAGTCTGCGTTGTGCGAAGGATGCCAATGTCCTTGGCACCGATGCTTCTTCACAGGCGTAATTGCGTGTTTTGCCCTGGTTCCTGGGCTTGCGGCTACCGCCGATACCACACTTGGGGTGGTCAAAGCGCAACACGGCAACTAGGCTTTCCATGGCGTGCACGGATACATTAGTGCTTGTTCACTGCGGCAGAAACAGAACCGAGGGAGGGAAAGCCGCGTCAGTCACCCCCAAACTCCAGTCCCTGCCTCCCACACATTTCCTATGCTCTATGCCTTGTTTTCCTGGGTGAGAAGGTTTGCTGTGGTAGTCCGTGCCCGTTCTTTGTCTGCTTCGAGGCTGTAAAGGATCTCCAGACTTACACCATTGGCCGCCGTGACATATACCCGCTGCCGATATCACACGAAACGGTGGCGTTGCCACTGAATGGATGGCATTGTGCCAGCACGTCTGCCATCCGCCCATGCAGCGCTTTCTCCTCCTCCTCCTCCTCCTCCTCCTGTCGGCTTGATGTTAATTAACAGACGGGCTAATTGATTTAAAAGCTGGAAAAAAAAATTACAGTTAACTTTTCCCAGAGGGTATCGGCGGTAGCAGGCTGGCATGGGTTTGCTGGGTGCGGGGGAGGGGGCAGAGACAAGCCTGCAGCAAATGGAAAAAATGTAGCAGCCAGAAAGCGTTGGCTGCTTATTGGAGAACAGCTGATAGGGATTGTGGTGGTGGAACTCCCTCTGCACGACTGTATACTGCCATTATATTTTATTCCAAATAAGCTGGGCACTCCCTTTCCCCTCCCCCCTGAGACAAACGGGAGTCTTTCTGAACTTATACCAAACCTCTCCTCCTCGACCAACCCCCCCCCCCCCGTGACACCCTGCAATTAAGTCAAATAATCCCAAGTGACAGAGAATGCCTCTTACGATGAAATAATTATGACGTGTGCGCACTCGCACCCCCCTCTCCGTATGCATACTGGCGTAAACCGCCTTATCTTCTCCCTTGCCACGTCTGATGTCTAGGTTTGGCACATGCCACCTTAGCTTGGATAAAGCCACCCCGATGCCCCTCCTTTCCCGTGCCAGCTTTCCTCTCCAGTCTCCATCCACGGCTCGGGGTCCTTTCCATTCTGAGAAGGCCTTCAAGAACTGGCATCAACCCCTCCAGCACTGAACCGGTTAATTAACAGCACAGTTAGCCACGCAAATGCCGTCTTTGTTTGGAGGCTCTTCTCTAGAAGTGTTTATTTAGCGGAGGGGCTTGTGTCTGCCAGCTGAGGGACAGTAGAGAAATACCATCATCACCCTATCTGTCCTGCACCTTCCTCCTGCCTGAAAGGATAAAGCAGGGAGAATACAAAGTGCAAATCGCTTGTCATTTGCATAATGTCTCCTGCCTTGAATATGCAGATTAGCTGTATAATTTATGAGTGCTGGTGTCTGGAAGTGTTTTTTTGTCTTCTGTCAGGAGGTTTGGAGTACTCTCTCTACCAGCTCAGCGCAGACTCCCGCGACCTCCCTCTTCATTTGACAGATCTATGGCTCCATGTCTGTCACTCTCATTTCCTAGGATTTCCTCCCTTATTTATTTGCCTTTTGTTCTTTTCATGAATTCGGCACACTCTCTGCTTTCCTACGCGAGCGCTTCTGTAGGGGTTAGATGCGGAAACGATAGGATTTTAGTTCAAACGAGATGTTTATCGGCTAATTGAGCGGCATTGCGGCGCAAGCTTCGAGACTGCACGGCTCTCTTCTTCAGGCGTGTTGGGTAATTCAAGCTAATATATCGTATCGTTCTTAAAACGAATTGGAGGAGACTGTCTGTGCTGAATTGTCACATCTCACGCTGACCTGTGCCATGTTAATCCAATCCACACTCGTGGAAACTTTTATATACGGTTTATAGTAGATGTTATTCCATAGCATGCCATACATATACTTAGGGGGTCTTTTAAAGCTTCTGATACAATCAGATGAGCCAGACTAGGTGTTTCTAAGCTTTTTCTTCCACACTAGAACATTTCTGGATACATTGTTAACGTTTTGACTGTGTGTTTGTCTAAAAGGGCAACATTTGTTGAAGCACAGTAGATGTAGAACGTAGAATGTAATGTGGTATTATATGACCCGGTAATATAATTGGTCGGTTTTTTAGCGGGTTTGCATTTATCAAACAAAAAGACAGCCAAAAGGGTATCTGCACCATCTGTCCCTTCTTCTGTCCAAGACACTGGACTGTCTTGTTTCCTTGTTGGATTATCCCTTTAGGGAGCATGAACTATCAGACCAGTAGAAATGTACGAAAGTTTTAGAGAGAAGAACTGGAAGCCTGTGTGTCTTATCACTGTATACAGATCTGTCTAGTTGTAGGTGCTCCTCACAGTTAGCAGAAGCTGCTTTGGTTCTTGTGTGGTCGAGGAGAAGGGAGCCCAGTTTAGTTCATGGAAGTAATATTTTGTGCTGTCGGTATGCATGCCATTCCATGCATCCACAGCTTCTTCTAGAAAGTAGTATTTCCCCCTCCCCCCCCCCCCCATGTCATCTACAATTCTGTTCTTCTTTCCTTATTTCATTGTTTCATCGGTACTAATCTGTTTTGCAGAGGACATTGTGTGAAGTAATACAGCGGGAGACGTAATGTCACTGGGCAGTCAAATGAATGATATAATATGGCGAAGCAAATAAATTTGCTTCATGTTTACATTCGGATTGGTTTACTGTTTTTCAAAATCAGCATACAGAGACGAGGGTTTCTCTATTCTTCCGTGTCTTCTTCCATCTGTGATATATCCTAATTACCTTTATAATGCTGACGTCAATATGTTTGCATTCTGGGCTGAGACGTGTAATTTTTCTGCTTGTTCCAGGGGATGTGGGCGAGAGCTGGAAGAGATGAGGGAGCTTGTGACGAGCAAGGAACAGCTGGTCCAACAGCTACACACGCAGCTGAGAGATGCCATCCACAGCCAGGAGATGAGCCGCATTGAGGCGAGATGTTTGTGAGCGCGTGCTCACGCGACCATTGTATCCTAACGAGTTTAAACTTTCGCCCAGTTTGTAGATAATAGCTTCCGATGACCTTGTGATGCAGATTAGAGTGGCTTAGGTGTAGAGTGTGTGCAGCTTGCTGATAGGAAATGGAAAGTGAGTTATCCATTCATGTAAGGTGGCATTTTACAGTGTATTAGCTAGTAATTGATACGATTATATTGATTATGTTATAAGGCAAGCCTGTGATATCCCCTGCCATTAATCTGAAGCTTTCATTGTGAGCAGCTGGGAGGGAGAGAGAGAGAGAGAGAGAGAGAGTGAGAGAGAGAGAGGAAGATTTACTGGCACATACTTGCGTGATCACCCCGCACTGTCCTCCCAGCCCGTGACATTATAATACATGTGCCTGGCAGCACCCCACAGATCACAGAGCACTGGAATCTGTCATGACAAACTGCAACCACCTGACGGATGCCTGAGTAATGGACTCGGAGTACATTAGCGAGCCCCAGAATAATGCAGGCTGTTGCCTATGGCTCCTAATGCAGATCACTCATAGTGTCCTCAAACTCATTAGCTGCTGCCTGGACTTGGCTCTCGTACAGGTGGAAAGCAGCCCTGGCTGAGAGCCTTATAGTTAGAGTTGTTTGTGTATTGTACTTATTCCTGGTCAATTTCTTCCAAGCTTGCTCAGGCATCTTGCTTTCTTGTTCACTGTGTTTCTAGTTCTTAAACCGCAGTCTCTCCTGGGGGACCGTACTGTCTTTATAAACATTTGTTGGTTACGTTTACCGGGCAGATTCTTGAGAAGGACACAAGGCTTCAGGAGCTACAAGGAACCATAACAGAGCTTCATCAAGAGATTTCACTCAAAGATTCCAAGGCACTTATCCATCTGCAGGAGAAACATCACCTGGAGAACCAGCTCAAGGCCGCCACACAGGCGGTAAGGGGCGACATTTTCTTTAATTTGTGAGCGTAATTGGACGCGTGGCAGCGTGCTGTGTCCCCTGCAGCGTCTGTGCTTGCGCGTCACTCGCTCTGCAGGGTATCTGTGCAGCGCAGCTGACTCCTTTCTCTGCACGTGTATTCTAAGCTTCTTTTAATGCAGTTTATATTTGGTGAAATGTCTCTCCGCAGGCTGCCGGTAACCGTGGAGACCCTTTTCTGATCGGTTCACACTCTTCTGTGTCTAAAACAAACGAGCTTCTAAAAACCGAGGTATGTATTTAGTAAGCAAAGACGTTCTTCTTTAATGGACTCGGAATGGGTCGTTTTGGAGGAAAGCATGTATTGGCTGAAAACTAGTATGCAGCTGTTTCAGATATCGGTGTTTGTGGGCAGAATTGTGTCACAATTAGGGCTGAAACAACGAATCGATAAAATCGATAATAATCGATAACGGAAATCGTTGTCGACGATTTCCGTTATCGATTAATCGAGTAATCGATTCGTTGTTGGAGCACTCGGCTCCTTTTACTTACCTCCGCGAGCGTTCCCCGCTTCCGCTACACGCTCTGCACTCTCCGCCTTCTTTTAGTTGCGTGTGGCTCCGTTCGCACAGAGCGGTTCGCTCTGTGCGAGTGGCTCCATTCGCACAGAGCGGTTGGCTCTGTGCGAGTGGCTCCGTTTGCACAGAGCGGTTGGCTCTGTGCGAGTGGCTCCGTTCGCACAGAGCGGTTGGCTCTGTGCGAGTGGCTCCGTTCGCACAGAGCGGTTGGCTCTGTGCGAGTGGCTCCGTTCGCACAGAGCGGTTCGCTCTGTGCGAGTGGCTCCATTCGCACAGAGCGGTTCACTCTGTGCGAGTGGCTCCATTCACACAGAGCGATTCGCGGGGGTGGGGGTGGGGTTTCAGGGCAGGGTGTGAGTGTGGGGGCAGGGCAGGAGACTGGGTGCAGGGCAGAGTTGGAGACTGGGTGCAGGGCAGAGTGTGAGTGTGGGTGCAGGGCAGAGTGGGTGCAGGGTGTGAGTGTGGGGGCAGGGCTGGGTGCAGGGCAGAGTTGGAGACTGGGTGCAGGGGCACAGTGCAAAGGGCTGGGTGCAAAGTGCCAGGGCTGGGTGCAAAGTTCTGGGTGCAAAGTGCCAGGGCTGGGGCAAAGTGCTGAGTGCTGGGTGCAAAGTGCCAGGGCTGGGGGCAAAGTGCCGGGTGCAAAGTGCTGGGTGCAAAGTGCCAGGGCTGGGTGAAAAGTTCTGGGTGCAAAGTGCCAGGGCTGGGTGCAAAGTGCCAGGGCTGGGGCAAAGTGCTGAGTGCTGGGTGCAAAGTGCCAGGGCTGGGTGCAAAGTGCCGGGTGCAAAGTGCTGGGTGCAAAGTGCCAGGGGTGGGGCAAAGTGCTGGGTGCAAAGTGCCAGGGCTGGGGCAAAGTTTCTTGAACAGTAATAGTCCACCTCTTTTCAGAATGTTTGGGGTTATTTTGTTTCAGAAATATTGTGTTTGGGTTCTTGTACTTTGAAAATATTGTTTTTTTATTACATCATAACAAAATAAGAATGTTAATGTAAATTTTAAGTTGTTTTTTAACATCCAGTTCATTAAATTATTTTAAATAAACAAAACATTTGCATATTGTTTTTTTTTTATCCGATTAATCGATTAATCGAAAAAATAATCGGCCAACTAATCGATTATTAAAATAATCGTTAGTTGCAGCCCTAGTCACAATTATGTTATATTTGTTCCCCCTGTTTGATACAGATTCCTTATTTGATCATTTACAAAGACCCAGCCTCATTCTGTTCTCTTTATTGCCTTGCTTCCTCAGCTGGAGCGGAGAGATGCAGAACTAAGGCATGCCCAGAGTGAACTCCTCAGTGCGCAGAACAGCAGAGATGTTCTTTCCTCCGAGGTAGGGAAAGATTTCCATTTCCATGGCCTGAAATGTCCTGCTGAGCCCCCCCCCCCCCCCCCCCCCGCAGGTAACTTACTGATACTTTGTCTGTATCTGAAGCTGGATTCCCAGGAGCAGCAGGTGTACAGGCTGCAGCGGGAGCTTCAGGAGAGACAGGGAGAGCTGGAGCAGAGACATAGTCGAATACAACAACTCCACCATGACCTGCAGACCTGTTCGGCTCAAAGAGAAGAGGCCCACAGGCAGGCAAGAGACCCACTGCTATCCTGTATAACAGTATTATGAATGCATACATGCGCTCAGTAGCTGTAGACACGGTGGATTTTTTACTTGAGCCATCTGTCCTTTAACGCCTTGATGACAATTGCCGGTCCGGGCACGTCACGGAAAAACATGTCGTTAACGACCAATGACGTGCCAGGACCGTCATTTGTTAAAACACTCAAACGGTGTTGCTCTAATGCCTCGACATCGAGGCATTGAGCAACACCAAAAAAAACATTCTCCCCCCCCACGATCGCTCCTCGGGGCGAGTAAAAAAAGCATGTTTGAAAGACTGCACGTCTTTCAAACATGGCGGCGCCCGTTTGCGATCGCGAGTCGCTTCCTTTGCTTAGCTAGTGTTGCTAAGATGCCTCAGTAGCGAGACATCTTTGCAACACCTGTTTAGCAAAGGAAGCGACTCGCGATCGCTTCCTAAATGCTTAACTTACCTTCCCGGTACCGGCGTCTTCGAAACACACGCGGTGTTTCATGATGGCGGCGCCCATCAAGCCGGGGGGCGGAGACATCCGGAGACATCCAGTGAATAACACCCCTAGTGGTCAGATCACTCACATGATTTGATAAATCAAAGGCAATGTTTTCTAAACATTGCCTTTGACCAGTATTGGATCTGCCTCCCTCCTTCACTTGCTTCTAGTGAGGGAGAGAGACAGATCGGTGTGTTTTCTGGTATTTCATGTATTCTGAATAAAATAAAATATATATGTTGATCCAAAGGCTCTTATAAGAGCCACCCATTCAATATTAACCCCTTCATTGCCATTGATCACTGCATAAACAGTGATCTTGCATAGTGGCAATTGTTTTGGGTTTTTTTTTTTTAATTTTTTACATTTTTTTTGTCTTTTTTTCTTTTTTTAGGTTTTTTGTTACATTTTTTTTTATTTTTATTAGAGCCGTTAACCCTTTCCTTCCCCACTATTTTTGCTGCAATTGTAACCATGCAGCGCAGGTATACGGCTGAGGAGGCGTATGCCGTTTTGGCCACAGATTCTGAGGCCGCCGATACAGCGTCAGATTTTCACGTTGGTCAGTTCGCAGATACATCTAGTGATGTATCTGTGGCTGTTAGGAGGCCTGCCACACGTAGACGTGGCAGTGCACCAGAGGCATGGGTAGCGCCTAATAGGTACAAGCCAGCTATCCCTCCTTTTTCTGGAATTCCTGGCATCAATATTGATGTTACAGGATTCACTCCACCGCAATTTGCGCAGGTTTTTTTGGGAGATGATGTCTTGGGAGACATTGTCACACAAACTAACCTTTATGCCCAGCAGCACCGTGCTGCTAGCCCTAATTCTTTTTGGGCAAAACAGCCATGGACTCCCATTGATGTGCCAGAATTTCTTAAAATCTGGGCACTCACAATGTTAATGGGCATTCTAAAAAAAGCCCTCCAACCGCTCCTACTGGAGCACCAGCCCCATCCTTAGTACCCCCATTTATGCCCAGACTATAACTAGGCAAAGGTATGAAATGATTCTTCATTTCATGCATTTTAATGACAACAGCCTGTGCCCCCCCTAAGGAGCACCCCCAGTTTGATAGGCTCTACAAAATCCGCCCCCTGATTAGCCATCTCGCTGCCAGGTTTCCAGAGGTTTATACACCTGGAAAGAAAGAATATCTGCGTGGATGAATCCCTGATGAAATATAAAGGAAGGCTGGGATTCAAGCAGTATATTCCTTCCAAGCGCTCTAGGTATGGAGTGAAGGTGTATAAGCTCTGCGAGTGCGAGACAGGGTATACTCATGCCTTCCGGGTATCCGAGGGTAAGGTTGGCTACCTGGACCCTCCAGGTTGCGCCGAACATCTGGGCACCAGTGCCCAGATTGTTTGGGACCTAATATTCCCCCTTTATGAACAAAGGCTACCACTTGTATGTGGATAACTTCTGTACAAGCGTCCCTTTGTTCAAGCTGCTGTATTGTTTCGATACGGTAGCTTGCGGTACTATAAAAAAGAACCGCTTGGGTTTCCTGCAACACCTGGCACGAACCCGGCTAGGAAAGGGGGGGAGACCTCAGCTCTCGGTCAAGAGGAGCTTTTGGCATTGAAGTTCAGGGACAGAAAAGAGGTGTGCACGCTGAGCACCATCCACGATGAGAGAACCGTGGAGGTTTCTGTCCGTGGCAGAGCTGGGGTCACTAGAAAGCCAGTGTGCATCAGGGCCTATAATAAGAACATGGGTGGAGTTGATCTGTCAGATCAACTCCTACATCCCTACCTCATTACGAGGAAGACAAAGGCCTGGTACAAGAAGGTTGCAATTTACCTAATGCAAATTGCAACCTAGAACGCTTTTTTGTTGCACAAAAAAGCAGACACTGTGCTGAAACTGTCTTTTTTGCAGTTTCAGCTCCAAGCAGGGGCGTACCTAGAGTATTTGGAACCCGGGGCAGATCCTGTAAGTGGCAACCCCCCCCCCCCCCACCACCACCAAATGTAAAGACATCTACAAAATTATGTTAAGAATATTTATTGCACCAATTTGTAAACTGTATGTCAACTGTAAACAACAAGAAATCTGACAAAAGAAATTAATAACTTATAAGTAAAATAAATAGGTTTAAATAACATTTACTGAACATATAATAGTGCTTTCTTTAATAACCCTCCAAAAAAAACAGCGTCCACATTGCCCACATAGAACCTGACCAGCACCCAAATTACACACACATAGGACGTGCCATCTTTGCCCCCAAACAGCCGAGTGTACGCCATCTTTGTCCCATAAACACGCTACCTGTGCCATCTTTGTCCCATAAACACCCTGCCTGTGCCATTTTTGTCCCATAAACACCCTGCTTATACCATCTTTGCCTTTTTGACAAATCAACTATACACCTATGATTAACACAAACACTTTTACAGTCACTCACTAATTCACTTTCATTCACACAATCATTGATTCTTTCACACAAATTATTTACACATATTCATTGATGCATTCTCACAAAATCATTAATTCTCTCACTCATTCAAACAATTCATCCACACATTAATCCATTCATTTTCACTCTTTCATTCTGACTCTTTATTTCAATATTCTTGCTACCCTCCTTTCTCCCTATCTACCCATTCTCACCCCCTTCTGCCCTATCTACCCCTTCTCACTCCCTTCTCCCTATCTACCCCCTATCCCGCCGTCTCACTCCCTTCTCCCTATCTACCCTCTCCCCCCTTTGAAGTTCACTTACCTTTCAGGAGTCCTGCGGTGGGGGTGCAAGGCCTCTGTCTCCCAGCTCTGCCACTGTATGGAACAGTATAGAGTGGTGGGAGTTATGATGTACTTTAGAGCATAATTATATAATGAAAAAGACATTGGAAATGGTACAGCATAACACCCATCACTCTCACACATTTACCAATCCACAGTTACCAATCCACAGATTCCACACATACCAATCCACAGATTCCACGCATACCAATCCACACATACCAATCCACACATAACAATCCACAGATTCCACGCATAACAATCCACAGATTCCACACATACCAATCCACACATACCAATCCACAGATTCCACACATACCAATCCACAGATTCCACACATTCCACGCATACCAATCCACAGATTCCACGCATACCAATCCACAGATTCCACACATACCAATTCACAGATTCCACACATAACAATCCACACATACCAATCCACAGATTCCACACATACCAATCCACAGATTCCACGCATACCAATCCACGCATACCAATCCACAGATTCCACGCATACCAATCCACAGATTCCACACATTCCACGCATACCAATCCACGCATACCAATCCACAGATTCCACACATACCAATCCACACATACCAATCCACAGATTCCACACATACCAATCCACAGATTCCACACATACCAATCCGCAGATTCCACACATTCCACGCATACCAATCCACACATACCAATCCACAGATTCCACACATACCAATCCACTCTCACTGAATGATTTCCTACCTTTCCTCTTTTCTTCTTACAGCAGTAAGCTCATTTTCTTCCTCTTCTTCTGTCTTGTTCGCTCCTCTTCTTCTGTCTTGTTCGCTCCTCTTCTTCTGTCTTCTTCCGGGTCAGAGGGCACGGACGGCGGTGGGCGCGGCGCGGCTTCAGTGTTGTGCGCCGGGATCTGACAACAAACCCCGGCGCACAACAGCAGTTGCCGCATGGATCGCGAGGGAGCGGTATCGGAGGTCTTTCCCTTGAACCGGCTTAAAATCACTCAAGGGTTAGAGACCTCCGATACCGCTCCCTTGCGAGCCTTCTCCTCCAGCGGCGGACATTGGTGTCCGTCTCTGGAGGGGTGCCGGCAAGTTGGCACCCCCCTGATGAGCGGCACCCGGTGCGGACCGCCCCCCGCTAGGTACGCTACTGGCTCCAAGTAATTTCAAGTATCTTGTACCGTGATGCACCTGGTCCCCAAGTGGTGATGGGAACCAGCAGGATTGGGGCTACCCATTTTATTTTTAAAAGCAAAGAAGCAGAATCCCCAAAAGAGATGCAGGGTATGCTACAGCAGGGGGCAAAGAAAGGACACCACATTTTACTGTCCAGATTGCCCTGGAAAACCTGCACTCTGTGTCGGTGACAGCTTCAAGTTGTATCACACAGTTTCCCATTTTTCAATTGTTTTTTTGTTCCTGCTCCATTTTTGTCTATTTTTTTTTTTTTCCAATTTTGTTTGTTACATTTACTGTTTTTTTAGCTTTTATTTGCTCCACCATTTTTGAAGCGTTTTTATTTGCACTGTCAAGTGAACCCTGTGTCCATTCCGTGGCATGAGGGACCGCTTAAGGTGCTAGATCCAATCCCTTCTTGGAGATAGGCCAGGCGTTCTTGTAACCTGTCCCTACTGATAGTTGGGTACAAGCATTTTTCATTACCCAGATGTAAAACTTCCTAGTTGAAAAACTGAATTGCTCATGTTCCAAATGTGGCCCTTTAGCCCCCAAACAAACCCATGCATGTGGGGTATCAATGTACTCAGGAGATGTTGCTCTACACATATCGGGGTGTTGTGGGACAGTGACATATACCAGGAGCTGTAATTTCACACCTGAAGTACAAAGTGGGTGAAAAAAACCACCAAAAACAATTAATATCACAGACTTTGACAAGGGTTGGTGGTAGGATTAGTGCATGGAAAGGGTTAAACTATCAGCATCTAAAATACCCTGGGGTGTCTAGTTTTCAAAAATATCTGGTTTGGTGGGGTAAATTTAATTTGCTGGCTTCAAAGATACCCCAAATACCACATGGAGACAAAATTACCAGATTCAGAGAAAAATGGTATTGAATTAGCAAAACGCTACTTGTACTTATTGCCCCATAATGTGTAGAAGAAAGCGAAAAAAAACAGAAAAACATTGGGTATTTCTAAACTCGGGACAAATAGTAGAATCTATGTAGCAGGTTTTTTTCAGTAGTTTTTTTATGATGAATAAAAGATTTTTGAAATAAAAGTGAGAAAACCGATATATAACTTGTGTGGGTTCAGTAAACGGGTTAAGAGAAAATTACAGCTAAACAGAAACACCGCAGAAACGATAAAACAGCCATTGTCACGAAGGGTACAAAAAAATAGAATCAGCCTTTGTCACGAAGGGGTTAAGCGATGACCTTTTTTTTCTACAGTCCATAAGTGATTGCTAGTAAGTGCAGATATAGTTATCCCACTGTTATCATCTGCTTCTCCGTCCTGATGTTCTAAATCTCCTGTTCCCAGCTCTCTGAATGCAACCTACGCCTCTCTCAGCTGGAAGGCGAAAACTTTGCCCTCAAAATATGTCATCATCGAGAGCAGGAAGCAGAGGTAAAAATGCTGCGTCTGTACGTAAATGTATCGCCTGCTCAGTCACTGCTCCTGCGGTTAACAGTGGCTTTCTTCTTGGCAGATAGAGAAACTGAGAGGAGAGTCGTCGTCGTGTTTGCGTAGAGGAGAGGACGTAGAGCCAGCATGGGATCCGGAACAGAGACTTTCTGAGGCAGAGGGCTTCAAGCGGGAGAATGAGGAGACGGTTCACGGGAGACTGAGAGCAGAGCTGAAGGAGGCCACTATTACTGTAAGATGTGTGCAGATGTAATGGTTTGTGTTTGGTCATAGCTGCAAGCTTGCTGTTACGAGGGAGAGGTGTGTACCTGTTCTTATGTTGTGCGGTTGTTTGGGACGTGTGAGCATTCCAAGAAGAACCAGAATGCTGTTATTTATTGGTGCTGAAAGAAACTGATCTATTTTGCTAGCTTGATGCTTTATCTGCCCTTCAAACCTTCTCCATCCTGGGGGGGGGGGGGGGGGGGGGGGTTGTCCTCCAATCAGCGGGCTTAGTTTTTTACCCAGAAAGTTTCAAGGCACGCCTGGACTAGCAAAAACTCCAAAATATGCTCATCATAACTAGGACCGTTACAGTGTCTTTGGAGGGAAACATTTTTCGCACAGTTTTACCTTTTTTGGGACCCTCGCTCCTGAATTGCAGTTTATCTGCTGATTGTAAATCATAATAAAAACTATCTATTGGCACGTGCATATAGCTTTATAAACACACCTTTCGTTCTATTTTGTTCTCTGGTATTGATGCTTAATATTGGTGTCACGGTCAGGACTACTTGCCAAGCCGTGACTGTGTGGAGGGCATGGGCATGAAGGGGTTAATAGCACCAGTAATAAGTTACACCAAATTAACCCAACCAAATCCTGCCTGTATCCCCCCCCCCCCCACACCGGTAGTCTGCCACCACTCAGGATTTTGATACCAGATTCGTGAGAAATCCGAATTAGAACCTTTATCTCTCCCTCTCTCTCTCTCTCTCTCTCTCTCTCTCTATATATATATCAACCCACCCCGGGCAACCAACATATATATCCTGTAGAATTTACTTAATAACAATTCGGTCACGTGTTATCCTCTCTTAGGGTTTGTGGATATCGATACTAGAGCCCAAAGACAGACTTGGATTTTGAATATTTTAATAACAAAAAGACAAAGATTACACAGTGCCAGAATTACAAAAAAACAAGACATCCAAAATAAAAATAAAACAGCAAACAAACAGTTCTTAAAAACAATGGGACTTAAACACAGGACCCTCACTCACGAGTTTCTCGGCCTGTGGGAACTCCTTAAGTCCAGACGGTTTCTTACGATGGTGTTCCGATCAGAGTATATCATGGAGTTCTGCTTTGAGGTCGCTGCATCGTCCCTAAATCAGACTTTTGCAAGCAAACGCCCCTCTGACCACATGGCCGATTCTATGACACCATCCCCAAGAATCGGGTCCCATCTTTGATGTGCCAATAAGTTATGGTGGGGTGAAGGTGATGGAAACCCCTCCACTTAAGATAGGAATGGAATTACATCAACCTCAGATTAACTCATTGAATGCTTAGACCAAGAAACTAACCACCTCTGCTGGGGTTACCCTTCCATGCATCCACTACGTTATACGAGTTAATCATGACCGCTGGTATTATGTTGCTCCTTGTAGGTGGGGGTCATGCAGGGGCAGCTGCAGAAAGCACAGGCGGAAGCAGCTACCCTGCGTGGTAGGTACAGTAGCTGTCAAAAGGAAGCCACGGAGCTACAAGAACAGGTCCGGAAGCAGGAGAGGAGAATTATAGATTTGCAAAGAGAGAATCGGAACACATTGGAGAGTCTTCGTAGCGCCAGGGAACAGGTACGCTCTAGAGGGGGCGGTTTGGAAGAAACCTGTATCCTGGGGACAAAAAAACGAATTATCCATGATTCTCTCATGCCTGGAAATAATCAAAAGAAAGACTAATGTTGTGGTGCTTCCACAGTTAGTCCACCAAGAAGAGTGTCTGCAGGAGCTGCAGGAGGAAAGAGCACGTCTTCATGAGCACTGCCAAAAACTGGAGCAGGAGACTGGATCCCTGCACGCAGAACTGGAGACGCAGAGCTTAGTTCTGAATGAACAGAGTGGCGTCACTGCCAGTAAGGTAAGAAACCTCGCATTATAATAATCAACTACCAGCTTAGTGGCTCCTAAAATTGCACCCATGAAACCTCGCCCCATTAGCTAGGCCCTTACACGCATGATCTCAACGTGTCATCTCCTGTGTTGCAGCTGAACCAGAAGGAGCAGCAAGCCGATCGTTTGCGGCGTGAGATGCAGGCTTTGCGTGGGCAGGTCCAGTATGCAGAGGAGAAGGTACACAAAATCGAATCGTCGTTTAGTTTTAGCCATCCACGTGTGTAACTCTCTATCCTGTAGCTCGGTAGTTTACATGTTTAGGCCAATAGCATATGAAGTGTGATTTGGGGGATCCAGCTGCCTCATAATGCTACAGCCCTTCACTTTACATACTTTACAGGCCCGGCAGCAGGAAGCCACGATACGCAACCTCAACGAGAAGCTGTCGTCGGGTCACAGCGAGAAGACGTCTCTCTTCGATACAGTCCAAACGCTGGAAAGAGAGCTCCGTGATTCCAACGGCCGGAGAGCGGATATGGAGCGAGAGGTACGCTTGGAGCTCAGTGTTTTCACTCCTGTTACCAAAGTCTGAACGTTGGCGAGCTGGGAAGTTTACGAATATTATATGTGGGGGGTTGGAGCCTCTGTTACCGTGTAAAGAGGTCTGCGTTGTTTGATCAGATACATTTGCAAAGTGAAGCTGTGGAGAAACTGAAGGCTGAGCTGACAGTCTGTGAGACAGCGCGAGATGTCGCTTGTGAGAAGAGTACCTGGCTCCAGGAGGAAAGAGACACCCTGCGGAACAAAGCTAATGAGCTCCAGAAAGAGGTACGACCATTTCGGTATCTTTGGGATAGTCTACAAGCACCTGAATCACGGGGCCCTGGTGCAAAAATTGCCCAACCTCAACAGCTAGTCTGTGCCATCATTGCCCCCACACAACTGGTCTGTGCCTTCTTTGCCCCTTGCCCCCTCTTTCATCACACAACATATGTAAACACACAAATCACACACCTACAAGCACACATCCCTGCTCACACACACACACACACACACACACACACACGTACACATCCCTGCTCACAAATACACACATATACACCTTCACATCCCTGCTCTCACACACAAGTACACATCCCTCTCGCACACACATCCACAAGTACACATCCCTGCTCACACACACACACGCACGTTCACATCCCTGCTCACACACACATCCACAAGTATACATCCCTGCTCACACACACAAGTACACATCCATGCTCCAGAACACACACACACAAGTACAAATCCATGATCTCTCATACACACAAGTACACATCAATGCTTACACACACACACAAGTACACACCCCTGCTCATACACACCCTTGCTCACACACACATCCACAAGTACACACACACACGTCCACATCCCTGCTCACACACACGTCCACATCCCTGCTCACACACAAGTTCACATCCCTGCTCACACACACAAAAGTACACATCCCTGCACGCTCACACACACACGTTCACATCCCTGCTCACACACAAGTACACATCCCTCTCACACACATCCACAAGTACAAATCCATATTCAAACACACACACACACACACACAAGTACAAATCCATGCTCTCACACACACACACACACACACACAAGTACACATCCCTGCTCACACACAAGCACACATCCCTCTCACACACATGTTCAAATCCCTGCTCACACACAAGTACACATCCCTCACACCCCCCCCCACAAGTACACATCCCTGCTCACACACACAAGTACACATCCATGCTCAAACACACACACAAGTACAAATCCATGCTCTCACAAACACACAAACAAGTACACACCCCTGCTCACACACACACATCCCTCTCACACACACATCCACAAGTACACATCCATGCTCAAACACACACACACACACACACGTTCAAATCCCTGCTCACACACAAAAGTACATATCCCTGCTCACACATCCACAAGTACACACCCCTGCCCACACATACATCCACAAGTACACATCATTGCTCACACACATACATGTTCACATCCCTGCTCACACACAAGTACACATCCCTCTTACACACACACACAAAAGTACACATCCTGTCTCACACACACGCATACACATCCCTGCTCACACACACACACACACACACACACACACACACACACACGTACACATCCCTGCTCACACAGACCCCTGCTTACACATACACACAAAAACACATCTCTTCTGAATCACACACACACAAGTACAAATCCATGCGCTAACATAAACAACTACACATCCCTGCTCACACACACAGGCACACATCCCTGCTGACACACTCACACACACACAGGTACACATCCCAGATTACACATACAAGTACAAATCTAAACTCACAAACACGTACACGTCCCTGCTCACACACATACAAGTACACATCCTTTCTGAACCACACACACAAAAGTACACATCCTTTCTCACACACACACGTACACATCCCTGCTCTCACACACACAAGTTCACATCCTCTCACGCACACGTGCACATCCCTGCTCACAGACACACACACAAGTACACATCCCTGCTCACACGCAAGTACACATCCCTGGTCAAACACACACACACAAGTACACGTTATTGCTCACGCACGCACGCACGCACGCACACACACACACACACAGATGTATACATCCCGTCTCACACACGCATACACATCCCTGCTCACACACACATGCAAGTACACATCCCTCTCACACACACACACACACACACACAAAAGTACACATCCCTGCTGACACACAAGTATATATCCTGGCTCTCACACACACAAAAGTACACATCCCAGCTCACACACACACACAAGTACACATCCATGCTCTCTGACATACACAAGTACACATCCTTGATTGCACACAAACACAAGTACACATCCCTGCTCACAACCACACACACAAGTACACCTCCCTACTCAAACATTAGCACAAGTACACATCTATGCTGAAACACACACTAGTGCACATCCCTGCTCGCACACACACACACACACACACACACACACACGTGCGTACACATCCTTGCTCGCACACACACAAGTACACATCCCGGCTCTCACACACACCGGTACACATTACTGCTCACACACACACGTACACATCCATGCTGAAATACACGCAAGTACACATCCCTGCTCACACACACACACACACACACGTACACATCCCAGCTCATACACAGAAGTACACATCCATTCCCAAACACACACACAAATACAAGTACATACAAACACATATACATATGTCCCACTTACCTCTCACCACCACTGCAGCCTTCTCTCTGGCGGTGTGCGTGACGGGAAGAAGAGGTGGCATCGGGCCCGCTAGAGGTACGGACCCCTTTGCGGCTGCGACCTGCACATTCTCCTGCCTGGTGTCATCGTCGTGTTCCTGCCTTCTCCGTCCGTTCCAGTTTACCCCTTTAACAACACCCTATGCCTGCCTTCTGCCGTTACTGTGATATAGCTTTATGATTTGTTGTCGTGTCAGCCATCAAGCCCTGTATATTCTTTACGTATAGCTATCCCATGCTGAGCAGCAAGTGAGCTCCACGCTCCAGGAGGTAGAGTCTCAGAGACTTGATGGCAGCAGGAAAGAGGCAGAGCTCCAGGCTGTGAGACAAGAGCTTCATATAGCTCAGGCTAATGTGGAAAGGGCTGCAAAGGAGAAAGGAGCGTGCCTACGGGAGGCCGATGAACAGGTAATGTCCGTGTGCATACGTGCAAATGTGCTGAGGCAGGAGAGGACGTACCAAACTGAATTCCGTTATCTGTCTGGCCCTCAGGTGCAGCAGAGGGATAAAAGCATTGCATCTCTGCAGCATGAACTGACCTCACTGAATGAACAATATGAATCGTGCACGGCCCAGGTGAGGCAGTCTAAGGAAGCTCATAGGCACGTGTCTAGGCGGCCTTTGCAAATGGATCCTTTACGGTCGATATGCCAGGATGGCGGTTACCTGGGAGTTATGGTTCCCAAGGGCATTTGTCCATTCTTTCTAACGTCCTCGTTTGCAGATGTTAAAGTGCCAGGAGCTGGTGGAAAAGCATAAAGTACAGCTGTCAGACATGGCTGAGGAGCAGGCGGCTGCAGCACAAAAGATATCCGTGCTAAGCATCCGTAACGAGAGGCTGGAGATGGATCTCGGCATACTCACCGGGAAACACAAAGCTGCACAGAAAGAGGTGCGTGCAGCATTAGGGCCGGCTTTACAACGGCCCCCCTGCGTCTCGCGCCCCTGACACTGGTCTGATGAATGCCCGCTAGCCCTCTGCTGCTGTCGCTAATGAACCCTCTCACCTACTTTTATCTCCAGGTGTCTAAGAGGGATCAGATGCTGATAAACCTTCGCGCCGACCTCACCACTAGGGAACAGGAGCTGCAGGATGCACACGGAGAGGTTGGAACGTACAATATGTTACGGGAATGAAAACATGGGAGTCAAAATGTTTGCGTGTGTTTCTTGCGTGGGCGTGAAGGGGGAGGGGGGGTTCCGCCTGCGTTTCCTGCTGCGGTTGGTGTATGTAATGTATGAACTTTCGGTGTGTTTTGTAGCTCAGTAAGCGTGATGAGGAACTGAGCAGCACTCGTGTGAAAATCAAGAATCTGCAAAGTGATCTTGAAAGCTTGCAGGAGATGTGCACAGAGCATGAAACGACATCATGTGAAAAGGAGAAAAGAATGAGTGGACTGCGACAGGAATGCACTGCAAGCCATGCAGAAGTAGGATGGGGCTGGAAGGCGTCTGAGCGTACTTACTTACGTAAGAGCGAACAAGGAGATTTAGTCGTAACCCTCGTTTTCCCCTCTAACAAACAAACAACAGGTGCAGCGACTGAAGCAAGAGCTTGTAAGTCTGAGGCAGACGCGGCAGGCTGATACCGACCGCATGCAAAACAATTGTTTGAGGCTGCAGGAGAAGTTGGAGTCTGTCACCAGGAGGCAGAAGGAGCAAGAGTCAGAGCTGCAGCATTCCAGGTTGAGAGTGGAGAGAGTGTCGCAGGATCTGAGCCTTGCGCAGCAGCTGCAACTACAGCTGGAGGAACAGGTGACGGAGTACTTTGAACAGGCAGTGCGCTCGCTACTGGCACTACTTTGTTTTCTTTCAATTCTGTTGTGTGTTCTGTCATCTCTATATGTTTTGCTTCTTCCGTGCACTTGTCGCAGTATATCTGAGCCCTCTATATCTCCGATGCCACCCGCCCATGTGACTGATTTTCGTATCTGTCCTTATCCCAGGTATCACAGCGGGATGCTGAGCTGCTTCAGCGAAGCGAGGAGCTTCAGCGCCTGCAGACACGTTTGTGGGAAGCAGAAGAGAGGGCGGTGAGCGCAGAGAGTCAAAGTAGTTCCTCGCTGAGCGGTATGGAGCTTTACCGCAGCAAATATCAGGCATGTGTGAGCCGTGCGGGGGATCTGGAAGCCAACCTGAGACAACTGGAGGATGAAAACCGAGAGATGAAGCAAGAGGTGTCTAGAAAAAAAAAAATAATAATAATAATAATAATAAAGATAATCATTTAAACGAAAAACCCCCAAACAACGTTATATCCCATTCCCCTAGATTTACATGTAAAAATTATTATAACCCCCTCCTGCCCCCGTTATTAAGCCGCAACGATTACAATTACTACTCGATAGCGTAGAAGAAATTGTATGAAAATTGGAAATCAATATATATTTATATTTTGTAGGTTTTGTACATACTAGCACTCACAATTATTTAGTTTTGCATGTGTGTATATGGTTTCAAATGAAATCCCTATTGATTCTGAACAGACAGACGTGTAATTAATTTGTACGGGTTGATGATGATGGGGAAAATGGGGAATCTTAAACCTTACACATAAGGTAGAAACGGCGAAAAAGCTCTGGCACATAAGCAGGGCCGGATTGGCCATCGGGCACACGGGGCATTTGCCCGGTGGGCCCGGGGCAGGGCCGCGGCCGGGCCAGCCCGGTCTGCGGCAGGGCCGGATTGATTTGGGGGGCTAATGGAGCTGCAGCTCCAGGCCCCCCCTACCTTACAATTGGCCGTCCTTAACGCAGGGCAAAAGGGGCGCCTGCCCCTTAAGCCCGCAGCAACTGCGAGCGGGTCTGCAACTCTTCTACCGCCAGGGGGGAAATCCAACGGAGTCGTGTGACGTATGTCACATGACCCCGCTGCACGTCTTCCTCCCCCTGTGCAGATCCGCGGAAGTCTGCGGGCGGCGTGTACATCGTCAGTTCAGGTAAGGGGGGGGGTGAGGGAGGCTGTATGGAGTATGTGAGATTGAATGAAAGAGGAGTGAATTAATGAGTATATGTAAATGAGTATCTGAATGAGGGAATGTATGAACGGATATCTGAATGAGTGTTTGATTATCTGTGAATTAGTATGAAGACATATTTGTGAACGACTGAATGAATGTGTGTGTGTGTGTGTGATAGCATGGATGTGTGTGTGCCACAGGCAGGCTGTTTTGTTGGCAAAGTTGCCACAGGCAAGCTGTTTGTGGGGGGGCAAAGATGCTAGAGGCAGGCTGAGGAGTGAAACCGTCTGTGGAAACCCCTCTGGATGTGGGTGTCAGTGTGGCAAAGCTTGTCCTGGTGTTTGTTTGTTTGTGATTGATTGGGTGTCAGTGTAGCAGAGCCTGTCCTGTTGCGCGTGTGTGTGTTTTGGTGTCGGTGTGGCAGAGCCTGTCGTGGTGTGTGTGTGTGTGTGTGTTTGGTTATCTGTTTCCTTCATTTACAGTAGGAAGTGTTTCATTTTAACTTATCCAGTGATTGATAGATAAAATGCCCTCCTGCATTTGTAGTGATTTCAGGGGGCGGGACAAAACATTCAAGGCCCTGAAATCATATAGTGGAAAAGATAAGAAGAAGGTTATTGTGTTATTTACTCTGTAATATTTATTTCAAGGATTAGTCGCGCTAAATTGTGGCTTCAGGCTTCCCATGTTGAATGACCAAGTATTATGGATATGTTTGTTTGTACATGTATGTATGTATGTATGTATGTTTTGTCATAAAAATGGTCTGCTCGGTCTGAAATGCCTGGGCCTATTTTCTGTCCCAGTGTGGGCGTGGACATAACAAGGTCCCATAGACAAAAACCAAACCGCTTGGACTGAAGTTAATGCGATTCCCCACATGTACAGGTTATATAGGTGAGGAGTTCACGCTACTTTAATGAAATGGAAGCACACCACAGCACCGGATCCTGGGACATGTCCTGGTAGGCCGCCACCCCGGGGGCTGGTCTTGAAGGCGTCAGTCCCATTCTACATGTGGCCGCAGCTGCCAATGCCCCCCCCCCCCCCGCGGGGGCAAAAAGAGATTTGTGCCGTTTCATGTGGCGCTGGTAATCTGCCAGTCAGAGCCGCAGCGGCTGTGACGTTATATCCGGCACAGCGGTGATAGGCAGGCGACCGTGCAATACAGCACCTCAGCACACCACGGACTACCCGACTCACGGACCGAGGATGTGAGGGGGGGGGGGGGGTGCTAAGAGGAGGGTATGAAGATAATGGGAAATAACAACGCTGGCCGGGGCATAATGGTGCGCTAACCTGAATCCTGTATGGGAGTAAGTGTATAGTGTGGCTGTGTGTTTATATTGTGTGCATCATATATCCGTAGGGGGGGGGGAGGTAGTGAGGAGGAGTCTGGCTACCTGGTGGCGTGAGAGGTGCATTGTGATTGATTGGTCGCTGAGTGTGTGTGTGTGTGTGTGTGGTGTGTTGTTACAGTGGCCGTGTGTATGGCTAATAATGTTTTAGGAGCAGTTCAAGACAAGTATACGAGCAGACAGGGAGTCACGTGTTGCGATCGTATGGTGTAACGGTTAGGTGCGGTGCCTACGGAGTGCTGCGGTGCTGGTTCGTTTCCCTGTAGCGCCATGCGTTGTTTGTTAGGTATTCTAACCCACACCGCTCACTGGAGACTGCGTCTAAGTGTTGCCATGTCAAATATTTGTTTGTTTGTTTAGAGTGGGTGAATTTGAGTACAAGTATTACGGACGAGCACATTCGGTCCGACGCAGCGGTGGCTCGAGCGTTAGGTGTCCTACTCGCCATGCAAAAGGTTATCGGTTCAAATACCCGTGCGGCCTGGCAAGCAGAGCGATGTTTGGTTGCGTGCGATTGCGGTGTCGGGAAGAACGGGGGTAAGAGCCAGTTGGTAGGGCGCTTGACCTTCCGTTGACAAAACTATCGTATATGTAAATAATACAGACGTTTAATGAGCGGTGTGGGTTCGAATAACGCGTGGCGCTATAGGCAAATCCAACCGGCACCACACCTGGTTGTTTTACACCATGTGATCGCAACATGTCTGGCTGCTTGTATACTTTTGTGTCTTGACCCCATAACAAACACAAACAGTCAACAACATTTTGTGGGTGGTGATGATGATCGATTGATGATGTGTGCTTGTTGCACAAGTTCTCACACTAGAAAATGTTGTTGTTGTTAAAATCTCCTCGCAGGGATTTGAATCAGTAATACGTGCTTGTCCGTTGTTTTGTACACCAAATAATGGCAACATGACAAACAAACAACAACTAACAACTATAAGTAAACTATAATCCCTCTGCTTGCTTAGTTTTACACATCATATCCAATCAATCAATCATCTAAATAATATATTCCAACAAACAAACAAACAACGATTCTATACCGCAGTCATGAAGATGATGTGGACATTCGTATGTTGTTTTTGTTTGTTTGGCAATGCATGAAACCTTGAAGCTTCATCATGTTGTTGCCTGACTCCTCACAGCTGCCCCTCATTATTTCCTAATCAATCAATCAAGAGGCGTGTGTATATAACCCGGGGTGTGCTCTCGTGCACAATCTCTTTCTTTCTTGATCATGGTGGCGCCTGGCCCTGCTTGTCTGATTCTCCAGCTTTGAGGAGAATCCTTGGTACTTCTTCTTCTTCTTCTTCTTTTCTTTTCGCCTACCTGGTTGGTTGGTTAGCAACTCTACTTTCTCCAGCACTTCTTGTTGTTGCCCACCTGCCCTTCTTCACCCACAGCCTGTCTACCTACCTACATCCTCTGTTGTTTGTTTGATACCTCTCCCACCCCTTTCATCTTCTTCTTCTTTCTTACATTTCCTATGGTAACTTTGTCAGGGGTTTCTTATGTATTATTCGTACTGCTTATTACCTGTTGTTGGTTTGTTTTCGATGATACTACTTCTTAACAAACACGCGCGCATACCTTGATGCAGTAATAATAGGTTTGTTTTGTGCACAATGATGATAGGCGTTGTTCTGTTGGCATGACCTCCGACCTTCTGCTGCATCACCCCTGTTTTTGCGGCTGGTGAGTCGTTTGCCTGCTGCTCTCGATGGGTTAACGTGGGTGTCGGCTCGTGCGGCCTGATTGCACTTGCCAGGCCGGCTGTGCCCCCATGTGCGTGCGATCCTCTCGCCTGGGAGGCGGCCCTATAAGTGTGGGCGCCTGGCTTGGGCTCAAGCGTGCTTGGGCTCTTCCCTAAGTGGGCTCTTCTTAAGTGGGCAGAAAGGAGTTATGCAGGAGTTGGGCAGGACAGGGCCAGGACGGGACGCCCAACCCTCACCCACACAGCCCTAACCGACGCGGCAGCCCTAATCCAAATACACCCCCCCCCCCAACCCTCTGTCGCTGCCTCCACGACCTGCTGCTGTTGTTACCTTTTCCCACACCCATATGCAGGAATCCACCTGTGATATCCCCTTCCCCGTTCCATCAGACCTTCTGCCTCCTACGCACCCTTCAAACCCTCCCTGAAAGCCCACTTGTTCGGGGAAGCATACAATGCTCCTTCCCAGTATTCGCCACCATCATCTTATTCCAAGGCTCGACAAATTACCAGGCGCCATGGCCCCAATGGCAGGTCAGAGTTTCATTCTGGCGCCTAGAGGATTCTCAACCTCTCACTTCAACAAACAAATACCCCCCCCGCATCGCCACGTGGGGCACACAGCACAGCCACTCAGAGCCCACCCCCCCCGAACCTCAGATCACCCCCACAACGCAATCCAGGCAGCTTCATGAAAGGAGGTTCATTTCAACCGGGTCCAACACAACATTCTCCCCCCCCCCCCCCCCCCCCCCCCCGCTGCCTGATCGCTCCAGCAACAGGACAGCGTTAACCCCTTCAATGCCGCATTGTAGGGGGTTAATTCCAGTTTTGTACAGGGCTCTGCTGCCAGTGGTCTGCCAGGCAGAACAGCAACAGCAAAAACGAGCGCCCCACCCAAACCCTTTGACTCCTGTAAGCACAAAGGCCTACAGCAGTCATCAGAGAGCCTCCACCCGCAATGGCTGGTCTATAGAGAGGGGAGAGACAAGCTTGTGAGGCCTAAATATCAGTCAATGCCGTGCTCCAATGGAACAGCAGCATTGAAAGCGTAAATAAAACTATATCTATATCAACATACAACAGCACTGACCCCAAAGTCCAGGGTGCCTCCAGGTCAAATGCTGCGACTTTAGTAAGTAGGCTGAGGATGATCAGATCCCTCCTAACCAACCGTTACTTTTCAACACAACCCTGGCTCCTAACATTTTTAGCCGGCGCCTACACTCGCAACAAATTAGTCAAGCCCTGCCCTAATCACAGCCATCAGAACAAACGGCTTCAACACACCAGAAGCTGATCAACTCGCCCTCACCCAAACTGTCCTCTCCTATCGTCTCACTCCCCTCAACCACCGGCTACATCCAACGCTCGCTAAAGCAGGTCCCTCTTCTCCTTTGCACCGGTTTGGTATTGTATGTAGGGCTACAACAACTAATCGATAAAATCAATAATAATCGATAATGAAATTCGTCGCCGACGAATTTCATTATCGATTAGTTGAATCGATTATTATCTATTATAAAATGAGGGTTGTTTGCAGAGCAAACGCTCTGAAAAATACCCCTCATTATATAATCCGTTTCAGTGACTCACAACAGCAGCTCCTACTTACCAGCCCCTCCCTGTAATCACTGTGACAACTGGCCCCGCCCCCTTCCTTCTCCCAGAAGGCCAGAACCACATGGCTGTGACACTCATCTAACTGTAAGTATAACATTAATATTTGGGGAGGTGGGAGTTAATTTAGGGGCAGCTATGGTTAATGGGGTGTTTAGGGTTAATTTAGGAGCAGCTGTGGTTAATGGGGTGTTTAGGGTTAATTTAGGGGTAGTTATGGTTAATGGGGTGTTTAGGGTTAATTTGATTAATTTAATAAAGTTAACTTAAGGTGCAGTTAGAGATAAAGGGGGGCCAAACTAAGGGGAATCTAAATCCTGGGGGCAGTGAAGATTAACCCAGTACTTATTTAAAAAAGTATGATGTCAGTGTGATGCGAACGGGTCTGTGACTCTATGAGGGCACCATGAGATATCTGGGGGGTATAAGGCATATCAGGGGAGGACAGAGTGACATATCTGGGGGTATAAGGCATATAGGGTATATAAGGCATATGTGGGGAGGGCAGTGTGGCATGTCTGGGGAGGACGGAGTGGTGTATCAGGGTGTATAAGGCAGATCTAGGGCCACAGTGGCATATCTGGGGGTAGAGTGGAGTGGCATATGTGGGGAGGGCAGCGTGGCATGTCTGGGAGGTAGTGTGGTATGTCTGGGGAGGATGGAGTGGTGTATCAGGGGGTATAAGGCGTATCAGGCACAGTGGCATATGTGGGAGGCAGAGTGGAGTGGTATATGTGGGAGGCAGCGTGGCATATGTGGGAGGCAGCGTGGAGTGGAATATGTGGGAGGCAGCGTGGTGTGGCATATGTGGGAGGCAGCGTGGAGTGGAATATGTGGGAGGCAGAGTGGAGTGGTATATGTGGGGGGCAGCATGGAGTGGCATATGTGGGAGGCAGCGTGGCATATGTGGGAGGCAGCGTGGAGTGGCATATGTGGGAGGCAGCGTGGCATATGTGGGAGGCAGCGTGGAGTGGCATATGTGGGAGGCAGCGTGGAGTGGCATATGTGGGAGGCAGCGTGGAGTGGCATATGTGGGAGGCAGCGTGGCATATGTGGGAGGCAGCGTGGAGTGGCATATGTGGGAGGCAGCGTGGAGTGGCATATGTGGGAGGCAGCGTGGCGTGGCATATGTGGGAGGCAGCGTGGCGTGGCATATGTGGGAGGCAGCGTGGCGTGGCATATGTGGGAGGCAGCGTGGCGTGGCATATGTGGGAGGCAGCGTGGCATATGTGGGAGGCAGCGTGGAGTGGAATATGTGGGAGGCAGCGTGGCGTGGCATATGTGGGAGGCAGCGTGGCGTGGCATATGTGGGAGGCAGCGTGGAGTGGCATATGTGGGAGGCAGCGTGGCGTGGCATATGTGGGAGGTGGCGTGGCATATGTGGGAGGCAGCGTGGCGTGGCATATGTGGGAGGCAGCGTGGAGTGGTATATGTGGGAGGCAGCGTTGAGTGGTATATGTGGGAGGCAGCGTGGCGTGGCATATGTGGGAGGCAGCGTGGCATGGCATATGTGGGAGGCAGCGTGGCAAGCCTGGGCTCAAACGTGCATAAATTGGGGGGGGCTGGTTGGGAAATAAAGACAAGAAATGTATTTTATCAAAGTTTTTTTTTTATTCTGCGTTTGTATTTAACAATTTGTTTATTAAATTATTTTAAATAAATGAAAAATTTACATTCATTTGTTTTATCCGATTAATCGATTAATCGAAAAAATAATCGGCCAACTAATCGATTATGAAAATAATCGTTAGTTGCAGCCCTAATTGTATGCGTTATTGCGTTTTTGTTTATAAATTGTTCCGATGAATGTAACGTGTAGCGGAATCAGCCGGCGCTTTAAAAATAAACGTCATGTGTGCTGGTGCTCTATTTGTTGGCCCCGGGCCCGTAACACGAAGCCACGGCCCAGAGTGAGTTTATATGTATCTTATTTATGACTGTGGTTTGAAAATATACTTTTTTTTATACCGTCTGAACATGCAATGTGCCCGCAAATGGCGCCATGAAATACGAGTCTGCTATTCGGTTATTTCCACGGCTGCTTTTAACTCCCCGATAGCGCGGCAATCCCATACAAACTTTCCACTATAACTAACTCTATAAGATGCAACCTTAACACTAAAATAACTTCACGCCCGCAATGTTTACTTTGATGCAAAGCCGTCCCTTTTATTCCACAAATATGGTTACAAAACACATCGCTAACAAATACGATGCCCTCTGATACTTTATACGCATGCAGACGTGTCAGGACGTGTACTATTAGGAATAAACGTTTTAAACAGACGGCTGACCCGTGGTCGTTTCCCTCTGTCCAGGTGTCTGAGCGGGACTCTCGTCTCTCTGCGCTGCGAGGGGAAGTGCTGCTGCTACAGCAGGAACTGGAAAGCAAGTGCACAGAGTTAGACGGCTGCGAGGAAGCCATCGATCAGCTCACGCAGGAACTCCAGGCAACACAGACAGACCTGGCCAACAGCCGTGAGCAGTGTCGGCACGGCGAGGAGGTCGTTCAGGCGGTCCGAGAGCATTCACAAAGACTGCGGAACCAGGCAAGTACGCGCGCTCTTACTACTATTACAGGGGATATCTGGTCAGCCTTACCTGCAGGGTTAACTCTATAGGCGTACCATGCCCAACCTTCTTAACGGTAATTCCATCGAACCAGCAAAGGAGGTGCGCAAGATGTGGTTTCCGCTAGAAAGACAATCAATACAAACCTGCGGTCAATATGTAAAATCACAATTGTATACATTCACTGTTTTACGCACACAATACAACAGCAGAAATGGACCGGCAAACACTGTACACAAGTCACACTATAATAGTGCCATCGATGTCACGTCTTACTCAATCCGGTACACGGCGTCCTCTCCGCTGCAGAGGCCAAAGACGCTCCGATACGCCCAGTGCCTGCGTACGCTCTTAACGCAGCCAAAATGAGAGCAGTGGGGGAAGCCTCCCCGCTTAAATAGCTTAATCCCTTCCCCTGCTTTCCTCTAGGCAGGGCAGCAGCAGAATGGTGAGATGTGACACGAAATGAATCGTTATCAGTTACGTTTCACGTATGATAGAATCTGTAACGCTCCCTCCATCTAACGGACTCGGTAGAGGTAGCGAGGCACAAACACGTCCGCCGAGGACTACGGGCGTGTGAAGTTTACTCACAGTACTTACTGTTGTGACAGGTAGTGGAGTTGGAAGAGGATCTGGTGAAGCTACAGACAGACTTTGCTTCGTATAAAGCCTCCCACAGACACGACGACGGCAGCTATGGGGAGCTCGAGAGACTCGTGGCGCAGCTCACGCAGGTCAGTTAACCGGTCGCTCTCTAGAGCTCCTGTGTTCTGCCTCTTGTCATTGTGGTACCAGTGATGGCGGTCTGTGTGCGCAGGAACTGGCTCGAGCGGAGGGAGAGGTTCAGCGACAGATGAAGGAGACGGAGCACGGCCAAACCCTTCTGAAAGAGCTAAACCTGGATCTAGCAAAAGAGAGAGAGCAGCAAAAGAGCACAACGAAAGGTAAGCGTGTCTGTCCGCAAGCCGTCCCTGGGTGGGACCGTTTACCCTTGCAGTACTTGATGCACATGTCTCTATACAGATGTGGAGCGACTCGAGCAGGAGGTGTTCAGCTTGCGCAGAGACACGGCCGCGCAGGTGCAAGACTACAAACGTTGCGTTTCTGAGCAGCAGCAGAAAATCCAGAAACTGCAGGAGGAGCTGCGAGACAGTAATACGCTGACAGCGCACAGACAGCAGGTGAGGAAAATCAATCCAGTGTTTACAAGCAAGTACACGGCCACTAAGGAGCAGCCGCTCACCTGCTTTAACCCCTCGATGACAATTGCCGGTCCAGGCACGTCACAGAGAAACAAGCCGTTAACCGCAAATGACGTGCCAGGACCGTCATTTGTTAAAACGGGTGAAACAAATCAATCCGTGATCAATTTGTTTGTTTTCTTTGGTTTTCCACCCAAACGGCGTCGCTGTAATGCCTCGACCTTTAGGCATTCGGCAACGCCACGATCGGCACCAGGGGCCATGTCTGGCCCCTCCCCAGGGCGTCAACATCCACCATACAATGTAGGTCAGCAAGCATCCGTTTTAAAAGCGTTTAGGAGGCGATCGACAATCACCTCCTAAACGTAAATGGTGTCGCTGGAATGCCTCGATCAGGAGGCATCCAGCCGCACCAAACACTTACCCTGGGATGGACTGTGACCGCTCCGGGTAAAAAAAACAATAAAGATGCAAAAGTTCACTTGAAGGTCTCCAGACCCTCTAGAGAACTCTGGCTCCACTTGCAGATTGAATACAAGGGAAACCTTCAAGTTGAAGAAAAATGTTAATGTTTTAAAAAAGGCAACCAAAAACAAAATATAAACAAATAAATATAAATAAATATATATATATATATATATATTAGGGCTGCAACTAACAATTATTTTCATAATCGATTAGTTGGCCAATTATTTTTTTCAATTAATCGGATAAAAAAATGAATGTAAATATTTCATTTATTTAAAATAATGTAATAAACAAATTATAATACAAACAGCATAATAAAATAACTTTGATAAAATGCATTTCTTGCCTTTATTTCGCAACCAGCCCCCCCAATTTATGCACGTTTGAGCCCAGGCTTGCCACGCTGCCTCCTAGACATGCCACGCTGCCTCACACATATGCCACTCCACGCTGCCCCCCACATATACCACTCCACTCTGCCTCCCACATATGCCACTCCACTCTGCCTCCCACATATGCCACGCTGCCTCCCACAGATGCCACTCCACGCTGCCTCCCACATATGCCACTGTGCCTGATACACCTTATACCCCGATACACCACTCCGTCCTTCCCAGACATGCCACACTGCCCTCCCCACATATGCCACTCCACTCTACCCCCAGATATGCCACTGTGGCCCCAGATCTGCCTTATACACCCTGATACGCCACTCTGTCCTCCCCAGACATGCCACACTGCCCTCCCCACATATGCCTTATATACCCTATATGCAGGGCCGGCCGAAGACTTAACGCCGCCTGGGGGAGGAAGTTTAAAACGCCGCCCCCCCCCCGCCGACGCCGGGGGGGGGGGGGGGGCGTCGTTTTAAACTTCGCCGACGCCATAATCTACGACCCCCCCCCGGTACTTACCGTTAAACAGTCCTGCGGCGAGTCTCCCTGCTCTGCCACGGTGCCGGCTTGTAATGCTGAGCGCCGGAAATTGACGTCACTTCCGGCGCTCTGCATTACAAGCCGGGACCGAACAGGGAGACTCGCCGCAGAGGAGAGAGGGAGAGGGGCGCCGAGCGGGTACGCGAAAACCACTCGGTGCCCCTCTCTCTCTCTCCTCCGCTTCAAAAAAACAAAAAAAAAAAAAGCGCTTGGGGCGGCAAAGTGCCGCCCCTTCTAAAGTGCCGCCTGGGGCAATTGCCCCAGTCTGCCCCATTATAGGGCCGGCCCTGCCTATATGCCTTATACCCCCAGATATGTCACTCCGTCCTCCCCAGATATCTCATAGTCCCCTCATAGAGTCACAGACCATACTTTTATAAATAAGTACTGGGTTAATCTTCACTGCCCCCAGGATTTAGATTCCCCTTAGTCTGCCCCCCTTTATCTCTAACTGAACCTTCAGTTAACTTTAATAAATTAATAAAATTAACCCTCAGTCCTCATCATTAAATTAACCCTAAACACCCCATTAACCATAACTGCCCCTAAATTAACCCTAAAGACCCCATCAACCACAGCATCCCCTAAATTAACCCTAAAGACCCCATGAACCACAACAGCCCCTAAATTAACCCTAAACATACCATTAACCAAAACGGCCTCAAATTAACCCCAAACACACCATTAACCATAGCTGCCCCTAAATTAACCCCAAACACACCATTAACCCTAACTGCCCCTAAATTAACCCTAAACACCCCATTAACCCTAACTGCCCCTAAATTCACTCCCACCTCCCCTAACTTTCAGCAGCCCAAATATTAATGTTATACTTACAGTTAGATGAGTGTCACAGCCATGTGGTTCTGGCCTTCTGGGAGAAGGAAGGGGGCGGGGCCAGTTGTCACAGTGATTACAGGGAGGGGCTGGTAAGTAGGAGCTGCTGCTGTGAGTCACTGAAACGGATTATATAATGAGGGGTATTTTTCAGAGCGTTTGCTCTGAAAAAAAACCTCATTTAATAATCGATAAAAATCGATTCAACTAATCGATAATGAAATTCGTTGGCAACAATTTTCATTATCGATTATTATCGATTAGTTGTTGCAGCCCTAATATATATATATATATATATATATATATATATATATATATATATATATATATATATATATATATATATATTCTTGTGAGCAAATGCTAAAATTAGCACATTAGCTTAAAAAATTCCCATGGGGTGTCTCCTTTTAAAAAATGTATGATTTGATGGGGTAAATTGAATTGGAGGGTTTCAACAAGGTCCCAATAACACGGGGGGGAAAGATGGCCACACATCTAATTTCCAATTAGAAAAATGCACACGTACCAAATGTGGCCTTTTAGTTCCCCCCAAAAATGACAAACCCATGCATGTGGGGTATCACTGTACTCGGGAGATGTTGCCAAACACATATTGGGGTGTTTTATGATAGTGACAAATACCAGAACCTGTTTATTCATACCCGAAGTAATATGTGTGTAAAAAAACAAATGCAAAAAAAATGACTACCATAGAGTTTGACAAAGGCTGATGGTAAAATTAGTGCATGGAAAGGGTTAAAATACTACCATTTGGAATACCCTGGGGTGTCTGGTTTTCAAAAATATATGACTCGATGGGGTAAATTGCATTGGCCGGCTTCAAACATACCCGAAATGGCACGCGGGGGGGAAGAATTACCAGATTTTGGGGGGGAAAATGACTTGGAAATAGCTAAACGCTACCTGTACTTATTGCCCCATGGGTAGAAAAAAAAGCAAAAAAACCATAAAAACATTGGGTATTTCGAAACTCGGGACAAATAGTAGAATCTATTTAGCAGGTTTTTTCATTACCTTTTACAGATGAGTACAAGATTTTTCAACTAAAAGTTAGAAACCGTCATTTTTGGTTTTCTAAATGTTTCACCATATTTTATAATTTTTTTAACGGTAAATAATATGATACAATCAAAGCAATGTCATCTAAAGAAAGCCCTTCTTGTCCTGAAAAACACAATATCTAATGTGTGTGGGTTCACTAAACGGGAAAGAAGAAAATTACAACTAAACACGAGCAGCGCAGAAATGTTAAAACGGCCATTGTCACAAAGGGTACAAAAAGTAAAATCGGCCTTTGTCACAAAGGGCTTGGAGGCGAGTACATGCAAGCTCCGGCCATATAACGCATTTAGGAGCAAATAAACAAAGAAACTATCTAATCTCATTTTCAGTTTATCATTCTGCGTAACGCGTGAGGGTTAGACAACGTCGCACGCGCTTTCCGTGTAACTTACACAATCTGTTTGCACTTTTCATGCCCACTGTAGGCCATACAGAAGCGCGACTCACTCCTCCGCCAGTCAGAGGCTGACCTCTTACAGGCCCGAAGCTCGCTCAAGTCTTTGAACCAGGAGATAGAGCGCCGCCAGTCAACAGCCTCTGGAATGGAGAAAAAGCTGCAGTACGCTCAGAGAGAATATGAGCAGAAAGAAACCGAGAACGCAACATTAAGGGCAGAGTTACGAGACCTGAGGAAGGAGCTGAAAGAAACCTATGTCCTCCATCAAGAAGCAGGTCACTGTCATAAAAGGGACCTACGCATGAAGCAGGGCTGGGGAAAGTGAAAGAATGAGAACAGGCAGCGCGCAAAGTTATTGCTAATCGTGTAATTTTGCCTACAGCGCAGGCATTAGCTGGTCAGGAGGAGAAGACGCTCCTGGTGGAGAGCGCCCTGCAGAGCACACAGGATCAGCTGAGTGAGCGCGTGGCAGAAGTCGTCAGACACGAGCAGCTGGTACGCAAAATGGAAAGCGAGATGCGGACTTTGAGAGAGCGAGCGAACAGTAATGATGAAGAACTGGAGCAATGCAGGTGCCGAGTCTGTTTCAATCTCCTCTTCCTCCTGCTGCCCTATACCTTGTATTGAATCTTCCTTCCCATCGGGTCTCCTGCAGCCACCTACGCAATTCCCTTCCTCGTGTCACATTTCTCACCTGCTATCTCCTGCTGATACTTATAAACTGTCCCATAGCTAGCTATACCATCTCCTTCCACATTCACCAACACTATTGCACCTTTCACCGCTGCCGCCTGTACCGCATCTTCTGTCTGCTTGCTATTATAACCGCAGCTGCCGCCTGTACCGCCTCTCTGACGCTGCATACACGCTCCCGTCCTCCTATCTTATCTCCTGCCACTTATTCAATCTTTCGTATCGGATCTCCCGCAGCCACCGACAATCTTCTCTTCCTATCTGTCACCCTTGCTATCTGTTCAGTTACCACTTCAGATGTCATCTCTGTATCATCTCCCTCTGTGTCCAAGAGCCTAATTCCAACTACCGCTATGTACCGTCTTCCAGAACGCTGATTGAACGTCTCAAGTCGGGACTAAGTGACGTAAAGGACGAGTCCAAAGCGTCTGCGCAGGAGGCCTTAAAGTTGCAACACACGGTCAGCAAGATTCAGTTGGAGCAAGCGCGTGAACGGGAGCAACACCAGGCCGTACAGCAGCAGGTAAACCGCCCCAGAGGTAACGCACGGTGAGGCGACGAGGGAAACGCCGACTGGAGGATAATGTGTGACACCGGTAACCGATAGTTACAGGAACAGAGCAAAGTCCAGCAGAGCCTCAGACTAGAACTGGAAGTGCAGCAGAACCGTCACGAGGAACTGCTCAGACAACACCAGAGGAGCAAGGACTGTGAGGGCTCCCTCCAGAGACAGGCGGAGGAGCTGAGCCTGAGAGTGCAGCACTCGGAGCGCTTGGTGAGTATACGCACATTGACAAAAGGGGGGCTTCTCCTTTATATGAAGGGCCTGTCCTGACATGTGACCTCCGTCAGTTGGCAGAGAGGGATCGAGCGCTGCAGACTCTGCAGAGCAGCTTCTCGCAGCTGGAACGCAGATCTCAGAGTGCTCACGACGAAGCCCGAGATAGTGTGGCCCAGTTAGAGCTCACCAAGACTGCACTGGCGCAGGCACAGAGGAAAATCCAGGCTCAATCGCAAGAGGTAAGTCTTATGCCGCCGAAAATGCCAGGTTCAAAAGTGAAACTTACAGTGGCTTAGCGTGTGCTGTTCCCTGCACGGAACGCTGGCTGCTCGGTTCTGACTTTCAGTTACGCGTCTCATCCTTGTGCAGCTAAAGCACACGGAGAAGCTGTTGTCACGTATGCGCTCAGAGGAAGAAGCGGCACAGAAGATGGCGAGAGGCCGGAGTGAAGACTTGAACGCAGCCCAGGAAAGTCTGCAGGAACTGAGGAGCCAAGTGATAGCCGCTCAGGCCGGGCAGAGAGAAGCTGTAGAGCAGGTAAGGGGGGGGGGGGGGGGGGTCCCATAGACCACATAACCACATCAAGGTACAGAGTGCAATAGAGGCTTTTCATGCCACCACTCGGGAACACGGCTAAGAGATATTTTCCACATTCGTTCCTAGAATTAGAAATGTGCATATATCGCATAAGCGGCCGAATCAGGTTCTCGCCATGAGCTACCGTGTTCTCCAGTTTACATTTACCTCGTTATTTAACTAACGTGACATATTTCCGCAGCTGGGTGACAGAAGCCGAGAGCTGGCAGCTCTGAGAAGTGAGTTGCAGCGATGCCAGCAGAGGAAGGCTGAGCTGGAGAGAGAAGGCGCAGCTCATGACGAAAGAACGCGGCGGCTGAGCAAAGAGGTGGCGGCGTTACAGGAGACGCAGAGACAGAACGAACACGAGGTAATGGAGTCTCGGATAGAAGACGGCCTGAAAGCATTTAGCTAGCTCTCCTTCACGGAGCGGTAAGAGTTTCTCACGCCTCAGACGCCCTGCGTTCATCACATTGCAGATGGAGGCTTGCGAGGGACGCTTGAGAGAAATCTGTAACCAGCAGCAACACTGGCAGAGACTCCACCAGGAGCGTACCCAGGACCTAGGGCAGAGGCAAGATGAGCTCAAGCAACTTCAGGAGCAACTGGCAGCCGTGCAGGAGAAAAGAAAAAATGAATGCAAAGAGGTAAGACGGTGCCAGCGGCAGTCAAGCTAAACACAAGCCGATTTCTGCTGGCACATACGCGCTATAACGCTCGCCATGTTTCTTTATACAGAGAGATGCTTTGCAGAATGCAGTGAACCAGCTGAAGCAGAAATATGTGACGGCCACTAGTGAGGTTTGTGATGGGTATTAGAACGAGGGAAGCACATTTTAGTAAGTGTGGGGTGGAGAGGGCAAGGTGTGGGCACTGGTGCTGGGGGGGGGGCCCTATCCATGCAGATCGATTGCCTTCAGGTCTCAAACCGGACTGTACTGCTCGTAATCCCTAAAGGTGGAGACTCTGAGAACGTCTCTGGAAGCGGCGAGGTCAGACTGTCGCCGACTGCACCGCGAGAGCGAGCTGGTCGTTTGCAACGTGAACGAATGGGTGAACGAGCAGAAGTAGGTATTCGCTCTCTACAAGCCGTATCAACTGTTTCCTTAGCTAAAAAAATAAACCCGTGTTTGTGTGCTACAGAGAGGCCAACAAGACACTGAGTGAGAAAATCCGTGAGCAAAGCAAGCAGATTGTGCATCTGACAACGGAGAAAGAGTAAGTCCTGTTAAAAGCATTTTTTTTTGGTGGATGCCCCCATAAGAAGGTGGCAGATCCGTGCTGGTTACAGATTTCTCTCAAGCGTCCCTCACAAGTCTCCATCTGCAACTGTAACTTCCTCATAGTGAGTGACTGTGTCGCTAGGCTGTTATTACATGTAACTTGCTATCAGTCAGGGCTACACCAAGTGGCCCTCCATACATTCCTCACACGTCTGTCAAATCCCTTCAGAAAACACTAGCCATCTTCGAAGAAATGAAGATACAGAAGAAACTGGTATTACAATACGGCACTTAGTTCAATAAATATTTATTAGAGATAACATTAAAGTTTGTTACTCACGTGCAGGATCTCCAGCGGAAGGCCGACTATTGATGTTCATCGCATGAGTGCCCATTGCAGGCATATAAAACATACACGTTGGCACACAATGCAAGTTTACTACAATAAACAATAGCATCAAACATTTTGCAAACTGCGTTCTCTTGTCTCTGGTGAGAGATCTGTCATGTCATCTGGCATTTGTTTTTTCCATGAGAGATGTGATTTAGGGTGTAAGCAGTCTGTGGCACCCTACAACGGTGCGAATAGACTACCCGTTATTGTTAATGGCTGGCCAAGGTGGTGCCGAAGGTTTCATGTAATAAGTCACCCTCCCGAATGCTCCTGGCCGTGGAAGTGTCTGTCACATTGAAAACCCGCACCGTGTGGGAAAGGTTCTGAATGCGTGTTTGAATTTATCACCAAACTGTGCGCCGCAGATTAATGCGGCGGGTGCCAGGAGCCCCTTCTCCACCTGTTTGTAAGTTGGCAAAAGCTGAAGTGTTACCTGGTGAAAGTCGCACGTCAAAAAGAAATAGCTTTTCAGTAGAATTTTCAAAACAAATATGCAATGCTTCCACGTCTGCTGGTACAAAGCAAATTGCTTAGCTGTCACTAATGTAACATTGTCGCTGCTTCTGTCCCAACAGCTATTTGCAGGAGGCGATGGAGCAGCTACAGCGAGAGAACAAGCGCCTGAGAACCCAGGGAGATGAGAGACGCGTAGAGAATGAACGATATAAGGTACATGCTGCACTGTGCACGAATTCACCTATGTGTGTCGCGTTATGGAAGTAGTCTGTGTATTGTCATCACAAAAGGTTTACTAAATACCTTGGCTTTTGCAAAAAAGTAGTGCTGTGCCTTTCCATCAGAGGTAGATGTCAGCAACTTCCCTGAGCCTATGTTATCGTGAAGCAAATACTGCAGACACTAGAAAAATATTTGCACGTGCTTAATGTGTAGAATCAGAAGTTTCTGCTATCTACATATAGATCTGACGCTCTATTGCATAAAATGTCACTTGGAAAAGAACCAAACGCCAAATTACCAATACAACCTCGAGTGTGAAAGTAGAACATGGCTCTAAATCATTTTGTGCAAAAATGACAATTTAAGGGCTTATCGCCATGGCAGCCGTACAGTCATTGTCTGTTGTGTTCTGTTGATTGAATCAATGTTACACACCCCTCTGTGCCACTTGATACCGGTGAGAGAGATACAAGGTCCCTCTCTGCTAGCGTCTTCGTGGCGCCACGTGAAGCGACAGGCAGATTTAAATACCAACGCTGTGTATTTGTTACCTTCCCAGCTGAGTCTGCGTGCGTCGGATCTGGATCCCGACCGCCCCAGTCAAGGGCACGCAGAGGAAGCCGGGTGAGTGCCGCTCATCATTTGTGAATTAAACACGCCACACGTGCACGTTCCCGCTACTAACGACTGTGCCGCCTCTTTAGATCGCTGCGTTCTGCACGACGCGCATTCACCAGCCTCGGAAACTTAAGGACAAAACCAAGGACAGGCCGCTGAACCCAGCTAGCGCGGATGTGGCGGACCAAAGCCCGCGTGGTACCTTGTAATCATCGTGGCCGGAAGAGATGTTGTGACTGCTTTACTGCTTTGGAGTTCAGCACTAAACAGGACTTGTTCGTGTCTTTTATTGGAAAGGAGACGTAAACGTCACCGTCACATCCTACCTTTCAACAAAACTTCACACTAATTTAGCAGGTCTGTAACTAGCTGACAGTTTCTACCTTTTCTGTACATATTTTGCTTTTGTAAATCAGATATTTATAAGACTTTGAATAAATGATGCTTTTAAAAATAAAATAAAAAAGCTCACAGTAATGTCATGGTGCTTCCCTTTTACTTGTAAAACAGTGAATTAATGTATAAAGTCACAGCAGCTGTCATGGCCCAGCCAGAGTAAACTATGACCTGCTGTCTGAGATGACAAAACTCCCTTCTGCACGCTGGCAACGCTGAGCCAGAATCCCCCTGCTGCACTTTATCCAGTCAGCATTGCAGGAAAATCAATAATCAGCATTTAACAGTTGCCTTTTTAGTCAATATACAGCACTTAAATTGGCTTCAAGCAGAGGGACCTGCCGATAAGCCAAGCGATCCGCTTGTTGTGGGACTGCCTCTGACATTACGACACTCGTTAGGAGTTAATTATCACGTTAACACCGGTCTGTACTTTATTAAAGTGTCTATGCTATGTATCCTATGCAAAGGGAGGCAAAGCAGCCTGATAGAAGGTCAGAGCTGTTCTAGCCACATTCCAATAAGCACGCTGAGCCGTATGTATTGTTCCATAATGTTATATAAAAATAATCGCTCCACAGCCAGACAAAAACAGGTATGTTATTGCTGGAAAATAACATTATTCCACTTTACAATACACAAAATAGCACTGAAAGAGGAGCTAGAAAGTCCCAGAACCTTTTCACTTCCCTTGAGTGCAGCAGATCAGGTCCAACAAATTTCATTCATGCAGCCACAGATTCATGCCAACGGGTAAAGGCAAAAGAATCAGAGTCCAAATCGCGCCGGTGTACGGCGTGGGGTCCCGGGATCTGTTTGTTCTTTCCTTCCAGGAGTGTAGATTTTTACAGACCTGTACATACAAACAAAGCACTGGTTTAATACGGAAGTGTTTTTTTTTTTGCTGTAATTAAAAACAAATATGGATTTAAATGCATGTACAAGAGATTGATTTATGTACGAGAAACATTCCAGAGTTTGGTTTAAACACAACTAGAAGATACATTACAGTACAAGATACATATAACAGAATATGGTTTAAACACATCAGCAACTAGAATGTACATTACAGAACTACATGGTGCATATAAGGCTAGATACAAGCAGCCCCTACCTGCAACCACCATCACTGAGCGCCGGACAAATACATCTAAAACAGTCACGTGAACTGTACTAGTGCATAGGTTTATTCACTAAAGAGAGGGTAGTATGTTGCTGGAACCAGAGCACGTCCAGTGCTGAAGATAGCACTAGTCTCCGTTTGGTGAATAAAGCTCTGCGGTGAACGCAATTGCAAGAGATGAGAAGGCGGCTTACCTTGTGCTGCTCAGCGTGCTCTTCTTCTCCTGCTCCTCTCTCCTTAAGCGTAATTGTTCTTCAGCCATCATCATCTCCTCCTCCATGGCAGACGCTTCCTCCTTCGCACGGCGTTTGTTTTCCTGCAGAGTAGAGTCATGGTGAGGAGGATGCACACATATATATATATATATATATATATATATATATATATATATATATATTCGGTCCCATCACTTCACTTACCTGTCTGGATTTGCCTGCATGTTTAATGCTGTAGAACATCGGCCCCAGTTCAGCCAACCACTCTCCGTCCACTGCTGTGACACACTGCATGTACTCCTATAGACCACGCAGCAAAGAAAAATTACATTAAACGTTTCAAAGATATCCAGATGAAGGCAAAAAAAATCATCATTGTAAACACATGGAAACAAACAAAGTGCCATTAAAATAAACATTGGCCAACATTAAAAACAATTCTACAAAGCATTTACGATCGCCTCTTTTACAGCTTTCTGGGGGTTACGACTCACTCCTCTACTCCAAATAAATGACCTTGCGTTCTGTATTTGAAATGTGGATATATACATTTATGGGAAGAGGGGGTTTCTCGATCATCATGCGAAGGCAGATTACATTAAAACGGAAGTATACCTCACACCAAATATACAAGTGAAGTTACCTAAAGAGCCATTAATGGAAAGACTCTATTAAATATACACATAGACTGACTGACTGACTGTAGCATACACCAAAAGACCATGAGTGCCACGTTCTACAGGTTATTAGGGATACGTATCAACAGGAATCAGAAGATGGGCAGAAGAAACGGTAAATTGTTTTCAAGGTACTAAACACTAAATACGGGTAAGATCCTTACCAGGTACTGCCTCAGGACAAAACATCATGCTTACATTTAAACAACAATCCTGCTATTGGTGTTAAACGTGGATAATTGGCAAAAAAATAAACAAACAAACAATCGGCAGCTATTTGGCTCGCACCAGAATTACATACTGCCCAATGGACGCATCGGGCACTGGAACACTTCGGGTTTAGTAAAAGAGATGCAGAAACAGATCTACTTAACAATCCCTGGTGACACTACAGATAGATAGCACTCCTTCGTACCAGAGATAGGGCAGGACTCAAACAAACACTTCCCCCTCCCAGAGAGGCACAGTGAATAACAAAGACCACACACGAAACAAAAACATAACGCAACAAGGTTATTCAAAGAAGGGAAGGAACAAATGTGTCACCAGGAATCGGCAGGGAAAATAAGTTCCCGGCCATCCCAGGTGACACCGCAGATGATAGATATACTAAAGCTGAAGGGTGGGAAAGAGGAAGAAAAAAAACAGCTTCAAAAACTATCTGGTAGAAAAACAAGTCTTCCTCTGCCATACAATCAAGTTTGTAATGATGGCCAAAGCTACAGATGAAGCCACAAACCGACGAGAGGACTTTCTGAGGGGCAGGGTCTACTCCAGATAGATAGATAGAGAGGCATCTCTCAAGGTCCAGAGAGTAATGTCTCTTCCTCAGTCAACCGAAAAAAGGTTGGTAATACAATCTCCTGGACGGAACTTTGAGAGTAAATTCAGGAGGCAGAGAAAGCACTACCTCATCCGGTTCCTTCATAGATAGAGCCTAAAGCTCGCCACTGCGTCTAGCGGAAGTAACGGTCCCCAAAAATGCTGTCTTTAAGGACAACAAATGTAGGGAAACTTGAGTCTCCAAAGGACCTTAGCAAAATGCCTGACAACCGGTAAGGAGGTGAGTTCAAAAGCCAGCAAAGCACTGATGGCTGAAATCTGGACCTTGATAGTGGAAGGTTAAAGGTCAAGGTTGAAACCTCCCTGCAAAAGAAGAAGGGATGAAACCTCTTGAACCGCACCACGAACAAAACTTCTTCCAGAAGTAGGGTCTCGGGAACGGAGAAAGCCCTAGCTCTCAGAATCTTCCGCTCAACATCCAGGCCGACAGCAGCTGGAAGATCTCGTGGTTTGGATGGAGAGAATGTCCCTGACGAAGGCGGTCTCTCAGTGCAGGCAGTCTCAGGAGGGTCCTGGAGCCGAGGTTGATCAAATCCGTATACCAGGCGTGTTTTGGCCGGTTTGGAGCGGATCGGAATCACTGATGCACGGTCGTTCTTGATCTTTGGCACAACTTTGCATATCAGAGGAAAGGGTGAGAAAAGAAAATTCTGGAGATTCGTCAGATGGGCCAGAGCCCAAGGGACCGCTTACCTTGTGGAGGCCATCCTGGCCCAGTCCTTACAGAGCTTTGGCGAGAACAGAGCATCCGGCAGACAAGAGAACGAATGCTGTCTATCTTGGAAGGTGTGAGAAAAGCCTTCCCTGAGCGAGAATCCAGACATAGGCCCAGGAACGTGGCTTGCTGAGAGGGAGCGGTGCTTGACTTGTCCCAATTCAGAATCCAACCCAACTCCTCCAAGGTGTTGACTACTCTTGTAAGGTGAGACTAGAGGACAGAAGCCAAACGGGCATGGATAAAGCAGTCGTCGAGGTAAGGGATGACTAAAATCCCCTGAAGCCTGAAGTGAGCCGCCACTACTGCCAAGAGTTTCCCAAAGACCCTGGGAGCTGCTGACAAACCAAAAGGAAGGGCCTGAAACTGCTAAGGTTGTATGCTTGAACCCCAAGGGATGGCTATGCGTAACAACTTTTGAGGAATTGGATGAATAGGAATGTCAAGATACACATCTTTCAGGTCTCTAGAGACCATGAGGTTGTGGAGTCATAAGGTGTACAGAGTGGATCTTATAGTTTCCACCTTGAACCAGACACACCAGAGGTGACAGTTTAGGAAGCACAGGTCTAGAATTAAACAGAATCCTCCCAAGGCTTTTGGCATCAGGAAGACTGGAGAATAAACCCCCGGTCCTTGCTCCGGAGGAGGGACAGGAACTATATGCCTGCAGTTCTCTGAACTGACCAATGGCAGACAACAGGAAGGCATGCCTCTCGTCTGGTCCTGAGGAAGGTGGAAACGATCTGGAGGTCTGAAAAGGCACCGATACCGTGCGTTACGATGCATCTCGCCCATGGGTCTCGAGTGATGGTGAACCAGCTGTCCCTGAAGAACCCGAGCCTTCCTCCCACAGGAATGCGATTGGTGTCATGCCGAGCCCTTAGGGTCCTGGGGCGCTTTGGTGAAGGAGAATCTGTCCAATCTTCCTCCCTCTCTCAAAGAGATCTGCCCCAGAAGCCTCGTTCCCGTGAAGAGTGATGAAAATCTGGAACCATAGCCTCTGCACTGCCCTGGAAGGTCTTGCCCAAAAGAAAGAAGCCTTCTTTTGGAATCTGGTCTTCGCTGCGGCATCGAGTGCTTGTCCCGTGTAGTTTTCTCCAACAGGGATTCAAGTTCTTAAAGGGAATACTAAAAAGTCTGGCAACTCAAGCTTTTAGCCATAAGGCTCCTCTAGCAGGCCCCTGGCTGTCATTCTGATATTCTCAATACATGCGTCACATAGAAAATCCACAGCAGCGACGTTCTTGAGGATCACATCCCTGGAGGTTTTGCCAGTGATATCCTCCTCGATCTGGGAAAGTCAGACCTTAACTACCCTGGACACTGAGGCTGAGGCAATGCCTGATTTAAAACCAAAGCAGAGGCCTCAAAAGACTTCTTAACGGCCGCTTCGGCTTTCTTTTTCATAAGTCAGAGAAATGGGAACCGTCCTCAAGTGGGAATGTGGTTTTTTTCTGGAGACTCTCATAACAGCTATATGCCCCATAGGAGTAGCACAGAACTAAGTCCTCATCAAAGAGAAACAGACGCTGAACGCGCCCAGACAGGTTAAGCCTTCGTTCCGGGTTCCGTTCCTGCTTGACGAGATCAGACAGAGCAGGATGAACTGGAAAGGATGTATTACGTTTGGTATTACGCTGGAAAAGAAGGGGTCGCGCTTCTGGTCACGTGCCTAGCAGACCTCACAGCGGAGATAAGGGTATCTATTTCTTCCGCTGGAAAGAGAAAAGAACTTTCTACCCGGACTCTGGCCTCTGGGTAACTGAACTCTCAATCCAAAAACCGGGACAGCTAGCTACAGTGGGAATGGAACACAACAGTATCCTACTCACCCAGCCGCTGAAATAGCCAGAAATCGAGTTCCAGGGAGCAACATTTTCAAAACTACCAGAAAACTAGCCATTCTGCACTACCGGAAGCGCGTATCGCTCTCAAGCGGAAGGAAGAGGACCGCCACGGAGGAGGAGGATGCAAAAAATCCCACGGGGCTCCAGGGGATGCAGGAGGCAGCATAGCGCCAGCCTACAGGTTAAGGTGCAGGCGGCATTCCCTCGACCGAGGGGGCTTAAGCCCTGGAAGCCGGCCCAACCTAGAGTCGTTTCCAATCGCAAAAGGGGCAACGAGTCCTCCCTATCTAATGTAAGGCAGAAGAAACACTGGGGCTCACTGGCAGGGGAGGGGCTTTTAAGTGTACCCGCTCATGTACAGAGAAGGACTCCCATCTGTGGTGTCACCCGGGATGGCATGGAAAATAAATGTGCATTAACAGTAAAAGGAACCCTATTGAAACCTTGGAAATGGGATGCTGACATCTAGTGGTCATTTGCAAAAACAACAACATGTCCCGTACAAAATAAGCTGCTTACCTTTGTAGTCATCACTAGTTCGTGGTACACAATATAATCAGGCGTGTATCCCATCCCAAACAGAGAGCTAGTCGGGTGCAAGTGGCATGGCATCCCCGTGCGCACGTTCACATACTCGCCGATCCCCTGGAGGAACAATCAGGAGTACATTTTAGCTCAAAGTTCACCGCCCGCTCTGGTGTCCTCCGACAAATACCCTGGGACCGCAGGGCAGTCTCTTTACCTTAAGTCTGGCAGCTTGGTGAAAATAAGCTGCACAGATGCACTTCCTCACAACGTCCCAGTCTGAGCCGCAAGAGGAGAGGGGCATCCGCTGGGACACCATGATATCTTTCAGCTGGGCCCGAACTTCACGGACCTGCAAGCAAAGGGGCAGTTGATCGGGTCACATGCGCCACACAGAGAGAGCAGGGAATGCCCATACACCCCATTTAACTAAGTATTTCTTACGGGGACTTTGGTTCTATACCACTGAGCGGCAGGAGTGTTTAGGGGTAACAGCGTATTGTCACTCACCTTGCGCATGGCCTTGGCATGTATAAAGTGTTGGTTGCACCAGCCACTTGAATAGTTATTGTTTTTCCACTGAAGGAAGACATTTAAATATGTTAAGTGGTCGCTCTCTGGGACAGCAAATTTCTCTCGCACTTGGTCGCTCTCCTCCTCTCGCCCCTATCAAACATTGAGAGAGAGAACAACAGACTAATTAAGTACGCGTTTCAACAACTCCCGTCATTAAGTCAGTCCACACGCCGCACAACTATACCCCATACCTTTGGGCGATAGAATATGGCTGGCACAGAGAGCATAGACACCACCATCAGTATCTCAGAACTGCAGCCCATGTCGCACGATACAATAAGCATCTTCGAGAGGGCAGGGTCTAAGGGGAACTCAACCATAAGTCGCCCAGTGGAGGTGAGAGAGCCTAGAGACAGACAAGACACGGGGGGGGGGGGGGGGAACATTAGACCATTTTATCGTACACAACAATTGAGCAGAAATACACTTGTTTCCTGTCCTAATCACTTGCTTTTTACCTGTGTTATCAAGGGCCCCTAGGATCCACAGCTGATACATAGAATTGAGCATATTGTCCTCTGGCGGTGGATCCATGAAATGAAAGAGAAGCAGATCCTGAACCCCCAGGGACTTAAGCAGCAGAACTACATTGGAGAGGTTTGTACGCTGGATTTCAGGGACTGTGGTGCACAGAAGTTCGTTCTTATAGGCGCTCTGTGTGTAAAGCCTGCCAGGGAGAGTTAACGACACCATTGTAAAGTCACAGACTGATAATAAAAAAAGGTCGTTGGGGCTTCAAGAGCTCGTGGCAAACTTACCTAAAGCACTGCCCTGGCCCAGTTCGGCCTGCTCTGCCGGAACGCTGGTTGGCATTGGCCTGGCTAATGGGATAAATCTGCAAGGCATCCATGCCGATGCGGGGATTAAACACCTGAGGGGGAATAACATTACATTTATTGAAATAGCAAAATCAGTGGGCCCTGAGGGATAAGGAGTGTGATCTGACATCGCGGTGGTTATACAGCTGGAATCGGGAAACGCTAACCTTTAACTTGCAGTAACCGGAATCCACAACAAACATGATGCCATCCACAGTGAGGGAGGTCTCTGCAATGTTCGTGGCCACAATGCATTTTCTCACACCGTCCGGGGCCTGCAAAAGCAGAGGGAAAATAATGAAACAGAAGCACCGATCCCAAATGCTCCGAGTGAAACTGTGCAGATGCTCCTTGCCACCGCTGTACAAGGGTTTAACCCTGAATTATTTTTCCCCAGCTCAGAAAACGACCTCATTTCTAAAGTAGGACTTACAGGACTTGGTTTTGTTGTTTGTGTATAAACTTGATGCCAGTCACACAGGTGACATATTCCATCTTTTACACAGGCGCTCGCTTAATTTCACGGCAATGCAAGATGCCAATACAACAAAGCAAAACGCATCCTAATTAAAAGACCCAGACTGTATCCTCTTAATAATCACATCTTGTAACTGTGTACTGGGGATGGTCATGTTACATTACATTTTGGGTACCTGCAATATTCTTTCCGCCTTGTTATAGGATATAGTCTGCTACACACAGACACCAGTCGCATCCCGCGCAAAAATATTTTCCACCAGATGCCAATCTATGGCCAGAAAATGACTTACTTTTTGGAAAATCTTGGCCTGTAAATCGGATGGCAGCTGGGAATAAATTGGAAGGACAGCTAGGGGTGGAGCACTCTCCAACTCCCCCAAGCGTTCGATAATCTGATCAGACGTCACCTGTATGCGGACAGTAAAGGTTTTATGAAACAAAAGATAAGGAGAGGAAGACGAAAAAAAAGACTTCAAGCTGCTAGTGTTCTCACCTCAATATCCTCTTGCCCTGGCATGAAGATCAGAATGTCACCTGCAGCTCCAGACAGGTGGATTTGTAAGCCTTGTTTCACAGCAGCTTCCACATAATCCTCCTGAGGCGTCTGCATCGAACACACAGAGAAAGGTGTTGGTGGATACAAACCAACCAATGCGATAGGGATAAAGGATCGGTCAAGAAGAGTACAGGCAAGTAAAACCTCAAACAACAAAGATAAACAAATGCTAGGATGACAGACGGCTGGGGCAGAGGACGTGGGGAAAGCGAGCAGTGGAAGAAGAACTGGCTTGGCTGCGCACGTCCCCAAAAATGGTTGTCACGCCCAGTACCTTAATTATATCTATACGCATAGACTGGTAGGGAGTAGGAAGAGAGAGGTACAGAACAAGTAAAAAAAAAAAAAAAGTGATATGGATAATTGATGGAGGTATATAGCACATGACGTCATAAACAGAAAACAGTAAGATTAAATAAGATGAGACACTTGTGACATTGTATCTTCACCTTGCTGAACAGGATGTCTACAGGGAATGTCCGGCCTGGAATGTGGAAAATAGGAACATTTCCAAAGAACGAAGCAAACTTCTCCGAATCCATCGTAGCCGAAGTAACGATCAATTTGAGATCCGAGCGACGAGCCACAACCTGGCAAATGGACGGTGTTAGAAATATAGCGGTGGAGGGTGAAGTACAGGGTACCGTCACAGACACAGAGATGCACGTACCTCGCGTAGCAGCCCAAAAAGCACATCTGTGTTCAAGGAACGCTCATGGGCCTCGTCCATGATAACAGCGCTATAATGATCAAGATCCGCCTCACGCAGAGATTCACGCAGGAGGATGCCGTCCGTCATGTACTTAATAAGGGTTTTTTCAGAAGTGCAGTCCTCAAATCGGATAGCGTATCCCACCTCTTCTCCGAGGCCTACCTGCATTTCTTCACTGACACGCTTTGCCACAGACATGGCCGCCACCCTGCGGGGCTGAGTGCACGCAATCATACCATAATCTGTGTATCCGTCTTCATGCAGGTACTGAGTCAGCTGGGTAGTCTTCCCGCTGCCAGTTTCCCCTACCACGATGACGATGCTATTATCCCTGCATGGAATAAGGGGCATGAGTGCAAAACTTTGCCTTCCGGATGCTAATGCTTGTAAAAGGCATGTGTGAGACAGACCGCTTACCTTATCACTGTGAGCAGCTCCTGCCGTACAGCAAATATTGGCAGGTACTGCCTCTGCTCCATCAGACTCTTCTTACGGGAAAATTCGCTGCTCGCCTCGCTGCGTTCTCGCATGTGGTCTGCAAATTTCTGTTCTGTTCTGATATATTAATATATATGGGATATTGTCATGATTTTTATTACATGATTGTGAGCTTGTTTGAGCAGGGCCCTCCTCACACGTTGTTTCTGCAAGTCAAATTGTTACGCTATACGCTACTTATGTCCTGTCTACCCATTGTACAGCGCGACAGAATATAGTGCTATATAAAAAAAATAAAAAAAGTAAGAAGAATGCATACAAATAGTACCAAATCAGTTGTTTTCCAAACAATGAACAAATCTAGCCAAATATTGCCTTTTCATGCCACAATATCTCCAGTTAGTATAACTGTACCTGTAATCCACTGCTCCATCTTCAGTGCTTGGCTGTTCAGGATCATCCTCCTTCTTCTTGACTCCCATGATGTCCCCTAGTTTGGTTCCAGCCAACTCCCAGTGCTTGTGCTGAGCCTGAAGCGATAAGTCACCGTTACAAATATGTCCCTATTGACAGAGTCCCCCGTCCACCCCCCCCCCCCATATCCCACATAACCACTGAAAAAAATGAACAAGTCCTTTCAACTGAAGCAACTACAAACTGGAGTCCCAAACTGACACATCCCAATGACCCTCCTAATTGCAATCCTGCAAACAACTGAAGCTCGAGGCCTTACCTTTTTACGCTCCTTCTGCTCCCGGTGCTTGCGGACCAACTGACTGCCTTTGCGAGAGATGATAGCCATATCTGAGGTTGGATCCCGCACTGGGATCACCGGCTCAGGCTAAATATTGCAGAAGAGAGGATTAACAGTTACAAAACATCTCAATAGTTGCATAGGCTCTTATCATTTTCCACTATCTCTCTCTCCAAGAGGCACAGCATTCCCCTTCCCATATCTGCGCACTGCTCAGAAAGTCTGTCCACCCTTTTCAGCCAGTCCTTCTGACAATCTGTCCTCCTCGACATCTCTGCAGGCATTGTCATCTTACAAAGTATCCAGAAACGTCTATGCACACCCCACCATTTCAGAGTAGCTCTTACCTTGCAAACGCATTCACTCTTCATTCTATAAAGTTCTGCTCGTGACACATATCTCGTCAGGGCCGGCCGAAGACTTAATGCCGCCTGGGGCGAAGTTTAAAACGCCGCCCCCCCCCCGCCGACGCCGGGGGGGGGGGGGGGGCGGCATTTTAACCTTCGCCGACGCCATAATCTACGACCCCCCCCCCCCGGTACTTACCTTTAAACAGTCCTGCGGCGAGTCTCCCTGCTCTGCCACGGTGCCGGCTTGTAATGCTGAGCGCCGGAAATTGACGTCACTTCCGGCGCTCTGCATTACAAGCCGGCACCGTGCCAGAGCAGGGAGACTCGCCGCAGAGGAGAGAGAGAGAGGGGCGCCGAGCGGGTAAGCGAAAACCACTCGGTGCCCCTCTCTCTCTCCTCCGCTTCAAAAAAAAAAAAAAAAAAAAGCGCTTGGGGCGGCAAAGTGCCGCCCCTTCTAAAGTGCCGCCTGGGGCAATTGCTCCAGTCTGCCCCATTATAGGGCCGGCCCTGTATCTCGTACATCACAAATCAGCACTGCCCATGCACCAACTACCATTTCTACTGCAAAAACATTGTACCTGCTTGGTAAACACAATACGTCCATCCAGAAATGGGGGCACCAGGTTGTGGACCAGAAGATGCACTTTAGCAGCATTATCCTCTTCAAAATCATCATCCACTTCTAGTCTTTGGACCACACCACTGGTCAGCATACGATTTGTTTCCCAGCGCTCATTATCCTGCACAAAAGGAAAGGTCACAATGAAAAGGCTCCAGGTGCTTTATGCTAAGATAACGTTAAGGCATCCATATGACGTGCTTTGCAAATCAAATGCGCATCGCAACACTCACGAAGCCAACCTCGCAACATCTTATAAACTTGAATAAAGTGGGCGACGAAGGAAGTCTTTGAGAGAGTTGTCTAGGAAGGAGGTGTCATGGACGATCTAGAGAAAGGTCAGGTTTACTTTATAAGGCGACAAGCATTGGCTTGATGCGATCATTACCTCGTTGATTTGCCTCCTCTGGGCAGACACTCTTTTGTGATTCTGTTTCTGGAGAAGCTGTTCCCTCTTCTTCACATAATCCTGAGAGGTTGCGCTCAAGGCATTGTGATACTCATCAAATCCTTCATCCATCATGTACCAGTCTCGGTCTGCTTGCTGCAGGGGGGAGAGCAAATTATGACCTCCAGCAGACAAAAGGAGATGCATAAAGACACTTTTTTTTTTGTTTTGTTTTTTTAAACTTACCCTCTGGTCCTCCTCCCATTGCCTTTTATCATCCTCCGACATGAAGTCGATGCTATCCTCATCTGTTTCATGCTTACCTGGTAATCAAACAGTTACACAGAATAGCAATTACACGTGTGGAATTCGCATTTAGGGAAACAAGTGGAGAGGAGAGCCCTGGTCAACACGCTTACTATCTACAAATGGTCCATGTGTTAATGTGAAAGGTTCAAAGATAACAGTAACTACTGTAAACCAAAAAGAAAAGTACTTCCAAACTCTGATGGCAGCTTATACTCGAATTTCTTCTTACCTTTGCCCTGTGAGAGTCGTGGGGTGGCGCCTAGATGTCGTCGTTCTGAGGCCCATTCATTAAATTTGTAAGACGGTGTGGGGAGAGGGGTATCATCTGTGTACTGGAGCCTCACGGAGCTGCAAACATTACATTAAGAAGGTTTACAGAAGCGTTTGGGCATCATGTAGTTCGACAGGTCAACAAGCGAACAGAAATTCCACAAAGACATTTAGATAACGTTCAGCATCAATTTCAAGCAAGTGGTAAGTAAAATTAATACGTGTTTAAATTACTTTATTGCATCAGACAATATGTTACAATGTAGCAAGCGGATAACTTTACTAATAAAGCATTTCACCTTCACCTGGGGCTTACTGTACGAGTGCAACGTATGAAATATAGCCTACAGACTCTAAATAAAGTCAAAGCTCGAAATAAAACGGCACTTTGAGTTTCCTGTACAGTGACATCGGAATATAAACACATTGTTGAAAAGACAACTTCATGTTCCTGGTACCCATACTATAGAAGAATGTATATTTAAATACTATGTTTATACTGTTATATAATACTACTATATTAATATATTAATACTGATTGCAGTTTTCACACATGAGCATAGGGGTCTGAGCAGACAACTGCTTACAACTTACACTGCGCCAGCGCTAGAGCTGACTGGAGGTGAATATATCATATGGAAGGGGAAGTGTTCAACTGAACACAACGCCTACACAGCATTTACCTTGGTATTGTGGAAATGGGCAAATGCTAACAGAAAATAGGAACATTTTAAGGGACCACACAGCTATCATATGCATTAAAGTGCATATGATGGCTGGGGTGTCATAGTCACATAGTAACATAGTTAGATAGGCTGAAAAATGGCATGTGTCCCTTCAATAGTTACAGCAACTGGCTTCACAGCATTTAACTGGCTTCACATTTTTACACCATCCTTTCAGTAAACAGTAATACTGTATTGATTTAATTCTATTCATGTCTTTTTAAGGTAGATGCATTGAAACAAATGATTTACAAGGTAGCAAACTACTGGGTGTCAAATACACCCATTTCTGATATACCGTATTTGCTCGATTATAAGACGACCCCCCCTCCAAAATCTGAATATTAATTTATGGGGAAAAAAAAGAAAAAGCCTGAACATAAGACAACCCTGTAGGAAAAAAGTTTTACCAGTAAATGTTAATTCATGGAAACTATGTGAACAATTTTTTGTTTATAAAAGCTATGATTGACAAAAATATTTTGTTTTTATTTCCTTTTTTTTTTTTTAAACCTGCCCCCAGCCTTGCCACTCTGCCCCAGAAATGCCTTATGCCCCATATATGCCACTGTGCCCCATGATAGGCCTTTTAACCCTCTATATGCCACTGTGCCCCATGATATGCTTTTTGACCCCCAATGTGCCACTCTGCCTCCAGAATTGCCTTATACCCCTATATGCCACTCTGGCTCTACACGCTGCCCGGACTAAGCACCGGGGACTCATAAGCACCGGTAAGTTGGGGGGGGGGGCATAACACAGGAGCATCCAGGTCCCCTGCATCGTTGCGGTGGATCTGGATCTTAGTCAGGCCTATTTGAGGTCTGATTATAAAACGAGGGGTATTTTTCAGAGCATTTGTTCTGGGAAAAAACCTTGTCTTATAATCGAGCAAATACGGTATTGGCATTGCTCTCAAGTTTTCGCGCGACCAATTTTAATCCTTTCAGTACCCTTCGGACGTACCGGTACGTCCTTAAACCTTCTGAAAAGATGCCCATTAGGACATACAGATATGATGTGAGTTTGTTGCAGCAGCAGGGACATTTCCCACTGGCTTCCTGCCAACTGATAGTGTGTAATGGCTGTGTGAAAAGTCGTGCTAAGTGAATCACTCATGAAATAGTAAAAAAAAAAATAAAAAAAAAATATTGTATACAAAATAAAAGATTTCCTTACCGCTCTCTCCTAGAGCTCTCCCTGTCATTGCGATGGCTTCGATCAGAGTCTCTGCTGGATGGGGTAGGTGAAGGAGACTCCCAGTGAGAGCGCTGGGATCCTCCATACCCGCTTTCATCCTCTTCCCATCCAGAGCGCGAGGGTGTTGAGGAATCTAGAAACAAGACGACGAAAGGTTCAACCACACAATCTGAAGGGAAACTGTACGTAACAGGGAAACTGATGAACCAAATGGGTTATCTACCTCTAGGTCTGTGCCTTGGACTCTCGGGTTCCCCTCGCCTTGAACTTCTCTCAGAACCACTGTCCCTTTCTGACCTACTGTGCCTGCTACGATCGTCTGTCAAATAAATTAGAATTTAAAGTTACGAGGAGCAGAATAAAAATATTCCAAACACAAGCAATGCTCTGGTTCGGGCCTCAGACTACCTCGATCTCGACTGCTGCGCTCTTTTCTGCGTTGTCGATCATCTTTGGATGAGGCGTATACTCCATGTTCTCTTCTGTCGCGCTCTCTCTGACGGCTCCGGGCCAGGTACTCTTCGTTTACCCCACCGGTGTAAGAAGGTGTTTCCACGCGTGGTTTTCTGTAATGCCTGAATGCCAACATACTAAAGGGTCAGAGACCAAATGATGTGCCAAAGAAGCCTCACAACTATTTATACATTTGTCACTCTGTTTTCTTCTCTCACACCCTAAAAATTGCTGGGACATATTGCCAAAGAGACAAAATAAAATAAGGGAGAACCCAGCCATCCATATCATGTATACATGGATGCTCCGCATTACATGATCAGTTGTAAAGCTCCACTTTGATACATGATCATAAATCCTGTGAAATGATGTTTGTACAGAACAATGACCTACAATTTACATAGATTCCTACCATAGCATAACATCTGCGTGGTCTGTCAAGGCAGACGCCAGAATTCAGTACTACTGCAAGCTACTTTACCATTAACAAAGACACTTCCGATGCCTCCGCAGTAACGCAACTTTACATAGTACAAAACCTGGCTTATCTTACCTGTCCCCGTGACTCCCCCGGCTCAATCGGTCACCGGCTCTGTCCGAATTCCTATCTTTCTCTTCTAAATCTTTAGTGGTAACTTTGGGTTTCTTGTCTCCTTCTTGCCTCTCCTTCTCTTCCCGTTCTTTTCGTTTTTGTGCGGCCAGCAGATCCAACCCCAATAGGGAGGAACGCGGAGCTGGCATTTTAAACACATGCTGCTCGCTACTCGAGCTCTTTTTCTTTAACACCAGCCCTCCCGTCTGTTCCGAGGGGTCGCTGCCCTCCAGCCTGTGTAGCGATAAGTCGTCTTCCATGATAACGGTGGATATGAAGTCTGCTCCTCTAGCACCGGCCACGCTTTTAAAGCCAAGATTTCTGTAATAGCGCACAGAAAAGTAACATCGGTCAATATACAAATTCAAAGATAATTAAAATCCATTAACTACACGCTGCTCCAACCAGCACTAAATGTTTAGCCAGGTCTTATTTGTAGATGTATTTGCAGACTCCATTACTGAGCTTCCCCTGCATGCCTGATAAGGAAAGAAAAAAATCTTGATATTTGAGAGGGCTGCAAAAATCAGTTCTGGACAACAGCGCTGTGTGCAGCAATCACAATGAGAACCAAGTTCCTGGCGAGGTTTCTGTATATCACATTCCCTGCTGTTCCACAATTAAGTGTGTACATGATAATTACACTGGGACTATTTGGTCAATTCTTTACACTTTCCTTATCAAAAATATCCACTATATCACTAAGCACAAACTCCTTAGCCGACATGTATTGGTCACTGAGAAAATACTCTGCATACTGTAGCGCCATAACAGACGACGTTATAGCATATTTCGTAAGCTCCCCTTCCCATCCTAATAACCCAGCACCATACAGTAGTAACGAGCCGTGCGTGGCCACCTGCTTATGCCCACAGCTACAAACAGCACACAGAATTACCATACAAAGCTCCCTACGTGTGACACACGCGTGTCGTGTACACGAAAATCCAGAAACGCGCTTACATTAAAGCCGGTCATCCGCACTGTAAATAGCTCAGCTGCAAACTATGGGCGCCGCCATTATCCCACAATCCCGCGACACTCTCAATAAACTTTATTGCTCAAAGAGCATACTGTACTTCCGCCTGTGACAAACTTCCGCCCTCCGAGTGGCCAGCCTTGTACAGAGTACAGATGCCGGGGGACATATTGTAATGGGGACAAAGAGCCCCGGCCAAGGGCAGAGACCCAACAGCGCCAGCACAGCCAGGGACAGGAGTTGGGAAGGAGGGTAACAGTGAGCAGGGGGCACGACGTGGGGTAACACGGGAGCCACTTGCTGTATGTAAAACAAGTTGGAAATATATATATATATATATTACATACACTCACAGCCAATGCGATACATGCAGACAAAAGAACCACACTGTATATTAAACAATACACGCAGCTCTTCTTTAACCCCTTCGTGACCAGACTGCTTTTCGGTGTTTGCACCCTTCGTGACAATGGCTGTTTTCACCTTTCTGCTGTAATTTTCTTCTCTCTCATTTTGCACACACAACACACGCACTATATATTGGGGGATTTCAGGACAAGAAAGGTCTTTCATTAGATACCATTAGTTTGATATGATATCTAGTTTACTATACAAAAAAAAATAATAAAATCTGGTGAGAATAGAGGGGGAAAATGACTTTAAAAAAAAATTAATAAATCTTTTACTCATCTACAAAAGCTAATGAAACAAACCTGCTAAATATATTCTATTTGTCCTGCACTTAAAAATACGTAAATGTTTTTTGCAAGTTATAGGGCAACAACTATATAACATATTGCCATTTTAAAACCATTTTATTTAAAAATCGGTCATTCTGCCCCTATGTCCTATTTGAGACATCTTTGAACACACATTGTGAATTTGAATTAATTTACAGCTTCTGGTATATGTCGCTGCCAAACAACCACCGAATATGTGTTCAGCAACAACTCTTGAGGAGTACAGCGATACCCGCCATGAATGGGTTTGCCGGGTTGTTTGGGGTCTAAAAGGTGACATTTGGGACATGTGCAATTCAGTTTTTCTAGTTGGAATTTTAACATTTGGTATTTCCTGTTTGGGACATCTTTGAAGCCGACCAATTCTCTTTACCCCAAGAAAGCCATATGTTTTTAAAAACCAGACACCCAAAGTTAGTATTTTAACCCTTTACATGCACTAATTCTGCCATCAGCCTTTGGCAAAGTTGGTGGTAGTAAATACATTACATAAAATTACTACCACAAACTTTTACAGAATGGAATTAATGAGAGAACCAGGAGCAAAAGGGAAAATGTTTGCACATATGCCTTTAACCCCTTTTCATGCCACCAATTCAACACACCTGTTATGTTTCATATCATATCTTAGGCTGAGGCTTTAGTGACCACACCATTGCTTCAGATTCTCCCACATGCATGACAGGGCCAGGCAATGCAGGCTGTTATGAGCGGCAGCTCACACAAACCTGCGCAAAGATGTCCCAAATATTACACGGATGCAAAATTACCATATGTCAAAATTCCAAGATACAAAAGTGAGATGCATACCCTAAAGTGGCTTTTTGGGACCCAAACAACCTAGACATGGGTATAATGTACTGGGATGTTGCCAAACACATATCGGGTGCCATTTGACAGCGACATATACGTTCATACCTGAAGTAAGTGTGTAAAATAAATTGGACATGGCAGCAGGATGACCAGATTTATTTAGAAAAGAAGAAAAAAAAAATATGGTCTTGAATAGCAACATTCTGTAAATTGCCAAAAACAAAGGGTATTTCTAAACTCAGGTCACATATAAGAATCTATTTAGTGGGTTTTGATTAGCTCTTGTAGACGAGTAAAACACTTCTTGTAAAATAGATGATACGATCAAAATATAGAAAAAGATCCAATATAAAAGAGATTGGATGATCTGAGACTCTTTCCTTGCTCACTGAGCCTGACTTGTCCAGCATGCAGGAAGTGACATCATCGCATGCTGGACCAGTCTGCACACAGCACAGCACAGACACACCACTCCTGCAACCCGTTTGTGGGCACAGACAGTCTATTCGGGGCACCGATAAGCTGTCGGAAAAATGGGACGTTGGCAACTATGTAACTGCTAGAAAAAAATTAAGTAAAAATAAAGTTTCAGACACAAATTATGTGATGTAATACAATATATTTAGCAAAAATATTACTTTTGATACCGATAGCTTCTTCCCAAGCTCAGTGTCAAAATTCAAAGAGGTTTACAACATACATATAGCAGCACCGATTTAAATTTTAATCAAGGAACAAGTCACTTCCTATATGACCACCCTGGAAAGGCCAGGGTTTATGTGCACTGGTTTGAAAACATGCGCACCAAACCCTATTTCATCTCCAGGAGCACTTTATTCCATGGCACTCGATTCATCCACAGACTGTGGCAAGAGTCCTTGTGTCCTATGCAGAGGTTGTGTACAGCTGTCGTTACTTCTTAGCTTTAGGTCTGTGATCGGCACCTACTGCATCCGAGACGGATGAAAATCCCTCCTCCCTGCAGGAAAGCGCGATGGAAAAAAGGTTGGAGAACATAAAATACAAAATCAATAACACATTGACACATGCATATCAGCTTTACAACTTACATAAGCAGGTTCCTTAGCTCCTGTGTCACCTTTCCCACAACAGGTGGCCCCTGGTAGGTGAGTGCCGTATACAATTGCACCAGCGAGGCTCCTGCGCGGATCTTCTCTAGAGCATCAACACCGTTACTTACCCCTCCCACTCCAATTATAGGAATTTTCCCTAATTGGGAAAAGAAACACGATTGGAAAATGTTTGCCTGGGCGAGGGGGCGAGCAAGCAACGTTACACCCTCAGATCTCACCTGCCGTCAGAGCGTACATTTCTCTCACAGTTTCTGTCGCCATGTCGCGTAAAGGAGCGCCACTTAGTCCCCCGGCCTCACAGCTCAGAGGGTCCTGTAGGGTTTCTGGCCGGCTAATTGTAGTGTTGGTAACTATCATGCCGTCAATGCCAAGCTGTAGAGAGAGTTTACAACAAAACATCCTTATACTTAAACCAGAACCACACATTTAAATTGGTATTTTGTGGGTTTGTTTTTAATTTAGCCACTCGCAATCAGTAATCACAATAGTCTGTCCAGATTACTCATCATCACCATGCACATTGTTACCCTTAAACCCCACGCATGCCTTCCACTTTAGCCCAAACACAACGATAAGGTGTGATAAAGTGTTGGTGTGCACGAGATGAGGCATAGTCCTGATGCTTGTGATGAGGTGTACTGCTGATGCTTGGGGTGCCGTGCGTCGGCGTGTCTGTGACAGAGAGTCCCGTGCCAAGGTTTGACGTGCATTGCTGCGATGGGGCGTGCCGTGTATTGGTGTGTCTGTGACGGGAGTGCCATGCCAAGGTTTGATGTGCGTCGCTGCGATGGGGTGTGCTGTGTGTTGCCATGCCAGTGACAGGAAGCTTGGTATGTTGCCATGCCAAGGTGTGAGGTGCATTGCTGTGATGTTGCTGTTCGGTTCCGTCACAGGCACAGCAACACACAGCAGTGCACACCAAGCATCAGCAGTACACCTGAAGCAAGAATCGGCCGCACAACTGAACACAAGGACAGCAACATCTGATCGCAAGCAACACACAGCACGGCTTGGCACAGCATGTTGTTCCTGTGCCTGCGACAGAGAATGGCGTGTTTTTGCCGTGCCTGTGACTGGGAGTGTAGTGTTGCTGCCGTATCAAGGGTTGATGTGCGTTGCTGTGACGAGATGTGCGCTGCTGTGATGGGTTGCGCTTGGCACGGCAACACACGGCACTCCCAGTCACAGGTATGGCGTGTGTTGCCGTGCCAATGTGTGATGTGCGTTACTGTGACGGGGTGTATTGTGTGTTGTAGTGGCAGTGCCTGTGTGCAACTGATTCTTGCGAGGAATTGTGTTACTGTGCTGGTGGTTAGGTGTGCTCTGAGTTGCTGTGGGGTGTGTTGCTATGTTTGGGACAAGGCGTGCTAATTGTGCCTGTGTTTAAATACGTCACAAGGCAAGTGTGAGTGGCTGTAGATGGTCAGGCTGCTGTGATGTAATACATAGGGAAGTATTTTGGAGGAAAGACAAGGCTCTTTCTAAGCAAATGTAGTATTTCAATACAGGAACCTTTCTGGGGATATCTTATGTTGCTGCCAAAGTGGAACAGCACCTTTAATAGCGTCTTAAGACAATGAATAAAATACGCAAAATATTTTTCTAGCATCTAAACGGAAGTCACTTTGGTCACTCTGTTTCTTCAAAGTGGTTACTTATAAGTTAACGTTAATTAAAACTTGCTCTTTGTGCTATAAGTGTCAGAATGTGGCTTGTGGATTGGGCAGGGTAGGGCATTACCTCTGTCACTACAATAGCAATGTCCTCTTTAGCAGCTTTTGTCAAGTCAGGTGCAATCTTCACAAGCAAAGCCGGACGATGTTCACACTTAAGAGCATCCCGGGCTTTTACTACCTATAAAAAATATATATAAGACGATCACACTGTGAGCAGTGCTCACATCTGCATAGAGGTAGACAGACAGTCACACACACGGTTTTGTACAATACCTCGGCCAGGAGGTGACGAAGCTGGTCCTTGCCCTGCAGATGTCTCAAGCCAGGGGTGTTGGGACTTGACACGTTAATTACCAAGTAGTCAGCAAGCGGTCCAAGCTCTTGCACTCCCTTAATGTAATCAGCAGCTGAATCCTCAGATGTTTTGTTCTTTCCAAGGTTTATACCAAGTGGCATCCCTCCTGTCAACAGAGAAAGTTGCAGACTACAGCAAGCATAAAAATTCAACAGGGGTATTTAATGGGGTTTACATACCGTGTGTGTGGGGGGGGGGGGGGGGGGGGAAGCACCATGAGCACAGGCGATTAATAAGAACCGACCTGCTGTGAGCGTCTTTTGCTTCTCTCTCCTTTCTACCAGACGCTGCCGCACAACTTCAATTCCATGGCTGTTAAACCCATATCTGAAGAGTCAAGCAACAAGTGAGCACTTATCTCAAGGGCGAACAACACATTATATCGTGTGTGGTTTTATTTACCTGTTAATTACAGCCCGGTCCTGCTGCAAGCGAAACACTCTTGGTTTGGGATTCCCGTCCTGGGGCATTGGAGTCACACTTCCAACCTCCACAAATCCAAAGCCCATTTTATAGAGTCCATCCACAGCCTCTCCGTGCTTATCAAACCCAGCAGCTATACCCACTGGGTTCTTGAACCTGTGTCCTAAAACCCTCACCTCCTAGGAAATAAAACATGGGGCATACAAGATATGGCACGGGATGTCCTCACGGGATGTAATAATCCTATTACACCGCTTCATGCATCTTTTAATCCAAGCTGTTAATAAGGTGAGCCGACAAGTAAGAAATTGCATACTAAAAGGTAGTTTAATTTTATTTTATTAAGACACGCTACAGAAAGTCCCAGTCGTGGGGTTACTCACAGATACCCGCATGTACAGGTTACAAGCATGTTTATTAAAAGTCTGCACAGGCTAAAGAGCTGCTGCGGAATCCGCAGGACTCTCGCTCTGCAGCAGACACTAGTATAGCGAACGGGAACGCTACTTTAATTAGAACGTCCAAATACAACATGTTACAGGGAATGTAAGGTTACATTCGGTGACAGAAAAATAATCTTGTCGCTCCACTGTGGAACAAACCCTTATGGAGAATACCTACCAATTCTTCGGAATCATGCTGATTAAGTTGGGGTACCAGCCCAAGAGCTAGCAGTCTTATAGACAAGGTATGCGCTAGCTCAGGTGGCACCAGGCGCTGCAATGTTGGCATCAGATACTTTTCATAAAAGCGCTCATCTCCCTTTATGGTCAGGAAGGACGTAAAAATGAATCCTCCCCCTCCCAGCACAATAAAGGCATCCTTCAGCCGGCGCTGCAAGAATAAATAACAGTGATGTGTATGTAGTGGAGAGCCAAACAGTGAATGCGCCCAGGTTCATGGGCACAGTATGGGCAAGGGCACTTTAATGCAAAGAATGCATACTGGGTCACAGAGGGCAGCTGGTGGCAAAGAAACACGTAGTTGCATATAAATAGGAGTCTGAAAGTCATGTGGTAAAATATCAAATATATACAAATATAAAAAGGATGTATATAAAAAAAAAAAAATATGTATAGACTGAAAACTGGGAGATACTGATGTGTAGGGTGTCGAGATGAGTTTCTATATCGATACAAAATCGGAAGATTTAAAGAAAAAGAAAAAAAATGACCTGGTTACGTAGCATAGAAACTTACCTTCACGTGCGCTGCCAGCATTGTTACTTCCGATGGCCGTGACGCCAGCACGCACCACGTCGGCTATAAACCCGATGTCGCCATTTTTAATTTGGGCAAAACTTAGCTTTTGCAGCAGAATCGCGACTATATACCTTCCTCTTGATACACGATAAATACATGGTATAGAGTCATGTTCATTCGGTAAAATATAGAAGTCATTACGATTCTTGTTAACGATTCAGAAATTCTGCTGTATTTTCCGAACTGGCAAATTGCATAATGTTTACAATATAAACAAAGACATATTACTAGCAGCACTAGTAATAGGTTACTGGAATCAGCGATATACTGATGGATATGCTTCACCTCTGCACCATCGTGGAATTGTATGTTTGTAAAGATTGTAAACTTGGACCCCTGAGAGCTACTACTGAGTTGCTGCTGAGTTCTTAAGATCTTAAGCTTAACGTTGATCTGTCATCTGGTCCATGGACAGACAATGTAAGGAGTTCTAAAGAACTGTGCCATATGATAGTTAGCAAACTAAAGTATTTAACATGTACAGCGATCCGGAATATGATGGTACTAAATAAAAAAAAACATCATCACATGATGGGTGTATGGAATCTTTTAAATGATCCCCTGTCAAGAAGCAGCCAGTATACCAGCTCTGGACCAGAACAGGCCAGGGTTTGACATGGCTGTCAGAGGCAGGGCATTCGCTGAAAAAGGCAAAGCGTTAAAAACAAAATTCAAATTTCGCTGCGCTGACATGTCTGCATGTATGTACGTAGTTATATTTTAGCACGTTATAGTATGATAAAAGGCAGAAACAAACAAGTGCAGTCGTATAAAAAAATACAGCAGTCACAAAGACATTATAATCTAGGTACAGCGTAACTACAACAGAAAACTGCCATTTGCTTGCCGACGCAGAGTTGGTTTGGAGGGATACAGAAATACAGAATGGATAATTCACGGATTTCAATAATACGAGGAAGAACGGCAGTGAGTAAAGGCAGGGATGGGAGCTGTATTTATGTTTATTTGAAAAATATTACTTAGAAATAAAATACAATTTTAAACAATGCAACTTCCTGTTTTAATTAAGAACAACCTTTAGTAAACAATCAACAAAGCATCTCTAACTGTATGTGAACATTTCTGATTACTACAATTGTTGCATCACCTTCTGAAAACATAAACACAATGGAAACTTGAGTACCATATTTTATACTATTTAACAGCTCTATTAGGGCTATACTTCTTGCTTTATTGAACATCAACTCCCATGACTTTAACCAACGATTGGCAGATATCCGTGGGAATAGGCGGAGAGCTACAGATTGGCTACCCCCATACTGTACCCCCGCACAGATTTATATATAAAATAAGAGCACCATCAATCATTGTTATTGAAGCTAGAATTGGAATACTTTTTGTACCACGTTATCACATCTAAGCCAAAGAAAGCATGACAAATGAATAATTTAAAACACGTGTTCCTAACATAACTGTATATTTTATCAATACATCGTTCGCTGACATGGCTGGTCATTAAAGCCTCAGCAATATGCCGTACGCTTCAACAAATCCTCTTGCAAATGGGAAACCAATATTCAAATAACAGCAAACACAAAGCACAAACATACAATACACTAATGAGAACACAATGTGTGCTAAGCACAGAGCAAACACACAGCACAAACATACTAATGACAGCAGGCAGCATACAGTAGGCACGCACGTCAAAAACCCTTCCAAGGGCAATAAAGACGTGACAAAGCTGCTATCCCCACGGCAGAATCCTCTCTTACATACGTTCCTTTCACATCCATCTTGGCCGACGGATTCCAAGGGTCATTTTGGTAATTTACTAGTCCTAGAAGTAACCAACCTTGATTATTTCCCATTTCCTTATAAGCCATTCACTTCAATGTTGAATGTTGGTGCAAATAAATACGTTTGTATAAAGTGTCCATTACACCGGTAATGCTCTTCATACATATGCTGGATTATTAGATCGGTTAAGCAGGACCCCCCTCACTTTTTGCTTCAGAAAAGCCAAATTACTATTTGATGTATGACGTGTTATGTTCTGTTTACCCATTGTAAAGCGCTGCGGAATACGATGTCACTACATAAAATCAGTAAAAATATAACAATACACAATTCCATGGATTCTGATGCATGCGTTGCTTGGCACAAAACTAAGAAGCTCCAGATCTCTTCGGCAGATGGTTAGGCAACGACTGGCAGCTCAGGGAAGGGCCAGACACCATGCTAAGTACAATTCTATCCAGTTCTGTTCAATACTCATACGACTTAAGAGATATCTTAAAGAGTCAATTAAAAAACACCTTTCCGTTCAATGCTCACAGCTTCTGAAAGGCATCAACTTCAGGCGCTGCATAACTACCCTGTCACAGTATTTATTACGAAATACATCATTGCGGTCTTGCTTTGGTCTGCAGAACTTTGCATCCTTGCAAAAGATTTATGGATATAGCCCTCCCCTGTTGCGTTTGCCCAGTTCTTCTCATTTTCATATACACATTTGCTAGCTATCACATTTTTTGGGAGCTAACTTCCTTGTCACGGCTCCTCTGTGGGATTCCCTGGCCGACGCGTTCAGATAAGGATGGGCAGAGCACTAGCCCTGCTAACTTCTGTAGTTTTGTTATGGTCCCAGCGTGGGGTATGTAGCCCGTCACTGTGCCAGGGGCCCAAATTCTCCTTTCTAGGGTCTTGTTACCAGTTCCTGCTGCACAGCACAAGTTACTGGGGTGCGAGAGACACTTGTCTGGCATGTGGGGGGCAACTGGCTAATGTGTCTGGAGAGTTTGCGCTGGCTTTCCTGGCACAGCACTTGAACTATTCATCCACGTGGTGGGTCAGACAAGAAACCAAAGGTAAGAGGCTAATTTCTTAGAAAAAGAGGGGAAAAAAAGGAATTGTGTGCAGAGCTGGTAGCACAGTATTTCAGAGTTACCTAGACTGATGGAATATAGATTTCTCAGTGGATGAAGGCATTCTACTTTTACTTGGACCTTCATGCGTAGCTTATTATGTGATACATCTGATTCACCTATGGGGCAATCTAATGCTTCTTTAATTTTTTATTAATTAGTTACATAATTAAAGAAGATGTTATAGACACAATGTATAAAACCCATACAGTCTACAACATACAAAGTACCAAATATATAAAGATGGTTTCACACCGGTCACAGCTTTGTAAATACTTTTGCAATTCAGATGGTGCTGGACCAGCTCATTTCTAACTTGCAAAGTTTTTACTGCAACAAACATACAAGTAACATGACATATATTAGTGAAAGAGTATCATTGCATTTTGAGATGACAGATACATAACAAAGTCAAAGTATATAAACAACAAAGGAGAAAAAAATAAAAGTTAGGCATTCACATTATCACCGTCCATTAGTACACGAAATTCCGATGACATTATTAGGAGCCAGCATTCACAGTACAATCATACATATTACTTTATCCATGAGCCGCACGGCGGCCATACTGACCATACCCCGTGATAGGACTTTATAGTGTTATTAAGTGTATGTGACATATGCGGGGACTTCCATTTTCTAGTTAATTAGGAGTTTAGCAGCAAGAAAGATGTGAAATCTTTGGGAAGGACTTGGCGAAATCATCAGGAAACATGTAGTATTGCCACCTCTGCAAGAAATGGTAGCTCCATTCCAAATAGCGAATGGCCCAAAATACTGTGGTCCACATAGTGGTCAGCAACGGACAGCCCCATCAAACATGTAGCATGGCACCCGCTCCCCCACACTGTCTCCATCACCTTGGGGAAGAGTCTAGACCAGCTCATTCCTGATGTGGCTAATAGGGCTATGGAATAGTTTAATGCATATCTTTATCTTGTGCAGTTTAATTGTTCTGGTGTGAGACGCGGTTGCAGACTCTGATCTCTACTTACACATGTAGAATTCACACCTATTTGCCATTAAACTAGTATCCTAACCCCATTGGTAACAATACAGAATTCAGTATCATACTGAGAAATAACAAGGGAAGAGATCCAACTCTTTACATACTACTTGTCCTGTCTACCCATTGTACAGCCCTACGGAATTTGATGGCGCTATATAAAACAACAAATGATAATAATAATAATAATAATAATAACTCTTTAGCAACTGACAGTTACAAACTCCATTACCCAGAGAACCTACAGTAACGTATATACATCGCAAAGTGTACAGTTAAAATACAGTGTGGCGTTCTCCCAACAATATGACAGCACTATAAAATCAATAAATAATACGTATTATCTGTACCACACTATTCCATAGAATATCTTAGGAACTTTGGGCAAACCTTAAATCAAAATAGCAAACTGAAAATCCCTACTGGAACACAAAATGGGCTAGTTTTAAAAAGTATCTTTAACCCATCCTAAATACTATTGTTAAAAATTATAATCGTCAACAGAAATCTCTGCAATCACAGCTAGAGATGAATAAGATCATCGATTTGCCACATGTTTTCAGCGTATATGTTATACGTAAAGGACATCGCCTGAAATGCTTAGGTACTGTGTGGTTAACAAGTTTCAAGACATAAGATCAGAAGCTGATTAGAGAAAATCTTGTTGTATCCAACACATGCCCCCTTCACTACGTCTGTCTATGGAACCCAATCCACTTTTTGTTCCTCCTTCCGCCCCTAACATCAATTTTCTTTTTGACCTAAAATGGCTTTGATTATATCCATGTTCCACAGCACAAAATAATGTGCTTATAAATGAAATCACACAATTACTTCTAAATACCTTGCTCAGTGACTCAGTTAAGCCCTGACCTTAGTTACACCCCATAAAACAAAAGCACCCCTCCTTTTGAAATGGTGGAAGTTCATTAAGCTATGAGTTAAAGGATATAGATGCAAAAGGCTATATGTGTAGACACGATGTCACATACATGAACATACATTTCTTTCAAGCTTCTCATATTGCTCTTACAATACTTGCATTAAAATGTCACTTATTATGAAGAAATAATTAACAGACTATTTATACAAGACAATAGCTAAAGTATCTGTCTCTTCCTATATCCTTTGTCAGCACTTGATCCATACAGACATGGGAGCAATCATATATCATCATGCATGATCCTTGCAAAATCAGGGAGTTCAAATGAAATGCAAGAGACACCCTGTATGCAGACAGCACGCTTCATCTGCCAAACAGGTAAGGGACCCCCGACCGCTATTAAAGCAGAGAAACTGCTCAATTGCTTTACCCAATGCTTATTGGGGCCCGGGAAGAAATACATAAAGGATATTTATGGTTAATCTCATAGTTTATATCTGTTAAAGCAAGGGTAACTTGTATAGTAGGTCCAGAATTGAAATGACAATCATTTTATCTTTTTCTATAGAGGGACTGAGCTGTAATACAGAAAGCCAGCATGTAATATCCATCAGCTCACCAAACCAAGACATACAGGTAAGGCAGACCCGCAGCCTGAAGACCTGACCCAGGAAGGTACAGTAAGGGGACCCACCTGTGAAGTGTCACCATATATCTGTGTTCTGCACCAAAATATGGAAGCAAATTATTTGGGGTACAGAAAGGAGGACATGATAGTATGTAACAAAGCAGCGCACTAGTGAACGATACCAAAAAAGAATCTACTACATATGTGACATGGGGACACAGAGAAGGCACAAGGAGTGGAAATGAAAGCTTTCAGTTTGTCAGTTGGTAGATAAACTACTTTGTTACTAGCGCTAAATGATGTGTATCAGTATAAATCAACACTGCGGGACTCCAATCAAAAGGGGCCAACAGAGAGAGAGAGAGGCTCCAACAGTCTGATGTCAGAAAATGTGGGAGACAGCCAGATCACGAGGAGGAGGCATTAGGGGTACACATATGGTTGGAAGGTTTGAATTCTAACACGAGCAGTGGCAGTTATACTATAGAAGGTGGCAGGTAGCAAACATGGCAGAATGTGACAATCCCTCTCTTTATCACAGCATAAAGCTTATGTCAGGAGAAGAAAACGAAACACGGGACAAAATCCAGCCATCCCAGGTCAGATATGTTTCTATATGTATGTGCCATATATGCCTCACTGTATCCACCTTTTGATTTCCCTACCTGATATACTGTAGATTTCCTATTAAATGTAACCACTTTAGCCACCTAGCTACTTCCTAATTCATTTCCATGTGTAAAGGTAAAACTCACACCTATATAAAGAAACACATTATACGTAACAGCGTAGCTGCGACGAATCTAAGTATGCAAAGTCATGGCGCCCATTCTTACCTGTTCATACTTCTCTGTGCTCTTATTCACCTTTATATCAGATCTGCTGGACATGGCAAACCATTTCATAACCTTTCCGCATGTCGGAGGCCACAACCTAACGGTATGTGTCAACGCACCTTACAGCAACTATCACGCCTGTTCTTTTACATTAAGTCTGTGTTACGCTACTATATGTCCGGGGAAAAGTGGGTGCAGGGGGATATATATATATATACAGACACTACCGTTTACAACTAAATGTGGATAAGCAAACACAACAGGCCACTGGAACACAGGAGTGATGGGAGTGATAAAGGGCCTCCTGTGAAGATATTCCACTAAAAACCAGCCATTCCCAGCTTCAATAGTCCTTTACAACATTAGCAACGTCTTTCTGATAAATTTAATGGTATTTTAAGAACAAATTATGCTTTTGTTTCCAGGAAAATATGATTTCCAAGTGACCAAACTTTTGATCTGTAGTGTGTGTGTGTATATGTAGGTATATATATATATATATATATATATACACATACACACCTCGGGCAGCCCGTCCCTATAATTATAGACAGGTACAGATCATAGCTACTGGTTAAAATTAAATATTTGTATATAGATTCTATAATGCCACAGTCAAAAGTCTACTGCTTATGTCCTGTTACCATGCTTAATAGTGATTAGTGATAACATCTTCTATACAGATCAAACAAAGCTGGGTTACAGAAACACAACGCTAGTTGGGCAGTATAATAATTATCTTCCCTACCCACTTCACATCCTGAAAACAGTTGGAAATATTGTATGCTACATGCGACAAAACAAGTCCATTTTACCGTTTCTTCTTTTGTATTTACAGGAGCTGCTTATTAATATCAACTCTATGATGGAAGATAAAGAGAAAACAACTGCCACAGACCTGGTAATCCTATTCTGCCCCAACAGCTGAATCCAGAGCCATCCTATGTGTACCCAGGGCTGGGTCTCCGGCACACATTCCATTGCTGCATAGGGTTGGGTTCCCCGGTTGTAAATATTTTATAGAATATAGTTCCATGGTACCATGTGTGGAACACGACCAAGATGAGCCCTGGCCATTAGTTACGTGCCTTGCTTTATGTATTCCACACCCTCTTCCCTCACTGTCTAGTCTTGTTTATCAATACGGACTACAGACATTTTCACAATATCATTTTATAATAACTTTTGACACTGTATGCATTCCAAGTGTCAAATTCACCACCTACCTCACCTGGCAAAGAGTAAACCTTCTACCCCAAAACGAAACTCTGAATTGCTTTTCACCGACTGCCCATTTATATTTCCATAGCATCAAGAGATGTCACTGTTGAACCACTTAAGTGAGAGGATCCAGTACCCAGACATTCAATCCTCGCTGCACTTTACCAGTCTCAGCAATGTGGTGTACTTTGGCATTAATTATGCGCTACGGTCCGCACAGTCCTCATGCTCCGAGATAGCATTAGCATCCCAACAGGTATCACAGTTTTCTTCTCTGTCCTTTTCACACAGTCTTTGTTACGCTGCAATGCATATGTTTCCATGTAATGCCTCTGAGGAAAAATATACCATGACTCGAATCCAATTTCAGCTTTTCAATAGTGGTGGTCTCGTGTTTATCATGCTGTTTATTGTTATATTTTGTCTTATGCCTTTTCACCGTTTCTCTACAGAAACAGCTGATGACAAACACAGCTCTTGCCATTCTGCAAGGCATGCAGAACTCCACACTCTCCAATACTAGCCAGATTGGAACAGGGGTTTTAGTGCAAACGCCAGCATTCTCTCTTCGGCTTAACAGGTGAATACGAGATCCCTGAAATGTATATGACGTTGTGTGCTTTTAACTGAAAAGCATCTCATTTTATATTGCTTGAATTGATTGCCATCTGCTGTCCCTCAGTATGAACTCTTCAAACCTTGGTCAGCTAGTTCTCTCCTTTCCAAGCCAAGCACAAGGTCCAGCCGCACGAGCTGTGTTTCCCTCACAGGCATCTCTGAATTCGGCTGTTAAAGGGCTTCCGGATGTACAGATTCAGGTAGGCAATCGACTGGTACTTGGAGAACACGGCTAGGTAAATGCTGAGCTATCGCAGGAAGGAACTCAGGATAAGATAAGTGACAATTAGGTCGTCACAGGGAGAAGAACGAAGAATTCAAGAAGAATGAAGGTGCAAACAAAACAAGGAGGAAAGCATGATAAGCTGGTGATGTAGAGTACAGTTTAAGAAGAAAAAAATGGTGACTTAAAACGTAGCAGAAACAGAAGACACGTCTGGAGACAGGCAGTTGTGGTCTTGTTTCTATGAGGAGCTCTGTATTAAGAGGGCTTGCTGATCTTCCTATCCCAGATCAATTACTGATGTTGCTTTCTTCCTGCAGATGATAAGTTTTGCTCAAAACCCCTTCATTTCGGACCCTGATCTCAATATATCAGGGACTGTCGCCAGTTTGAGTTTCATCTCCGGTGTTCAGGAGCTTCCCCTGCAAAACTTGTCCGACAACTTTCAGGTCTGTGTTTTTGGGTACAATATTGAGTTCTAGTAATAAAATTCACTCTTGGACCTCACATTTTTTTTTAAAACTACACAACAGCTTTAAGGCTAAACTGAGTCAGATGTTATCAAATCAATTAATGAGTGGTACCTATACCAACAGGCTCTAAAATGAAATCTGTATTTCTTGGTATGTTCCTCAAAGACCGTTCATGGTACAGGCTTAATGGATTTCCTTATCTGAATGCATTGGGGAATACATTTAGTTATCCACAAGCACTAAAACATGGTCTCCCTCTGCCATAGATTTTTCTGCCCCGGAACCCTGTAGAGCAAAGGACTCCTTCCAAGATCCAGACGTCCAGAGATAATGGATTAGAGTTATCCTTGAAGGTTAGCCCCCCAGGAAGCACACTCGTCATTATTGTCACTGTCACTCATGGAGTTGCTTTACAGCTGTACCATGGACCAAAGATTGTGCCAGAGGCTGAAGGGACCCCCGGCAGTGAAACAGGTATGATGGAGATGTTTGTACATAAACAAGGCTCATTAATAAACAATACCAACCAAGAGAAACCATGTAACCCTAAAGCAGTTGTACAAGCATTTTGACTCATATTAACTTAGTTTACACAATGTTAACTTGTATGTGAAAACCTTCCAGAAAATCCAGTGCTGATAGAAATAGAAAAAGACTGTTTACTAGAAAGCAAGTCTGTTAAAAAAAAAAATTCTCTTAAGGTATTTTCTTCAAAAATATCAGATAAAATGCAACACATTTTGACGTGTGCTTATTCCGGTACTGTTTTCTACTTCATTTTTTGCAAGAAAGCACATGGACAATCCTATGCTGCTTTGTAAAAAATGCAATATTTTGACTCAAACACCCTCACTAAGGTCCTATGTATTTGGCATGACTGAACCCAAAACTGTCTCCCGTGGTGCCCTCTTTGGACCTATGGATGGGTAGGTCATGATGTCCTTATTAAAACGCAGGATCAACTTCTCACTTCTCCCCCAATTAGATTCCTATTCATGGATTTTAGCTCCAGAGCAGTTCTCAGATGCAACATCAACCCAGACCTTCTTTGTGTGCCCCACCAACTCCTCAGGAACACAGAACCTACACATGAACGTCTCCTCCTTCACAGCTCGATGTGCATTTTGGGATGAGGATGCTCAGAAATGGAGATCTGATGGCTGCAAGGCAAGAGCTGGAATGCATGGATGCATGGTGTCAGACTCAATCATGAATGTTATTCTCATTGCACACGAGTGCGCCGTACATATAGTGCGCCTATCTTCCCATTTTCATTGAATTCATAAATGGATTTCTACATGTTGCAGGGCTACTGGCCATGCGGTAACCATGTTCTTGCTATGCACTGCCTCTCTGCATACAGGTGGGCCCGCAGACAACCATGGAACAGGTTCAGTGTCTTTGCAATCACCTTTCCTTCTTCGGATCGTCACTCTTGGTGCTTCCTGTGCAGATCGATGTCACTCGCACAGCTGAATACTTCTCAAGGATTTCAGAAAATCCTGTCGTCGTCGTTTTGCTTGGATGTTTTTATGTATGCTATATACTAGTTGTAGTTTGGGCTCGACGGATGGACCTCCGGGAACATGCTCAGGTAACTCACCCAATTATTAGTCTGATGATCACAACTTGTTTTCCCAGCCTGTCTGAGGAGTATATTTTAATACCAAAAAATCCATATGACATTAACCATTTTGTCTAAGGTCGGGGTTTTTTTTTTTTTTTCTTCAAGAGTTCCCTCAACTATATTTTCTTACAAAAGTGTCCTCTGAAAACGCTATTAATGCTTCATGTTCATACCATCTGGAGATTAATTTCCATCCTTTCCATCCTCAGAATCGAATAATTGTACCACGTGACAATGACCCATGTGCACTGTACCGCTATCGTATCACAGTTTGTACAGGGCATCGGAGAGGAGCAGCTACCAGCTCCAAGGTAAGAACTGGTGAAGAATTCACAATGTAAGGAATTTAAAATCTGTTGCAAGACAACTAGTGCAACTAACGACTTACTGCAAGAAAGCGGCATCATAAAATGCACCGACAGACATTAAAACATTATCCAATCTGCTTTAAGGTATCCCTGTCCCTCTGTGGCTCCAATGGTCAGTGCGGACCTGTACTTCTTGCTGATTCCAAGCTGGGGTTGTTTAAAAGTGGCAGTATAGATGTCTTCCTTCTTACCATGCCATTCCCTCTGGGGGAACTGAAGAGCATAACTCTGAGTCATGATGGAACAGGGCCACGTAAAAGCTGGTAGGAAACAAATGTTTATAAAAGGCTAATGCAAAATTGCGTGTGTGTGTGTGTGTGTGTGTGTGTGTGTGTAAAGGAATGGGGAAGAAGACATGTAGAGGTCCTTTTATAAAGCAGATGTCCATTACAGTCCGGTCCTGATCCTTCCCACAGGTATGTCATCCAGGTCACAGCTCAGGACCTGCAGCTAAAAAAGAGTTGGTACTTTTTATGTAACACGTGGCTGTCTCAGCCTCCTAAGGGAGATTCTCTGACCAAGACCTTCCAAACAGCTAATGAAGAAGAGCTAACTAGTTTCAGGTAAGAAGGACTTGATACCGTAAAACAAAGAGGTTTTGTTTTCATTCTACTCCATACACCCTGTCTCTTCATCAGGGCAGATTATTTGATCACATGTCTAGTTATATGTTTTTTCTTCTTTCCTAAAAGGAACATATTCTTTAAGAAAACGTTAAGGGGTCTGCGGGATGAACACATCTGGATCTCGGTTCTCAACCATCCAGCACGGAGCATGTTCACACGTGTGCAGAGAGTGTCCTGCTGCATGTGCCTTCTACTCTGCACCATTGTCATCAACCTCATGTTCTGGGAGATGCCTCAAGACACTTATCCAGTTCTGATAAGCATAGGTATGGGTCCTCATTAGCCAGCAAAGTCATGCAGCCCCATCATGTATTGCTTGCTTTCAGAAAGTGCAGGACTATGTGTGTCACATACAGTCTTGTAACGTGTCCACTGTGTCTTATAGGTAGCTTCAGTTTGACTTGGAAGGATATCATGATCGCTTTCGAAAGTGCCCTTCTCATGTTTCCAGTCAACTTGCTCATTATCTATATTTTCCGTAACACCCGTCCAAAAAGCACTAGTACGCCAGAGACTAAAAACAAGAAAGGGACACGTGTGCCAGTTTCCGATGGCACTAAAAATATCCAATACCGGACCCTGTCCCTCAGCTATGTGATAGAGGTAATAATCCACATGGTGTTCCTTGCTTCTGAAGAACATCAAGTCTGTCACTGCTGCCATTAATGGACCTCCACCGTTGGCTGCCTTCATATACGACTGCTCCAATTTACCATTTTATTTACATTTACCATTCTACCCTCTTTCTGAACCTCGTTTCTCACCCTGGATGTATCTATTTTGCTAGGACCTGGAGAGAATAGCACAGGCTCTGAATTCCGAATGCCGGATTAATTTGCAGTTGGAAATGAAGCTAGAATCGTCCCACCGCATTGGAGTGTTACTGGAACTCATCTCGCACATGCTACATAAGCAGCAAATGCCAAGTAAATCAGATGCCTTCCCTGTGTAACGTAAAAACTCTTTTACAAACCCCCACTTTCTATCCTAGTGCTGTGACGTACTGGAGGGGGGGGACTTTTCAGGCGTACAGCAAGAGAGGAGCAGCGATTAGATACATGTAAATATGCTGTGCTTGTTTTAAAGATGAAGCTGCACATTCCATCACTGCAGTTGTAAAAAATCAATACCAAATTGGCTGCCTGGTAGATTGCTTAACAATTGAAATAATTCAACTAAAAGCAATTTACAAGAATATCGGGTAACATGGTTATTTCATACGGGTAAAGGACAATGTTAACGTCACCTTTTTACGTTAAACAAAGATATGCTGCAACCGTGCTAAAATTGTGTTTTTTGAGCCGAGGACATCGGTCTTAAAAATTTAGTTGACACATTCCCTTTAATTCTGTAACAGCCATAAAATCTCAGATACTTCAAAGTTGTGGATACACTGTATACTCCCTTGTTATTTTGTGCATCATTGTTTTTTCCAGACATGACAGTCTCAGTGCCCCTGGCTCAGGTCCCAGCCGATGAGCTACAAGCTTTGTTTTGCGCACACTACGTCTCTCGGAAGCTCAAGAGGGTGTCCCAGGATCTGAAGCAACTCGGAAGCCAAGAATTCCAAGACAAAATGCAATATGACCAGTACCTAACACAGTTACAAAACGTCCTACACATTCTGGACAAGTCAGTTCCTCCATTGCCTATTCAAAGGTGATGTCTTCTACCTGCCCAGAATGCCCCCTTGCAAAAATCAGCCCCAATACATTGCTGTCACATGATGAAAAATGTATGTTTTATTCAATATAGGTTAAAAAAAAAAGCAATAAAAACCCAAACACTAAACACAACACCTCTCCAAAACACTGTATACTGGTTTGGCTGATTTGTAAGATACTGCTTATGCCAGTTGTGCCCCATCTCTCCATTGTGCCAGTTTTTAAAAGGCAATTAGAAGAGGCTCCCAAGTACACATTAGAAAAAAATAGTGGTCTAAGCACATAAGGAAAGTGCAAGTGAATTATTCAAATACATTGACAACGCTGCAATGGTTTAATCACAGTCAAACTCTGCCATTTCAGGACATCACAAAAGCAACATACGCCAAAAAAGAGGCGACTGCCCTGGTGGTTCCTTTTCATTGGCTGGGCCTTGCTACTGTCTATCAGTGCTGTGTCTACCTACTTCACCATGATGTATGGGTTCCAATATGGAAGGGAGAGCTCCATCCGATGGATCATCTCCATGGCATTGTCACTTTTCCAGAGTATCTTCATTTTGCAGCCTCTCAAGGTCAGTATGTTATAGGACAATGCTCAAAATAAGCCTTCCAAACAATCTAACAAAGTCAAAAGGCTCAGCACAAAGCATACCCAAAATTACAATGACTAAAGCCCCAACTACGACACAGTCTGTCACACGATGCTATTAAACCCTAATATCTCTTACATATCCCAGGTGATTGGCTTTGCGGTATTCTTTGCTTTGGTGTTAAAGAAGGTGGATGAAGAGGAAGAAGAGGACTTGCTGGATGGAGACCTGCTAGTAACTGGTTGGTTCCATAAACCCAAATCTAGAACTAGTTGGTTGGGAAAGTCAGTCTTGCCTAGACAGTTATAGTGTGGAAGGCTTAACGTCAACTATGTCTTTGCTCTTAGGTATAGTTTTTGACTTCTCTGTCACCAGAAGTTTTAGGTACTAACTGGATTGTTTTCTATTCCTGACAGATGAGACGTGTGATGAAACAACACTGTGATTGGTTCCCTCATTCTGAACACTATCATAAACTGCTCCAGCTGATCATAACACCCAGCCCTCGGTTCAACATTAATAAAGACCAGCTTCTTTTTGTGGGACGCAGGACATGAAGTATCATTCTTCCTGTAGTAACAAGTTTTAGAGAGTATGTATATATATATGAACACTACATGTCAATGCAACCATGCGTCTTGATTTGTGTGTGTGTGTGTGTGTGTGTGTGTGTGTATATATATGTATGTACATTTTACAACAGCAGTGTGCTTTAGGTGAAAATACTGTTTGCCATGCAACCAGATTTATTCCTCCAATAAAATGACGTAGGGCACGTATTCTATAACCATATAAATTGAAATTATTTAAGCAAGTGATCAGAGACTTCCTTTACTATCTGGGTTAATGTAACCCATATAACGATTAATGAAAATATTTTGTCAAGTAGGATTGTACAATATATCGTTTTTTAGTAGTTTAATTTGGTTAAGAGCAGAAATACAAACTATAATGTTATTCCTGACTGAGTAGCTCCACCGAAATCCTCCTTGCCGTGAATGTTCAATAGCTCAAGAGATTAACCCTTCATATTCCTCCAAGCACTAGCCGAGACTTAGTGTAGAGGTAAAACATAACTCGGTTTATTGAATACTGAACAGATATTTATACACCAAACGTGATAGGATTAGAGGGTTCAATCACATCAACCACCAGATAGCCCGGCACCTCCATACAGTTCTATGGTCACCAATGCCCACCTGAGAAAGAGTCACTATTTCGGGGTGATCCTGAGGGAGCGGCATCAATCCAATGTCAGGACCCTGAGCGACAGCGCCAGGAATAGACGGCGCGATAGACCCTGGTAAACCCTGGCCCTAAAGACTGGTAATAAAACCAGTGCTCCCAAAAGATCTCCCTCTCTGTAACCACCAAGTGTTGCCCACCACAAGCTTAATGTAACCTCAAAAGAACGACGTGGGGGGGGGGCAAAGGTTGTCCGTAGCGACGTACTTCCAATGTCACCGGGCGGAGACGTACCTAGAGTATTTGGCACCTGTGGCAGATCCTGTATGTGGCACCCCCCCCCACACACACACTTTAAAACTGCATAGCTTCTATCATTGTATACTGAGGCACACATTGACGGGTGTGCAGCGTAACTGTTATTATATACTGAGGCAGACATTGATGGGGGTACAGCATAACACCTATCACTATATACTGAGGCATGCACTGACGGTGGTACAGCATAACACCTATCACTATATACTGAGGCATGCACTGACGGTGGTACAGCATAACACCTATCACTATATATTGAGGCATGCACTGACTGTGGTACAGCATAACACCTATCACTATATATTGAGGCACGCATTGATGGTGGTACAGCCTAACACCTATTACTATATACCAAGGCACACATTGACGGTGGAACAGCATTACACCTATCACTATATACAGAGACACGCACTGACTGCGGTACAGCATAACACCTTGTCACGGAGGCCTCCGTGCCATGGGCTCCTTGAGGGGACTGAGTGCCAGCCTCCAACCTACAGACCATGGGTCCTGGTACAGAGTGCCACGTTTCTCAAAGTACAAGAGACTCTAAAGAATGTGGAGCTCGGACACAGATTTGGGGAGCCTGTATTTTGGCAGTGGGTTTTATGTGTGGTGTTTTACTCTCCATCGGGTCAGGATTTACAGGACCGAGACCTCCATGGCCAGTATGATATGATATGATATCCAGCAGGTTTCAGCCAGAAGTCAGGGAAGCTCCCGTGTTTACCATCCTACCCACAGACTACAGTAGTGACCCCCTACTGGGCTGAGGTGCGCTGAGTGCAAATACTGGGACGTGTGCAAAGGAGGACCTGATGGAGAACTTTATGTGGCTTGTTGTGTCTACTGTATGTAAATTACCCCTTGTAATGTTTAAATACCCCTGTGTTTCCAAATAAACCGAGTCCTGTTTTCACCTCAACATAAGTGTTGTCTGATGATTGGGGTGGGCTGCTATGATCCTTTACTGTCCTTTTCATGACAATAGCCACACTGTGTAGATAAGCTTCGGCTAGCCACAGTACCAACGCAGCTCCGGTGCAGCGACGCCCCCCCCCCCCATTCTCTCTACAAAGCTAGTTCTGTCGGGCGCTGAAGGGGTTAATTGTTGGTATCCCGGCAGGAGGAAGTAACGTATGGCGGGACACAGGGGCTGCTCAATATCGAAAAACTGCCTATTCCAGAGACTGTGGCAGTGGATGGGACTGGGGTCTCCGCTGGCACCAACCCAGCAAAAGAGTTGGCATCAGAGCAGGAGCACCAGGGAGGGGATGCAGGTGGCATCACTCCTCAGCGGCTGAGCAAATACCCGGGAGATGGCGTAGCCGGCCAGTCTCCCCAGCAGCAGCTCACAAGTCCGGGAGCAGAGGAACCTGTCCTCCCTCTCCAGTGGCAGATCCCAATTCAGGGAGCTGAGGAAATTGTCCTCTCTTTCCAGCGGCAGGCCGATTCAACAGATCCCTTACCACCAGCTGAAGCGCCGGTAACAGGACAGAGCGTCGCTGGCCTCTGCCCCACAACAGCTACAGGGATCCAGGGAGGTACAACAGCCGGCCCATCACCCCAGCAACATATGGAGCACCATGGAGGGGATACAGGTGGCATCACTCCACAGCGGCTGAATACACTCCAGGGAGAAGGGGCGGTCGACACTTCTCTCCAGTGGCTGATATGTTAATCAGGAGAGGCAGAGGTTGGCCAGGTGAACACTGCCCTGGTAGGGGCATCTGGGCTAGGGGACCAGTTGGGACTGGATAAACTGACTAACTTCAAAGTCAACCCGTCTGGGGTCTCCTCCTGTATTAGTTTCTTTGCCAAGGGGAAGAAATGTCACGGAAGCCTCCGTGGCATGGGCTCCTGGAGCGGACTGAGTGCCAGCCTCCTTCCTACAGACTATGGGCCCTGGTACAGAGTGCCACATTTCCCAAAATTACAAGAGACTCTAAATACTGTGGAGCTCGGACATCGGGTCAGGATTTACAGGACCGAGAAGTCAAGGAAGCACCCTTGTTTACCATCCTCCCCACAGACTACAATAGCGACCCCCTACTGGGCTGAGGTGGACTGAGTGCAAATACTGAGCCGTGTGCAAAGGAGGACTTGATGGAGAACTAGTTTGGTCTATTGTATGTAAATTACCCCTTGTACTGTTTAAATACCCCTAGGTTTCCAAATAAACTGAGTCCTGTTTTCACCTCAAGATGAGTGTTGTCTGATGCTTGGGGTGGGCTGCTATGATCCTTTGTCTTTTTCAGACAAGAAAGGGGGACGTCGCTGCACCGGAGCTGCGTTCGCACTGTGGCTAGCCAAAGCTTAGCTACACAGCGTGGCTATTCTCCTGAAAAGGACAATAAAATATCATAGCAGCCCACCCCAAACATCAGACAACACTTATGTTGAGGTGAAAACAGGACTCGGTTTATTTGGAAACACAGGAGTATTTAAACATTACAAGGGGTAATTTACATACAGTAGACACAACAAGCCACACAAAGTTCTTCATCAGGTCCTCCTGTGCACACGGCTCAGTATTTGCACTCAGCCCAGTAGGGGGTCGCTTTTGTAGTCTGTGGGGAGGATGGGAAACACGGGCACTTCCCTGACTTCTGGCTGACACCTGCTGGATATCAGATCCAGGTACACATACTGGCCATGGAGTCCTGTAAATCCTGACCTGATGGAGAGTAAAACACCCCCAAAATACAGGTGCCCCAAATCTGTGTTCGAGCTCCACAGTCTTTAGAGTCTCTTGTACTTTGGGAAATGTGGCACTCTGTACCAGGGCCCATAGTCTGTAGGAAGAAGGCTGGCACTCAGTCCCCACCGGGAGCCCATGGCACGGAGGCCTCCTTGACATTTCTTCCCCTTCGCAAAGAGACTAACACAGGATGAGACCCCAGACGGGTTGACTTCGAAGTTAGTCAGTCCATCCAGTCCCAACTGGTCCCCTAGCCCAGATGCCCCTACAAGGGGAGTGCTCACCCGGCCAACCTCTGCCTGTCACGATGAACATAGCAGCCGCTGGATAAAAGTGCCGACAGCCCCTTCTCCCTAGAGTGCACTCAGCCTCTGTGGAGTAATGCTGCCTGTGTCCCCTCCATGGTGCTCTGGCTGTCGCTGGGGTGATGGGCCGGCTGCTGCACCTCCCTGGATGCCTGTAACCGTTGTGGGGCAGAGGCTAGCGGCGCTCTGTCCTGTTGCCAGTGCTTCAGCTGGTGCTAAGGGATCTGTTGAGCCTGCCTGCCGCTGGGGAGGGAGAACAATATCCTCGGCTCCCTGAATTGGGATCTGCCGCTGAGGAGGAAGGACAGGTTCCTCCGCTTCCGGACTTGTGAGCTGCTGCTGGGAAGCTCTGGCCAGCTGTGCCATCTCTCGGGTACTCACTCAGCTGCTGGGGAGTGATGCCGCCTGCACCCCCTCCCTGGTACACTCCTGCTGCTGCTGGGAAAATGGGCTGGCTGCGCCATCTCCTGGTTGCTCCCACTGCCGCTGGGGAGATAGGCAGTCTGTGCCATCTTCGGGGCCCTCTGTAGCTGCTGGGGAGGGAGGACAATATCCTCAGCTCCCTGAAATGGGATCTGCCGCTGGGGAGGGACGGCAGGTTCTTCAGCTCCCTGAAATGGGATCTGCCGCTGGGGAGACTGGCCGGCTGTGCCATCTCCCGGGTACTCACTCAGCCGCTGAGGGGTGATGGCGCATGCATCCGTTCCCTGGTGCTCCTGCTCTGATGGCAGCTCTTCTGCTGGGTTGGTGCCAGTGGAGACCGCAGTCCCATCCACTGCCACAGTCTCTGGAATAGGCTATTTTTCGAGATCGAGCAGCCCCCCCCCCCCTGGGTACTCTACTGTCACCGGGAATCTTCGCAGCTCCTGGTCAGGCGCATCAAGCGTTTCCTGGCTTGTAGAGCCCCCATAGCCAGTTAGCTCATGGGAGTGCCCCCCAATGAGCACAGGGTTATTTAGACATAAGAGGGGACTGGCAGGCAGGTAAGGAGTCTCCCCAGGAATTCACCAGTGCCCCTCTCCCAAACTCAAACATAACCTCATGAGTCCTCAGCCTTAGGGGGTTACCATGACCTTATTATTTATGCAGTAATAATAAAGTAAGTATATATTGCTTTTAAGGTACTAATTCTCTAATGTACTCATAAGTGCATACAATTAAATTCATGCCCCTTTTTTTGTTCAAGAAATTAGCCTCACTTCATATATTAGTTTTCAAGCTGATCTGAAGAGCTGACTGCCAAATACTTATGGAGCAGCATCTTCATCTAGTACAATGCAATTTGCTATAGGAAAGTTTTGTCACGTCGAAGTTAGTTATAGTATGCCTGGTGTGCATTTTACCATTGAAAAAATCCTGAAGTGGGTTTGGAGATAACACTTGTTATTTAATGTCACACTATACGTTTACAAGTATGACAGCATATTAAACAACAAAATATGATTTCTTTCCTCCAATATACCATAAAATCATTTGTGTTACTCTATGTTGTTGCATTTGCATGTGTATAAATAATTTGGCTTCAGGGCAACAAGCCACCGTATGCACAATGAACAATTCACAAACATACACCTGCCCATGCAAGGAGTGTCCTTCCCATTATCTAAATTGTGGAGCGCTTTGACGAGGACAGTTTTACACACACACATATATATATATATCTATAAATATTATTTTTAAGAAAGGTTAGTATCACTTTCACTGATCTTATCAGCTTGTGCTTACTATCTCCTTTAAGCCATGTGGACTCTTGTATTTTTATTCTTGACTGTCCTGAGCAAAGCTGATACCTCCAGATGCAAAGATTACTATGTGGATGTGGGAGCTTTTTGTGTTCAGCTAGTCAAAACAGAGGTAGCTTTCCCAGATGCCAAGGAGCATTGCAAGGGGTTTGGAGGAAAGTTAGTTCAGATCTGGAGCCTGGAAACGCTGAAAAATCTGATGGACCTACTGCAGGATGGAGATGGCTACTGGGTAGAGGTATCCCCCGCTTTAACTGGTCAGTTGCACAATCAGGACCATAATCAAGGTGAGTGCTGGGCACTGAAGTGCCTAGAAGACACTTCATCTGTGTTTTGGTATAGACAATGCCAAGAATTAGCAACATCTATTTGCAACATGTCATTTGTACAAGTATGTTTTGTGAAAGCAAAGTGCATACAAGGTGTGTAAGAAAAGCGTTAATGAAAATGGGTACTGTTATAGTGAACTGTAATTGTGTAAAATGTTAGTATAGTAAATTAACATTATGCAAAGGAGGTGTCAGAGCAGCATTATCTGCAGAAACTTTTATACGTGAGATACAGATTTTGATATCTATTTTATAGCTCTACCAATACTAACACAAAAAGTGAAATGATAAAAGTGACAGTATAAGATGTTTGATGGGAACATGTTATTATGACACCTATGATAAAAGAGACAATGTGAAAAATTCTTTTATGTGTTTGTTAGGGAAAGTAATGCATTAGTGTTTGGAACCATCCAGTATGAGGGCAATTGGCCCTAGACCTTTTGGTATGTACAGTCATGTGTATCAATGCACAACAACAGTGGGTTATGTACTCTGGGTTGGTAGCTAAGTGGGAAAATAAAATTGGTGGGCATTTTCGGTACAAGAGGTAAATCTGTATGTGGCCGTATTGTCATATCAATGTTGGCCTTTAAGCTTTGTTTACTGTCCCAGTATAAATTATGCTCTCTTTTTAAGGTTATTCATACAACAAGGGTCCCCATGCCTCGGAACGCTGTCATATATTATTCAAGGACTCCCAACTTCGCCGGGTAAACCCTCTGAAGTGTGAAGATAAGATTGCATTCATCTGTGCTCACAGTAAGTGCTTGGTTACAAATAACTAAAAAGTACAAGAAGGAGCCTTCTTCTTTTTCCGGAATGTCTTATATTATCTAGTCACATCATATGCATCACAAACTAACAGTGGCTATAAGCATTCAACCTACAATATCACCCACTTTGTGCATTAAACTATGTAAGCTAAGGTTAAATTGGCTAAAGTATATGGGGAGATATTCAATATTAAGAGAGCAGTAGGCATGCGCTATCAACAGCGGTCGTCCCCTCGGTAGTAGCAGTACTACAGTATCACTCGCTAGGAGACCCTCAGAAATGCAGATACTTATGTTTTGAATCATGCAAGAATAAAACCCAGCTGCTACATTATTTAAAACACAACCCAACAACACACTGGAGAACAAGAGACACCACATTTTATACAATGTTACAGCATCGGTTTTGCAACCACGACCATGCACAGCTTGCATGACCAAGAACAGAAGCCCACTTAATACAGTATCATCTTGTTACAAAAAAACAAAACAAACCCAAATACAATAGTCTTCCATCATAACGCTTGCAGTGTTTCTTTGCAGCACAAGTATTAATAACAAAATCAGCACCTTTGTCACATTTCCATTGCAAAGACAAATAACATACCATGGAGATTCATTCTTTTGAAAACCAACAAAATAATAACATGAGAAACACACATGATCACAATAAAGCAGTCTTACAAATATACGTTAAAACACTTACTGATAACATGGAGACTTCGGGACTCCTTGCGGGATTCAGTCCAGATAATTTACAGATATCTAGAAGAATGCAAAATAGGAATATTCACATTTACATCTACTGAGAATTTGGGTCCTAAGAATATATATAATTAGGAAAGAAAAGAAAGAGGGAAAAAAATCAAGTCTGAATATACAGTAGAGTTTAACCTATTTCATTTTAATTTTATGATATAAAAATTGTGTAGACAGTGTTTTACTGTACTCATTGAAGATTGGACAAAGCAATTTGCCTTATTAGTATGTAATAACATAATGTTATGTGAGCAAAATAAAAAGGTACTTCATTATAAGTAATCAGAATGCAAGTATATATACTATTGGTATCTAAAAATATATTAACAACACAGAGTAACTCTGTGTTTATACTTTAATAAGAGGGGATCCAATGCCAATATGTTGGCATTAAAAAAATGATATGTTATAACTTATTCAAAGAAGCAAAATAAATGATAGCTATAAAAATAAGAACTAAAGCAACAAATAATCCAAATAATGGCCCAAATGAATATTTACAACTTAGTGTTTGCAGACACCTGGCAGCATATGGTGAACACAAACAATTATTTTTATTGACATAGTATTTCTTTTCATCTTTATATAATATAGGGAGGCTGACGGTCTGAAAGCCTGCCCTGTGAGAGCTTAACATGGAATATACCGTGTGTTGTTTGACTGCATTGAATACGCTATTATTACCGAAACACAAAACAATGAGAGAAGGTAAACTGCCGTCTCCATAGCTGGCCAGGCAAGGATTTTGAATGCTTTGTGTCATTCAAACCCCCTTCTATGAAATGCTATTGAAGGAAACGCTGTATATGATTCATAGGCGGACCCCATCGATCCCTTGGAAATGTGACTCTTAATGTCACACACTTTTTTTGCTCTTTTGTCTTTTAGATCATGTCAAACCTCAGAAACCAAAACGTGATGTAAGTCAAGTACCCATTATCCGATAGTACACCATGTCATTTGTAACATGTACGGTATTTGCCAATGCTTACGTAATATATTTTTATATATTGCTAAAGGATCCAGGAATAATTTCCACACAAAAGGTTTCTATTTCTAGTTGTATGGACTTCCTACTCTTAACCATGCAAAGTAGGCTAGCGAATTGCAACCTTTTTCCAAACGTGTACCAATAAAAATACATTGTTTCCCCAAATCAAACCCACAATAATGTTTTTCCTCCACCAAATACTCATCATTGCTACTAAATACTTCCCATTCAATTACATCTTTGGAACAGCAATTCATGTACCTGCCCAATACACACAAATACAAGTTCTTGAATATAAATTAAATCCATACAAATGAGACAAGGAAATTGAACTTTGACAGCATATATAACATCCGCATAGGTATAGAAAGTTAGTAGATGTAAGCATGCGTGTCTTAGCCAAGGACTGGAATAAAGTTCGCTTGGTTTGATCCCCAGATCCGCTCATGGTGTCAGAGACATTGCTTTCAATCAAAAAAAGCCAAGACCACAAAGAGACCACCAGCAACGCCACCACAGGGCACGGTGACACCGCCCGATCTGGAAGTCATTAACCCAGCCCAGTTGAACAGCATGAGCCTAGCAAAGGCTATGAAGGTCTGACCTCAATGTCTGAATTTAATAATGTTGAAATCTCAGTTCAATGCTTTTATACTTAATGTATCCCTTTTTCTGTGCCGTTATAAACCAATAACCTCATCTATAATCTCTTTTGCTGATTAAAGCAAAGCTTACACTTCCAACAATCACCTGCCAGTGTGCAAGTAAAGTAAACCCTAACATATTGATACATCCTACATGGTTTTGTTAAAATGATAAAGAGGTCCTCAGAACCTTTATAACAATTCTTCCTGCATTGTGTATATGTTTACAGACTGGAAGTTCTTTACATCAGAGATCTTTCTGAAAATTCTGGACTCTGTCTGTTTTAAACAACTCCCAATAATTGTTGATAAAAACACTATTTTCTCTTTATTAGTTCTCCTGTTGTAACTGATGTGTGAAATTATCATGACTTCTTTGGTAAGCAAAATAAACAGTGGCGAGCTCCTAAAAACATACTTCTTCCCGTACAAATGGCCAATCGACCGATAAAATGAACGTCAGCAAACCAAGTGCAAAACTATTCTGCTATTAATGCACTGATATCCCCAGACTACAGAAGAACTAGTGAACCAGCTTCAGAATGTGGTGAAAGACATTTGGATCGTGCCCCTTGTGGCAAAGGCATCCGACATTCTGACACAGCTAATGACATCCAGTAATCTCCTCACGCCGGCTGCTCAGGTAACCTATGAAATGTTTAACCCACCTGTAACCCACAGCATTAATGTGCCAAGCAAAAGGGGCATCATTATTATCATACTGATATGCAATCGTGCTACCAGAGCCAAACTAGCATCCTACGGACTGGTGACTCCATGATTAACAGAGAGGGCTTGATTAAAAAGTAACCAAAATGTAATGAAGAAGACTGAAAGCAATTCTGCCAGGCTATAAGCCAATTCTGTTGCTTTGCGACTTCTTTTGCAATCTAAAACTCCCTACTATACTAGGGAGTATATTTACGATGTAAAAATACAGAGAGGAGATAATGCTGCATTTAAAGCGTGTGTAATGAACTATGGACGTAAATGTATTTCAGGTCAATGCCAGTGATGTCCTGCTGCTCTTATCAGAGCAGTTCTCCAACACCATGTACCTGGCCAGCAATATCTCTATGGAGAATGTCTCTGACTCTGCAAATTCTCTTTTCCAAGCCTTTGACAGGACAATGAGAGCCTCCTTGGAGAACTATTATAACCTTACCACAGAGCAGGTCAGATGTGCTATTGTGGATGGTTGTGATGTGTGTGCACACAATATGTGGATTACATTTTTTTTAAATAGAAAGCATAAACCTTGTTCTATGCAAAAATGTATTTAGTATGTTCAGTATGATCGGCTATATATTTTGTGATTGCGCCAATAGATTTGTTATAACAAATGGTTAAAGTAACTCTTTGCTGTCTTGGATAATTACCGGTATATGTATAGCTGTTACTATGTATGCATTAGATGTCTAACCATGAATGTTACAGCCAGTGTTCACATTCTTACTGAGACATTATGTGCAATTCTTACAATTCCACAGGTGAACCGTATACACGACTCGTCATTTTTATCTGTGGACAACATTGAATACACACTTTTGACAATCTCACAAAGAGGCCTACAGAGTTATTCCTTCTCTTCCTCTGTATCCAGCCTGACAGTGGCCAGGTAACAGATACTAATTGTTCCTATGTCAATAATACCACTAATTAATTATTATTCTTGACTTTTCCACCCATAGAAGCAGTTCCTTCGCATGCCATTCCACTAAGAGCCTGTATAGACAATAGAAGCCATATGACTACTGGCTTAACCGGGAGCCTGTATAGACAATAGAAGCCATACGACTACCTAACCCACTAATGTAAGAAATGTTTTCATGGTATGTTACCAGGGTCAACGCCAGAGATCTAAATACAAAATCATTCACCACAGAGGAGCCTGCAGTGTGCCGGGTAACCTTCCCAGTTTCAGCTATCCCACAAAATGCGAATGACAGCCTCATGCCTCTGAATGTTCAGGTGAGCTGCAATATACAAATTAACACTAAAATTCTGGTCAGCTACATAGTCCTCTTACTACATAAAAGCCCAAGGACAGAGTATAGAATATTTGATACTGTCCTAACCTCAACGTGCGACGAAAGGGATTTAGGGGTAATTATTTCTGAGGATTTAAAGGTAGGTAGACAATGCAGTAGAGCAGCAGGTAATGCTAGCAGAATGCTTGGTCAGGGGTGGACTGGGACAGAAAAGCAGCCCTGGAAACATTTGGAAAGCAGCCCCATATAGTTTATCTCACAGTCGAGCTCTTATACCCACACGCACCCCTTGTACATACCGGAGTCACACTATTTGCTGTACAAATAACTATAAAACATTTCATCACATTATTTGTATTAAAATGCCAGAAAGCAAAAGTGTTAAAAGGCCCTAATAAATGAAATACATTACACATAATGGAATCAAAACATGTGCTACTGCAAACATTTTTAGATGAAAAAGTTCCATTTTATTCAGTGGAACAAAACACTGATCACATTATTCTTCACGATATTCTTGTAAGAAACTTTTATTTCTTTATTAATTCATGTAAACCATTTTTTCATATTTAATAAAACCTATGATTGAGACATTTTTGGTTTTTGTATTTATTTCCTTTTATTTGCCAACCTGCCCCCCCAGTTATGCACATCTGCCCCCCTGATATGCCTTTTAACCCCCTATATGCCCCTCTGGCTCCAGAAATGCCTTATGCCCCTATATGCCACTCTGCCATATAGGGGGTTAAAAGGCATATCAAGGGACAGAGTGGCATATAGGGGGTTAAAAGGCATTTATAGAGGCAGAATGGCATATAGGGGGTAAAAAAAAAAGCATTTTATCTAAACGGCTGATGCGTGCTGATGCCGCCGGCCGGAGCTACTTTAATACTTTTTTATTTATTTATTTAATATGCCGGATCGGCTTGCCATATTAAGTAAAAAAAATAAATAAAAAAAAGTATCAAAGTAGCGCCGGCCGGCGGAATCAGCACGCATCGGCCGTTTAGATTAGATTTCCAGCAATCTGATGGCCGCATAGTGATGGGAGCAGCGTGAGGGGTGAAACGTGAGTGCGAGGGGGCGGAGCTTTCACCCCTCACGCTGCTCCCATCACAAGGCGGCCATCGCACACGGCCGCTGGGTGCTGATCCCGCCGGCCGGCGCTACTTTAATACTTTTTTTTAAAAAAAATTATATGGCAAGCCGGTCCGGCTTGCCATATTAAGTAAATTTTTTTAAAAAAAGAATTAAAGTAGCGCCGGCCGGCCGCATCAGCACGCAGGGGCCGTTTAGATTAGATTTCGGGCTGGCCAGGGGGACAATTGCCCTGGCGCCGGAGGACCCACGGATCTGCCAGCATACCGGGAAATTTCCCGGTATCCCGGTGGGCCAGTCCGGCCCTGTGCTTGGTTGTATAGCGAGAGGTATTAGCAGTAGAAAGAGGGAAGTGCTCGTGCCATTGTACAGATCACTGGTGAGACCTCACTTGGAGTATTGGGTACAGTGCTGGAGACCGTATCTCCAGAAGGATATAGATATGTTGGCGAAAGTTCAGAGAAGGGCTACTAAAATGGTTTACGGATTACAGGATAAACCTTACCAGGAAAGGTTAAAGGATCTTAACTTATATAGCCTGGAAGAAAGACGTGACAGGGGGGATATGACAGAAACATTTAAATACTTAAAGGGAATCAAAACGATAAAGGAAGAGAATTTATTTAAAAGGAGAAATACTACCACAACAAGGGGACACAGTCATAAGCTAGAGGGGGAAAAGGTTTAAAGGCAACATCAGGAAATATTGCTTTACAGAAAGGGTAGTGGACGCATGGAATAGCCTTCGAGCAGAAGTGGTAGATGTTAATACAGTAAAGACATTTAAGCAAGCATGGGATAGGCATAAGGCCAAGCTAAGTAGAAACAAAAACAAAATATTGACATATAACTGTCCTATTAGCAGTAACATTATTTCCACAAGGTTGTAAATAAAAACAAACCCTTTGTAACATACACAAACAACATTGATCGCCCAATTAAAAAATAGATTTCTTTTCTTCAAAATTCCAATTGCTACTTAAACACAAATTATACTTCCACAAAGAACACACAGGATTTTTATTTGTGGTGGATATCTATATGAACTAAAATAACTTCAAGAGCAACACAAAGGTCTGCTTCCCCAATTTTGTAATATATGGCTCTCTAAAATAAATAATCTATGTATTCATCACTTTATTACCAGCAACAGGCGTAAGTGATACAAGCAGAGCATGGTAGTAACTGCTCACTACTCATATTAACCTTCTGGGTGGCATTACAATAGGGAAACCCTCACCCTTTTCTCCTCCAAGTAGGCCTGTGCAGATGTGTACAAATTCTTCCATATTTAAATTTTAGTTCTAACTGCATCTTCTACCTTGTCCTATATCCTATCCCGCATTGACAGGTGCTTGCCATGTCTATAAACCCATTTTGCTACGCCAGTGAGAAAGAGATTATAGGACCAGTGGTTAACATCAATCTGAGCACAGATGAAGAACGCGTTGAAATTCACGACCTGTCAGAATTTATTAAGGTGGGTGCTCATATAGCCATAGAATATAGTAGAGGTGATAGTTTTACATATGCAGATACCCTGAGGGCCGTGGAAATGGTGCAGAGTATTAAGTTTCATGCTCTGGTCCATCATGATATGTTTTCCATATTTTGTGTATTCTTCAAGATGAGTCTACACAGGTTAATCAGGTGGTACATATAATACCGCCCTTACAGGTAACTAGAGAAAATGTTTCTTTCTTACATAACTGCAATTCTGCAACAAATAATTCAATATTTAAGCGTAGGCATTGTATTTTCAGCGACTGTAACAAGAATGTCTTATACGTGCTAACAAAATATGCCCTATTGTAGATTGTACTGGTTAGAAATGAGAGCTCCAGCGGCAACAATCCCAATGTGAATCTCACAAAAAATCAGAATATGAGTGTGGCGGTAAACGTGACCTCCGAGGAAGAGTCTTTAGTGGTGACAGTGAAACCAGATATCCCAGTTCCGCTTGTGCTTTACCTTGGATTCCTGGAGAAGGCCAACAGCAGTCATTTCATGGAGAACATCTCAGTACCTAATGGTAAGACAAAGGAGAGAGGTGGGTTCAGCGTTATGTCTCAGAATCATTGGAAACCGTATCACCTTAACACTACAACTCAATGCTGCCCGCGACTTCATATGTCCAGGGGGACAATTGTAACGTGTCATCGGCCCACTGGGCATTTCTCCTGAATCCCCAGTAATCCCAGCCGCAACTTCATTCCAATGTATTAACTGAGATGTCACACAATTTGACATCCCGCATTACCAAATAGCCCCTGTTAATGCCAAGACTGCTAAATGGTGGCCAACTACCCAGGGTACTGAAATTACATGGAATAACATGTTCAAGTTGCAAAATGACATCACGTATCATGCTCACAGGGACACAACATTGTGACGAGGACCCGTGAGGAGAATGAAAATGAGGTATTTAGTATTACAATTATATTTATAACAGGGCAAATCTACAATTGTATGTGTGCGTGTATATATATATGTATATATATATATATATAATCTGCTTTCCATGAGGTGGTTTATAGAGCTACTGGTTCCCTAGAGACTTAAACTCAGGTGTTTATTTATATTATATCTTTGGGGCTTGTTTTGCGTGATAAACCTCACGTATCTGATATTGTTTGGATTATGTAACTCCCTTGGTTTAATAGCAGGTTTTGTTGTTTTTATAAACAATGACAGGATATATTCTCAGAATTTACCTCAAGCGTGGTATTTATAAAGAACCTGACATGGATAAAATGTATCTAAAATAGTGTAAACAAAATATAAACTGTTGGTTTTATGCGCCACCAGCCCCAGAGCCAGTTCCACCGTGTGGGGGTTACATCATTTGGGAATTTTTATATATTTAAAAGCAGAAACATACAAAATGTGACGACCGTGTAACAAAAATATAACTTTTTTCAGTCAGAAAAAAAAAATAAATTATAAAATAAAGGCCAAAACCACTTGCCAAATTCCCAGCTGGACATAGTTACAACCCCTTAACCATTCCCCTCAAAATTTGCTGCATATACTTTATTGAAACTTCACATTTTTTAATATACGAATTCCTTATTGACAGCCTGATTTAAAATGTTTGGAGAAATGTTAAAATATCGAAAAAAAAAAAGACTTGAAAGCAGCTGAAAGTGAAACATTCACCTCACGCTGACTTGTGTCTTGCTACAGACTTACCACGCTTGCTGCCATTTTGCAGCGAAACAAACGTAAGAGCGGTAAAACGCTGCTATAATGAAAACAACGTCACTAGCTTTCAACCCGCAGCATTCTGGGGCTTGTAGTTCTAAAGCCCTAGCCTATCCACACAGAGGGCTAAGTAATGGACTACAACCTCCAGACTACGGTTCACCAATCATAGGCGAGCAGGCGGTCTTTCGGCCGGGGAGTAGAGGTTGCACACCCTGGAGGTGCCAGCTGTCTAATTCACATTGTTTATTGATGTTTGTCAGCAGGACAAATATTTATTATACAAATAATAATAATAATTGTTGTTATTATTATTATTGTTTATATATATATGTTATAGTTAAATTACAATGTTATTTAAAATAGTGTACTCTTTATTTGAATTAGCTTCACGGAATTAAATGTCTACATATGTGATGTGTGTATATATATATATATATATATATATATATATATATATATACACACATACTATCCTCTAGATTGTAAGCTAGCTGGGGTAGAGCCCTCCACCTGTTCTGCAAGTCAAATTGTTATGTTATATACTATTTCTTATGTCCTGTCTACCCATTGTGCAGCGCTACTGAATATGACGGCACTATATAAAACAATAAAATAATAATTAATGATAAAACTTTTAAAATGGAAGTGTGGATGTACACTATGGTATATTGCGCATCTATATTATACAAACCAGTGTAAAAAAACATTGTGTATTAAAGTGACACCTTTTTATATTCGCTGGCTAACCAGAACTGCCCAGTAAGGTTTGTTCTTGTACTTTTTAGATGATGGGTATACCTGGGTCCTGCCTCCAGAGAAACTTAATGGCTCTGGCACATACTACATCACAGTCAGCATCTCCAACCAAAGCATATGGAATGAACAGGAGGTCATGCCTTTCTTCATCTCTGTCTTTGCCACACAGTGTGTTTACTGGAACTATAACCAGTCAGAATGGAGTGAAGATGGCTGCCAGGTAAGAGACGTAAAATTTTTACCTGTGTATCTTTTCTCCGTCTGCCTTATGTCACGCGGCATCGGTGTTCATGCTTTTTCAGGTGGGGCCGCAAAGTACCATGACCGAGACCCAGTGTCTGTGTAACCATCTGACGTTCTTTGGTAGCACCTTCTTTGTTATGCCACACGTGGTGGATCTCAGTGACACCCTAAGCCTCTTTGCCAATGTAACAAAGAACCCTGTGGGACTGGCGCTCCTGGGAGCATTGATAGGATTCTACCTGCTGGTTGTAGTTTGGGCATGGAAGAAGGACAAGGAGGATGTGAAAAAGGTAAGCTGAACAATATATATATATAAATATTTTGTAACGAGAGGACAAGCTTGGTGGCCAAAAAGAGGGAAATTGTTCGATGGAGGGCAATTGGAGGAAGATTAGAGCAGTGTAAAAGGAAACCAAGAGCAAAAAATGCAGAGGAACCGGATACTAAAATCAGAGATGATGATTTTGTAGAATTAGAGGCTACTTAGAAAAAGCTAAGTCTGGATTTACTTGTAAACAAGATTCTAGATTCAATGCACCCCCCTATGTTGTTGAAGAGTGGGTTCATACATCAACTGAGCATTCGGGACTGTTAAATGGGGAGGGAGTTTATATTTAAATTGTACTAGTGAACTTGTGATCTTGGTGTCTTCCTTAGGTCAGGGTGGCTATACTTACAGATAATGACCCTGCATTTCACTTTCGATATGCGATTAAAGTCTGCACTGGGTATCGTAAAGGCGCTGGCACCACATCCCAGGTACAAGACCTGCCCTATGAAGTACGCCATTCGTGCATATTGTGACGGATACAAGTGATGGCCGTGTTTCTTCTGTCCCAAGTCCTATGAGATTGAACATCCCATCTCTAAAAAGGCTAAGTTTAATAAAATCGTGATGTGTAAAATAGTCGCTAACGTTTAAAAAAAACCCACTGTTTCCAAAGCAATTTCACCAAATCAAAAGCACGAACTGAATGTTCTTCTAACAAATTCATTTAAAAATACTCTGAAGCGGTGTCAGTTTTTTATTATGTGAAATCTGTCACTTGTTGGGGCAAACATACCAAACATACTAAAATCCATGGACTAAGTGCACTACCTAGACTAATACCTACCATCTTTTGCAAGGTTGTGATGATGCTCTATGGATCCGAAGGGCAAAGCGACCCCCATATTCTGAGTGATCCTGAGAAGGAAGTGTTTACCAGGGGCGCAGTAGATGTTTTCCTCTTAAAAACACGGTCTCTGGGGGAACTGCACAGCTTGAGACTGTGGCATAGTAACTCTGGTAGCAGCCCATCATGGTAAGTTGACTGGGGCATATGTGGCCAGGCTGCCATTGACAGCAATAGAAATCCAGTATCAGCTGGAGAGAAAGTGCTTTGGTTATCTGAGAATGTGCAATAACATTGATGGGTAAATTCTCCTTTTCAAAGGTATGTGCACCGTGTCTCTGTTACGGATTTAGCTGCCCAAAAGACTTGGTATTTCCTCTGTGACTCCTGGTTGTCCTCTGACTTGGCTGATTGTCAACTGGACCGAATCTTTCCCTCTGCTTCCAAAGGTGACCTCATGTCTCTTAGGTATGACTATACAGCCTCGGCTTGGACATTGTCAAATTGTATGTCATTAAAATTACAGATGAATTCGTATTCGTCCTTAAATGAACAGCACTTGCTTTTGCCCTGTATTCCAGGTATTTGCTCTTATCAGGCTCGGTTGAGAAGTTTTTGAAAGATCACCTGTGGCTGTCTGTTTGGACTCGCTCCCCTTGGAGCCCTTTCACCCGTGTGCAGAGGATTTGCTGTTGTATGAGTCTTCTTTTCTGCAGTCTTGTCATTAACATCATGTTCTGGAACCTGCAATCAGATGAAGATTCTGAGCCAGGTAGATACAAAATCACAATGACATTTACTTAACCCCACCTGAAAATTCCCTACCTTGAGTGGGGCTAACATTACACCTATGTGTGATGTTTACTTATATGGCAGGGCTTGTAAACCCTTCAGATTACACACTAAGATTATTTATTATTGAATCCTGCTCATGCTGTCTTTTCTCTCTTGCAGGACAGTTCTTCATAACACTGACCCAGATTAAGATAAGTTTTCAGTCTTCCTTGATGTTGGTACCAGTGAATCTCCTGATTGTTCAGATGTTTCAGCTCATCCAGGTGCAAGTAAAGCAAGTGAATATTCCCCAAAATAAACTTCGTGTGACTCTTGCACCAAAGCCTCGCTCCAAAGAGGCATCAACAGAACAGCTTCTCAACGTAAGACGGGCAGAAGGAGAGAAAGGAAAATGTATCAAACCATTAGAAAGAAATAGCATAATCCTCAAATGTCTTTGAGTTCAGCTTCGACAGGAATTGTATCTGGGGGATAACTCTGGATATAATCAATCCAGTAGTAAAGAAGGTTCCAAGTCTTGAATTCCAGCGGTATGAAGTAACTCCATGAAGCCTCAGGCGTCTTGGTGCACAAGATGATGTCCTATGACGATGTCACTGACAAACAGTGAACCGGCTCTCTCAACAGTATTTGCAAGGAGAAGGAGGGCAGCTCTGTTGGTTAATTCAGGCACTAAAGTATAAGACACAAGGAAAACAATGATGCAGAAATAAGACTATTCTGAATTTGTTTATCCCCTGTTTTGCAGGATTTCAAAAACATTGTTGACTTTCTTCATAAGTACATCGTTCAAGTATTGGGGGAGAATCCCACGTATCCAGAGGGTTCAAACAAACAGTTACCCCTTAAACATCTAGATTATCTATCTTACTTAATACAATCATGCATCTGTGTCCACAGACCCACTCAAGAGAATTCTACACGTATCATTGGTGAGAAAGTAACTTCACAACCTAAAAATAATTGAAAAACTGTAGGGTTAAAGGGAATTGTGTTTGATATATCAAAACTGGTTCTATAAAAGAAATTTATGTGTTTAATAAACAGAAAAATGTTACAAAGTTTTGATGGAACAAATATATCCCTGGGTAATAATCTTGTTTTGTTGCAGTGAGGAGTCCTCAACAGTGTATCTTCCTTTACTACCTGTACAAAGTACTGGAAAACCTCATGATTGAGGTATCGTCTGTGGATTTATCCTACGTCCCTAAGCCAGCTGACTACATTCAAGCCGCTAATGTTTTATATGACCTAAGAGAACGTCTCCAAAATGAAAACGTGACAGGGGCAACTCTCCCCAGCAGGTATTTTTCAATCAAACGGATCAGATACCCCGCAAAATCTTTATTACTGGGGCACGTTATGAACTCTTGATTGTATCGTCACATGCAGAATTAAGGGTGGTAGCACAGAAGTGTGCATATGTCTCTCTGCCTGGGGTCCTTGCATGATATATATACAGTACTTTTGGAAAATAAATGGGCATGAGAACAGTTGCTGGGGCAGTCAGCACCAGCTTTCTGTATCATTGAATTCTGTATCTGTATTAACGATTACCTGTCGTCATGTTTAGCCTCACCACCAGTTTTCCAGTGACCACAACACAGAGGACACGGTGCAGTCACATGCCCAAGGCTTTCACATACATGTGCTGGGTGTTCCTGTTTGCAATCAGTGCCTTCTCTGCCTACTACATGGTCCTTATCAGCCTAGACATGACCAAAGAGAAGGCAACCAGTTGGCTTATTTCCATGCTGCTGTCTTTCTTTCAAAGCCTCTTTGTGCTCCCACCTATAAAGGTATCTTTTCATTATTACAAAACTTTTAATGTTTATTATGCACTTGATTATGGAAATACTCACTGTAAGTGTAAACTTTGCGGTGTCGCAAAGTTTACCCAGCCTTGCACCTCATCATTTAGTGACTGCTACATTGTCTTTGTCCCAAAGGCTTTGGCACAAATGGTCATCCTATTCCGAGTGCTGAGGAAGAGTAACATTGAGGACACCAGTGAAGAGCAGCAACTCCACGGAATTCTCTCTTTGCTTGGTTAGTTTGACCAATTTGAGACACAAGTCCACCATTGCTGATCTCTATATGGCACTCACATTTTCACATGAAGATAACATTTCAGAACCAACCCATGATCTTAACCTAGTACAAGACTACAAACAAAACTATACCATAAGGCCATATACATACTGTATATTTCTCCCCGAATTGAATACCAAATTTACATATTTTTGCAGCAAGTCGTCCTGACTGGGAGCTCTCTGGCTGGAGGGACCAAAATAATCCTGTGTACCAAGCACCTGCCAATAAAGATATTGTCAGCCTCAAGGAGCAGAAAATAATGGAGCGGAAACTCTATACACTAATCCACGACATAATAGGTACGAGGACTTAGTCACCTTATACATTCTGATATCAAATATATTAATTTAAAAGAATGGGTCTGATCATCACAGGCCTCCTGGATACCTGGCTATTATCATGTTTCTTGCTACTAACCTGAAATATGTAAAGGGTGACATCACTACGTCCTTACTATGAATGCATTTGTTTTCCCTCTTTTGGTAATTGTGCTATCTTAACACTATTTTCTTTCATTGTTTTATTTTCCTCATTAAGCATTCTTTTTGTCCCCTTAGTTCATATTGCGTTCCTGGTTGCCACAATGATTGCGGCTTATGCTGAGAGGAGTCCTAATGAGTACATCCTAAACAAGGCCATGCAAAGCAGCTTCTCAGACACGTTCAGCAACGTTAGAAGCATTCAGGACTTTTACAGCTGGTCATGGCGCACGCTGTTACCAAACCTCTACGGTAACTACCCGGGTAAGTACACGTTATGAACTCGGTAGTGTCCTTATATCTGGAGCATTGAGATAGTGTCCAGGAAGAAGCATACGAGTGCTCTCTCTCTCTCTTGCTGGATTTAATTAACAGTCAAATGTGTCCACATTTCTGTACTTTGTGGAGCTACCGCTTGTTGTTAGTATATTTATCTGCAGACAGTCACGTAAGTGATTAATGAGCAATCTTACTTGTTTAATCTGGTTAGGATTCATCACGGACGGTAACTCCTTCTTGGTGGGTTCTGCACGGATCCGTCAGCTACGAAGAGTCCTGAACAGCGCCAGCAACCAGGCCCTGTACGATTCAGAGGACACTGACAGTTATGGAGCAGGCTGGGTGCCTCTCAGCGGCGTTGGCAATCAGGAAAGTTGGTGGGTGTACCACACAGAAACGGAATTAGGAGGATACCCCATCTGGGCACAGTTGGGCACATACTCAGGAGACGGATACGTGGTGGAACTAGGGATGAACAGAAGCTCAGCTTCCAGGTGTGTAGAGGACCACAAACTGGTTCGAGGAAAGACTAGTTACGTAGATGGAAAGATATCTCCTACAAGCACGAGAGCCTTTAACATAAGCAGCGGCGGATAGTACTGACACCACCTCACCCTGTTTCCACAGAGTCCTTACGCAGCTAAAGAAGTACAACTGGCTGGACAGTTACACCAAAGTGATCTTCTTGGAGTTCAATGTGTACAATGCAAATGTAAACCTCTTCTGTCTTGCAACCTTAATCCTGGAGGTCAACGTGATAGGTAGAGTTTGAATACAAGTTCATCAAAAACAACAAAGGTTAAAACTTTACTTCCTAATCAACTCCCTAATCATTGCACACTCACCCCTACCACTGCTCAGATTATCCCTTACCTCACCCGTGGCAATAACTCCCCCTGTCCCAGGAGCTCATCTTATTATAATTGCCAGTCTGGTTCATAAAGTCTTCTGCAACGAATATGTCTTTATCAGGAAATACAAAGTAGACATAATTATTACTTTACTTTTCTTACTTTTCACGCAGGTGACTTCTCTCCCTCAGCTGACCTTCAGACAATGCGTCTTTATAAGGACACCTCGGGACAGCTGAATGTGCAGTTTATCAGTGATATGGTCTTTGTTGTCATCTTCTTGTATATCGTTCTACATCAGGTATTTACAAACACAGTGTTCAAACACTTAAAACACTCTTTGGAGCACAGTACTGGGGAGGAAATAGTCTTGTTTACCAGAAATTCCATATAGAACTACATTTCTGTTGGATAGGTGCTTATCCCGCTAAACATTTTTTAAAACAGATTTTACGCCTGAAGACCCAGAAATGGTCCTACTTCCGCAACTACAGAAACCTACTCGATTTGAGCATTGTGGCCATCAGCTGCAGTAACACTGGTCTATACGTGAAGAGGCAACTTCTGCATCAGAACGTTATCGATCGCTACCATCTGGACCACACTCAGTGAGCAGACATTTGATAAACCTGTATCTGTTTTAACCCCTTAACATAGTAAATTAATAGCATGAGCTGCTTTGGTTTTTTTCTTCATTTGGTATGGTCATCTTGATTGAGAATTTCCCCTTTTAAGTTGTTATAAATGTGGTGAAGGAGCAGCCTTCTCATGTTTATTTGAGACTTATAAACGAAACTAAATTGGTTTCACTCGCAACTATACACAGTCAGAGTGCTTTACTCTCGTGTATACCCAGCTATAGCTCTATACACTACAAAACAAATGAGCAAAGCGACTTACCCTTTAAACGCAATTATTTGATTCTTTTTCCCCCCCCTTGCAGTTTTGTCAGTTTCTACGAAATAGCCGTCATCGATAGTGCTCAGGGCTATGGCAGTGCATTTTTAGTTGCCCTGATGATAGTTAAACTGTGGCGCCTGCTGAATTTGAATCCCAATTTGCACCTGATCACGATGACTCTTCGGAAGGCCTGGACCGAGATCGGTGGCTTTTTGTTCACAATTCTTATTCTATTAATTGCATATTCTATCACGGTAAGCGACCCACTCATTCCTACTTCTTTCTTAGTTGTAGATAAGAAATATATAAGGGTCTATTCTTTAGCAGAACTTTCAGAGCATGCAGCGGTCCCCAAATGGGCAAATGTAGACAACACGTAATGTAATGCTTTGTAGTTTGTAGGCTACACACTTAATTCCAATGAGTTTTTAAACCTGGAGTTTACTTCCTATCCACACACATTAAACCTTTTTTTCAGTGCAACCTCTTGTTTGGATGGTGCATTTCTAGCTACAGGACCGTCTTGGAATCTGCTGTGACCATCATTAGTCTTCTAATTGGCATTTTTGATTATGAAGAAGTAAGTGATCTTTGTACCGATCAAAATATTCTTTCTTTCAGGTCAATTTAGCACATTATCGTTTATGTACTGTAGGGGACAGCTCACGCATGGGGCGGCAATGACAGTATTCACACAGGTTTCAAAAGTCAAGCGTGTTTATTTAGAAGATGTAGGCACAGAGCACCTTGAAAAACAAACAAACTCTAAGCCTGTCCGGCTCTAACTAAACATTCGGATCCCTCTCTACAAGCCTACGGTCTGGCACAAAGCAAAGTAACAGGCTGTCCCTGGGTAAAGCTTCATACCTGGTGGGCTGCAGCACTGGCCGTAGCCGCTCCCTGCCTCCGTCCCTCCTCTCCTTTGCAAACCCAACAGCCCTCTCTTTTAAGGCTTCCTCCCCAGTAATGAGCATAGGAAGCCTCACCTGAGGGCTCCTGGGTTTACTACCGTGCCTGGGTGAGGAAACCAGGTGAGATATATACCCCATCCACCACTTTCCCATACACTTTACCACAGTACCAATTAAAAACGTGCAAAATTAGCGCTTTTGTTTAAACGTTTTAAGTCCATGAACCGTTTTCGCACAATGCTTATTCTGATGATTGGTGTTTCGTGTTCTCTTCCTGCAGGTTTTGACACTAGATCCAGTCCTTGGTTCACTGCTTATTACCACTTGTGTCATTTTCTTAATCTTTGTGGTGGTGAACATCTTTTTGTCAGCCTTGCTAGGGGTATTTTCCAGGGAGCGTCAGTGCCCGACGGTAAGATGAACTGACTTTCATTTAAAGCGTTATTCCCCCCCCCCATTTATGTCTGTGCTAACAAAACTCTTCCATGCTCCAGCCCTATGAAGAGAAGGAAATTGTGGAACTCTTGTTACTTAAACTATCAGGGCTACTTGGAATACGTAAAAAGCAAAGCAAGTCACAAGAAGAAGCTAAAGACAAGGAGATGTGAACCACGACTCTCAAATTGTCATAATGCAACCTCACACACTGTTAGAGCATGATGGCAGCGCAACAATATTGTCTGTAAAAATATAATAAAATGATTTTATTGGGAACCCAAACCTCGCTTCCATTTCTTTTGTATTTAAGCCATGCAAACTCAGTTATATTCCAATTAACCGACTTTTAAAATACCCAACACCTAGGGTAAAAAGAGGTTCAATTGATTATTGCCCAACTGTTCAAAAGGCCACAGCTTTATTTAAAGAAAACAAACAAGCTTTACATGACTGTAAATATTATGTACACATGTTAGAAAATCATTTAGATGGGGGCAGTTCGTTTAGGTATCAGGAGAGGGTAAGCCACGCATGTCACAAAAGCGGAGCATGGTAAACTGTATCTACATCTTGTTATGGCCAGATCATACAGAGAAGAACAGTGCCTGTAACCAAAAGGATGTATAAAACCAAATGTTTTTAAGTTAATGTCCATCCCCTTACGCTTATGCTTTGTTAAGAAGACTGCATAGGACCCAAAAAAGGAACATGATAAAAGGCCTCTTTCCCTATCTAATGGTGTCTCCCCTGTGGAATGACATGCATAGCCAGCAGATCCCCTTTGTATGATTTCCAAGGACTGTTTAGATTATAATATACAGAATTTCTCATTGCATAAGGGGTAGATATGATTAAACTTCTTGGGGTTGGAGACGCCACCGTTAAGTTTTCTTTTTCAGCTCCTCAAATCGGCGTGAGAGGTCATCAAAATCGATGTCTTCGGAAGAGGATGTGCCAGGTCCCGTTGAGGCAGCTGGCAGAGTGTCTGGAACGGAAGGCAACTCGGGAAGGACAAACGTATCAGGCATTTTTGTCCGTGGCTTTGCAACAGGTGGTGCATTATACCCTGGACCTATTACAATAAATATAACTTAAGGGTCAGTAAAATAAAATAAAAAAAAAAAAGCACTACCGCTGATCCAGCTACTTACCAGGCTGAAGAGGAGCATTAGGCCCGCTGTTATCAATCTGCCAAATATTAAGACGATAATGTCACTTTCAAAGATTCAGTCCTACGAGGGACACATTTAAAATCTGGGCTAAAGCATTGGCGGCACCAGGCAGTTTAGTCTATTAGTTATTGAAAATCTGAATATTATTTTGTCATGTGTAGTCATGTAGACTGTTTGATGCCCTGCCCAAGAACCAGGTGAAATCAAATTTCCCATTCAAAAGAATACAACATAACACTTGGAGCAGCAGATTGCTACTGGAAAGAGATCGATGACTTACAGATTCGTAGTTTGGGGGCATGGATGGTACTGCCGGGGGCACTCCACCCATTGCAGGAGGGTAAGGCTGGAATCCTCCCACAGGTGGTCCATTGAAATTCTCCTATTAAATAACATAAGCAAGACAGGATTTAACAAGAGTACAATAACAAAGAAAGCATTTGACAGGAAAAAAAGCCATCACTTGATGTAAGCAGATACGTACCGAACCACCAGGTGGAGGGTAGGCAAAGGGAATATTTGGGGTTGGCATTGGCATCGGCATACTTGGGATGGTTGGAAGTGGTACTCCAAATCCTCCACCTCCACCCCCACCGCTGCCTCCTTTTTTAAAGTCATCTGTAAATCCCACATCGATGAGGTCAGCCTCCACTCCAGCAGGGACCTCCGCCTTGGAAAGACAGCAACCACAAAAAATCAGACTATGCACAACTATTCGTGGCGGGTGAGCTTAATTATGCTTTGGCCAATTCATATAACCAAAACCTCTCATTTATATTATGTTTATATATTTGTTGCCAACTTTATTAGGGTAAGAAGCGCAGATAATTTTTGTTTTTTGTATACATTGTACAGCCAATACACTGTTTTTGCAGCATGCTTACACCTGTTTGGTAGGCCTCGTATTATACATTTGTATTATTTGAGCCCGTGACTAGCTTAGCGCACCGACATTTTTTCTTTTCCCTGTACGCACAACTATTCTTCCGGACCTAACCAAAAAGGTGACCTTTTTCGCTAATAGCAAACATAAGAACTCTGGAAACAAATATCAAAGGGACGGTAGAGATTAACGGCAAGCAATAAACACTTGTGGCTCACAAGGGTTCACAGTCTGTAACAATGTAGTCTGTAGGTTGCTAATATTCTTAGGAACCTGGTCAGATATATTTGATACAATCAGAATTACAAAATGTTCTGACAGTAATTCAACAGTTTAAAAAAAAAAAAGTAAATTTCAAGGAATTGTTAATGAAAAGGTCTGCAAGGTTTTGAAGATAAACATGCGCGTGGGCAAATGTTACTGCAAAAACTTGTTATTTATGATAACGGTATTTCCTTTACAGATAAAATAACACACGGGTCATATATGAGGTTAATTCCGATGAGTTAAGATACACAGACTAGCAGTGCTGGCTCTTCGCTTACCAGGACGACAGAGTCCGGCTCGTACGGGACGTTGTAATTCTTGGCTATCTCAATCAGGTATCTTTCAACCAGGATTTTAGGAGGAGCTTCTACACTCAATTTGTGCATCAACTACAAGAAAAGCAAAAAATATTTTTTTAAACATGCATGTGCCATATCAGAGGAGGTACTTAGACTGATAAAACGTAGTTTATTCCATGTACCCTGTCATTGACAGTGCCGATCTGGTTTGTCCTGCACAGTTTGCCATATTCCTTGCTGTACTTTGCACAAAGCTGATCCGCCACCTGGAAAATGAATAGGGAAACGGTAAAATCAGGTAGAGAGATGGCGGACGCTCATACGAGAACATCCCATTATCCTGCTCACACCCAAAGAAACGCACCCACTTAGGGCTGGTAGGACAGCACAGATAGAAGTCAACCAATTTCTACTCTACTCACAATTTTCAGCTCTGAGACTTCCGTCTGAAGACGTGGAGCAGCCCAGATCAGCGTGGACACTGCTTCACCAAGACCAGGGTCTAGTTCCCTAAACAAAAACCAAGCGTTGTTATGGAAGCTCATCAAATCTTTGGACTATCAGGCTGCAAACGGCGATCCTCTTAACCCTTTCCCCCAAATGAGGGCCTTACTTCATAGACTGGATCAGCCCGAATCGTGCCAGAAGGAGGTCACAGTACAGTTCTAGTATTTCCATGGCTTCCACTAGATAGTCTTCCCGAATAATGTGTTCCACGCGGATCCGGGCACGTTCATCCTTCCCAGTGGATAGATAATCAGCAATTTCCTTCCGAGCCTTCTGTGCCAACTCAGCTGTTTGGGGGTACGGACACATACATGTTAGTCATGTTCCGGGCAAGCACTGCCACATACAGTCTGCCTGTGTATAGACGCAGCACGCAGAATGCAAGGAATACTCACTTTTCTTTTTCTCAAGTAGTTTAAGTCGATTGATGACTAGCCTTAAATTCACCCGAAGCCGCTCGGCCTTAAACCCGGAGCCAAGCATTCTGTTCACTCACTACAAGGAGGACTAAGCAAACTTAAGTTGTCCGAGTTACTTAATTAAGTTATTGAGGATCCAAAATTATTGCTGTAGGGAAAAAAAAAGAAAGTTATTGAAAGTGTTTAGATAAGCGGAACAGAAGCGGTAAAGGTTAATCCAGTAATGGAGTATAAACATGCATGGGATAGGCACATGGCTTGTGAATCTAAGACGAGACCAACGACCGATTAAGGTTTCATTCTTTGCATCAGGAAAAAAGGGCGACTATGTGGGCTGAACGGGGCCGATCTGCCGGCGCGTCATATCGTGCATGACAGTTCCGGTAGGGACCTGTCTTTTATGTAGAATGTGTACGCTGGCATGCATTTCCATTATTCCCTTATAACACGGGCGGCGGGCAAACATTTCCACCCTGTTTACAGATTGTTAAATCAATAGATGGGCTACCCTTTGATAAAGCCTGAGATATGACATCATAGTTAATCTATTTCAGATCCCTGATGGCTATACTGGGGGGGGGGGGGTATATCTGAGTAACTGTCAAGTATGACAACATCCTTACTATGGTTAACGAAGAAATACACCCTAATAACTTAGGGCCTTATGTGGCTCCATGCAGCTTGACTTCCCGGTCTGATAATCCACAACAAATGAAGTAAAAAACATTTTAACCCAAAAACCAGATTATAACCCCTGGCCCCTACTTACAGCCGGCTCGCACGCTTCAGCAAACCCCACAAAATCCGATATTTATTTTAGTTTCCTTCCTCCTGTAAAGCTTCCTTTGTTGCGAGTGACGTCAGTGCGTCAGGTGACAATTTTCTGTCAGGTGAAAATGAGTCACAGGGGCTGTCACTTCCGGCTGCCATCTTTAATGTGGTCAAAGTGACAAAAGTGACCAGAACCGGCTGAAAGCAAGTTCTTATATTTTATTATTTTGTGTCTTGTCACTGGTTGCTGAAATCATATATCTAACAGGCAAAATGGCTTATTTTGCCCCTATTAAACATGGCAGCAATACGTTTCGAGGCCACGCCTGCAAGCTAGAGCCCCTCCTCCTCAGTTGCTATAGAGATTCCAGCTGGTTTCGCAGTGGCGCGAGAGCGCGCCTTGGTGTCCTCTGGTGTTCCTGCAGCGCGTTCTCGTGTCGTCGCCATCTTGGTGTCTGTCTGTCTGTCCGGAGCCGGGACACACCCGGATGCCGGGGCCGGTCCTGGAGTACCGGGGACATGTATGTAAGTGCACTGCGGGATGTGCTGCCCGTGCATTGTGGGTGCGTGTCCGTGGGAATTCACAGGTCGGGTACATGCTGTCATTGCCATGGATAATGGGATGTTGAGACTGCCCACCCCCCTCAAAGCAGAGCTCGTATTAACAATACATTGCAGCTCTTCTCTATCCCAATGTAACACTGAAAAAACATGGGCATTGCGAGGGTACGTAATATATACACATACATACACACAGACCCAAGCCATGTATATGTGTGCATGCCTGTATATTTGCATATGCTGTATGATATGGTGGCGAATAAGTGGACCTGTCTCCCAGCTGAAGTGGTAAAGGCTAATACAGTGAGGGAATGTAAACATGCATTGGAAAGACATACAATTCCGGAATCTAAGACAAGACCAACGACTGATTAAGATATGAGTCTTTAATTCATGAAAAACGGGCCACTAGATGGCCAAATGGGGCTGATCTGCTTAATCTAAATTCCTTAAGATATATTCATCACTGGGACACATAATTTAGCCAAGTCACCAGCGAATAAACAGCACACTTTGCGTTGTTAGCGACGTCCTGGTGACGGCCGTAATTATATGAATTTAAGGGCACGTCGTTTATACTGAATACTAATTTGTTTATACAGATTCATTTTGTATCAAATACAATAAACGTTTTGTTAAATATTTGATACACAAACTGTGTTTTGAGTTTTTAAATACATGTATCACGTTCGTTTAGAGGAGAAAATATTGTTTTTATGAATCTGTAAACATTTCCAGATGTTTCTCTGAAGTTCAGACAGGTGTGTTTCTCGCCCACGATGGGCAATTGGAGTGATTTGGGTGGAAAACCGTGTAAAGCGGTCATAGCAACCCAATGATTGGTTCCGCTGTAAGGATTATTCCCATGGTTGTTATGGCGATAAGGTCACTTCTAAACTCTTTATTCTCAATCCCGGCTGCTTTCCCAATATTATCGCAATAACGAGACAGATGAAGGTCCTGATACCTTTTTTTTGTTTTTTCATTCAGAGGCGCGCGGCGTAAGGGGTCGGTGTGGAAGGGACCCGGGTGCCAGGAAGGCAGAAGATGTCCCGGAGGAAACAGACAAATCCAAATAAAGTACATTGTGAGTATTTCTTATAACTGTAAAAATGGCTAGATAAACACAACTAGAATGTAGGCGCAACTTGATGATAAGAGCCCCCATGGGATGTATCCATAGAGATTGGTGTAAAACAGCACAGAAACAGTAAAAATGTAAAAGCCGATTTGGGCTTATTTCTACATGTTTAGGGCCTGACCATCTTTTGTTCCGATAGGGACAAAGCGGCATATGTCAGGGCAGAGGTGTTGGAAATAGAGGATGCTGTTTAATCTATCGTTAATGGAGTCTTCTTTACCAAACAGGGGAGCAAGTGCTTGCTGGACTGGAAAAGAAAGCTCGTCAAGCAATGATGAACACGGACATCGTGAAGGAGGAATCATCCGAGATGGGGCAGCAAGATAGGAGCAGCAGTGAGTGTGTGTGTTTGGGTGGGGATGGTATTCTTTTTTCCATACCTGATGTATAATACTACAAGCTTACTAATAGTTCTAGTGAGGGCCAAACTATTCAAGGGAAAGAGGCACCTTGAGTGGAACTGGGTGAAGGCACCATAACCATGTATTTCGCTGCCCCCAACTTACAATAATACTACGTCCTTACAGTTTTGCCGTGTTCTGTGCTCCAGGTGAAAGCGATGCAGAAGACACAACAATCGATGACCTGTCCTCCCCGGGTTCAGAGGAAGACCAGACCGAGAGGGAATCCGAGAACGACCCTGGGGTCAGCAGAATAGGAAAAAAAAGAGCCGGAGAGACAGTAAGTGGTGAATGTGCGGCAAGAGGTGCCGTCGTTGAGATTAGCCCCGTTTATGTACGCTTCGGTGCACAAAGTCCCTCCACCTGAATTACCCCTTTCCTTGACAGGCTTCAGCGGCTGGAGATGGACAGCTGGATCCTGGATTGTTTGCTTGTCCGTTGTGTCAGATGGACTGTGAAAGCCAGGAGCAGCTGGTAACTCACGTCTATCAGGTATTTCACGTTTATAAACCGCAATTTCCAAGATTATATCTGTGTTTTCTGAATAAAATAAACACATAAAAAAAAAACAACCAATAATGATATTTAAATAAACTATTGCTGCATGCTTTTTGTTTGTGTGGGCATACTGAATATTGCCCTAACAACGACTATCTCGCGGAGAGAAAGATACACGGATCATAAACGTAAATGTTTCTAAACTGGCATGCAGTTCTAATTTATTGTCACGTCCTCTCCGTTTCAGCACACTGCTGCGGTGGTCAGTGCTAAAAGCTACCTGTGCCCGGTTTGCGGTCGGGCCCTTAGCTCCCCGGGGTCACTAGGTCGACACCTTCTGATTCATTCACAGGATCAGTTATCAAACTGTGCTGTGTGTGGAGCCCAATTTTCCAGCCATGCCACATTTAACAGGTGAGCATATATAGAATATTCACTAAGGGTAGTGAACCAGGTACGTGTTGGTGAACTACAGCGCCACATCGTGAGATGATGACCGAGGGAGTTGTTGCTGATGGGCACGTTAGTTGTGTATATCGTGATTATCTTTCTTTGCTTCTGATACAAGACACTTACATTATTGTGAATTTTTTATTCTTTTCAGTGAGAAGCTGCCTGAGGTTTTGACCCCGGAGACCTGGAACCAGAACAATCACAAAGCTTCAAACAGCGAGGACGAGAAGTGCTTGGATTTTGATGCAGTTTATCCAGCGGGTATCTTACTGGTTTGTAATAACTGCGTAGAGTATAGGAAGATGATAGCCGCTCAGGTACCCGCTGGACGTAAATGGGCAGCGAGAAGAACAAATGAGCCTGTGGAGGCAAGAATGCAGAGACTGGAGCGGGAGCGTACAGCAAAGAAAAGCAGGCGTGATAGCGAGACCCCGGAGGAGCGTGAGCTCAGGAGGATGCGGGACAGAGAGGCCAAGAGACAGCAGAGAATGCAGGAAACGGATGAGCAGCGATCAAGGCGTCTGCAACGAGACAGAGAAGCCATGCGGCTGAAACGGGCTAATGAAACGCCAGAGAAACGCCAAGCCAGACTTGTGCGCGAAAGAGAAGCCAAACGGTTGAAGCGGCGGTTGGAGAAGATGGACATGATGCTGCGGGCGCAGTTTGGGCAGGATCCCACTGCCATGGCAGCTTTAGCCGCTGAAATGAACTTCTTTCAGCTCCCGGTAGGGAACTCGGAACTGGATCAGCAAATATTAGGAAAGATGCCGCTTGAGGATCAAAGTAACGGAGCCCTGCATTGATCTATACCCGCCCATGTTCTTCAATGGCAGCCTACAGTTGCCCTGGTAATAATGGCAACCTTGAATAGGGAACTTCTGCATCTGCTTTCAGGCGACACTCATGGACCCTTTTCACCTTTTGGCAACATAAAAGAACTGGGCCCACTTCCCATCCTCTGAGTTGTGTTTGTGTTGAACCGATTCCTCAGGATTACAAAGCTGCTGAAAAGGATTTGTTTGCATTTCAAAAGTGCCCGTTTCCTCCGACAGAGCAGCAGCGTCGCCGTTGTAGGTCGTGGCGCGTCTGACGTTGCAGAGAGCGAAAGGCACAGACTAGGAGCTGAAACTTCTGACACCCCTAAAAATATTGCAGCCCTGCGGCTGTGTGAAACAGGGTATACAATGCAGCATTCAAACAGTGTTCAGATATTTCTTTTGTGCTGTGAATGGGTTGTATGTGTGTAGTACTTTTTATTTATATGTGTGTGTGTGCAAATGAATTGAACAGCATCGGTGTACAATACTGTAAAGTGGAGCCAATAAATTATTTTAATATGGGGTAGTGACCTTTTGGTTTTACTCCTTGTGAGAATGCAAGTTCTAATTATTAGTTTATAGCTCTCAAGAATTAATCATGCTACTACCCACTCACAACAGATGTACGCTCAAAGCCCCTGCTCTGAGACATAAAGCGATCGTCACGGGATGCCCGTGGCAGATGACTGATCATGAGATGCATCTGAAAAAGAAAATGCTGAAATTTTGTTTTCTCTCTTACCCTAAATATAGACTTCTACTTTAAAGTCCCATAAAGACACGCAAACACAGAAAAGCTATATGTTTTATATATAGGCATATTGGTACAGAGAATACTTACATAAATGTTTTAAATGTTTTTTTAGCATGAAAATACAATCTTTGTATAACCTAAATACAGAGATTTCAGGGGGGGAGAGAGTGAGTCCACGGCTGGGATACAAAGATACAGTACAAATTGATTTATTTAAAACAAACCAAAAAAAAAAAAGAAACCACACCAAAATATAGATCAATGCTCTGGAAAAGAACAGGTTGCTATTAGAACAGAAGCACCTGCCTAATTCTAAGGCTCCTTAAAATGCATAATAGGTAACAGGTTAATATATGAAAGAGTTAAAAAAAAAACAAACAAAATTGTAATACACTCTGCCCTCCACCCTATGCAAAGGATATTTTATACCAACTGAGGGGCTCTGTGATGCTGTACCTTTAAACACTGGTATAGGCTGGGCTGCTTTAATACAGCAGATAATCTTGCAGACGCATAGCCTGTCTTAATGTGTGCCTTTTAAAAAAAATTCTGTTTAAGTCCAGTCGGTTGGCTTTTAACGTGATATTTAAATACGTCAGCAGCGCAAAGAAATGGGGGAGCAAAAATTTCTCACCGCCACCCTTTATTTAAATAAGGGGTTAGCCAAAGCACAAAGTGTAGTGTACTGTCCTGTATCGGGCACGAGAAAGTACTTTGTCAGCTCCGAGTGGTATTACAAGTGCTTGCTGAAGCTGGTTTGGCAGTGAGAAGATTGGCAAAAAAAAATTACACACCAAGTCTATTAAAGGTCTGAGATCAATATATATATATATATATATTATACAAACATAACATGTCTCTGTAGGTAAAGCTTTCAATCAGATTCATACAAAGGTGCAGAAGAGCCACATGCTACAAGAGAAAGTTTGAGCAGATGCAAACACCTTGCCCTTATTATTGCACTGTGGGGGTGTTTGGGGGTATCAGGAACCCTGCCACACCAGAGTAGCGGCCCACGAATGTTACAGTGTCACCTGCTTCCCAATTAACATTGCTGGGTATGGCTGCATCAGTGTGTCCAATACTTGCTCAGAAGACGCCCTGCAGCTATTCTACCACGCTTTGCTTTATCACACTAGAGTAGTAGAGAGAAATAAAATTACCCATTTAATAGTAATTAAAAAAAAAAAATAAACAAGAAGGATGTATTAAGGGGGGAGTTAAAACTATGTAATGTTATACCTAATCCATTTAAACCCAGATTCCCGTCAACCCAGGAAGACACATTCTTGCTTATTCTTCTCAAAAATACACAGGCAAAATGCATAGGATTCATTTCTTTCTAAAAATGTACTGTGCCTTTTTTGCGGTGTAGGATGTACCCTAAACCATGAGGAAAGAATCTGCTCAAATAATAAACATGGGGATGGGGGACTGAATAATAAAAAAAAAAAAATCATTGCGTTTCCTTACTGAGTTGCAAAAGTTCGTGCCTGCTTTTTGCCATCGACCAGCATGAGGGACCCCTCCGCAGCCTCACCAATTATCCCTGTTCTCTTAACTGTGCAAATTTTAATCCCACCAAGGGGCATTTTGTCACTTCCCTGCATTTGACCGCCCCTCGATAGAGAGCTTAACCTCTTGAGGAATGAAAGTGTGTCGAGAAGGTGATGGTTGGGGATCAGGGCTGAATCTTTGGACTCCTGTACTCGACCAGGCGGACTGCGTTGTGGGAGCAGGGCATGAGGCCCGGGCATAGTAAGCCACTGCAGATCCATCCTTCTGAAGCGGACTCTCCTTTTCATTCTCTCTCCCAGACAACGATGTCCTGTCTCTGGTGAGTAACATTGCTCTCTCAGTGGGGTGAGGCACAGACTGAGTTGTGGAGGTACAATTGGTGGTGGATGCGCCGTTCTTACTTATACTCTGCAGGCTTATTGATATACAAACATCTCCCACCTGAAGCCGGTGACAGGGAAGTGCAAATAGGTGGGTAGTCTGCCTGGGGCTACAAGAAGACCAGCCTTGTCCATACACAAAGAAAGGATGTTCTGGGGGAACATCAAGACAAACTTTACTCTGCTGCTCGCCCACTACAAAGTGGAGAGTCACAAATCCTGGCCACTGGCTTTCCTGAATGTCCACAACTGTGCTTGAGTCAATTTTAAGACCCCCGCTGACCTCTGCGCTGCGCACAAAGTCCTGGGTCTGTAGGTCTTCCACTCTTTTCAGCTCCCCAGTGGCTAGCTGAATAATGGCTCCTTTCATGAAGTGGGAGGGTAACGCAGCGGAATGTGGGGGAGGCATGGGTGCTGCATCCATGCGCGGTGAGCTTCTGTCTGACTGTGTGTCTCGAATATGCACATCAGGAGATTTTGCCCCAGGGGTTTTAGAGGCAGGTTGAGGAGCTCCTGGAAGCGGACTCTGTTCCAGGCGAACAGCTCCTCGTGATAACTCCCCGTTTAACACAACCGCGGCTCTATCCGTGTATTTGACCACATGCTGTCCAGAGTACGTATTTCTGTGCTGGCCCCTCTCTGGTGCTGGACTCGCCAGGTTTCCATGGGAAGAAGTACCCCCTGCCACCTCCCGACGCTCACTAGCATTGTGGGACAAGTTTAATGGACTCGGCAAGTCTTTTCTCTGAACAGACGGGGAACTGAACTCTTGTGAAGCCAAGCCCCTTACCACCTGCTGAACTTCTAAATCCGCATCTGGTGTGCTCCTGTGGGTCATTAGAGCAACCTCTGTCCTTTTTGTAGATTGTCCTGAGTATACATCGCAGTCCAACAGATTATTGGCAGGTCCCCGTACAACCTGTTCCTCTGGGTTTCGGATGTACTGGTCAATGACATGACGACCGCTATCCGAGACGCAGTCTGATAATCTCTGGGCTCCATTCGTAGAAGTCATCATTCCCTCGCACACTTTGTCATTATGGGATGTGGGACTGGGGTCCGGGTTAGATGGACATGCCACAATCATCTCATGCACAGGATAAGATGCGGGCACTTGAGGAGAATGCTGATAAAATACAGGAACTCTTCCCTTTCCAACATCCACAGGCACTACACCCATAAGGACAGACGAGGACTGTGCAGTAGTAACTTTACCGAACGAGTGAGGAGATGAAGGTTGCGGCGGAGGGGTGACTCCCTCTGTCAGGATCGAGTTATATGGCACATAGTGAGGAACATGAGAGGCTGCCAAAGTAACAGGGGGTGATATCACAGCACGTGGGAGGAAGCCCGGAGGTACAGCATATGGAACTGCATACGGGGACCCAAGAAACTGTACTGAAGTGTGTGAAATGGGAGCATAATGGATAGGGGGGTAAGTTATGCCTGGGTGCTGCATTAAAGGAGAAGCTACATTGAAAGAGGACTGAAGAGGACTCATATTCACCACAGGATGAAGACCTGGTGGAGAGAAGGTGGCAGAAGGCACAGCTAATTTGTAAAGGTTCCCATACTGGTCCACAGTGACTGTCTCTGCTCCCTCACCAGCCACTTCATATCTCACCCCGTGTCCTTGCCCTGCTGCCACAAGCACTCCTCTGGACCAGCCTGAGGTTTCGTTAGCCGAGTTGTCATTAGCACGTCTGCCGTCTACCTTCGGAGCTTCCTCTACGCTCACACTGCTTTGAACAAGCTCTCGCTTCTTTGGTGGAAGACATTCCTGGCTCCTTTCGTGTCCAGGCTTCATGTTGCTTCCTGCTCTTGGTAAGAGATCTATGCCTTTTTATAAGCTTCATGGATGTCCGGCAGGAATGATTGGCGACGGCACCATACACGTCCAGTGGGCATTGTGGAAGTTCAAGATCTACAAAAGGGAAAAAAATGGCCGCCATAAAACAAATGGAAACAGAGAGTTGGATTTTACGAAGGGCACCATTTAACATGAAGCTCTCTAACATGAAACCCAAGTTGGAAGACGTGGAAGGGAGGAAATTAATGGAGGGCCGATGAACTGGGACGGAGCATGGGTGTGTAATGTGTTAAGTCTTCAGGTAAAGAAAAAGAAGACTTCCTCCACAGGCGCTCAGCGGTACGTGAACACCTTTGGAGGAGACGGGTTTGTGTGGAAAGCCACGGCTGAGGGAGAGAAAAATGCATAAAAGAAACAAGCAGATATAGGGTGCGACGTCAGGAACAGTATGCGTCCATCTAAAAAGAGACAGATCTCTAGGCAACCCAGTAACCTTAATCTGTCCGCACATTAAGAGTCCCCCGGGATGAGGTCACTTAAGCTAAGTTTCCACTATATACAGTGAAGTCACACGAAGTGTTTCCGCTCACCTCAAAGCTCACAGTTTAGCAAATAAGACCCAGAGAGAAGGGTCCCCTCCACAGTCTATTCTCATTCATGCGAGTCACCATATGCAGAGATCGCACCCACAATAAAGATGTTCTCACACAGCTCCTGCTCCCTATAGTTAGATGTGACCCCCAGACACTGGAGCCACAGACAGCTGGTCTGGACCCCCAAACACTGATGACCCTGGCGGAGAGAAAGCAGGCTCTTGTATAGATACGGTGAGAACCCTGCTCAGCCATATCCACCACGGACAGGGCACCGGACTCCTTCCCTTCATTCTGCACTTACGTAGCCCCCGAGCCCCATAATACAGACCCCTGGGGTATCTGGAACTCTCACCGGACCATCTTCTCATGTTTCATCAGCAGCACCGGATGCATTGACTCCTTTTCACATCCCGATCTCCCTCTTTGACTCCCGGCCTTCCTCTCTCTCCGGCCCCGGCGCCTCCTCGCGGCCTTGTTCGGGCACAACACCCGTCGCATCGGCTCTGAGTCACAGTGACGATTCCATAGCAACCGGCGTCTACTGATTGCGCAACCCAACGTCAGCCGTGGCAACCAGCTGTCACGTGACCAGTGCATCGTGCGCTCAGTACAATGGTGCCTCGGCTGCCATCACTCCTCACTCAGCTGGGTTCGGAAATCACGCGTTCGGGCCGTTGCCGTGGTAACAGAAATTAGTTTCTAGAAAGCAACACCCATAAACAGTGAGGGGGCAGGAATGCCGAGTTAGGGTAAAATAGAGCGAATAAAGTATTTCTACTAAAACCGATGAAAAAAAATGTCACAAAGTACTGGAAAAGAGAAAGCTAAACAATCAGAGGGATTTAGAGGGAGTTTAAGCTATTGGCTAAATAAAAAATGAACTCGAAGAAAACATTCCATAAAAGCCCAGAAAAGTAGGGATATGTACGTCATCATTCCTACGCTCAGGGGTGGAAACAGATATCAATGAAAAATAGTTCCTGCAGATTAAAAGTACCCGCCTGCCCTCCCTGTGGGTCAGTACCAGGCTGCCTCAACAATAAAAAAAAAATAAAAATAGAATAATAATAATATGAAAGGATTATGTGCATTTTCCCATCTTATTTGACTTTATTTATCCTGTGACTGAAAAGCAAGAACAGAACATATGTGCAGAAGTGCTAAGCATAATCCAAGCTGGTTCTTTGGACCAAAAAGAGCCAATGGCATTGCAGTTTGCCCGTGGTGATATGACATCATGTTACGCTTTGCCCGTGGTGATATGATGTCATGCCACACTTTGTCCGTGGTGATATGAGGTCATGCCATCAGAAAAAGCATGTGGCTAATAGATTTTCAAAGTGATTATAACCCTGATATCTATTTTTTTTTCGTCTAGGGTGTACTAAAGGGACATAATCTTTTTTTCCTTCTCAAACATCATCTAAACATCTTATTAACAATAGGATCAATAAAACCCTATAAAAGTGATGATGTATTTTAAAAAAGTTCTTTTTGGTTAACATTATACTTCTGATTTTTAGCAGTACAACCACTGTGAGAAAACCACTCAGAAGGTCTATCAAGATCCATGGAAATTCTTCAGTTTAATGTAAAATGGTAAAAGCGTCCTGGCTATAGAAAGAATGATTGGAAGAAGAAGAAGTTAAGCACAATGTGCTTTCCAAACAAGTTAGCATGTACTTATATATGATGTATGAGTCAATATATGTCATGCCGTTGTATGTTACTCCACCTGTTTCAGGTCCAGTACTGCCAGCCTTGACCTCTGCTTTTTGGATACTCCTTGTGGGTACCTCATCTCTGGACAATTATTATTCTCATGCACAAGTCTCACCCCCTCACTTGTAGTTATATCATCTTTCAACTGTTTTCTTTGTTATACATTGGCTTTTGGTTTAATGCTGATGGTGTCTAAATGCATGAATGGAATTTTAATCGTATAAAAAATGTGGTCTAAAAGTCCAGAATATAGAAAGATAATTTGTATAATTGGGGGCTGGGGTTAGCAAGGAGCTACTGTTTTTATCCGACCATCATCGCTTAAAGGAATGGTCAGTCCCCAAAAAATATTATGTCCCAAAAATAGTTTCCTTAACTACAATGGCACATATTGTAAGTCTTTATTCGCTGTTGGTGATGGCGTTGTGCCAACTGATAAACCTCAGGCAGAGCTTGTAACGTAGCAATCTCTAGAAGCAGAGGACGAATTATATTTTTGATATACTGTTTGTTTCCTTTGATAACGACATTTTAGGTTAATGGGAAATCACAGCCGCCAGTAAATAAATAATGCGTGTATTCCATACCTTCTAACACATTCATGTTTACCTATTTTACCCACAGCAAGATTTAAGGACCTCCTTTCCGAGGAAGCGGCTAACCACACCTGTGTCAGGTAGTCATGTGACGCTGCGTGATGTCACCCACCTCGTATGAAACCACTCCCTATGATGATGTCTGTACAAAATGCGTCTGTAGCTCTTATCTGGTGACTTGTAATGACTTCTCCGTAGCTGGTAGGACTGCTTGGTGCCGATCAAGGGTTTCAGGACAGCCTCTTTCCACCATTCGCTGGACGAGTGAGCATTCGACTCAGGTAAGGTCTTTTGCTGGAGTCTTATTACTGTTTCAGTATATAACTCTATGTGGGATCTGGAGATGTAATCCTTTGTGCAGGTAACGGGCAAAATCTTTTCGTTATCTTGGAAATTATATTATGTTGAGCCGTTTGCTGTGTTAGCCCTTATTAATGGATCATTGTCTCATGATATGATTTGAGACGTTCTTGTGCGTTCTCTGGTACGTATATGTCCAGTGGAAACTGAGCGATAGAAGATAGTCACTTAGTAGCTTAAAGAATTGAATGTTTAGTGACACTGACATTACTATGATAGTTTACTAGATCCTGTCTTCTATCCGTCATGTGGATTGCTGTCCCAGTACGGTCTCCTATCCATTTATTTCTGCCTTCATCTACCAATTGAGTGTATTGCCTTCTGCCTGAAACTTATTCCTGAGCTATAAACATTAAAACGGGTTTAGAAGAGCTTCTTTTCTGGTCACCTGACTCCGGTTGCGGTTTAGAAACCAGAGACTGGTCTTTCCAGTTTCAGGTGACCGCCTTTTGTTTTTGCCTTCGACATTCTGATGCGGTTCAGTGCTGTCTCTCGGTATGCAATAAATAATTCTCTCTATCAGTCATGACACACATAATATGCCGCGTGCCTAATTATACGGTAGGTTCATTGTTTATGTACTAAAGTCCATTATATATCACGGGTCAGCTGACTCACCCATTACAAAAATATATTCATGGCGGGGTGTATCTATGTGCAGTGGAAGAGATGAATACATATATCAGGTGGATGGGGTCCTGCAATTTTCCAGTGATCCAGATTAGCAAATAATTCAGATGCATACTGCCTCCAGGATTACAGAGAACAAGCTAGAGCTTATATTTGGATCAGATGGATAATTCCTGTATTAAAATGTTTATGTAACCAGTATTGCAGCTCATGGAAGGTTGGTAATTGTATATCTAATCACAAACATGCTTTCGTCGCCTTCACAGGAAGGGACACCATGCTTGGCTCGGGATTCAAGGCCGACCGACTGCGAGTCAACCTGAGACTGGCTATTAACAGACTCAAGCTGCTAGAGAAAAAGAAGAGTAAGTACATGCTGGAGCACGAGGCTTACAGAAACACACAGATCCCCTAGGATGTATCTAACGTGTCTGTTTTCTTCTAGCTGAGATGGCACAGAAGGCACGGAAAGAGATTGCCGATTACGTGTCCTCCGGGAAGGATGAGCGGGCTAGAATACGCGTGGAACACATTATTCGGGAGGACTATCTTGTGGAGGCCATGGAGATCATAGAGTTGTATTGTGACCTCCTCCTGGCACGATTTGGCCTTATCCAGTCAATGAAGTAAGAATGCATTTGTATTCCTTCCCAGGGCTAGGACTAGAAATAGTAATGTAAGTAGGGTAGTATCTTGTTTGTGGAAAATACATGTGAAGGGGCAGGATCACAGTGGCTCCAATGCACCAGCATCAAAGCAATACATTCTACTTCTTCTAATGCAATTAGACATGAGAATATAAAGTAGTCATTTTCATGAGAAGGCTTGTATTCAGGTAATTTATAGATAAAGATTTCCAGTATGCAATATTCTTGGATGCTTTGTGGAACAAGTTCCAGAACAGTTTGGAAACCAAATGCAAGATGATCTCTTGGGACATTAAGTCGATCCTTGGTACCGCTGCTCAGGAGTTATCATAATTCTCTCCTTTTTTTAGGGAAATGGACCCCGGGCTGGCAGAGGCAATCTCCACTCTCATTTGGGCTGCCCCACGCCTCGCAGAAGTCCCAGAGCTAAAGACGGTGAGTGGAATAAACACACAGGAGCTTACGATCTATATTTGCGGGAGTGACTCTTTGCGAGGCACATACTTATGGCTCTCGTATGATTGCAGTAGTTATGCGTTATGCTGTTAGGTTATCGTTAACTCGGTAGTCGCCTTTTTCATAGGTGGCCAGTCAGTTCTGTCACAAATACAGCAAGGAATATGGCGTCTTGTGTCGAACAAATGAAATAGGAACAGTCAGTAAATCGGTAAGTGTGTAATGCATGCATTTCAGCGGATTCTTTTGGTCTGGTAGTACTCTAAATAGACCTTCTAGGAAGATTACTTGAGAATTTGTTATACTTAAAAATGTAAATTGATTTAAATAAGTAAATAGTGTAGTTTAATATATATATTAGATATTACAAGGCTCTGGATTGGAACCTTCAATTTATTTTATGCCCAGAGACATCGGTCTTAAAGCTACCAGAGCCAAGCCTTGCATACTAATCGTGCAATAATAACTTTCAAACCCCTGAAACGTTCTCTCGCTCTGTAGCTTATACAGAAACTCAGTTCATCCGCTCCTCCCAAAATCTTAGTGGAGAAGTACATGATTGAGATCGCCAAGAATTACAATGTCCCATACGAGCCTGATTCCGTGGTGATGGTGAGTGAAAACACAAGTAATTGGCTGGTTCCCAAGGAACCTCATAAATCTGTAACTAGCTATGCCACACCACAATTATATACATCTTCATTAGGCAAATTAAGTTCAAACAATAATCTTTCTCTGATTAGGCTGAAGCACCGTCTGGATTTGATCACTTCAGCAATGGATTTCAGGACAATAACAAGAAAGGAGGACCTGGTGGTGGAGGAGCTGGAGGGGGAGACTTCAAACTCACTCACTATCCCAAAATCCAAGTGAGTGTACGTCTTGGGAGTAGAGATTATTTCTTTGTGTCGGCTCAAGAAAGTTGATTTTTGGAACCTAAGAGACTGTAGAATATATAATATGGTGCATGATGGGCAGCTGGTAGGAGAAGAGGTCCTCAAAGGAAGCACAGTAGTTGAATATAAAGGAGTTTGTTTAAGGGATAAGCGGGTCCGATGGAAGGGAGAGGTGATGGGCAGTAAACAAAGTAAACTAAGAAGGTGGTTAGATGGAAGAAAGTAAACATGGGACCATAAGAAACGTGTCTTTCAAAGTGGAACGTGGTAGATAAAGGTGCTATAAAGGAAAGTTAACGGGCAGTAAAATGGTAATCATGTGACCTCTGACTACTGTTACAGCAAACGTCACCTAACGCTTCTGTCGGCATCTATGAAACTTGTACCTTTCTGCAACCACCTCCAAGGGTTAACGTACCACCTCCTTTGCCAGATGCCCCTCCATCCTATCATATGGTATGTCTTTGGATGTGCGTGTGCTGCAATGCTTGACGTGTTTTTGGTTGGGATTGTCTTTGCATGTGAGGTTCAGTTCTGTTGATGCAGAATTTTTGAAGTGACGATAGACACGTTTTCATCTCACAGGATAAACCTCCCGGAGCTGTTGGTGACCCAAGGTTCCTTCCTGATTTCGGTGAGTTCCACCAAAAATCAGCATTATTCGCTATACGTTACCTTAATCACTGTTTGAAAAATATAATTAAAGAGAATTCAGTCTAATTATTTTAGGATGTATTAGATTAACACACATGTTACATACATTCTGTACTTTATTGCAATATTGGACTAGTTTCAGAGAACACTAAAAGATCTCGATTCGGTCACACCAGCTCACCATAGTTAACCCTTTCCTGCACTTGATGTTACTCCACTGATTTGGGGCGCCAAGAAATTTCCAAACCCTTGTTTTTAGGTTTACACCACATGGCTCCCCATCCCGTTCCAGCACCTGGTCCGCTTATTCTGTATTCCATGCCCCCTTTTACCGATAGAATTGTGTGTGTGTGAGGTTATAAACCCAGTCTTACTCATACTTTAGGTAAAGAAATTTGGGTGATAGCACACAGTTATCAAGTGTTGATCAAGTACAACCAAGCATGTGCACTTCCATTCCTGTTCACTAGAGGGAGCTACTTCCAAAGACCTCCTATTTGCCCCTGTTTCAATGTGCCATACATACAATATATATATATATATATATATATATATATATATATATATAATATAATGCTGTATGTTTCGTCATACATTAGGGAGAAGTCTGGACCTGGGCCCTGATCTTGATACATTACTGAACTATTGTACAACCCTTGAAACTGAGTAACTTATTTTGTGCACTCATTTGTAGGTCCAAACTTTAAACCTGGTTCTTCATTGGATCAAAAACACATCCAGGGGAAGTATGATAATCTGCCTCTGCCAAAACTCCCATCGGTGCCCGTCAGCCCAGCGCGCGGCTCAACCCCACCGGAGCCTTCACCCTACGAGGATATAGACTTCGAAGATCTCTCGAACCGGCTCGAAGAGCTTAAGAAAAAGACATGAACTCGCTTTCAGAAGCCCCTCTGCTGCCGAGGGATGGACGGATGGATGAATGCATGCATATTGTATATCCTCTGTAACATTTACTGGATCTTGTTCATCTGTTAGTTTTGTGTGGCCATAAAAAAGGCTGTTACTTTTGCTGCTTTATTTTGTTAATTGCAATTCTGGTTGTGTCTGGTCATATGATATTTAGTAGGGCAGGTAGCAACCCTTTTACCCCTGTGGTACTTGAGCTACATACCCACCATCAATGAATCCTAATGTATCTGTCTGCCATGTTGGTAACCCCCCCGCCCCTGCTGCTGTCAGTACCACTATTGGGATTTCTTGAGGGGCCAGGCGCTTATTGTTATAGAAACAGATATGGACCCTTTAAAGGATCTCTAGCTTCTGTCGGCAACCGCTCTTATCACTGAGGATAGCCCAGAGGCAACGGTCACCTCTGTCCAATAAGTGTGACACAATGTACTGACCCTACGAGACGTGGGAACACATAACATGGCGGCAGGTGACAGCCCGTCGGACATCTAGTCCGTTCCTTCGTGATATCATGAATTATTTTCCAAAGTATTTTTAATCTAGCGGATGGATATGGAGGTTTTCAACCACAATTCAGATGCAATAATAAACATTGAGAAGTTTACGTATTTCCAGTGAAACGAGGTGGGCACCTGGGGCGAGGCTTCGATAAATATCTCCTATGCAGCGTGTACAGCGTATTTACGGCAATAAACCCTCTTTTTGGTGATCAGGTGTGTGCGTTAAGAAGTTTATTCTCTCCTGGTCCGGGCTGTATTGGCACGTGTGTGTCTCAGAGATACTCTGTAGTACAGGAACCTGAGCAGCCAGACCATAATGTGGTCCTTGCAGTGGATTGACTCCCAACGCAGGCATCTATCAATACCAGGAAATGCGCCGAACGGATGCAAGAGGGTAGCGGCTAGTTCCTACCCAGTAGGAGGACTCTGGTGATGTCAGCAGACCATGTGACTGTTTGGTCACATGATACAAAGAACTACAGGAAAAAGAAGAAGCAGCAGCGCGGGACTGTAGATGGGCTGTGCTGGGCTGCTGTTTCTTTTTCAATAACATGGGATGTGAGGATGAAGCTTTAACAGAACTCCTGAAAATACAGAATATTATGGAGGCAGAAGAAAACTTGAATCTGTGAAATAATCCACAGTGAGTCTCTCTCTGTGCCAATGACTGTCTCTCTCTCTGTGCCAGTGAACTAGTCGCAACCTTTCCAACAGGCATGTATTTTCGGCGCGCGCCTTTGGTCGCTCTATTAGTGACGTCAAAACGGCTCGAAAGCCGAGGCTCACGGGGGAAAAAAAGTCCATGGCTTAATCGGTGTGCGATAACCCAAGGGCGCCGCCTAATTCGGCAGAATTCTCCACTAATCACCGTTGGGGACTAGCCTGCCGCGGATGGAATGCGCCTCACGTGGACACATTGCAAAGGACTGTGGGAAACGTAGTTTATTAAACAGACACAAGCTAACGGTGAAACGAGGGAATGGGTCTGCCAGAACTACAACTCCCATGATCACGATAATAGCGTTATTTATAAAGTCAAGTATCACAGTCTGAGACCACATTATCCACAAAAACTATTCTTATTCAAACGTTTAAAAGCAGCACTTTGCTAATTAACTGCGGTTTTCTCATATTTATGTAAGAAACATGAGTTTAGATATTTTAAACATATTCTAAGCTACAGTGATAAGAACGTTTCTTGTTTCTGCCACAGCAAAATAAGGAGCAATTCTGTAACAAAGTGCTAAATAAGTTGCTACAAGCATAAGGAATGGTTGCTATGGCAATGGTTCTGGCAGTAACACTGCTTTCCTTAAAACAGAGCTGGACATTTATTGTAGAACTACATCTCCCATGATGCTCTGCTAGCAGTAACTGAAGAACAGCTGGAAGATTTCATGTTGCCCAACCTTGCCTTAAAAGCAGCAGAATCCAAGCGGTTTGTTAATTCCAGTAGTGGTTTTGTTGTTTTAATGGGATTACGCACCAGGACAGTGAACACGCAATCCTCAGGCAGGACGCTGAAGGACCAGCCATCTGCTCCACTGAAATGGGGATATAAAAAGAAAAAACCCACAAATGCACAGTGTGTTTCATTTATTTCTTCTCCGTATAAACAGCAGTAACTTTTTCACAGGACAGAATTCTCAGACAAGAACAAATACCTTAAAAGAAAACCCGTCTTATATTTAAACAGACGTCCCGTCGGAGTTTTGGCTAGGAGCGGACTCCTTCTTATTGTCATCAGGTTTCATTGCAGGAAACAGAAGTACCTCCTGTCAAAGGATCAGAAACAATGGTTACACAATGACATTAAAATAAAGAAATGTACACACATGGGGGGCTTCTGCCCTATCGTACCTTTATATTATTAGAGTCTGTAAGGAACATGGCCAACCGGTCAATGCCCATTCCCCATCCAGCGGTCGGAGGAAGACCATATTCTAATGCAGTACAGAAAGTCTCGTCGATAAACATTGCCTCATCATCACCTGCAGCTTTGGCCTGGAGAAAAGAAATGTCAACAATAAACGCATGGCTCTACTGTACAGGGGTTCACCGGGTTTCTTAAAGAACAAATATTTGGCTCTATATTTAATGTAAAAAGTAAACACTGCCATTTGTAAAAAGGCAGGGATTCACCTTGCATGTCTCTGCACACACAGATGCTCACTAATTAGGTCCAAAGTGTCTGACACCAAATCAATTCACTTAAAACCTGCTAATTCTTGAATCGTCCAGCGGCTCGGTGTGTCCAACGGCCAACGTGCCAAAAAGATCCAGACTCCGGCTGGCTGTCCTGCTCCTGTACCCCGTCAGATGAAGACGTGACATCGAACCTAGTCCCATTCTAGCCAGTCTCCGTTCCATGGATGTAAACCTACCTTAGCTTGATCCTCAAACATTTCCCGCTGCTTGATAGGGTCATTCATCTCAGTATAAGCGTTACAGATCTCCTTTTTCATGACAAACAGTTCAAATCTCTCAGTCAGACCCTTCTCAGAACGGTGCCTAATAGAAAGAATAGAGGTGCATAATTATTTGGAAACACAAAAGCTTTAGCACAATGGGGTACAAAAAAAAGTCTAAAAAAGTTGCATTTAGTTTTTTTTTTTGTCCAGCACACACTGTGTTTAATATGCAGCGGCCACCGGCTTCTCGCTTGGAGCATCGGGTATTTTATACGTATGCGCACATATCAATTGCATTCATTTTTGGCACAGCTAAACGTTTCTATTTCTTTCAGTTTGCACAAAAAGTGAAATAGAAACTAGATGCAAAGGAGAACTTCTTTCACGGAGGTCTTACCATTTAGCTAGGGGACTCATGATTTGCGGATGGTCGCAGATAAAGGTTGGGTTGATACAGGTCACCTCCAGAAATTCACCAACAAGCTAAAAAGACAAAGATAAAAGAAGGAACTTAATGTTTACACCTTCTACCGTAAAACACACAAACACGACGGCCACGCGGCTCCGCTCACCTTGTCCAGCAATCTTGCGATGGTTCTAGGTGCCGGGCACTCCACGGCTCTCTCCACGCAAATGTCATCAAGGAGCTTGCGAGTTTCTGGGTAAATTGGAAGCAAATGTTAAATCCTACGGGAAGCGGCGTTCGGAATCTCACGCTGTGTCAGCGCATACACAAAAGTTACAAGACTGCCTGCTGTCTTCAGTGGTACAGAGCCATCAGAAGCTTGTAATGCATACACAACGTGTAAAAACAAGCCACAAAAGCTTCTATTTGAATGAGCATTTCTGGGTAATCCCCCCATTGCACTAATCAATACAGCCCTATATTAAAAGGCAGCTCACCTTCTGTGTGGAACCGGTCTGTGGCAGGGAGCCTCTTCCCCAAGACTTTTTCCAATTCGTGCACCATGCTTATTCTCCTGAACGGAGGGGTGAAGTCCAGTACGTACGTCTGACCTTCTGGACCGTCCGGATGGTAAGTGACTTTGTAGTCACCAGTTATGTGCTTAACCATCCCTGTAAAAGAACAAACACGTAATTACACTTCACTTGGAGAAGAAAGCAAGTCAAAGCTTATTTACATGGATCCAGTGTAGACAGGCTGCCACGGTCTTCTCAAATCAGTATGTTTTGTGATGGTGTAGTTCAAAAAGTGGTTTTATCACCATAGCAACCAATCCAGAGATAGCCAACGGTAATAAGACCAATTGCCGAACTTTGCATCAGGATCGGATTTTTTGTACATACTCCACATTTTTTAAACTAGGAGAACATCAATGGTCTTATCAGGAGATCCTGAAAACCCCCCAAAAAGTGTAGCTTATTTTCCCCAACAAGTCTTTACTATACCGGAAAGCAGCTTTTCTGTAATGTCCATGAGGTCGTGGTAGTCAGCGTAAGCCATATAAAATTCACAGGTAGTAAACTCTGGATTGTGAGTGAGGTCTATTCCTTCATTACGGAACTGCCTGCCAACTTCATAAACTCTGTCAATGCCACCAACCACGAGCATCTGTATGTATAAAACACATCTTATACTCATTAATCGTCTGCTTGAGGTTTCCACACCAGACCAGGAGAACAAAAGCCTTGGAACATTACCTTATGATACAGCTCAGGTGCTATCCTCATATAAAGGTCCATGTCCAAATCATTGTGATGGGTGATGAATGGTTTAGCCACCGCACCTCCGGGAATCACATTCATCATTGGTGTCTCAATCTGCCAACAAAAACACACTGAGTTTACTAGCATGAAACAGCGTCAGAATCGACATGTCAGGCCACCACTTATACATTAATGGGGTTTCGACAATGCTGTTTAGGAATGGGAATATCCACGTAAGCACCTGCCACAGCAGGTAGTGTGAAAAGGGAATTCTCCCAACTCTTACTTTACTGAGATGGTGGCACATACGTGGTAGAACCTCCCAGCAGAAGGGGTAGAGGTTAATACATCAAGGCAGTTCAACAGGCATTTGGCTCCTGAATCTAAGACGAGGACCAAGGATCGATTAAGGTTTGAGTCCAAACAGCAGTATAAATCGGGCAGACTAGGTAAGCTAAATAGTTTTTATCTGGCAACCAATTATATGCTTAATTGACAGACAAAAAAGTAATTTGTATTTTTGTATTACCTCAAGGAATCCCAAATCGTCCAGAAACCTCCTGAGATAGGTTATAATTTTGGCACGCGTAACAAATTTCTGCCTCACATAATCATTCAAGATAAGATCTAGGTACCGCTGGCGGAATCGGGTTTCCTTAAATAAAAAAAGAACAAATATCGTCAACGCACAACTATATAGATTTAACCATCTACAGTACCTTGCTGAATTTAACATTAGAAATTCCCATAACACACAAAAGCAGGCTGTTGCCATAGAAACAGATCCAGCCTTTGGCATGATTCGTGTTTGTCGTATTCTTTCCTGTGAAGGTTTAAGTGCACAGATATTCTAAGGTTTATGCCTTAAAATTCTAGAGAGAGCAATCAACGGGCATCACCTTTAAAGCCAAAGTGGTATTTGATGTGAAATATACTGTAATACAGTGAGCTTTTCAATTGTTGAAGAACGACAACTCCCATCATGCCCTTATGGTTATCCACACAACGTGTTGGCTTACCTTGTCCTTTAGGCCAAAGTGGAGATGCGGTAACATATGCAGACACGGAGACAGAAGGGTCATCTCATGGGGTATAATACTTAGCTCCCCTTTTTTAGTCTTCCCTGGATTTCCCCGCACTCCGATGATATCCCCACGGCGCAGACGGTTGTTCGTCGCGAAGAACTCTTCCTCGGATTTGTAATATCTGCATTCAGAAACACAAATGGCGGAACAGTTAGATAGCAGACTAGCAACAGTCTTTTATCTAATGGAAGCCCTTTAAATATAGATCTGCAAAACACCCTCTAATGTAAAAATAACTTGTAATACTTCAGTAGCCAGGACTTACTTGGAATTAGCCATTACTTGCAACTTCATGCCTTCCCCGCGCAGATCATAGAATATTAGCTTGGCCCCAGAAACACGCTTGGCATGGATCCTGCCTGAGATCAGTAAACATGAGGTTATGAATATATATATATATACGCAGACCTAAGTAACTCCAGAATGAGATCCCCATCAACCGTAACGTGATAACTTGGTTCTGCGGAGATCTGATTTGAGAACACTTGGCATAAAACGTACCTGCAACGCTAATCAAATCCGGCAAGTGCTCCCCGGTCTGTAGATTGTTGTATTTCTGAACAAACTCCGTCAGCGACATATCAACATGGAACTTGTGGGGATATGGGTCATCCCTGGTACCCTTTAGCTGCTGGATGGCTTGAGAACGAATTTTGAAGTATTGCTGAGTAAAGAAAGAGGAAAAACAAAGTTCTTTAAATTGTGAACTGCTGATTTTAATTATATTTGAAACACATGCAGTACATTAAGCTGAAGCCGCCAGCGAACATCAAGATTAATCTTACATTGGGGTCAAGTGTTTCCTCATCAATAACTTCTGTCTCCGCGCTAGGCAACTTCTCATTTTGTTCTTTTTGTTTCGCCTCCTTTTCAGCTGCTTTTTTCTCGGCTTTCATTCGCCTTTTTAACTCACTGAGAAAGAAATTAGGTAAAAAAACATGTGAAGACCTGCTAAGTAACATCGAATGAAGAGACATCTCCATCCTGAGACTCAACATACATGCACTATGTGAACTTTTAATTATGGAGGAATTGGAAACTATGCTCCATCGTTAGCCACAAACTTAGCTAATTGCCCTTCTTTTCACTCATCCTTCTAATGCCAACAGGACATTCCCAGCTCCATCAAAATGGGCAGAAGCTCATTTCTGGCTCAAGACAGATACCCAGAATAAGGGGAGCATGTCAACGTAAGGCGAGTGACCGGCTTAAAAGAGGAGATTCGTAAAGAAAAAAAAGTTGGTGACTCGCGAGTATGAAACAAGCACCAACCTTTGTTTCTTAAGAAGCTCCTGATCCTTGTAGAGAGCGGGGAAGGTAGAAAGATGCTTCACCAGGACATCCTCTTTAAGGACTCTCTGTACAAAGACTGGGGTCCTAACCAGTCTGAGCAGAAACGGGGTCATCATTGCTCAAAACTCTCAGCCCTCAATTGTGGTTTACCACCTACCAAGAAGATAACAAGGCAAGATATCTGAGACCAAAAACCCTGCATATAACAACACAAGGAGAGCATCAAGAACAGCTGCATCTGTCAACGTCCATTTGGGTTTATTTAAAACAATGTAACATATTCACGCTGGCAAAGACCCCTGAAAAAGCTTGTAAGTGCTACCGACAAAAAAAGAGGGGACTGGGGTAATAGCCCCCCCCCGATTGAAAGCTTTTCTCTTCCAAGACTTAGTAGACCAACTGGAACTTGTGTCACACGGTGTCCGTGCAAAGTAATGTTCCTGTCATATCACTTGTTACAGTGACACGTTACACCACAAGCCTCTGCTCCCATGTTCTCAAAATAAAAATCACAGATCGCTCTACTTCCTCAAACGCCATGCTTCGTACGCGACTAAAAAAAAAGGAAACGATCATAAGATTCAGAACCTGCTGAGCAATCTGTAGTCGCAGGGAACGTCTGACAGCCTTAAAGACGAGTAAACAGATGGGGTTTTTTTTTCAAAACCATGTATTCCAAAATCAACTTTATTGATGAACGATTGGCGATAAGTTTAATTGACACCTCTTCGGCTGAGAATAAAAATATATATCGCGATCAAAGCAGAAACAATAGAGACCGACGGTCCGTACAGCCCAGTGCAGATGAGAGCGCATAGCTGTGCATTTTAAAACACTACTTTAGCAATGATTGACAGCTCTGCTGTGACATGTTACTGGAAGTACTCGTACTTATGGGCACGTGGCTCCTGACGCACTGGCGTGGCTCCTGACGCACTGGCGTGGCTCCTGACGCACTGGCGTGGCTCCTGACGCACTGGCGTGGCTCCTAACAGTTTAAGCCTGATACCTTAATTCTATTAAAATGCATCCATCCCTCCACTACATCATTTAATTCACAAAATACCGCACTGCCACACAGTGAGGCCTTCTCATGGAAACCAGCATGCCAGGCAGTCACTACAAACCTATAATAGTCACATTGCTGCTGGTTACATCAGCCGGGCCCGTGCTGCTGGGAGTTGTAGTCCTTCACAGGACATCCGTTCTCTATACACACTCGGCCAAAGCAAACGAAAGAACTACATTTCCCATGATTCCATCGGGAGCACAGGGTTCCAGAACAAATGCAATGTCCCCTCTATAACTGCCCCCGTTTCCTGTGACCCCCAAAACCTAAACACCACAACTGCCCAGATCCATCCCTCTCTTGCCCCTTCCCTCGAGGGGATGCCCTTCACTCACTTCTTGCTCAGTTTACTATCGCTATCGCCAGGAGATACAGCCTGCACGTCCGCCATGATCGCTTCCAGTCCGAAAGAGAAACTTCCCATTCGGCAACCAAAACACGCGAGAACGGGGGAGCCCGTCTGGGTGGGGCGCGCTCTAATGACGTACTCGCTTCTTATTGGCCAATGTGGTGATATGCCTTTATGTGGGCATCCTAAATTTTGGGTACCAGTAAGCAAGTTACTGTGATCATAACATGTTGCTAAGCTGGAGTGGAGTCATTCATTACCAATGACGTAATAATTATTTACTTCCTGAGAAATGTATGGTTCCCATAATGATCATTTTCAGAAACATTTGATGATAACCATTATGGAGTCACTACCGCAGAATGTTTGTGATGGGCTGGTAAAGGGTTAATATCTGGAAGCATCTCAGGTTCAGACTTTGGAAAGGTCTGGTGTTTGCAGAATGCTTTTTATCTACAAAATAGTTCATTTACGCGAAACGTACAAAATTATTAAAGATAACATGCGATGAGATATAACTGGTGTTTTTTAGTTATAATTCACAGATGTGAAAGTAAGAAGAGATGTTGTGATCGTTATATGTGTGTGTGTAAATATATTTTTATTTATATATATATATATATATATATATATGTTAAACTGTTCTTAAATGTGATTTCTGGCCAAAAATAATAAAAATAATAACCATGGCAAGAGTAATGTATTTAGGCAAAGATGGAATGGACGGTTAAATGCAGCTCGGCTGGATGCCGGGATGGTGCTGTGTTAGAGCTTCATATAGGATGGTAAGAACTTGCAGAGGTTCATTTTACAGAATTCCAGAACAGCAATACAAAATCAGGTCAACAAATCATGTCCTGGCTGGAAAGCCCTTCTTCCTGCTGTTTTTTCCATCACGCTATGTTCGATATCTGGCCGTAGATTCGCTTGGACCCATCGACATACCCATCGATATACCTCGGTGGCATCACACAGGTTGGCGAGAAAATTCTATGCAATTCCAACTCGTACAGCAAGATGGCGCCACTGATCTCCAAAGCACACACTGGTACGTCCCATTTTCCAGAGCTGCTTAGCAGAACTTTTTGGGGTAACTGGGCAACCAGAACTCAGGGCTTTATTATTATTATTACTACCATTATTATTTATTGATTCATATAGCGCCCTCATATTCCGCAGCATTGTAGAATGGGTAAACAAGACATAAAAAGCAGAGAGTTTCTTACAGAAACGAACTTAGAGCAGAGCTCTTTGTAAACCCACACATAAAGTATTTATTTCATTTAAGCTATTGCTTCCATGCCTCAGGTGAGTTTATTTTTTACCGTTTGCATTCCGCAGGGGTGAGCATCACATTGCTTTCCGCAGCAGAGGTTTTGTAAAAAAAAATATGAAATGCTGGTGATTAAAGTAAGTCTATAGTCCTGCAAATACCCAACGAAGGGCAACTTTGGCAGAACTTAATAAAGCACCGGTGATTCCAAAATGGTAAAATAAGGCTTGTTTTTTTTTCTTTGAATGACGTGTGAATTCATGTTCATATGTGTTGCATGATTATTGTGTGGTTTATTGGAATCTTCTGAGTATTTAGTTCTTTTTCTTGTGGTTTTTCCTGTTAATAAATATATAAATATATGTTTTTACACATCTATAGGTAATAGAAATGTATGAGGAGAGCCGGGTCATCCATCAAAGAACATCTTGAAGCAAGAAAAGATCTTACACCCTCATCACTGCATCTGGAACTTCTGCAACCCACATGCCTGTGCGGACATCTACAAGGATAGAAGCAAAGTGTTTGACTCTTATTCAGATGGACAAAATGTTTCTTACATCTTGTTGTATACAGAAAAGTATTGGAAGGACTGATTTTTATGGCTGTGTAACTGGTTAATATGTAATATTAATATGTTGATATGTTCTTTTGACGATATATATATATATATATATATATAAATAAACACGTTTCAGTTTCTTTTCTTTAGAAAGAAAAAAATGTCTTTCATAGGATTTTTATATAAATTTTGTTCGGAAAGCATTTGACTGCAGCAACTCACATTTATTGCTTTTGAATCCACTCTTTACTGTAGGAACAAAATGTTAATTTAATATTCCATTTGAACAAAGTTTGGAACATGTTAGAGGTTTTTGACCAATCGAATGATACTAATAAGACTAAAGACTAAAAATAATATATTTCCGATTTGTCTATTGCCCCTTCGCCGTTGTCCAGACGCACAATTCCTCTGGAAAGAGTTCCAACCCCACGTAGTGAACTTTGCACTTTGGACATTCATAAAGTCATGCAAAGCCATTCCGACCACGTACTAAAAAGGATGGTTTTCCCCCCTTAGATTACTTAGGCCCAGGCAAGAGAAGATCTAACGAAAAGTTTTTCTGCTCTTCTTCACTTTTCACGTCTTTATAGCCAAAAATGTCCATGGCACTCGCACAAATGTTTTGTATTTTTTCAGTTGTATTGAACGGAAGTATATACCTCCATGCCATAGAGACATTAAGAGCGTTTCTCGGGTTAATAACAAAACTGTGCCCGTGTCCTTCCCCATGCGTTATGTTATATATCCATGATTTAAGTTTTGGGGTGAAATCAAGCTTTGCAAACCTGTACATCAGCTCTGCCATGAGAACAGGTTCGTTGACGATATCCTCGTAACGTACCGCAAAGTAACGGCTACGTAGGCCCTTGAAGTTGGACCGCGTAGCATTTAGATACATTTCAGCTTGGCTCTTACAGATCTCCTGCATCACCTGGTATTCCTTATCCTCATCCTTCTTTGTTATTCCCTGCATAACAATGTCACTGTCCGTGCCTAGCTCTCTGGTTAGTCTTTGCCGAGAATAAAACACTCCGCGGGGATCCCGTACCAAATGAATGATCTTCAGGTTTAGAGATGGGTCCCTTAGAAGCGGATAGAGCACTTTTATGTCAAAGATTCGCACTTCTTTTAGAACGATATGGCTGTAGGTTTTACAAGCTTCTTCAATGGTCTCAAAAGGGTATTTGGAGCAAAGTATTCTGCAGTGCTCCTGTGGAATGATATCACTTCTTTTAAAAGATTCACACGCTGGTGGGGAACATAAGGCTCGACTGGTCTCCCACTGGAACAATGTAGACTTGATCTTTTCCGATCGCATGTAGGCATCAAACACCGACATGTCACACAGAAAAGCAGAGCGCAGCAGGTCCCGTACAGGCATATGCAATACCCTATGGCCGTTCTGAGGCATTGCAGACCATACGTGCCACCCTGGTTCCATTAGATAGAAGACATCAGGGTGTTGGCTGAAGAGTTGGCCAGTGAAAGATGATCCTGATCTCCAGGAGGAAAGGATAAGGATATGCGTCCTGTCGTGTTTCTTCACAGGAGGAGACGGCATTGTTCTTAACTTCAGCAGAACGCAGATGAAAGCTGCAGTTTGGGCTACAATCAGAATAATGTTGAATTTGAACATGTTCTTGGATGAAACCTAGGAGGAAAAAAACGAAATTTTAGAATCTTTACATAAAACAAATCTAAAAAAAATACCGCATTTGCGGTAAGACAGAAAGAGGAGAAAGAGCGTTGTGTTGCTCAGTTAAACTTGAGTGTCCCCAGTTGGGTTTTCTAGACTTCAAGCCATCCGCAACATTCCTGAATTGTCCCAGTTTCACTGGTGATCCTGCCCAGTGCACCAAGGACACCCATTATGCTTCATCTGTCCGTGGAATTCCACGGGAATTGTCACATCTCTTGGATCAGCTTTAGCAAAGTTGCGTATTGTCATAGTTTATCCTGAAGTACATGAACGCACCGCTAGGTGGAACTTCGAAAATGTTACGCCAAACAAATTCGCAAAGGCAGCAACAATTTGTACACAAAAAAAAGTCAACTTCAAAGGCCTTTTTATTTGTGTTAACTAGTCAATGCCTATACTAACGTGCAGCATCACATCTTTCCTTGGTAGAAAGTCAGCAGTGCAAACAGGGACACAATGAGACCACTGACCCATGCTTGTTGATGGCCGGCGAGCAGGGCAGAGAACAATGGTAGCAAGAAAACTCTAATCAGCCGACCTACTGTGTTGTCTCAAACACTTTGCAAAAGGCAGCAAGTGAAACCTTGCAAATTATGGAGCTAATCTCACTTGGAAGCGGTAATATTAGAAATGGAACCTCACACAAACGACTACGCAGGAATCCCTTGTTGGCCACCAGCGGGTTGATGTCTTAAGAAGTATCACAGGGTCAACTCATAGAGAACGTTCTCAAGTATGGTGAGGATCGCAGAGGTCTCTGGCATCTCCAATCCAACTGTCACATGCAAGAGAGCGTAAATACAGACGGTATAGCGAGAGGCTTCCGTGGTCTCTAAAAGGTCCTATCTTCTTGGATTGGTGGTTTTTTTTTGGTCTTTCTTATTAAAATCTTAGAGTCTTGGAGGAGCCAAAATTCAGATACAACTTTAGCCAGACGCACGCTATTTAGTGATTCAGGACTTGTACACGTCAGGAGAAACCAAGACACTCCGGGTGTAAGCGATACAAGGAGGAATCTCAGGGTTCACCATTAAATCGTGTGCTGCCCCCCCCAGCTCTTCTACCGGCAGCTTTAATCCCCTACCCAAAACAGTTTGCTGGATTTATTCCAGCCTAAATCATCCGATATTTGAAATATGGCCGCATGTTCTTAAGATAAAGGGAAAAATAGTTAATCTGTTTACAAAATAAAGTGTCAACAATGCTTTATTTACGTGCCCATAAAACCAACAAGTCATTGTGTTTAAAAAGTAGAATTCCTGGAGCTTAAGCCCTCGCATTGCCCGTGTGACTCTGTTAATGGTCCTTTGTTCTCTTTTATTGTGTTCTGTCTTGGCTTCACCTACCTAACATATTCCTCTATTCAAGTATTAATTCCCCTAGGATCGGAGCCATTGCCGACTTCTTTTCAGATGTCCAACCGGCCCTTAGCGATACCGCATTTAATGTGCCGATACTCTCCATTCTAACCTTTTGAAATTATAAAGCCGTGTAAATGACAAACACTGAAAAGTTATTTCAAGCATGCCGAGTTCTCGAATATCACACAGATACCCCCAGTATACTTCAACTGTACCGTACAGCCCAGACATTAAGACTTGATACATTTTCATAGAATTTGGAGCCAGGCAGGAGGAAACAGAGGATTATTGCACAAAAATGTATATAAAAAATTGGGAGTCAACTTTAATACTTTTAGGAGCCATCATTCCAATTAAAGAACCAGAGCTGAAACTCAATAACTTGCATATGATACTAAACATATTAAAGTGTCTTCCTGATACAATCTTGCCTATGCGGTGTGTGGATTGTGTTATCTTCCTAAAAGCGATTAACACAATGAGACGTCTTTTTATTTTACAAGTAAGTAATCCTTAAAGTTTTCCTACTTTTTTGTTCCCAGGTTAGGAAATATTTGCAAATATGGTATTGCAATCAGTTTTTTTTCTTCTTCCTTTTATTTATCTATATTGTTTTGTTGCAATTTTATTATTTTAAAACAATTTGAGAACAGGAGAAAAAAAATAATGCAACATTGTTAAAAAAAAATTCTTTTTAAAAAAAATTAATCCTTAATTAATGTTTAAAGCCCGGATTAGAAACATTTAATAGATAACCTCTCCATGGCTCATGTCTCATGTTATATATGAAATCCCCGTAAGTATACAGTGTTAACATAATTCCCGGGGAGGAATGCAAACACATTCGTTTGATAAGTGTTCTTAGGTTCATTTTAAGCAGTTTCAGGGTCAGATCAATCAGAAAGCCCACGGTTTGCATGCATGCGGACATAGAAACCTACACATAATATGTCATGAACTTATATTACAGCAATAAGTAATAATAAGTAACAAATAAGTAACAAACCACTTAGCGACGAGTCCATGCGATATTAGAGAGATAAACAGATATTACCTCTCTGTTGCATTAAATGACTTTAAATATATTTAATTTATATTTATTTACATTTATTTATATATAAATATTTATATGTAAAGACCTGCATCATATATATATATATATATATATATATATATATACACACACACACCAGGCAAAGCAAATAAGTATTTCAATGTATTCTCACCTTGAGTGCTTTCCAAGACGTCTGTAACCGATGTCTCTGCGTTGGGGTGCTTTGCTTGTAGTCGTGTCTCTCTGTGCCAGATGCCCCAGTGTTTTGCCTCTTGCCTCTTTGATCACTCAGTGGCTGATTCCATAGACCTCGCTGCCTGGTTCCGCCCTTGTATTGCCCTTGCTATATCCTTGCACACCTGTGGATTCTGTCCCCCTCCCTGCTTGGTCACAATGCATGGTAACCTGACAGTGTACTGAATGGCTTTGGTCCAGTGACCGCTGACTTGGATCAGGAAACCCAAGGGTGTCACGCAGATCTGGCCGTCATCTCACGTTGTCGGTCCATCAGGCTCGTGCAGTTTAGATCACCCGTCCCCGCCATCTCTGATCACATGTCACCTCCGACGTGGCACTTTGGACTCTAAAACAAAAAAGAGAAGCGTTTGTAAGGCATAAAACTTAATTACTAATTTTAACGAAAATCATAACTAATCTTATTGATATAGCGCCAACCAGGGACGGGGCGGCCATCATGAGGCAGCCCTAGCACTTTAAGGCCGGCAGCTGCCTGCGGATGGATATGCGTCGCCGCACGCTAACGTCTTTATGCTGCCACTGCATACCAGTATGGGGCACCAATGGCCAGTGGCCCACCGGGCAGTTGCCTGGGGTGCTAGATGGCCAGTCCGGGTCACTTCCACGTCGCTTCTTACAGTCCATACATTCAAAGGGTCCGACAAAACCACAACCGACCAAGATGAACCGATACGTTAGGTAAAGACGTCTTCGCTCGCAAAGCTTACAATCTAGAGGAAGGTTCATAGCAACACTCGCTCTGAGTCTGATACAATCCTTCCCGACATTTTTTTCTCTGGAACAATGTAAGGGTTAAATGAATTTAAGACCCAGACCATTGTGCTTCATTTATTTATTTTTACATAAGGAAACTCGCCCTCGGTGTCGTTCTCTGCAAGATATTCAGTTACCTTTCGGCTGCTGATTAATACTCACGCCGCCCGGTATAATAGCCGCCAGCGATCTCGAGTTTCTTTTTCTTTACGTTTCCCGGTAAATAGACAGTTGCCAGAGACATTGTGTTTTTATCGTATTGATTTTGCCCGTATGGCTTCTGATTTTAGGATCCTCCCTGCAGCGTTTGGCAGCTGTTCTCCAAAGCCGTGTAATTGTATCACATATTTACTAATGTCGTAAACTGGGAGTCGTTTCCAACCATCGGGCTGCAGGTATTACGCTGGCGATTGCGGGCTCTGTTTATTCACGGATTATATATATATTGTTGCAGGGCTGCGCGTCATCCGTGATATTCCCACGACTCCGCACACGTGTTTCACGCGCCTCGTGTCCGTGATTGCACCGCAGGAGGATAATGGGACTTAGCGTCTCTATTTCTGCATGCATTGTATGTCACATAAAAATAAAGCTTTAACCACTTATGTGCTGCAATTTAGAAACATGCGTCGTCATCTTTTCCTTTTTTTATTCATCTTTTACTATAATGGACCCGGCAACTAACTTTCTCATTTCTTCTGGCCTCGTTCTCTTTAGTATCGATGATATATGAATGATATCAGGGTACTGTTCTCCGTGCCATATCTATGCTGTACCCGTCATTGGTACACAAGGCTGGCTGGCTGGCTGGCTGGCTGGCTGACTTGGCCCACATGGCGAAATGCGGCCGATTATACCCCAAAAGTTAGCCGACGTCTCTGCTAGTGAACGTTTTACCGGGAATAATGTTTATTTTTTCGTGGAAAATGTCTCAATGTGATGAAGGTTGTGTAGAGCTGGCGGGCATTGTGCAGCCACTGGCTCTGGATACAGATATTCAAGCTTCATGTCCCATTTATGAATTCTGCATGAAGACACTCAAACTTCTGCTAATTTTCAAAGAAAAAACCTTAAAAAAAAAAAATCATCCGGTGTGAGCGAACCTGCCCCTAAACTCCCAGCACCCTGCGTGACCCCACATCTCAAACAGTTCTGCAATCCTTCGGCGTTCCAAAAAAAGCGCGACGCATGCAGATTTTTATCATTTATTTCACAACCACTAAAAAAAACCCCATTCATTTAGCAGGTGATTTATACGCACTTCTGCAGAGTTAAACAATACATGGAGTCCAAATAGAAACTCATCAGCCGCGGAGGATTTACTAGACTTTGTCAGCAACACAATAGCGCGAGGTGCGTATTTAAAACAAGCAAAAAGTTTGCGTAAGAAAACAAATGATTTTAAAGAAGCTTTTAACTGTTTGGGTACTAATATCATTGACACGAGAAGCCGCCGCGCTGCATAAAGCTGTATACAAATAATAGTTTTATCAATATTTCTTTGTTAGTGGCTGTTACTAAGTTAATTAATGGTCGACTTTCTTTGATTTAAGCAGATTTGGGAAGGATGATACCTTTATTGGCTAACTGACGTATAATGGAGTGCAAGCTTTGGAGACTATGAAGGTCTCTATTTCGGGCATATTGCACAATAAAGGACGCATCATGGGTAACACGGCTCTATACCTTTACCTTTGCTTTAGTTACACAGGGGATTTCATCAGAAGTGAAATCTTGCCAATTTTTATTTCCAGTACTCTGTAACGCACAACTTGGCCGCATATTACATCAGAAAATGGACAAGTTCTGAGAAACCCTGTCCGGCATGTCCGGTTATTATGCATATCGGCTGAGGTCACAGCCTGGTTTCCCGGGTGCTATACCAATGTAAGAATTTCTTGGCAAGCAGGTTGAAATCTGATGAAACCCGGTATTACGATGTAACGTTGGGTGCAGCCCTCCCTGCTTGAGTGTCTGGAGGAGAACCATAAAGGACAGTAGAGCTGGACCTCCGGTTCTTTGGGGGCCATATGCGAGCCTTTTTAAAGTTGGCACTAATCAGCCATATACCACGTGTTTCTTATCCTATTCTATGGCTGAAACCAGAGATTGCGAGCACACTATATACCTATGGCTCGTATCCCCAGCCCATTATGTTAAAACTCCAAGGTGCCATCCAAAAAATAAGAGTCCACCACCAGGCTAACGTCCCCCATATTAAAGAGGTTGAACTCTCTGTATGTTACCTACCTACAAGACCTACCATAAGTTTTCAAGGTAGAGACGTGGAAGGCATGCTCGCTGTAGGATGGTGGGCTTAAAGGCACCTCCAGAGGCTTGCTCCCATACAGCAATACTGGCTGACCCTCCTGATGGAGACCCTGCTGATGGAGACCCTGCTGATGGAGACCCTGCTGATGGAGACCCTGCTAGTATCTGCTGCTTCTATTTGATGATTCTCTCGCTTTGAGCCGACAGACGAAGACCAAGCTTATCTCCTGCCATGCCAATGGACCCTTTAATTCTCCCAAGTTAATTTAGCGCTTGGGTCAGCAATTACTGCTTCTTAATAGACTTATTTGAGAAACGCAGAACTCGGAAGAACAACGCCCGTTAATAAGTAAGCACACGGGACAAACATCTATAAGGAAAAATTCTGTTTAATATATATTTATTCATAAAAAAAACCACAATAACTTATTTATTTTACAGTGGATATATAGTTAATAAAAACAGCATGCATTTAAAATGCTGTGAAACACAGTTCTACTGCTTTACATGACATATAATATTAAATGCTAATAATATATTTAGACTCAGTCTGTAATGCCTTGTTGGAATCAATGTTTTAACCAATATGATATTTAAGTTTACATGCTTAAACTTAACATGGTTTGGAAAAAAAGTAACAAAGTTACCATGCAGGGCAAATGGATAGGACAACAAGTAAATGTAAAGAGCAAAAAAAAAAAAGTTTGTGGGAACTTATTATGAAGAAAGGTTTTGTGCCGTAACAATTATAATACAACTTGCCACAGGCACGTTCAATGAAACCATGTGTAAATAGTGTGTCGACCCATGAGGACCATGTTGGTTTTGGTTTGTTTTGAGTAAAAGCACTTGGACGCCAATGTCTAGTCCACCAGTCAATGTCCTCCCAATGGCCCCACCATCCAAGAAGTTGCATTAGAAAGTAGCCTTGATAAAAACACTGTAGATGACCGGCATTACTGAGCGATAAAATAATTTAAAAATGGTATAGATCTCCTGGAGTAATCATTCTACTATGTTGTGTTACAATGTATCGTTGACACGGAGTACCATAAAAAATCTAACAGTTGGTTACTGAAAGTACCAGACTCGGAAGTAAGCGTGAAGAGGGGTCTGGGGGTTTGGTAGTGGAGTTACTGGAAACCTTAAGACTCCACGCACGCTCTCATTTGTCACACTCTAGGTCTTGCGTTCCTTCACCTCCCTGATAATGCTGTTCACAGAACTCCCGGATCCGTCTGCAGGCCTCGATCATCATTTCTTCTGGAACGGTGAGGACAACGCGAAAGTAGTTTGGATACTCAAAGCACTGAGGGGGAAAAAACGTGGAGTGAAAAAATACAAGACATCAAATACATGGTACCTAGAAACCAACAGCAAACCACAATTGCCCACAGTCCGAGTAACACCAAAAGTTGGGTTTAGGAAGAAGCCGCCACATTTGATTGTTGGGTAAAGATGTTTTATGACTTACTGTAGCAGGGAGACAGAAAACGGACTGTTCGGAGATCATTCTTTCAGTGAAGTCCACATCGTTCTCAAACTCTGGGAAGTGTTCCATATCAATTCCGACCTGTGTGTTAAAGAGACAGTGGACCTGTTATGGGTTTAAAGCTTAGATCACTCATTCAAGATTCTTAAATACCCCTATTTAAAGGCACAATGAATTCCACACTGACCAGGGGCAACTGACTCAAAGGCATGAAGAGTATCAAGGGGCTCTGTCCGCTTTACATCTATAAATAGGTTTACAAAATGAAGTTAAACGCTGTATAAAATGTCTGTTAATGGTGGCGTGATTTGTTTTAGGTGGAAAGTTACAAATCATCGATTCTTCTTTCCTGGCAAACTCATAAGATGCCTCACCATAAGGTACATGGCTCCAGCTGGCTGCACCGGGCAGAGTCCAGGGACAGAGGAGAGGGCAGTGAAGCACAGGTCAGCATTAGACTGCAAACACAAAGCAAACAAACGGAACATTTTAACAAAGGTTCCAGAAAGCAAATGACTGGCGTAATACTGCGCCAGAGCAACAGATAAAGAGTTCAGAAAGGGGATGTCAAATAGTTCTGGTGCCAAGTCTAGGGGAGAACATCTACCCTCCCACGGCACAGGTTTAAAAGATGGATTACCAATCTCGTAGGGTCAGTCTAAGTTCTTCACCCTGGGGTGGACACAACTCATTTCCATTAATCATACAAAGTACCGGAAGTCCAATGTTTCCTTCAATTATCGCACAATAGGTCAAATTATATGTTGGATTTTGGATCCCTTAGCTGTAGTTTTGGGGATCTCACACCACCATGCCCCCTGCCACAGCTGTAGTGGCGTGCTTCTTTACCTAAGCAGGCCAGGCAGTGACGCCACATATCACGTTGGCCTAGAATGCCATTTTTAAAGGGTTTTTGTTTTCCAGACTTGACATCAGTATCATAAGGCGCTAGGGCTTTTGAGAATTCTGCTGTTAAAATCATAATTCAACAGGTTTGTGGTTTCCTGCTCCAAGCGGTGGTTCTACCTCATGTCACAGATCAGGAGAATTTCTATAGTTTTTTATTTGATGAACTTTTAGGATTAACGATACCCAGAGTAAATAGAGTTCCTTGCATCTTGCCGTCTGGAGGTTTTGTGTGATTACCTTAATGAAGCTGATGGTGTTTTGGTAGAAGTCCTGTGGCGTCCTGTTTATGATGTGGTCCAAAGCCCCCTGTACTATGGTGCACGGCCCAAGAATCCTTTGGCTCAGCCTCACCAAACCTTCTCTGATCTGTGAATTACAAGATTGTTCTTAGACTCTATTTTTATAGAAAAAAAACAACAACCCATCTCCACTATTAATTCCTGAAAAACCACCAGACTAATCAACATCAGATGGGCCACGTTTATGGGTCTGGCGTGCTGCCACAGCCAAATCCGACTTGGTGCCTTTTGCTCCAGGACATAACGATTAGCAGATGTATTCGTGGTTTATGTGGTACATCGGGAGAGGGGAAACATACCTCCTAAACATTTAACTAATAGATTTATCTGGAAGAACATAAAATCATCCTGGTATGTTTTGTGGTCTACTGGGTTAGAAGGTTCAGAATACTGTGGACCATTAGCCACCGCAGTATGCAGTGTCCATGGCCGATACTTAAACGCATTATTGTTTTAGTTTTATAGAAACTAATAGTAATAGTCTTGCCCTTACCTCTTTTCCAAAGATATTTTTGCGATCGTGGATTAAAATCCATCCCATTCTCCATCCAGGCACCAGCCAACGTTTCGCAAGCCCACCACAAGACAGTATTGGGACATTGGTGCTCAGCGGAGCCAGAGACTGAAACATGCCTTCTTCAAACACCTAATAAAAAAAATCCATTATTGGATTTTTTATTTTTTTTTAAAGATTTGGTCGAAAACAGCAACAATACATGAACTTGGCCCAATCCACTGTATCGCAAAACCCAAGTACATCTCTGCAAACAGATACAAGGGTATCCAGGTAAAGCCATTGGCTTTATAACTTATTTTAAATTGCCAGAATTCCAATTGTGCCAATAAAATTCCCCTTTTCTTCCCCCCCAAGACAGTGTCATAAACGACCATTTAATGAATCTGTTTACTGTAGGCTTTTTTACAGGGAGTTAATAATTCTTGGATAGCATACGTCTCTCCACAACGCTTTGTACAGAACATCTGAAAGCGTTTATCGCAGCGGCGGTCGGCCCACGAAAACATAAACTTCAAAGAAAGGCAGATTCTGCAAAGTCACTGTGACATATAGATCGTCTGACCTCAAGGACGAGGTGACCTCTTGTTTATTAAGGAATAATGTCCGCTAACCCGACACATGATATGACGCTCATTTGAGAGGCCCGCGGTGAATGCCAACCAGTATACTCTGCGTCATACATTTTCTGTCATCGCTCAATAGCTCCATGCTCTGTACTATAAGCGAGAACATATATGTATATATATGTACCTGGAGAGCCATTCCTATTTTATCATACATCAACTAGTTGGAAGTGTAACACTTGATCATCATCATCATCTGACATCATTGTATGGTTACTTTAGACTTAAACATTGACGAGGAGCTCACCATATCACCGTAGATTTCATCAGCCAGTATGGGCACACATTGTCTGGATGCGACTGTGAAGACATAGAAAGGACTATAGATCAGAAATTGTATGTTGTATCAAGACACCGTTAAGGCTGCTGTAAGTTCTCAAAAAGAATGAAGGATGGGGGGTAAACAGGGGCCAACATTAATACAAAGTGTTTTACACACCTCAAAGGACGACACAAGACTCACAAACTAATTTACTCACCCGACAGAATTTTTTGCAAGTGTTTCTTATTGAAAACCGAGCCACAGGGATTTGATGGATTGTTGATGATGATGCCCGCGGTCTTATCATCCACCAGCGACTCCATGTGCTTCAAATCAATCTCCCAGGATCTCTCGGGCTGAAAAGGGGAGCACACGGTATAAGAGACGCCAGAACGTGGTACGTTATCGAGTTATTGGAAGGACAGAACACTAAGTCAGCGCTACGCACTGTTTGTACTGCGTAATATCAATATCAAAGCTCATAGCTTTAACGGCGCTACCTACTTTTTGTACTGCGTACTATCTTTTGGAATTTAGGACCAGTGTTGATGCAAAGCGACAGACTTACCAGTAAATTGTAGAGCTTGACCTCCACCCCGAGAGACAGAGACAAAGTTTTGTAAAGCGAGAAGCCAGGTCGTGGCACCAAGATATTCTGACCAGGGTTGGCAAGTACAGACAAGGCAAGCTCAATAGCTTGACTGCAGCCACTTGTAAGGATAACGTCCTAAACAGAAATAATTTGCAGTATTATAACAGGCCGATAATGTTTGCTATCTAATAAATAAGTTAAAGCATTATATATCGATTGTCTACATTGATTTGCTTTAAAATGTTGTTTAAATAGTCCATGGCATAGTGTCATGGGGCTTCCTCTGTTTGATTCATGATGATGAGGTTCTAAAGGGAGATATCGAGGTTTTAAACATAGTGAATCCTTATCCATCTGGGTTTGGATTAGTTAATGTGATTCTTTTATCTGTCTTCTTCAAGATACATCATGCGTAAATGATAGAGCCTACTCTATGTGTCCGTAACACTTGAACAAACAAAATGCATCTTGGTCTACCTTGGCTTCCAGTGGAGCTTCTGGGCATGTGTAGTATTTGGCGATCACATCCCGACTTGACAGGTACCCTACCAATACAATAAAAGACAGCTTTAAACAAATATTTGCCCCTTAAAATTGGGCTTTCTTCTATGAGACGGGCAGCTGTGATGAGGGAGAAGTATTAACACAACGTGATATGGTTAGTTGGGTCTCTTGGGCTGCAGGCCCCTTGGACATTGGGAAAATGGCATACATATGGAAAGTCATTGGGAATATTAGTTTGGGCACTACTTAGGAGAAGGTGGGATTAAAGGTGGAGTAAAGCTTTGTAATTACCTATACTTGGGGCATATCCATTATACTTGTGTGAGTCAATGGCTTCTTTCATGGCTCTGGTCACATGCTCGTCCGTAGGAAGATTGCCAAATACAGTTGGGTCTCCTGGAAGTAAAATGGCACTGTTGGTTACCCAAGGCTACTCAAAAGACATATGAGACAATTCTATAATAGTCCCCCAAGTAGTAGGTGTAATTCTTTGGGTAGCCCGACAGCCCCAAGGGCTTCTTCATTACCTGTAAATGTGGTTTTGTTGGATCAACTACAAGGCACAATTCTGAGTGGTGTGTTTTCATTAGAATAAGGTAATTATCATTATAATAAGATTATTTGAGTGTTCTGTTCAGATTTCTGTGTTTTCGCATTATTCTGTGAGTGATATATAGGCGAATACTGAAGCTACTAACCTATGGACAATGCTATCATCTTCTTGTTGGGATTGGGTTTAGCAGTCATCGTATCCACAATCGCTCTGATTGGATTAAAGGTTTTCTTTGACATCTCCGATGCCCGAATTGCCCATCTTGGCTTCCTGGATTTCATTTTCTCCAAGCCATTAGGTCCTTGAATGTTCACATGGACATCAAGGACTTTAGGGTGGACAGCAGATCCATTTACTTGGATAATATAAGAGTCCGTCTGCATTTCTCCTGGAAACAGGAAAGTAACGTTAAAAGAAATGAGTACAAATTATTATTTATTGGTTTATCTAGCACCATCATATTCTGCAGCGATGTACAATATACAATTTCCCTTTAAGCCACAAAGGGATCTAAATATATAATGCTGGGTTTAATGAAGAGAGAGTACAAATCCCAGATGTGCAGGCACAGAAATATCACCAGATGTTTAAATGCGTGTGAACAATATATTTATTTATACTCTCATTTTCGTGCTATATGTAATGAATATATTTTCACAATATTTTAATAAATGAAAAACAAAAACTAAATAAACAAAAATAAATTTCTCAGACAAGAATTACATGGGAAAAAATTTATTGTATGGAGGCTAAATTTGTAAATATGTAATTTCTATTCTAAAATGATCTTATATATCTTATTCCAAAAAGTTAAATAAAAAAAGAAATGACATTCATTTAAAATAAAATTTGTGACATCCTTGTAAGATTGAAAACTTTAAAAAAAAAAAAAAAAAAAACAACAACTAAAAAAAATGTAATTATTTTCATTAGGCAGATTAAAATTAAAATATATGATTTTTTTTTTTTAATGATAGCATGGAATTCAATGGAATTCATCAGGAGAATTGTACGCTTACTGTACCTTGGTGATGGAAGCTCACGTTATCGGCTGTTCCTCTGTAATCTTCTGAACAGGGAGCGAGACGAGTCACTGATCCGACTCCAAGTGTCCATAAAATAGCCCCAAAAAATGGGAGTTGGACCGGAATCCAAGTCACTATTGGTGGAAAGGGAGGGTAGTGTCCCACTAAAAGAACATCCCTCCTATTGGTTTATGTACCATATTGACTTGATTTGGAAGGCATGTCAGTTAACGCTTTCATGCACCTTTTTCTTTAGTAAAAACATGAGCTTTGTATCTGTATCCCGACTCGTGCTCGGTGCATTGACGCACAAGGTCAACAGGCAATTTACAGTAACAAAAAAAATGTAGGTGAACCAAGATAAGCCATCTATAACATATATCTTGTTTAGGTCAGTCCTAAATGAGGACAAGAGTCCAAATGGGTGTATTTGTTAAGGCATATGCTGAGGTCTGTCATTCGTACAAGTGATTTGATTTTTTTATATGTGAATTATGTGCCAAATCCAGTGTAGCTTCTACGCCAAGAGGAAAATTACCCGCTGACTTTCATAAAATATTTACCAGATTATCCCCATACATATGGCCATGTCATGGAAATCTTTAGGTTGGATGGTGCACTACCCTACCCGATACCTCCTGGGGGTCTTCGTGACGTTCAAAGAACGCAGGCGAATCTTTTGGGATCCACGTAGACCGCGTCAACCACATAGATCCAACCCTCAAAGCCTTTCGGGGTTAAAACCGATTTCCAAATGATTGCACAAGAAGGCAGCCAGCTAGTTAGCACTTGGCCACCAGAAGGCTTCAAGCATATACTGAACAGCATTCACTTTTATTACTAAAGCACATGGCACATGGGGTGTATCTTTAAGCGCGGCATGATGTATTTCCCTTTCTAACATGAATTCAGATATTTTCAAACACAGATTTCCATTGTTGTTGCGTTTGTTTGAAAAAAAAAAATAAATCATACTTTTTCAACATTTAAAACGACCAAAAAAGACCCTTTTGTTTTAGGGAGTGGGGTTGGGGGTGTGCTTATGGGCAGGGCTCAACCAAGACCTTCTACATAACCCACCGCTCGTCATTCATTAACAAGATGAATAGTAATTTCTAAACACCGTCACGTTATCGGGGCGTTAAGGGCTGTAGAACGCTGCGAGACCCTCAAACCCAGCAAACATTCTGAGCGCCTACAAAAGAGGGGCTTGTGGGGAACAAAGAGGGGCATCAGGGACTTGAGTCCTAAAGAGGGACTGGTTCTGCAAATATCATTCACGTGGGACGTATGACTTTTTGTTTTGTGTAATGTTTCTCAGCAGTCATTGTGGACATCTTGACCCTTGTATAGTTGCGTTACAGATGAGCCGTGTGGTTGCGGCATTCATTAACGCCCGGTCTATAGATCTGATATTAGCTTTCTCTATTCCATCAATCAATACATTGTGGGAAATAATTGGGTCTTTTTCCTTTAATTCTGCGAGTTCACTGCCCTTATGAACAAGCAACTATTTTTTTTATTGAACAAACGAATGCTTCTGTAATAGGACATCAACCCCTTCTGTGCTTTACTAACCTGTTTGTTTTGTTCACATCAGCCTCATATTTAAATTAGAGAACGGGAAGAAAATTTCAATGAGACAGTTCCATACACAAACGAACAGTTAGCTTCTTTCGTCCATCGCTCATGATATATTAATATAATTTAATCTTAATATCTTTAGGACTAAGGATCTGCCAGACAAAAGTGGGTTAAATGGGCCAGTGACATGCCTGGCACGGTACAGATCAAACCTTGGATCGCTGTCGAAGGTCCTTCAAGGCACCGGCCAGACACACGCATCAATGTTTCAGAGGGCTGATGGGATTTCAGGCATGTCACTGGCGGCAGCTCCGGAAAGACATTTTATGAAACTTTGTGACACATTGTTTGTACGTATGTTGTATTTTATTCATACAATTTAATAAACCCATTGGTTGCTGTTTCTATGAACATAATTGCGCAGAGAACACCGCGATACACGCTTACCCATCACGCTTTCTGGGGAAAGAGGGACATAAGGATTTCGGTCCCAAACATGAACACGTTAGAAAAGTTGGCATGATCCCACCCCGTTCACCCCCAAAACACGAAGGAGTCTGAACATCAAAAACATAACACATTCAATTGCAGGGAGGTCAGGCTGCCTCAGTTTGCCTTGCCGCAGGATACACACCTCCGTTACGTCAAAGCCCCAAGGCCACCGTGTTAATGCTGACCACCGGTGACTGTACGAAGTGATGACACAAAGGGCCGTGCTTCCCAGAACTGTGCACAGAGGTCATCACAGGACAGAACGCAGAACCACCTGCCAGAAATACCCAGGACCCTCTTACATCATTCCGCACCCCTGGCAGCGAGACGCCGGGGGTTACATAAGATAAGGAAAAACAGAAGTACCCAAAGGGTGCTTTGCATCTCCCGCTGCCCCGGCACATGTATACACACACACCTCCCAAATGTGAGTAGCTGTGCAATGCGAACATCAAACATACAGAAAATGTAAACATTTGGTCAACAACCCTCTTACAGCAACCAAAGGAACGTTCCTGCTTATCGGACGGCTGCGTTTAGCCGGCGTATCCGCGGCTCCCGACGGAATCTTCCCCGCATATCGGTTCTGCCGCCTTGTCGCTTAATCCCATCAAGGAATTCTGGGTTAAAAAAGCTTTTACAATTCGCATTGATATTATTCGAGTCTTGTGTTTTAAACAATTTGTTTATTTCCTAATATTTTAACGGTTTGTGGCTGTTGCGTGAATCCTGGTACCGGTGAAGGGTCAGAGGCCACAGGCCTTCATGTCTGGGATATAAAAATTACCCTGAAAGATGGTGTTTTTGACTCTGGGATCTGCTGTGATGCAATAGACCCTTCATTCCGGTTCATTTCAAGTGCCTGTGCTTCTCCTCGGCTTTTAAAGTCCAGCCCGTTATGTGTCCATTGCATCTAGCGTTCAGATGGCTTCATATAGTTTGTAGCGCATATATTTTGTGCCGATCCGGGAAACGCTGACTGTTGTTTGTCCTGCCGGCAGATGTCGAGCTCTTCCCCCTGTGAGCCTCACATCGGGGGCACAAGCCTGTAGTCAGATCACTTGGACTAAATAGCGAGGTTAGTGTACACATAAAACAAGAACACATTGTACTGCCTCCCTGCTGTACAAAAAAATAATCCATTTCCCAATAACCACGTCGAGGTTGCAACATGATCCCGACGGCATCTCATTCCCAATGCAAAGGAGACCACGCTGGGAGTAGAAAGCAACAACACAGCTCTCACGCAGCCGCGGGGATACAGAACGCTACCCGGGGTTTCCTTATCAGCCCTTTGAAGATGACCATGTCGGTAAACAAAGCAGATGCAATCAAGATTTGCTGTCCACGTGATATTTCTGTACCGCATGGCCGGCCACAGACTATCCCGAGCAGGGAGAATTAGAAATATAATTCTAAACTTTTTCACATGTGGAATAGTAGCTTACTTCTATCTCCTCGCACACCACACACTTGTGCTGCAACACACGTAGTTGGTCTCAGTAAAGACATCCAGGGTCATAATCAGGATCACTGCTGAGATTGTCGGTGGTCCCTCGCCAGCTCTCAGTGTCTGTCCAGTTGGTGGCTTGTGAGTCCTCCTCAGAAGACTCACTTGTTGCAGGTTTAGCAAAGTCATGGCATCTGGTCTGTGCATTGATGATCGCCGGAGGTAATCTTGTTAACTGAACCACGGGTTGGTATTTCCATGACATTGGATGCCTTACCAGTGGCCCAGTAACATCCGAACGCCTAACATCGTTGGTTCTTGGGGTCCTCCCGTCCAAATACCTTTCATCGTGTGGGGTTATCTTGTCCTGAACCATACTTGTGGCAGTTCCACGGTCTGTTTGGGTGGTTTTGGAGACATCTGCAACTCTGGGTGGGATAAAAACGTTGCTTTCTGGCTGTAACCCATGCGCTCCTTCACATACCTGCGTTCCACGTACCGCTGCCAGCACAGGATGCTTTTCCGGGAGGCCGTCAGTTTCCTGCGACTGAAACGGGTTTGGCGGAGAATGACTCGTAAAGTGATCTACATCCAAGTCTACACTGCAGTCCAGGCCAAAAATATCAAACACCGGACGGCTTCTGTGCAAAGAATGATCATCTCTGCCCCCAGAATCATAAATGGGGAGATCTGTATCCAGCCTCCTTTCAGCTGTAACCGTCTTCTCTGAACAGCGACTTTCTTCCGTGGTTTTCTTAGAGGCTTTACTGCGTCTCCACGTCTGGGAACCTTTGCAGCAGGACTGATGCTGCGCAGAGCTCTGCCCGATCTCCCGCTGCGCTTGTAGAACCCGGTGGCTCTTCTCTGTTTCTGCAGAACCACTCTTGTTTGACAGAACATTTTTCATTAATGCCGAATCCTCCGAAGAAATCGTGTTGGGGATGTTTGAAGCATCTAAACAAAAATAAAAACAAATGCCAATGCTTTCCCTGTTGCCAAAGCTTTTGCTAATTGATTTTCTAATTACAAATGCGATTGCAGAAAAGGATTTAATTGTATGATGGCGCCTGGAGGACAGCAGTTAGGTGCCTTTGATGTAGAGTTATTGAGGTCTGAAGTTCTAATCCTTCTTTTACCTTCAAGAGATAACCAGTAACTTACATGGATCATTCTGGTGCTGTGAACAGTTTTCCTGGAGAGGTTGGGGTGCTGGACCCATCGAACCATTGTCTGTCTCTACACCAGATGTCTCTTTGTGTGCCGTTTTACCCACACTTTCCGAGACCTGAAAGACAATAAACAGGACAAACCCTAATTCAACAAACCCATCGTCACAACGTTCTAAAACACTGTAACAAAAGTATTCTGCACAACCCAAAACTCCCGAACACTTCCTAGTATATTTCAATAGTATACTGACATTTTTTATAATTCAGATAATGATTTTTCTGGCCACAGCGCCGGGGTTAACCGGTTTTGTCTTTAATGTCAACATGTCTCAAATTGAAGCTAATCAACCAGAAACTGTTTTATCAACCACTTGACCGTAGTCCGATAATCCAGAGCCCCCCGGGTGTGTGAGCTTTGTGTAGGCTGTAAACCTATACGGTCGGTCTTGGAGTTCAGTACATGCACCAAATGGGGTGAATAGTTTGGATCAGGTGGGCCTTGAAGCGGACATCTGTTAGATGCCATCACACCCCAAACTAAAACACTAGTTACCTGGTGGGCGAGGACGGCTTGCAGACGCTGAAGAAGCTCCTCTAGGAGTTTCTCTAGAGCGGCCATAAAGTTTTCCCCGTAGTCATTTTGTAGCTCGTTCTGAAAAAGCACACAAAGCACAACATGAGGAATCGGAGGACAGCATTCACTTTTATGTAAAGTTTAACACGGTGGGGTTTTGGATCCTAATGTTACAGCAGAAAGTTGGACCTTTAAAAGAAACAGCGGAGAAGAGACCATATCTCGGGGGTAAGAGCTCACCTCCACATAGTTCTTACGGAATTTCTCATCCCGTATCATGCGAAGGACTAATCTGCGGAAGTGCATGTTACACTGATGCACTTTCAACAGATCTCGGCGCGTCTGGAATGACAAATAACATACAAACTACTTGTACTACGTAAATAAAAATAAACGTACTAAACATCACACATTTATGACAAAACAATAGTGCCACCTACAGGCAGACTCCAGGACTGCATTAAATAAATCTATGAATACAAATTTTTATTATTATTTTATATAGCGGCATCATATTCCGTAGCGCTGTACAATGGACATGGTGCAACTGGTGTACGGGTTTCTGGTGAGCTGAAAGCTCAACCGGCCCTAGAGCAGCTAATTACGGTTTTGTGTTCCCGTGGATGTTAATTATTAATGAAAAATAAACCAGCATTCAGAAAGGGTTGGGAGGGTCTGCTTAAGGGTCTCTCTCAACGTGGGAATTATAATTATGCTTGAAGGGACCGTAAAGGCAACTATCACTCCCCTGGTACATGCATAGCCTTATCATTGATATGCTCAGATGATGTGGAGAGGCTTAGTCATAGACTTCCACGCAAATAATAATAAAGGGGACAGTAGGAACAGCGTCAGGAGCCACGGCTCTATAGCACTTTAGACTTGTAAAGCTCCGAGCCTAACATGCAAAAGGATAATTGGATTGTATTCCAGGACGCCATGACGGTTTCCTTACTGCTCTTGGATCGTCAGGATACACAACAGGGAAATGACGGTTTAGAGCTTTGAGGACATCGAACAAGGAGCAGCTCTTCTCAACCATGTCAAGCACCATCTGTGGAAGGAAAGATAAGGGTGGTTTATTTCAGGTCCCGGTGTTGGTTATACTGGATACATTTAGGTGCTGATCTCACCTTTCCTTTTACACCTAAGCTTAGCTTGGCATGATGTCTGTAACGCAGCAGATCGGGCACCTGTTCATTGAGTAATTCCAAGAACTCCAACACTCTCCCAAAGTGCTGAGTGTCCCTCTTCTTCATCACCTGCTGAACAGCCTCGGCCACGACTTTAAGTGATGATGCATTGTCCAGACACGAGGCATTTGGACCTAAGAGATCACAGAACACGTTATAAATTGTGCATTTGTGCAGAACATACATAATATAATTTATACGCATATTAGCATCCTGCTCCCTGTACATTACACCCCTCTCTATGCTACCAGCCCACCATTCTCTATGCTACCATCACACTTGGTATCCCCTTCAATATTCTGCCATCACACCTGGTATCAGGGCCGGCCCTACAATGGAGCCGACTGGGGCAATTGCCCCAGGCGGCACTTCAGAAGGGGCGGCACTTTGCCGCCCCAAGCGTTTTTTTTTTTGTTTTTTTTGAAGCGGAGGAGAGAGAGAGGGGCACCGAGTGGTTTTCGCTTACCCGCTCGGCGCCCCTCTCTCTCTCCTCTGCGGCGAGTTTCCCTGTTCGGTCTCGGTGCCGGCTTGTGATGCAGAGCGCCGGAAGTGACGTGAATTTCCGGCGCTCAGCATTACAAGCCGGCACCGTGGCAGCACAGGGAGACTCGCCGCAGGACTGTTTAAGGGTAAGTACCGGTGGGGAGAGGGGGGGGTAGATAATGCCGCCCCCCCCCCGGCGTCGGCGGCATTTTAAACTTCGCCCCAGGCGGCGTTAAGTCTTCGGCCGGCCCTGCCTGGTATCCCAGTCTACATGCTGCCATCACACTTGGTATCCCAGTCTACATGCTGCCATCACACATGGTATCCCCTTCAATATTCTGCCATCACACACGGTATCCCCTTCAATATTCTGCCATCACACTTGGTATCCCCTTCTATGTGCTGCCATCACACTTGGTATCCCAGTCTACGTGCTGCCATCACACTTGGTATCCCAGTCTACGTGCTGCCATCACACTTGGTATCCCCTTCTATGAGCTTCCATCACACTTGGTATCCCAGTCTACATGCTGCCATTACACTTGGTATCCCCTTCTATGAGCTGCCATCACACTTGGTATCCCAGTCTACGTGCTGCCATCACACATGGTATCCCCTTCAATATTCTGCCATCACACTTGGTATCCCAGTCTACCTGCTGCAATCACACTTGGTATCCCCTTCTTTGTGCTGCCATCACACATGGTATCCCAGTCTACGTGCTGCCATCACACTTGATATCCTCTTCTATGTGCTGCCACCCCGTGCACGATTCAGTAAGCTGTAATCCCACGCAGTTGACCACACAGTATGCTCTTACCCCACCTTTGTAGTTACCCCCCTGCAGTATGGTGCATTCTTTATCTGCAAGCATTAACAAATAACTCCTATAGCTGTGACTGTAACTCGCCCACTCAAACACTTTATAAATCACCTGAATGATGAGTTCGAGGGTCCATCTCACCAACTCCAAAAAACAAGTCTAGACTCAGTTCCAGAAACTGACCAATCAAGACAGGGCAAGGCGCTCTGTAGCCAATCAGCTGGCGGAGTTACTATCCATTGGAGACATTAGTGTGAAAATATCACCGTTTGAAACGCACGAGACAAGCCTCTGTTTCGTTAATGTCTCCATCGCGGCAGCCATTTCATTGGATACAAAAAGGGTGGTGTACGCGCACGCATGCACTAATACAATTCGTGGACTCGCGCTCAGGTGTGTTTTTCTGTTTTTGTTCCGGTTAGTTTTCCTGCGCAGGTGATAAGACCAGTTTTCAGGTGAGTAATGAAGTTTTAATAACTAAAGAGAAGTTAGGTGCGAGTTATGGTGATATACACAGCACTGACCATTCCCAGCATGTAGACTCTATGGTATTTCTATACACTGTAGTCCCCATAGTGCTAAAGGTACAGATCATTTGCCTACCTGGGTCATAGCTATGCATATCATCTCCCTTTTCCATTACTCCATATACATTTCCACTTCTATACGTCCCAAGTGTCCCTCTTCACGAGGAACAGTCCATCCATTGGACTCAAATCCCTCTCTGGCTTTTTCCTCCTGCGATGTCCCCTCTAGAAGTAACAGCAGTAATACGTTTATAAATACGGAGCAAACAAAACATTTCTTATTATTTCTTTCCTGTACGCCTATGTTCTAGAAACATGTTACCGACACCCTTTAAACCGCCAGCGGTGGGAACAGCAATATATTTTATAAATATTATAAACATACAGTAAATATATACCGGTGTATATATATATATATATATATATATATATAATTAGTAATGGTTGAGCCGGGTGATATGTGGTGTGGCTCAGAATTCTAGAATAGTAACTGGGAGAACGCTCCTGGTTGTTGGGTCCGTGTGTTCAAGGAGAGGTTTTTTTTTTCTTGATTTAATATATATATTTTTTAAATCGTAGCTTGGGAAATGATAGATTCTGCACCGTATCAAAGCGATGGGGAAAGTCGAGCACCACGGAAGCACAGATTCCACCCAAGAAGTGACCAGAGCGGTAACCACGACTACAACCCTAACGTGCAGAGCGGACACAGGCCTGACCGCGATTACGGCCACAACGAAAGAGCCAACGGCAGGAACCAGCCGGAGCGGAGTCGACATCGGGAGAGAGATCAATACGATGATGAAAGAGGGCAAGTGAGTCATAAGGAGGGGAGCAGAACCAGGTACCAGGACAGGGATCGGTACTCTGCAGACAGGGATCCGGACCGGACCCAGAACCAGAGGAGCCGTGATCCGTACGACCAACGGGAGCAGCACTCCAGAGACAGAGAACAAAGTAAGAATCGTGAGGACAGGACCCCAGCGCGTTACGAGGAACGGGGCAGATCTCACATGGAAAGGGAGCAATACCCGAGCCGAGAGGAGAGAAGTCGTGAAAACCACCAGGAGAGAGACCGGCCTCAAAGACATTACAGCAATGACCGTCCACCTGATCACGAGACGCACATCAACGACCAGGAGACTTACTATAAAGCGGAGAGGTAAGGAACATATGCCACATATCCATGTATGTCATATATATAATATAATATATATACCAGACGTCTGACCCGTGCCAAGGACCAACTCCTGACACGCGCTTTTATCGTGCCGATTTAATCTACTGTTCTAGAACTCTAAGTAATCTAGATGCCGACAAATGAAGAGACCGTTCTGAGATATGCAGCGATTGGTATATTTGTACCGCTTTGTATGTCTCCTTTCTATATATTTACGGGTATGCGTATATGGGCAGAAAAAAGGTAACATTATCCTCAGATCCGTAGGGCAGATAAAAACTAATAATGGAGCAGATGCGCCGGTACGATGGATGCACCTTCTATGGGGGCAGCCATGCGGGGTCCGCTGGCCGTACATTATACAAGATGTATACATGGCGTCTTTATCTGTCTACCTCTACTGTTTACAGATCATTTGCTCCTAACGGCTCCCAGATGAACGACGTGGAATATTATGAAAGCAGTTCATACGGCGGAATCCTGGATTGTCACAAGTGCAGATACCTTTGCACGGGCCGAGGTAAGCAATTGTTGAAATCTCTTTGTACGGCAGAGACAGATTCTGCGTTACTAGGAACAAGCGGTCTTTGTGGACAGGTAATAAATCCCCCGTGTCGCAGGCAGTCGCCTCGCTTCTAGACCTTCTGTTTAGAATAAACACGCTCATTGTTCAGATACGGGCCGCAAAATGACAGGGCGCCTGTCCTCCAAAAGTGGACTTTCTGGTTCTTCAAGGTGAGCTTTCGAAACGCTAGTTTTATTTCACAATAGCTGTATCTGTCCACAAAGACCGCATTTGGCAGAATGCCGGGGGTATCGATGGTGAAAAAATTGGCTTTGGGTAAAATAAAATCTAATATAAAAAAAGTAGCCACTTCCCATTAGAAAAAAACATAGGGGGTTTACTCACTAAACAATGAGCTTAAACATTTCAGTGGCTGGTGGGATTTGTAAAGGGTTTTTGAACCCCAGCGTGGCGAGGACCCTTCTTACCCCAGTGAGCTTTACCCTGCCCATTTACCGCCAGGTAAATCATGTTTATCGCCCGCGTCCTATTTCATTTTATGGCCCAATGTTTATGACATGGACTTTGTCCTCATAAGGGGCACGTAAACCACTTTATCTTTAGAACGTTGTATCTGGTGTCTCGATCCATTTCTTTTTCATAGGTAGTAGTATCTAGCTCTGGCTGCAGAATAAAGATGCAGTGCACCATTAGTACATTCTATTAATATTTATATCACCAAGGAATAGGAATCCGATTCCCCCGACTCCTTGTTGTTTCTTTGTAAGCAGTAGATAGTGTTCACCTATGGTGTGTTGTACACTCACCTTTAGATGTCCCCTTTACCATGGCTAGCTTTGTTACGAAGGCACGTCCTTGACATCAGTCCTAGGGGAAGCGGTAAAGAAGGGCCAAGACCCAAAGTGCGCATCTCACTTCTACATCTCACAATAATGGCTCCATCCGCTTTTGATCTTCACAGCTTGCTGTCAGATGGTGGAAGTTCTGCTCAACATGTTGATCCTGATATGCAGTTCTGTGTCCTTCAACTCTACTGGGGGCTTCACTGGGATCACTAACCTGGGTGGGATTTACTATTACCAGTTTGGCGGGGCTTACAGCGGCTTTAGCGGAGAAGATGGAGAGAAGGCCCAGACTCTAGATAAGCAGTTCTACCAGTTGAAGCTCCCCACCGTCAGAGCCTCCATGGCTTTTGGCGGCGCTCTCATGGCTTTCTGTTGCCTACTGGTTTTACTGGGAGTGCTTCGTGTCCCCTGGCGATTTCCAGTCTGGCTGCTTGTGGAATGCGTTCTAGATATCCTTATAGCTTTGGGCTACATACCGGCTCTGTATTTTTACTTTACTCACTTGCACGAAGCCTACAATTCCCAAGTGTGCAAAGACCGGGAGAGTCTGTATAGCAGTAAAGGGTACCAGGGATTTACCTGCGGTCTGCACGGGGCTGATATCGCAGCCGGCTTGTTTGCATGCATGGCAATCATTGCCTTCGTGGCCAGCGCCGTACTCGCCATCAAGGGGTTTCTCAGAGTCCGCCAGCTGAAAAAGAAGCCAAAGAGCACATTTGATTTTTAGGGGGTTTACACACACACACATATATATATATATATATATATATATATATATATATATATATATATATATATATATATATATATATATATATAATGTCATTAGTACAGGGCCCTATGCTATACCTCTAAAGCAGCACACAGTATAAGGCACCTGCAGGTCATGTGTATATATAAGGGGACTGCAGTTTGTATCTATGTGTAAGGATCGGTGGGAATGGGTGTTTTTAAATATCCTGTTTTGTAAAGATTTGTTTATTAATAAAAAGTGGTTACATGAGTTTTGTGGATTTCTTGTAATTTTTTAAATTGTATCTTTTTCAGTAAGTTATACTGTGTTTGTTTGAATGAAGTATAGACATATGATAAGCATGTGTTTGTCTTGTTCACCCAACGGCTTACAGTCTCCCTTTTGGGGTAGAAGCCACCAGCGCCTTCCGTCTACCTACTTAACTTTTGGCTGTTTAGGAATAGTTACCTACTCCAGAGACGGAAATCCTCCGGCTCGGCCATCAATAACTGTTGGGGTCTGCTGGAGGAACGAGGAAGGGGCAGCGTTGGGTAGCAGCCATTGTCACCAGGCTTAGGTTGTTCAGCCATTACTGACTTGCAGCCTTAGAATCCGATGAGCGCCAACGTGCTAATGCTGCTCAGCATTTCTATCCTGCATGAGCGAGGAGAGGTCCTTGTTGCATTGGAGTCATTTCGGTGGGCAAGTTGCGTTTCATGCTGGTACCTAGCAATGCGGGGAAGTCTTGCTGCGAGTTGTGGAAAGCGGGTGCTCAGCTCTCTCTATCTGTGTCTTGCCCCAGGTATACTGCTGATGTTGGAGGTGATTGTCAACGCGCTCGTTCTCATTTGCGTGGTCTCGTCCTATTTCGTCCTTGCTGGGTTCAGTGCTGGAATGGCAGGTGGAGGTTTTGGAGGAGGCTATTACCCGTTTGAGGGGCAGGAGCTGCAGCAGGTACGAGAGCTGGACCAACGATTCACGGTGATGCGCGCTCCCCTCTTGTATGGAGGCTTGACGGTGTCGGTGATAATGGGGGCACTTACTCTGGCGGTCTTGGCCGCAGGATCAAAGCATCTCATGAGCCTGTCTAAAACATGGCTTTGGGCCGAGGCGGCTTTCTGCACATTGGCCTCTTTGGGCTACGGAGCTGCCGTTGGGGCATTCCTCCACTTCGCCCTTCAGATTAACGCCACAGATTTATGCAAGATGCGGGAGAGACTGTATGCCAGAAATGGCCTGACGTGGATGAACTGTGACCTCGCCGGGACTGACGGAGGAGCCGCGACCTTTGGCATTTTGCTGATAATACTCTATGCTGCGAGCGTGGTTCTAGCATTTCGAGCCTACCGACAAAAGCTGGCTTTCCAAAGATAATGCATCCACAGCTGCTTGTTCGAGCCTGGATAGCTCTTCTGTACTTATACATCCAAAAAAAAAAAAGGAAATTTGATCATAATTTGAAAATGTTAAGCCTAGAACAATATAGTTAATGCAAATGTCACGGTATGAATTCCACAAAGTTCTACTGCCGCAAAACTATCCAACTTAAACACAAAGAAATACACTTTTTTTTTTGTAAATAAACTGTACCAATAGCAGCAGGAGAGGTTCTGGGGCATACTTGTCTAATGCCAGGGAATCTGGTCAGTTCTCAGATAGCGAGGACCTTAAATCCAGTTAAATTTAACAACTAAAACGGTTAAACAAGTGCTTCAGTGTTCTAGAACACTGGTATCCATAGTGCCTCTCGATAAAAATGATTAGGGACCAGTGTTCTGGAACAATACATTACCATGTATGTTAATTAATTAGTTTTCTCCATTAACTGATTTCTCTTAATGGATGGAATTATTGGCGATTGAATAAGCAGAAAACTGTTACTTAGTCGCTGACAACTACATACCAGAATGACACAGAAGAGTAGAGCCCACAGTATTTTTTTATTAACAAAAGTTTGATTTTGTAAATCTGCTTATATGTATGATAACATTTCAATATAATGTTTAATAAATTAACAAAAAAAAAAAGCAATATCACAGTTGGAATCGTAATGATTTGCAAATTTCCAAATCGGGCATCTATCTCACATTAAATTATCCAGTATAAGAATGAAAAGGGTATTCCTAAACCGGTTCTCAGTCAAATCCCGATTCTTGAACTGCCAGAGTCCAAGTTATGATAGAAGCGGCTCTGTGATCCTAGCATCAGAAGAAATGTCAATCCCGTGCAAGTATTGAAGCCAGAAAGCTTGCGGCATTGCAAGAGTAATCTGAAATGTAACCCTTCGGTGACCCCGCAAAATAGTGCATTTCTATACAGTATATGAACTGAAGTCATAATGGTCATGGCAAGGGTCAAAGATCAATTTTTTTTTTTTTTTGAGTACCATTTCAAAGTTTCAGGTTTGTACAAATTATATATATAAAAAAAAAACCTTATTCCAGAGGTATCAGATATCTTAATTTTTTAAGGTTGTGAATTGGAGGACACATGCACCAATGACGTGTGTAATAATTTATATATATATATATATATATATATATATATATATATATATATATATATATATATATATATATATATATATATATATATATATATATATATTAAAGCAGCAACACACATGAATAGGCTCAGAAACTGCAGGATGACACTATCAAAGGTCACCCACTGAGAATAAATTTTTTATAACTTGACAATAAGTAAAACGCAATTAAAAGTGCTTTAAAATATTATATGTGAGCTGCCTTATTGTACAACATTGATCAGGACTGGCTCGGTTCTCTTAGAGAAAAGAAACAAGACAAACATGACTGGGATTGTCACATTCAACATTAAAACGCTAAAATGTGCATCGGAATTCGCAGAAATACCCCCCTAGATTTCATGGATTGTGATCCAAAACATGCTGGCAGCAAATGGAATGAGCTGCAGGTTTTTGGAGTCGTACTTCTAAACATTTGTGGAATGGAAACAAAAAAGGATATTCGCATTTGTTCAGCACATTTAAACCTCTTCAAGAATATTTGGCTTTATAAGAAGGGTGATGAAGAGGTACAAAGTTGCCTGATAAACCTCAGCCGGTAAGAGGGAAGAAAATAAAAAGGTCCTTTTCTTGGATTTCGGGAGAAAGGTCCTTGGCAAGCTACATCTGGCAAGGCCCGCTGCTAAAAATGTGCAATTTGAAATGCAGCTTAATGATCCTTACGGTTTTTCGCATTCCAAATAACAGTCCTGACTAAAGGTTACAACGCTGTATCGAACTCTTCGTGTCCGGCGGTTCTGTCCTGTAATACCTGCTCTGCATCACACAACTGTTCGTTGACCTCGTGCTGCAAGTGAGGTGGGACCACCAGCTGGTCATCAGGATCCACCTGAGAAGGTGCGCAAAAGTAACCCGTTTTTCTTTTAGGAGCCACTGAGGCCACTTCAATTAGGTTAAGAATTTCTTCCAGTGGCACAACAGAGCCATTCGAATGTTTCTTCATAAACACACCTGGTCCAGAGCAAGCAGTTGTTGCATTGTCCTTTTCTTGGCTTGAAGCTGCTGGTTGGTTGTAGTTTTGGCTGTTTTCTTGGAGTACCTGAACAGAGATCCCTCCGTCATCCTCCAAGGCGTGAAAAGTGCTGATGGCAGGGACTTCAGGTGTGTGCTGTCTACTGCAATGGATGTCCACCTCTACTTCCACTCTGCTGCCATTGGTGATAATACCTTCACCCTGCAGGTCATCATCACTGTCCAGACCATTGTCAGACTGGTTGCTGGAGAAAGTGGCACAAGATGGCTGACGCTGGAATGTGCTGGCTGAGGGAATAGGATGAAGGCTACATCTCCGGTCAGTCCTCGGGATGACCCCGAAGTCTAACCCAGCCATGGCATGTTCATCAGAAGCGGTTGAGCCAACCTCACTACTGACCTCCGATACGGACATCTCGCTGCTGAACTCCGATGCTATGCCGCTGCTCGAGGACGGTGTTGCAGAATCAGGAGATTCTTTCGTTGCGGCCACCGAGCTTGCCCCAGCTGCGTTTGGTAAGCTTAGCGTGTGCATTTCACAGGTGCAAGCATCCTCTCCGATGTTCAAACAAACAACCAGAGCTGCGATGTTGTCCTGGCAGCCATAGCTTTGGGCCAAAGTGCATAGTTTCTTGGCAGCTGCCAGTGGGTCAGCAAGATGGCGGATGGCTTTTACAGCTTCTGCAGGCAGCACATACTCCCACAAAGCTTTATTGCCCAGGATCAAGAGTTCGTCCTGGATAGTAAGTGGTACTGTAACGATATGAGGCTTGGGCAGCACCCAAGGGTGTAGATAGGTGCAGCCTAACATACGGGTGCAGCAGGTAACACCATTCACTTTATTGTCCTGCAAGAACATAAAAATCATCAGTATTTTCATTTAATGCTCTATTTAGTGTAATAATCATCAATTACACATGTTTAAAAATGAATCCCATTACTCTGAAATAAGATGGGTAGGTATCAAATTGGCATAAGGGCATAGTCCGCTGTGTTCATTAAGCTCCCGTCTGCTGTAAGCGCTTTATTAAATGGCCAAGATATTCTCTAAAGTGCAAGCTGGCAGTAGAATCGCAATTTCCACCCATAGGTTTCATTATGCATTGTGACATCAGTTGGGCAAAACGTGAATTAAATTCCAGCTTTAGTGAATAAACCCCTAAAACACAGCCTCTGAGATAGATGAAACGCAAAGTTCACATTACACCAGACAAGTAAAGCTGGAATATTGTTAGTCTGCAGTTAATCCACTAAAAGACACACAGAAAGCCAGTTAAATCTGCATAAGCCCTAACAATGTTACTCCATTTTACGAGGTTTGCGAGTATAACATTTTGGGCTTATTAGAGAATGTTCAGAGAAAGTGTCCGCATTAAACTCTTCGGTTAAAGAAAATCTAATAAGTAAGATTTACAACGTAGGTATGTTCTCACCAGCAGAGATACGGGAACGCTCTATAGAGGAAGGAGCTAAAAGCCACTAACCTCGGTGATAATCGCCTTTTGTTCCTTAATCCTCAGCATATCCTCCAGGCAATGTTCCAAGCTAAATACTTTGGAGAGGGAGAGAGCCTGTCCGTTCCTACACAGGACGGCCTTACAGGTTCCTACGTTGGCCACCGTTAGGGAGAAGCTGCCATTGTTATCCGGGACACCGTGTCCAATGTAACATAGGAGGGCTGAGGAGCCCAGCTTCTGACCGGCCATTCCCATCATTCTATAGAAAAAGAAGTTAAAATCAAATTATCACATTAAAATGCGGGACAACCGTGCAATCAAGATCGCAGTACAAATCAGGGTAAATTGGTCACAAAATATTTCACCCCTCTCACAGCCCCCTTTGAATAAATTCCATGTTTCAGGGGGCCACTCGAAGACCACGCGCAAGCAAGACAATCACAGATACGAAAAGAGAATGAGATGAGATCAGGACAGGAGTGAACATGGAGGCATCTGTCGCAGCAGCTGACCTGTGTGACACGAGGAACGTATGACACATGAAGGTTCTGTCACAGCTCGACTGTTGCATCTCCTCCAGAAGAACATCTCCCATGGTGCATTGTAGTAACCGTGGGACTTCTTCATTCCGATCTCCATCAAACATGCCGTACAACGCCTCCAGACCCTCAGCAAAGTCCGCCACTGCGAGGGAGGACACGCACAGCCTGCGGAAGACACAGAGACGGATGTAGCCGCAGCGAGAATTTGACGGATGCCCCTCAGACACGGTGCTTTACGTGCTTACGATACCCACTTGTTTCTCTGGCCAGACATCTCCGCCAATCCATGAGCCCACGGCAAGGTTGGCGCAGCCATATCAGCATTCGGGAAAGGCTTGTTGTCAATTTTAAGTATGGGTACATGGCTGCAGAGAAGCAATGCAACGTTAGTTTGGGAATCAATGCAATTTACACGTGTGATTTTAGGATTAACATGGTATAGCTATGGCTGAGGAACATGAGTTGATGGTGTGGCAAGATGCATGGGAACAGTAAACATAGCTTTAAATACATGGGGGACATCATTAAAGCAGTGGAAGGTGGTGAACTGTATGGCTCAATTACCTGAAGATGTCAAGAAGCTGGTGATTAAGGACCAGCTCGCTGTTGCCTTTCAGATCCAAGTCATGCAGGGCAGGAGGGAGAGTTTCAGGGATTGGGATTTCCATCAGGTTGTTACAGCTCAAATCAACCAGCTGCGGGAACAAAGAAAAGCGACATTTCAAGTCAGTGATAACAGGGTCTACAGATATACCACAGCATGCAAAGGTTGAGAGACAGGAGGGAAAACAAGAAATAAGGGATCAGGGCAATAAGAGGAAGGAAAGAGCCGATTATGTGGTTTAAGGGAGAGGCGAGACCTGGATATGTGGCAGGTTAAAGATTTCTGGGAAAACGCTGATACAGTTGGAGTGAGCCAAGAGCGTGTGGAGACGCTTGAGGTGGGACACAGTGCTGGGGATGGACTTCAGACGATTTCCACTAAGGTCCAGCTCTTCTAACATCTCCAGTTTGTGGAGTTTGCTGCGAGGAAAGGGGACACTTTGTAGCGCGGTGCTTGCGGATTGACAAGGTTATCGTACAGCGCCAGCGTTGTATATGTAACTAACATGAAATCCTCTCACCTCGCCGGGAAGGTGTCCAGCTGGTTGTATGCCATATGCAGGACCCTGAGGTTTGAGTGCGTGGTCAGCAGAGGAACGTACTGGTCTGTTAATCTGTTGTTGGTCAAATAAAGCACTTGCAGCCTACTTACAACGTCCTCTCCATTACTCAATGAAGGAAGGGACTCCAGAACATTTCCAGAAGCATTGAGGAACCGGAGACTGAAAAAACAATACTTGCGATTGGTCTAATAACCCAGACGTAAATTAAACATATGTATGATACGTGTGCGCCAATTTCACTTTTTGAGTTTTATTGAACCAATACAAGGCAATAGATTTTCCTTATTCTACTGAATTATCAATCCAACAGTTCTAGAGGAGTAAAACACTATAGCTCTGATGGTCAGACTTCTACGTTCCCCAAATTTAAACTTCCGAACGGGTGATTCTGTCTCTCTGTGTTTCCACAAAAACTTTGAGCACCAATCCGATCCACATTTGTTAATAAAACCACAATTTTTCCTGATATATCCAAAAAGGACCACTCTTTCTTGCATGCTTACTTTAAAGCCATTAAGAAGAGTGATTCAGGGAGGTGACTTAGCAAGTTGTGCTGCACGTCCAATGTGTCCAAGGGGATATTCTCCACCAGGCTGGGGAGACGCTTCAGCTGGTTATGTCCAAGAAGCAGCTTTCGGAGGCTCTGACTGCTCATCACCCTTGGGGGAAAAGATAGGCATCCAGAAAAGAGTGCAAAAGTAAGTGCACCGAAATCTAAAACTCGTTGCTTTTGTACATGCATATATACCAACCTCGACGGTAGTTCTGGGAGAAGATTCCAGCTGAGATCTAGAACCTCCAGCTTCTTAGCCTCGCAAAGCCATTCTGGAACGGCTGTCAGGCAATTCCTGCATTGGTAACATTCTATTAATGGTGCCATTGGGGCTGCGCCAACATGCAATAAAACACTGCAACTCTACGGCACCCTTTACTTACCTGGATAAATCCAACAAAGTGAGCAGAGCAGGGGCCAAAAACACACTTACTGCAGTCAGACCTGAAACATGCAAACATGTAACAGATAAGAATATCATACAAAGCATTGATGTTGCGCAGGTTGAGAGTAAGCTACATGAACTCACAGTTGGAACTGGCGTAAATGGTTCTCAGAGAGAACCCACAGAGTGTTAGCACCCTCAGCTGGTTGCGTTCACAGCGTATCTGTTCCAGGCTTCCCAAGCAGCTGAGGTCCAGTTCTGTTAGAGCATTGTCTCGTACATCAAAGTATGTGATGTGGTTTATTGCCTCCAAGCTGTTGCCGACGACTTGATTGAGAAGGTTCATTCTACACCAGAATAAGACGACGCGGTTTAGATGGGCCTTGGCTCAAGTTTTTGGTCGCCATATTTCCAACGGGATGAGGGCTACAACAATTGGGCATGGTCCAAAGTGCAGGAAATATTGAGGAAAGGATACTGGCAACTCCAGGATGGTTACAACAGAGATATGAGGGTTGACAAGTAGGTTAACGTTTTCAACAATGTACAAGACGGCATGGAAAAGGTAAACATTAAAGAGAAAGGAGATTAGGAGTAAGTAGGATTATTGGATAGATTTTATTTGCTAGAGTGGCAGCTTGCCAGAGAGCTGGAGTGTTAGTTTACTATGCATTATAATACATATAAAAAAATGGCTGCACAAATCCACCCGCTAAGCACTTAATATCTCACCTGAGGTCTATGTGTTTCACGTGAGGCATGTTCTTTAGTGAGTGAAGACTCAGAGTCTCCACAGAGTTGCCTGCCATGCACAGCTTCTCCACGCAGACGATCTTCTCATACACCTTTGGGATGTCACTGAAATCATTGAACGAGAGTCCCAGCGACGAAAGCTGCTGCAAGCACCCAAGGTCTTCTGGCAACGACTTCAAGGAGTTCCCTTCCAGATTCAAGTTCTGTAAACTGTTGGAAGGGAAAGTGAAGTGTCAATTCATTTAGAATACAGCTTTTTGGCATACTCTACAAATCCAGTCCCTAATAACTCACTTGACCAGGTGACAGATTTCTGCTGGCACCTCCGTCAAGCCGTTGCAGGACATGTTGAGCTCGGTCAGGGCCGTAATGTCACAGATCTCGATTGGGAATTCTCCTAGTCTGTTTTGGGACAGGTTAAGAACCCTCAGCTGAGAGAACCTGTAAAACAATAGCGCAATGACTGGCAAATCCCCTGTGATCATCGGTGTCAACACCAAATACATAAAGTCATATCCTACAGACGATAAACCCCAGTTAGGATTAGAAAAACGGTCACACAGTTGTGTACTTTAGAATATTTTGTTGGTTTGGGCGTGGGGGTGTCTCCTGCATTAAACAGACCTCTGTCCCCTCTCCCTCTGTGCCCATTGCAGATATCACACAGGGTCAAAGATTAAAACCATGCTGGGCTCAGACCTGCATAGACCGCTCACTCCCCCGGGGCTCTTCGCTTGCATGAAGTTGTGACGTAGGTTTAGTGAAGTGAGATCCTGGGAGTAGAACAGGTGCTCTGGAACCTCTTCCAAGCTTTGACATGATAGATCCACTGTGCTGAGTCTCTGAGACATGACCTGTTTTAATATAAAACAGAAACTGCTGAGCTACCATAAACAATCAGGAAACACTGAATGCCATAAATAGCTCCAGAGTCCACGTTCATTCAAACAGCACAAATATAACACGCTTGTGAGACGCCCCGCCAATCTATTCTTACTTTAGTTGCTTGCCGATGCCATCGCAGGTACTCTGACGGGGAATCAAAACTGACGTGGTACGTGGGAGCTTGCACTTCGGCGGAGGAGAACGCCAAGCAGTACGGCCTCCGCTTAACCTCCTCCACCTGGTCGGGAGGCAGAAGGTCAGCAGCAGAAGAGGATAAGCCGGCTGGCAGAGTAACACACGACAGCAAACTTTAACGTTACTCACTTTGCCACCGACAAGAGGCAGAATGTGCATTTTACCAGTCTGACATTCCTTCACAGACGACACGATTAAGGAAGTTCCGCAGAGGACCACCAGTCTCTCGGCCCACTTGTGCAGCTGGGTTTTGCCTTTGCGTACGTTAAATACTCCAGATAACAGAATCCGGTCCAGTTGCTCCAAAGACGTTGGTTTTTCTAGAAGAAACGCAAAGTGAACGAGCGGCACCAGCCCTTGCAGCACGCATCAGACATAACGTACAAAGGGAATTAAGAGTGCACAACGCTGTAACCCCATATGTACGGATATGTACATTATTACTTATCTCATGTACATGGCTTTTTGCAGTATAATAAAGGGGAGGCACAGTAAGTGCAGTCATATAATATGGTCATAATCAGAAAATATGATTGGGTAACAATGGATATACATAAAAGGAAAGGATGTCCCTGTTCCGAAAAGCTTACGCTCTACAGACAAAGTAAAGGGAATGCAGATTCTCCAAGAAAAATCTAGCAGCTTGGAATTGCTAAAGCAAACCATATTCTCAACAGTACATTAGCAGGACTCGTAACGAGCTGTTGGGAGTAAAAGTCACGTGGCTGGCTAATTATGGCACCCGTAAGGCAGATATGGCTCTTTAAGAAATGTTTGCCGGAGGTGGGGGGTTATAGCACTGTAGGCGGTACGCTACAGCTCGTAAACGGGAACACACGGAAAGGTAGAGGCGTAAAAACACACATGACCTTTACATGAAGTAATCTTTCCTGTTCCAGCTGTTTGCCAGACTCAGCACTTTTGTCCCCTGCCCCCTGCCCCCGGGACAATAAAATGCACAAGTTCCTCACCGATGGAATAAGGTCATTTGCTTTGAACGTTTGGATGTTCGAAGCTCTCAGAATATATTCTTAGAACGCGTTCCGAGTGATGGCGTTCCAATAACCCCTTACATGCTAATATTCCAGATTCAAAAATCATTAAAACCACAACTGAGAACAAGTACAAGTCCACAGAGACGTTTGCTTGGCGGTGTCCCTTTAAGGCGGCTACGTACGCGCATTCGCTGATAAGAGGGTGATTTCTGAACATGAGCTGGTCAGAGAGAAGCCGTAAAACTTCTTACCGCTGTAGAATCTGATCATGCAGCTGAGGTCCGAGTGGGCTGCCTCGTCCTGGATCCGCACGGCGTCGTGAAATCCCAAGTCAGCCAGGTACGTGTAGATCATGCGAAGCGGTCTCTCCTGCGGATCCAGCTTTCTGCAACAATAAAGGGAACGGCAGAAAAAGCATAAATCACCTGAAATACTCGCCGCTTAAGTCTTTTTTTTTTTTTTTGATATTCAAAACCCACGTTCAAAAGAATAAAGTAGAGTGAATGTGCATACGGTATAAGCATCATACACGGCGCGTGTCCTCACCTGATCAGGTCTCCGTTGAGCTGCACGTATAGACCATCTCTGCCCTCGCTGGCACAGATCTCCGAGGCGGAAGTGTCCACGGTGCAGAGAACCACGTCGGGGCAGCCTTGGTCCGCGCCGTACAGATAGACGCAGCCCCTGCCGGGGTCCTCTCTCAGCCACTCTCTCTCTCGGGATCCAAGGCAGCTCCGCTGGCTCAGGCAGTTTTTGCTCCCGCTGCGCTTCATGTTCTTCTGCGGGAAGGAAGGAGGGCTGTTATATAGGTCTGCAAGCGGGACCCCCAATAATACCCTCAGAACGCAAAGGGTTAACCATGAAAAGGTCGCAAACCTATTTCTTAGAATCCGCAGCCCAGAATACCAGCAGCTCCCAGTACGGATCCCAGCTGTCTATATATCATAAGAGAACACATCGCGATAGTGTGAAAAGTGGTCCTATCACCATAGCAACTGCTGAATGCTCCTGATTGGATCGTTCCTTGAATTACTGCGATAGGACCACTTTTCAAAATCTGCACCGTATAACCATCTGGTTTCGCTCACGGATTTCACGCGGATCCCACCTCTCCGGTCGCTTGCGGCGCTGTCCATACCGGTTTATTATCTTGAAGCGCCCCGTCTGCTGAACTAGCCTTTTTCTATAATGTCACCTCGCAATTCCCATCTCCCGTTATCCGTCTCCAGGGCTCCCCTCTCACATCTGCCCTGCGCTTCTCTTCAGCCGACTGTCAGCCTTTGCGCACCGGTCCCGCAGCCTAACATTATTCTCTAAGGCCATTCCTAACGACATCCCAGGAGACACAGAGCCCTGCAGTCTCACCTTCTGAACCTCGTCTCTCCAAACGCTTTTGCCCTCTCCTCGCGTTGAAGTGTCAGCATTTTTGGGATATTCAGCAGTAGTCACTAGCACGGCTCCTGGAGGCGATTCCCTCTTTGCACAGATGCCCCCAACAGCAGCTAGGATTTTAGGAACCCTATGCAAACCATTTGGGGGGGGATCTTTAACGGGCGACGGGGTTAATAAAACCCTAATGAACCCAATATGCATGCCCTTATAAATGTGACACCAGTATATTTATAATAAGTGTCGGTACCCCTCTGTAGCGCCTAATGGGGACACATACATCAGTGGGAACCCCAAGTGCATTATATGATACCAACAGCCATATCCTCTGTCCCTTTGGTCACAGTCACGTGATGATCTCTCCATATCCCCCCCCCCCCCGACAGCATTCTGCACACTTGTTAATAAATGCGTGCTGCCCCTATCCGAATTCCCCCAAAGCGCGATCCCACTCCCATCACACCTAACCCTATGCGGAGCGCCACCCACCTACAGGAGCGCACCAGCTACTCACTTTCAGCACCCGGATCCCTGCTGTCCTCGTATGTGTGCCAGGGAGCTGAGGCGGGGCAGGGCCTCCATCCCCAAAGGGTCCCGGAGTCGTTCCCGGTGTCTGTCCGTCCATTTCCACAGCTACCGGACCGACTGACAGCGACAGCCGTTCATCCAATACCATAAGAGACCGCCCACATACAGGTGACAGCGAGAATGTCCCGACCAATCACAACTAAGCGATGCGAGAACAGCGACAATCCCGTAGCAGGTGGCACCGCCCACTTTGCGTACTATAAATTCTACAAGCGAGGAGCACCAAAGCCGCCATCTTCGCGACTGGCAAGAGAAGATTACCTAACACGCATCTACCCGTAGTACTACGCATTATTGTGCGCCGGAAGACGCATGTGACATAGGTCATATAAAAGGTGCATGTAAGCAGTTAAAGTATTTACCACAAATTTACTTTATCAAGTCTAAAACTTGCACATTTTATTAAAAAAAAAAAAAAAAGGCTTCATGATAACTAGCATTAGAAAATGGTTGGGGTGATGGTTAAATAAAACCAGGCTGGTTTAATAAAAGCATACCTCATTGCACAAAGAATACAAGATCATTTTACCCGACTCTTGCATGTTTACACTGTTGCATCAGACCAGATGTAAAATAATCAAAAATGTAACCTGGACTGTGCTTTAGAATATTAGTAGGGTAAATTGTTGATTTACGGCATTTAAAATACAGCATTTTAAGATTCAAGGTTAAGTTTGTAAAACCCAAGTCCCGAAATGTTCTGCGCTAGCAGAACATCTAGGATTCCCCGTTAACCGAATACATGTTTAGTTAACCTGCACCTACAATAAGCCACCACTACCCCACAAGCATATCCAATACTGGTTTAATTATACACATACATACACACACGACTTTCAATAGACTACTTCTTACTCAAACCATGAAGCGTACACAGATCTGAACTCATAACTGAGGGATGGATACTAACGGAATATGTTCTTGCTTTTAAAACCAGCAAATGTTCATGAAATGTACACTTGCAGCCTAGGTGGCCAACCTTCTCGAATGAGAGCGCACTCCAAGCAAGGAGAGATGGTTGGATTTTTTTTCAATTCTTTATTTGTCACTTGTCATAATTTGTTTCAACCAAAAGACGATAATACACAGCAGTCTAAGTACCCCATGAAAATGTTTACACCCTTAATGCTCCCCAAAGACTTTTATTTTTATTTATTTTTTACAAGTTTGCTTTTACATCTCAAAATTAAGTCTTCAGTAATAGCAGTTCGTTAGCCACCCCACTCACAGATGGAATTTGAATGTTCTTTTGAATGCGGCCACCAGGTGGATGTTAGGGAACATGTAACTTACCGGAACAGCAAAGGGGGGAAAATGAGTTTATAGGAACAGTGTGGGGCATAAGCTTGCCCCAAACAGAAAATAAAAAAACATGGCCAAAGAAAGCGTCTGCGCAAAGACAAAATACCCGTGAAGCCAAGGTTTGCGTCAGGAGGGGAGTCTTGCACAGCAGCCCTTGGCTCCTTCCGGCAAATGTCTGCTCAGAGAGTGGCAGGGCCTGTGCCTGGGGAAGCTAGACCTTGGTCCTGCCAGCACCTTCAGCTCTGGCTCTTTGTTCAGAATATAAAAAGCAAGCTTTCACCGGTCTTCAACAAGACAGCGGCAAACTGTACGCCTGCAGGAAGCTGCACCAAATCCAGCCCAGGTCCTTGGCTAGCAAGGGTCACCATCACCTTCCCCAATAACCCCAGACTCAGTACTTTGTCTCGCCAACTACAAATTGACAGTGGGACACGTAATGTTTTGTCACCATCACTACCAGGAACACTATATCTAATGAGTTAAATAATAGTGTTATTAGCAGCCTTAACCAATATGAAAAGATTTAGAAGACACATACTGTACTTACTGAGGCCTCCAGATCCGCGCTGTTTAACAAGCTCCTGAAGGTCCGAGTGTTTATTCCAGTAACTTTTTATATATTTAAATATCTACTACATAATCCTTAAGGAGAAAAAATATAAATAAAACGGTAAAGGCAAGTCTGCTTTTCAGGAATGTTTTAGCTCCTTCATATTTCACATACACATCTATCAGTCCTCTACCATTCTAAAAATAGGTTAGGCAAGGTTAACCAGTATACAGCTGACCGCAGTATAGACTGGTAACATTTACCTGCGTAGCATGAAGTGGCAGCCATTTGTTACTAAAAATCATGGAAACCTGCAAATCTACCCTCTCGGCACTAGCGTGAACCCAATGGAAGGTGTGCACAAGCAAACTGAGCAGTAGCAACGGAGAAGCAAATATGCCCCAGGCACAGGATCTGACCAAACCACATTCTAAAAACAAATTGTACTCTGTCCCAAGGAGGCTGGGAAAGAGTCCGGGGGGGTAGGCGAGTGTGAGTGGGGAAACAAGGCTGCAGGAATGTACAGAGTGAGATGGGGAGGGTAAGAACACAAAATCCCAGGAGATCCATTCAGGGAAAGCCGACTGTTTCCCTGTGGTACAGGCGAGGATCTGGAGAGGCCAGGCTGCTCCGTCCCAAGTTGGAAATAGGAAGAGCAGCAAAGTCCTCGCCTTGCGTTCATTGCGTCATTCAGTGGCAGAATGTCCCTCAATCTTCTCTGCTTCCCCAAGGCCCAAAGTGCAATCATTGGCAATCCAGGGGCAGAGGCTTCAGCCCAGAGTTCCTTCAGCTGGGGTGGGGAGAGTGAGCATGGGCACAGCTCCATCTTATTGCCAGGACTGAGGAGGGAAGTTGCTTACTTCGGCAAGGTCCTGCATAGCCGAGCCCTTATGATTATATGTCAATTTGATCCGCATGCGCAGCTGTTGCTATAATAAATAAATTAAAAAAAAGACAAAAATTCACATGAGCAAAGCATGGGTTACATACAAAACAACATGGACATACGTTTTGTGGGAGGGAGCCAGGAGGCACAAGAAAGATCAGGAAAATAAGCAGGGACTTACTTTCTGGGGGTTGAGAACTTTAATGACCTGTGTGACACTCCCAGAGTTGAATGCTGGAAGGACATTACTGCTTGGGGAGAGGAGCTGCAGCTGGAACGTCTGGCAAAAAAAAATAAAAAAAAATAGAACAATTAGTTTCCAACTATATATGAACTACTGTTAAACATACCCCTACATTCACAATTGTGAGCTTTAGTCTGGCACACAGTGACTATAGCATGCCTATGTCACGGTCTGTGCTACCATCAGATTGTCCGCTACAAACCCGGCAGAATACAGAGATTAAAGTATCTCTACTAGCACCTATCATTTAAAAAATGCCCATGGGCAATGTATTTGGGAAGGTAGTCACTGATACATTCCGTCACTTTCATTGGATACCTTTGGTACTGCCGCCTGGAACACAAAGTCTGTCATTTCACTGTCCGTGCTGTTGGACGCCTGTGTCGTTATCACAGTCACATTGGAGTTTCCACCGGATCTCTCGAAAGTGAAGTCTATCTTCAAGCCATTCTTGTTGTATGCAGTGATGGGTGGAATACCTACAAGAAAGGAAAGATTAGTCACGGAGGTTTAGTTTGGTACAGGGAGGAGCGGGACACTCGTAATACAGTTTATTACTAAGTGTGCAAACAAACCAGAATACTTGTACCTGCAATGCCAGCCTTTTGTATTTAGAAGAATGGGATATTTAATGGAACCCAGGGCAGAAGTGTAAAGTGTTTCAAGGGAAAACTAGAGAAATGTAAGGAAGTCCTTATCTTATCATAATTCCACACATTTACACCAATGAAACAGCTGGTGCAAAGCATTTGTTTATATGTTTACTTTATAGCTGTATAATACTTTTCTTTGTACTGTATTGTTTGAACTATTTTTGCCCCCCAAAACACAAAAAAACGAGTCACGTGGAACACCGACCTGAAATATCATTGAACAGAGGCTGTGATGAGAGTCCGTCTAACAAGAGCTGAGGGGCCGGCATCTGAGGGATGGGAGCAGGAGGCCCTGTAAGATTTTTCACAAGTAACAACTTGTTAGTCAAGTCTTCAATGAATAAAAAGGGGATCTGAGGTCTTATTGTTGAGTAGCACATAGTTGACCTCATGTTTATAGAAAAACTAAAGTTCTAGCACTCACCACCAAGGTTTAGGTCTCCAAGAAGATCTAACAGTTCCCCTCCCGAAGATGACTGTTTAGGAGGAGGCGCTGTGGGAATAACCAGCTGAATATCGTTTCCTCCTAAGAGGTCTAATAAATCATTAGCCTGCAAGAAAAGGAAAAAGTCATAATACAGGCTGATTTAGAAATCATCAGCGGTCCACCGGAAGAGAAAAGTTGTTCAATGCTCTCCACCTAAATGGACAAAATTTAAGGTTTTTTGCTTACCTGGCTGATTGGCTGCTGGTTGGATGGAACTGGTTTACTTTCTGTTATTGCAAGTTCTGTTTCTCCGTTGGTTTGGGCCAAGTCTGTTGGTCCATTTGAGAGAGTTTTCTCCATGATGGGCATTCTCTCCAAAAGTGCAGACCTACAGAGAAACAACAGTCAGACTTCCAACAAGGAAGAGACACCTGTCACGGACATAAGAGCAGGTCCCAGCTTACCTCATATGGTCATACTTCTTAAACAAAGCATTGTATTCCACCGCTCTTTGCTGCAGCTCGACATCAATGCTGCTGCCGTAGATTGAAACCACCTTCTTTATGCGACTGCAGAGAACAAACAGCATGTTACTAATTTAACACCTAGATCAATAGCATAGTCTCGCCCCATCCTTTCCAAAGCAGCTTTTTGTCACAATAATTCTTTGCCATTTTCCCTCCCTCTTACATTTATTTACTTTATCACTGCATTCATATACTTACTTTACAGTGTTGTTGAACCTAGTGGAGTTTTTCATAATGGCCGTCAGGGCAAAGCCACGGGTAACTGATGCGGACATGTTTGAGATGAGAACGCTCTCTAAAATATCCAGAACTTCATCTTCTGTGACCTGAGATGAGACACAAGATCTTGAGACGTTCTACGTTTAAACCCACCATAAACTGTCCTCCTCAGAAACCTTTATTACCTGGATTGGCTCTTCTTCTTCACATTGTCCAGACACCAGCAGGTCTCCATACTCTCCTATACACCAGGAGGCCACCTGGACCAGCGGTTGCTACAGGGAACAGTGGTTGCATTTCAGAATCCCAACATTAACATTGTTGGTACTACACGCTCTGGGCAATTCCCGCACAATAAGGAAGCATACCTGAGATATGTCATCCACTAAAGCCTTGTAGAGCTTCTGTACGGTGTATTCGTGCATCTCTGAGCTATTGGTGATGAGCTGAATAAGATTTGGGACCGAGTCATCTCGTACATAACCTCCCGCCTAAAATACAAGGTGAGAGACAGATGCTGTCAAACTGCAAAGACTAAAGCAACAAAGCCAAAAACACTTTCAAATGAAAGATAATGTGAACCAGGAAAAGAGGGTAGTAAATGTGAGAAATCAAAGACTACTATATTTAATGTTATGCGCTTACCGTAGTGAGGACTCTCATAATAGTGTCTATGTGCCACCTTTTTGAAGGAGCATACCTACAAGAAAACAGATACCCAGACATCCCTTTAATTCACAGATACGGGTTCATTCATTCTCCCCCGGCGAGTTAACCCTTAGGGTGCTGGCTGTACAATTCCAACGTTCTTACTTTTCTGCAGCTAGGAAGATCCCAGAGGCACAGTCGGCTTTAAATTCGGGTTCACAGGAGTCCAGGAAGTATAGCAGCTCTTTCATCATCCCACGAATGTTGTTTCCGTTCACCAAAGCAAAGCTCAGCTCCATTGCGCGCCTAGACAATAGTGCAATAGTTAGAGGCTACTCCTAATACTGCTGCTACATTTAACTTGAGATACTTTTGCAGGACAGGTGTTGGTGTTGTCAGGTTTTAAAGTATCAGCACAGTGACAAAACTCAGCCGATGGATCACTCAATAATCATCATTCAACAGGGCCAACACCTTCCTTTCGATGCAGGTAACATCACTATGTGGACCTGGACTGAACCTGTTTTAGAGCACAGGTGCAAAAGTGCCCTAACTGTGAATACCACAAACTAGAGTAAGCAAAGTCTACAAATGATCTCAATAATAACTATGAAAACAATTAAGAAACATACAGTGGTACATTAAGGTGGCAGAATGGATAGAACGAGTAGGCCAGAAAGTTTTGATAAGTCTGCTATCTGTGTACTTCTTGAATCTGCTCTATTAATGTACATTTCTTACCGCTTAATAGACACGTCCAAATCTTTCAGACAATCCACAATGGTGCTGCGGTGTCTCTGTACTGCATTGTGGTCCGTTTGAACCGTCTTTAACAGGGAAGTCAAAGCCACATATCTGGAAAAGAGACATAAATCCTTTGCTTCAGCCAAAACGCAGCCCGGTTATAGGGTCTACCTTAATCAGCCACCTAGAATAGGAAGATCCTCCGCGAATACTCACCGGATATTCTTGTCATTATTTAATAAGAATCTTCCTAAAATATTAATAGCCAGTACCTGTAAAGAGGTTAACAAAACCAGATTTAAAGCGAGTTACAGGCAGGGGGTAGCACATGCAAAGAGGAGGAAGAAATATGGAAGTTTGTAACATGGACCAACAGTCACAGAGACAAAATACGCAACTTTACAGGCAAGACAGAGTAATACAGGTGGTGGTGGTGGTAGGGGGGGTTATGGCACCTAAATAATGGAGGTGAAGGACAGAAGAAATTACAGGTCGCCAGGTCAAATGTACAAGGGATCGGTGACTTGTATAACTGAATAGATCGGGATAGAACTGTTATACACACCCGCAGGCCACTTTCTGATTTTATATCCATAATTGTCAAAACCGTTTCATACAGAATAGCATTGCCAACGTTTTTACTGGTCTCAGTATTGGTTGCAACCTAAAAATTGAAAAACATTGTGCATTATAGTTGGCTTTGGCCCTTCCAGCCCTACCCTTCCATTACCCAAACCTCCAAAATCCAGGTATCTTAAGCCAGAGCTCTTTCTGATACAAAATTCACAAAGCCCCCTCTTGTGAATAGCAGCCACACCATAAGTACCACATGCCCCCTCTATTCTATTCACTGACACAGCCTTATCTCTGAACTTGTGCATTCAGCCTTTACTATTAATAGTGGATATTACCTCTATCAAAGTGAAGTTATAAATTGCAAGTCTGACAGACTGGGGGAGTAACTAACGAACGTTCCACTATGCACCAGAATTACTTTTTTTATACACGGCATCTCCTGACTTTTTAGACAGACACTGATTGCTCTTTATACATTGTCTCTTTATGAATTGCTAAACTTGCTCACCTGAGCCAAGATATCATTCATGGCTTCACTCGAGTCATCGTCATTTCTACCAAGGATTCTCAGAAGCCTTAATATTCGAACCTGTTAAGAAAAAAAGAAATAAAGCGTACATCAAGATTCAGTTGCAAAGCAGGCACATTTGAGAAGAGCACGTCGACAAATAAATGATTGCACATAGGAACAGGAGCAGCTTGTGCTTGTTTACTGGAGTCTCAGCACAGCGACAAGAAATGCAAAACCTTCGTTCCTCCACGTGCTACAGAGTAAAGTAACCCATAATGAACAGAGATCTCAGGCAATCAAAGGGAGTTAACTGTGGAAAAGCATGCATAGCAACTTCACCATAGCACAGGGCAGACACAAAAGGATAAGAGACTGCATAAGACAAACAAGCGTGGAGAGGAGGGTCAAATTTCTTCGGTCCGGTAACGCATAACACGTGGCTTTTCTCAATACCACTTACCTGCAAAAAGGGGTCACTGATGCCAGACACATCATGCTCTGGAGAATATCCGGACATAATGAGGTTCTTAAGTATTCGAACTAACTGAGGGACGAGCTGTAGGAAAAGCAGAATGTAAACTCTGTGGCTCGAACACAAGAAGGTAATAATACTGCCATGCTTAGAAATGGGACATTACATCCAGTCTTCAACCCAACCACACACAAGTACTATGACCAAAGCACAAATCAGACATGTACAGTACAGGCTGGTGAGGGCTGCATCCAACATAGGTTACAAAAACTTAAATAAAAAATGCTGATTGGAGACTGATCAAGCCAAGGCATAGACTGGTGCCAGCCTTATTAGATAAGGTGAGCACCGCTATACAAGCATCAAGGGTGGGTTTTAATCGCTAAAGATTGGTGTACGTCATAAAAAAAGCTTAGTTCTACCGACTACCGAACTGGTAAGTCAACACAAAGAAAACCAACAACTCTTACCTTTTCATTCTATCATTCAGCAGGATCCCAAGCAGACAGAACAAAAAACAGGAAGCAGGAGTTAGGGACACCGGTCGGCAGAGCACATGCTTTACTGCTCTGCGATAAATTAAACTTACAGAGCTCAAACAGGCAGCCCTGCTACCCGTCACTCAGATGTTACTTATTACTATAACTGTGAGCTGGAAAAGGGTGTCTATTTCATAAAATCATAAAGGCCAGCGCTGGGAATTATGAAACTGCTTTTCCCTGCAATAAATATATACACATATACACAGTTTCCTCAACCAATATCCCAGGCTCCTGTCTGTATGACTTTCTACTCAGAGGGACACAGGTGGCTATTTAATCAGCACAAGCCTGGCTCAGCGACCAACTGATCCCCCTGCGCTCATGTGACCAGACCCTGTAATAATCAGGAGGGCTTACACTGCTGCAGACATCAAAAGGTCTATTTTAAAGTGTTTGTATATACCGGAGTAGTGAGAATATTCTTTTCTCCTAACCAGTCACAACCCTGAACATGCAAATCAGTTATAGTGTACAGGACTACAGTGTAGAAGAACTACAATGTATGGGCAGACCAGAGCACATTGGAACTCTACCGTTATCGCTAATGCAATTACGCTACTCGAGCACATTGGTTTAGAAGCAAAAATCCAATTCCTACCTTCCTAAAGTGAGTGAGCATATCTGGGCTCCGCTCGCACATCTCTGTGAGGAGCACGACTGAGGTGTGAAGAACTCCTGTATTTATTAGAATAATAATAATAATAAAAAAATTACACACCAGGGTTAACACAAGCCTTCTATCATAATGGAATAGAACTGCATGGGCAAGATTGGGAGGTCTTCCTCACAACTCACCATGATTCTTCTCATTGAGCAGGTTCTTTGTTGCTGGTAAAAACATTTCCATGAGCTCGGGGACTTTTCTGATGACGTGAACAGCGCACAGAGCAGCCTATGTCGTAAAAAGAGGTTAAACAAGGAATCCGGCCAAAAAGGCGAGATCTGCCTCCAAAATTATTTAAAGGGCCCTACTGTAAAACAACAAACACAACATTGCATTCTAAGCCCTAGACTTAGGACATTTTATTTATTTTAAAAAAGTAGCACGCAGTTTGTCATTATCCGAAAGAACGTGTAGACAGGGAATGTAGCACATTTTAAATTAAGCACCTTTATTTCATAATGCCAGTAGTTGTGTATATTATTTATAATGACAGCATATGCATATCTGTGTGTATTTGTATTATCCATATATGGGTAGATGGGGACAAACATAACTATGGATACCTTTTTCCGTAGGTAAGAATTGGACGTTTTCAGTAGTTTTTCCACCTCTCCTGCCAAATCTCTGCACATTTCGGAGGATCCCATGCAGCCCAATGTACAGAGCGCCAACCCTTGCACATACTGAGTGCTATGATTCAGGTCACTAAAATAAAGGCACAAAGTATAGAACACATAATGATAGCGATGGGGATCAGCCAAAGAATCATAGCCATAGGTTTAAATATACAGAGTGGACTATCTTATGCCAGCGCAGTTTTGACCCTGAAATTGCAGAGCCAAGTAAAATAAATTAGTAATTTACAGTCCGATACTGTAATCCTGCACAATTCACCAATAGAACTCTACTTCAACCACCTGGGTAATGTAAGGACCAGTTACATTGGGCAGAGTGCCATGTTTCTTACTTCTTGATGCAGTTTGTCATCAACAAATGGACATCTTGTCTCTCATCCAAGAGAAGCATTGCACCGAGGTACCCAATCCGTTTATCTGTGAACTTCTGAGAGGCGATAAGCTTCAGGCACTCCAACTACGAAAAAAAGGACACAAAACACAGGAGCTTAATCACAATACTTGACACATTTCCCCATGCTAGACTCTTTAGACTGTTTACACATATTTACACGTGTAACCGTATGGGCATTCTTCCTGATAACAGTTGCACACATGAGAGCACAGTGAATGCGGCTGAGGCACACAAAAATATATATATATATATTTTACACAGTGTGCTAAAGCAAGGTATACCTTGCAATTCCTCAGTATCCTGCAGACACATTCTGACTTTCTAGTCAGAGGGACACAGGTGGCTATTTAATTAGCACATTTGACTGATTGATCCACCTGCGCTCGCGTGATGAGACCCTGTAATAATCAGGAGGGCTTACACTGCAGCTACTTGAAAGAGAGTTTGTATTCACCCGAGTAATGAGAATACCGTTTTCTCCTGATGAAGGTCACAACCCTGAACCGGCAAATCAGTTCTAGTGTAAAATACTGTAAAGCGTGTGCAAAATCCTCATTGTGCACTCGCACAAAGAGGACAAAATTGCCAATTGTCAGATAAATTAGTATTTAAAAGGAAAACATTGGCAGAACAGAAGAAATGTGTAACATGTAAATATGAGATCACAGAGTGTGGCTGCATGTAAGCAGGCTATGCATATGCTTTTACAGAGCCCCAGCGAGAAGATCAGCGCCTTTATGACATGAGCACAGGTGGGTTAATCAGCAGCCCACTGACCGGGAAAAGCACCTGTGTTTATGAGAAAGGCTCCTGAGAAGCCGCTGTCACCGATACGTTTTACTACCTCCGAGAACCCATGCAATAATAAGCCTTCAGCTCAGCGAAAACGTCCCCATGCTGTAATATGAGAAGTCTGTCCCGTGCAATGGCCGAATTCTCCCGTGCAATGACACATAGGGGTCTATTCATTAAAGCACCAATTGTCAAGACACTTTGCAGGAGCATTGCAGTTTTTAACTCTCTCACGTCACTATTCATTATAAGCAGCCAACATTAGCTGGATATTCAGGTTAGAAGGGCTGAGCAGGCCCTGTATAATGTATAGTTCAATGGTTGAGGTGAGAAATCTCACTAATTATACATTATACAGGGCCAGCCAAGCGCTATCCTGCAGAAGAAGCTGACTGGGGTTGGCACTCCATACTGTATAGTGAAGTCAAGAAGCTGAAAACCCACCTTGCCAATTCTCCCTTTAGTGAATATCCCCAGTGTATGGACAGAAATTGTACTCACCTGTCCAAAGTGAGCAGGGTACCCCAGCATATGCATGTACAGTAGCTTTGCCACATTGCGGCACCGATAGGTGTTGTCCTCCTCGCGGAATGATGAGCGAATTGCTGCACACTCCTTCTGGATCATCTCCCGCTCCTCCGCCTGTGTGCGCGCTGTCCGGATAGTCCGGATCAGCTCCCGCAGTCTGATAGGGGCCGGCATTCTCTGCACGAGACGCAAAAGAAAAACAGGAAATTAGTGCTGTATCGCAAAAACCAAAGAGACTCCCACAGGTTTCTACAGAGATATATAAATCAGCAGAGCAGCTAGAAGCTTAATGGGAACCCCCATATTCTGAAACAACGGAACCCTCGCTTACAAATACATGCCGAGCTACAGTATCCATCTCTCATCTCTCTCCGGCCATACTGGGAGTGTTACATACCACACTAAAACCTTGCAGTAATGATTATACTTCTCCTTAATCCCAATGATGTTTTTCTTTACTAGACAGCAAAAACCTCTTTCCTAAAGAGCTCCTCCCTGGAAACCGTTTGGGATTTCATTACCCGCTTCAGCCAAACCGAAAATACTGGTTTCCTATTTTATCAAGTGGAATGCCGGTCATAATGGTTTCCTAGACACCATTTCTTTCGAGAACCGTCACCGCGTGTAACCCGATCAGCACACAGGAGTTACCCAGCCAAAACCTCACCGCCTTTCACTCACACTCTCGCCGGCCGAGCGACAGCCCATTTGCCGAGGAGGGGAGGAAAAAGGCATGCACCGATCAATACTTTATGATCAATAGTGCAACCTGTGCAGTCATACTTTTATTAGGATATCACGTCAGACACTTCCTATTTTTTTCTGCTGTTTCAATGTTAAAGAAAGGCCCTTTTCACATGGGGAGTCTCTGATAATTGGGACGTTTAATTAAAAGAAAGAATGTTTAATGATGGAGATGCAGTTGATAGGTAACGAAGGCTAGAATAGTCTGAGAAGGAACAAAAGACTCAGGTCAGACGCGTTTTCCAGAGGTTGTAATGTAATCCACGCGATGCATTCAAATGCCAAGGCAGTAAACTATCGTTACCCTCTCCATAACCACCAAAAGGCTTAACTTCACGTAATCTGTTTTGAGAGATAATTCCGACATAAAAAAAAAAGTATATAATATAAATATGTAAACAAAAATCAAATATTACCAGTTCCTCTCTCTGTGAATTCCGAATTATTATTATTATCTCACTAAATTACTTGTCAGAATGAGTGCAGTGAGGGGCTCTGGAGTACTTATGCAACCCCCACTGGCTGACCATTCAAGATACCCACTACTCTTAGTTCTCCATTAAACAATACATATAAATCAGTGAATTGTCTTATGTGACACGGACCTCCGCTAAGAATGTAGTTATGTTTTGTAGACTACGTCTAGACTGGGATTTGAGTAAATTTTGCCAAGCAGGCATTTCTAATCAAGGTCTTTCAGGGCATGCAGGACACCAGTGGGTCCACTCCTAGGGTCACCCACTCGCTGTGTCTGCACACACTCAAATATAAAAAAAAAAAAAGGGAAATTAATAGTTTTCACCGTAAATCTCTCCTTTGAAAAAAACAACAAACAATACAATAACAAACTTAATGGAGAGCAAACAAATTGTTGCAAAATGAAAGAGCCCTGTTATTGTTTTGTTAATAGTTAAAATATTATTCTTTTCATTGGAAATATTTTCATCTAACAAGCTTTATCTCTCTTATTCCTGCCAAAAGAAACCTAAATTTTGATGGCAGATAAGATGAGTAAACATACCGCCAAAGAACTTGCTGTCTCGTCTTCAATGCAGTCTGTTAAATCCTTGGGATTTTTCATTTTTACTTTATTTTTTTAATTGCCTGCTCCTAGCACTTAGTCTCTATTTTTCTTTTCTGTAGTACAGTTCTTAGAGAACAGAGACAAAGAGCAGGTGCAGGGACAGGCGACACCAGGGATGTGAAGAGGAAAAAAGAATGGATAGACGGTCTAGAAAAGAGGGCAATGGAGCAAGAAAAAGAGAAAACATCCAACAAATCAAGAGGGGGGTAAAAGAAAATATGAGGGAATTAGCCTATTGCTGTGTGCATTCCACAGGGGCTCAGACGTCACATGATCACAGACCCAACATCCAGCAAAAGACCTGCAGCCCAGCGGGGAAGAATCCAACGCACAAAGCGCTGCCTCCCCCATCATCCCCTCAGCACCAGTGAGAACACAGCTATGCCCTTCATCGCCGCAGGCAGCTTCTCCCCGCTGCCCTGCCGACTGTTACAAAACGCAAGATCTGTTTACCAAATCCCGTAAGGCCGTCGAGTCTCAAAGAGTAATCTTGTTTTTTTAACATTAACAGAAAGCGGCATGCCTCGTCTCCATGGATCAGTGCCTGGAACGCTACTTCGTAACCCTGTCATGAAAGCAGCGTAGCTACACTCGTATCTTTAAAAATAAAAATAAAAAGAACAAACGCACACCCAAGCCTTTCATCGGTTCCTGAGTTTGGCTCGTCAGGGGAGCTGGCACTTAAATGTCCTGTATTCTCAAAATAACATTTCTTACAGCTCAGGAACCCCTTATACATTCATACAAACTAATTAAATACAGGAAGATGCCGCGGGGAACACAAATGGACCGTTCTTATTGCTTTATTCTTATTTCACACCTTTCTATTACCTACGGCTACCTGTTTTTAAGGACAGCTTTTGCCTCCGCCTGACCCTTCTGACACAAACCTGGCTCCGAACACTTTAAGACTGGCATGTAACTTTTTCTACTTAATATCGCCATATATGTGGTTCAAGGTTCTTAGACAAACATTAAGCTTGTTCCTTTAATAGTTTCTTAAATCCTGCATAACTTCGACCTATATCCGATATACTTATGTTACACACCTGAAGCCTCCAGGCCAGACCACATGTAAGCGATCCCTAATGCATGTCGCGATATAAATAGCAATAACCAAACGGCTCCCTCCTCTAATTTTCCTTCAACAGTTACTGCCCTCCACCCCGCTCCAATCTACAATACTGCCAATCACACTCCTCTCTGTTGCTCGCATTTCTTACCTGGCTGCATTGATTTCTCTTTTTGTCCTATATTTGTCCGGCTTTAGACTCTCCTGTTTATTGATCGATACATCAATGACACGTCTGTGAGTCACCTATGGAGACCCTCCACCCTTTAAACATCTGTAGAGAATCACCGCCTGGTCTAATCGCATCTGATCCTAAGCAGAGAGGCTTCTTGTGTGACGACGAACCAAGTCCACCTAAAGCCTTGCTGGACGCCTCTATAATGCCGGGAAATTAAATGGAGCTGAATACCTGGTTCCTCCCAAGCCAAGTCTGGCCACATCCACTTGCCCAAGTTCTAGATTGCCTCTCACCAACAATATCTTGCTTCTAACATTACACGTTTCTACCATCAATCCTGTCTTCTCCAACACTTATGGATATCCATCTCCCAGACCTGTGTTACTAACCCCTCATCATAAAAAGTCTAACCGAAAGACGATGCTCCATCATCCACATGGCTCTCACGCCCCTCACCACCACCTATGTTACCACCTGTGCCATCTGAGCCCCCAAAATTCACTCTAATCCCATATTCTGAGATATATATAGAGATATATATCTATATATATGGCACTATACTATGACATTGCATCATATTCTCATGATACCTACATCACTTGCACCAATTTCCAGAAGCCTCACCAGGTAACAATATGTTCATCGCCAATTACATTCATGCCACTTGCAAGCTTTCTGAGCTCATTCACGGACATTATTCCCCTTATGGTTCTCATTTTATTCTTAACATGTCCCAGGGGTCTTAGCGACCTCTGCCTTTCCTATTTAATTTCTCCGAGTGTCTTTCTGGACAAACCGCGACAACGATTCACTAAGGATACAAGATATCGGTAACGGTAAAATATTACGTATTCGCTGCAGTAAGTGAAATAAAACGCTTTTTGGTTAAAAGGATGCGACCTAAAGTAAACTTTCTGTTTTTACATCTGCTCAGGTAACCGCTGCAGCTGGCCTACAATAACAAATGAAAACTGTCTGGGGTAAATAAAGCATTCTGGAGATAAGAATCTCGTTAGAACGTTAGACGCTGTATATTTACACTTTCTACAGTTTATTAGAAGAGCCGCATGTTCCCAAGAAAGATTTTTATATCCCGTTAAAGATTTGACAACGTGTCAAACGCCCCCCATTAACCACATGAGCCTTTCCCCAATCGTTCAGATCTTGACCTGAAGCCCACGAGATTAGCATCCCTTTGGTACTCTGATGTCAGCATGATGTCAGCCTCACCGCCCCCTCCGGGGCACCTGAGGTCCACAAGACATCATTCAGCACCAGATAAAACTTAGACTCAAAGGCAGATAAACGGTTAAAATCGCTGCAAGGAGGAAATAAAGATAAGAAAGTGAAGTCAGCTTTCTGAATAACACATCCTGGTTTATTACATAATTCATGCACTTACCCCACCAACACTCAGTGAACACCTAGTGCTCCCCCGTTGTAGCTATTATTTCTGCCCCCGTCCACCATGTCTTTGCCCCTGTGCTCGGGGGTATAACCGAGGCTTCTCTGCTGTCAGCCCCCGGGGTCCGGGGGAGCTCAGTCCCATAACCCTCCATGCGTGGGTTAGTAACGTCACAGCCCCTGCAAGCTCAGCTGTTACCGAGGCCTGACAGGCGCTTCGGGTTTCATTCAGACACCTTGCCCCGTCTCCCCAGGACACGGCCCCTGCAGAGAGAGTCCGAGGGCCAACCTGTAGGGCCCTTCCGCCTGCACACCGGTCTCTCCCGCCCTCAGCTGCGAGCTCCTGTATCGGAGCCCCCGAGACCGCTCTCCTCTACCTCAATAACTACCCGAGAGGCCTCCGCCTTTTGGCCCAAGTCACCAAGGTGCCCTACCTACCACCCAGTGCCACTGTCACAGCCCCCAGCGCCCGCTCTCACCGCCCGGTGGTGCTGCTCTTTCCTCGGCTCCGGGACACCCAAAATGGCGGCTGTTGGGCCGCAGTACCGCGGCTGCGCGGAAGGATCCCGTCAGGGCCGATTCCGTAAATCCGACCAACGGTTTTATGACACGGAGTCACTGACAAGTAGCCGTCCGGGAAGCCCCGCCAGTCAAAATGATGTACGGAAACCAAGGTATGGCGGCGGGCCGGACCTCTTTGCTTTCGGCGGAGGAACACTAGTGAAGTGTCAAGGGCTGCCAGTGATGACGTCAGCTCAGTGCCCCGTCACTGCCATACCCGGAAGCGAGAGAGGGCGGTGCCCGTGAAGTCACAAGCCACCTGACACCACCACCCAGGGGCCGGGCGGCGTGACGTCACGGGCACCTGTCATTGAGGGTCACCTCTTGCCTCGGTTGCGACTAGTTCCTATCCGGTAGAAGGACCGTGTCCTTTACAGGGATAGGAAATAGCTTGCTCAGTGTGTGTGAGCTATTTTCTATCCAGCAAAATTACCTTTTGCCCCCTAGTGGTCAGGTCCTGTACAGGGATAGGAACTATCCAACTCATGGAAAGAGAGCTAGTTTCTATCCCTGTAAATGACCTTTTGCTCCATCGTGGCCAGGTCCTGTTAAAGGATAGGAACTAGATGGTTCATGGTGAGAAATCTATTTACCATCCAGCTTAAGGACCCTTATCTCTCCAGCTCACGCAGGTCCCTTAAAGGGATAGGAACTAGACGGTTCATACTGAAAAATCTAGTTTCCATCCAGCTAAAGGACTTTTATACCATCAGGTAACAATGGTCCTTTACAAGGATACAATATCTAGTTCTTATACCGCAAAGGGACTCTTATCTCCAGCTCACGCAGGTCCCTTACAGGGATAGGAACTAGACGCTTCATAGTGAGAAATCTAGTTTCCATCCAGCTAAAGGACTTTCATACCAAGGATAACAATCCCTAGTTCTTATAGTGCAAAGGAACTCATATCTCTTGCTCACACAGGTCCCTTACAGGGATAGGAACTAGACGGTTTACGGTGAAAAATCTAGTTTCTATCCAGCTAAAGGACTTTCATACCTCCAGCTCACGCAGGTCCCTTACAGGAATAGGAACTAGACGGTTCATAGTGAGAAATCTTGTTTCCATGGTCAAAAAGGCAAGAAACAAAAAGGCAGAAACATTGTCTATTAGATTTTATTTAATCTAACGCGGTTTCCTAACATACCCATAGATATTCCTAATAATAATTGTTGTGTTAATGGTTACCGAAGTGTCCTTTTTATAACTCCAATTGTCTTCCATCTGTCCTGGATTCACACCTTAACCCTGTGTGGTCCCTAATCACCTGAGCAGGAGAAAGACACAACCAATGGCGCCTTTCTTGGATATTCTCCCTTGTGTATGGCGGTCCGACACACACAGCTGAGCTGTTCCCACTGCCTTTGCACTTGTCCGCTGCACAATACTCCGTGGGCAACAGTTTATGCCTGGCTCCTATTCCAAAAAGCCGCCACCGTGAGGACGTAATCTATTAATCTACCCATGTCACTTAAAAGTTAATGTTTTGTGAGTGGTTGAGATAGACTGTAGAAGAAGAAAACAGTATAAACATCTAGTTAAAGAAAAAAACAAACAAAACAACAAAAAAAAAACCAACTGATTTTTAATTGCAATTCCAGATATATTACATGCGTTATGTTAATTTACCGTATTTTTCGCTCCATAAGACGCAGTTTTTTTCCTCCCAAAGTAGGATGAAAAATCAGCCGCGTCTTATGGAGCGAAGATGCATGCAGGCAGGCAGGCAGGGAGGGGGGGCAACGATATACCGTATTTATCGGCGTATAACACGCACTTTTTTAACTAAAATCCGGAGCTTAAACCCTACCTGCGTGTTATACGCCGATAAATCCGGGGTCGCAACTGAGGCAGGCGGCGGCGGCCGCCAGCAGAGGAGTCCTGGATTTCTGCCAGTCAGGGGGGCCCAAGGGGTGCCGAGCGGTTGCTGAAGACAACCGCTCGGCAACTCTCGGGCCCCTCTGCCTGACAGATATACAGGAATCCTTTGCTGGCGGCAGCCGCCGCCACCGCCGCCTGCCTCAGCGCTTCAACTCCTGTGTTGGAAGCGTTTGTCTCGGGTGCCGGCGCTTTACGCTGGGCGCCGGCATATGACGTCATACGCCGGCGCTCAGCAGTGAAGCGCCGGCACCCGAGACAAACGCCTCACGCTTCCAACACAGGAGTTTAAGGTAAGTGACCGGGGCGGGGGGGGGGGGGAGATCCTGAGAAGGGGGGGTTAGGGAGTTAGAGGGGAGATCCTGAGAAGGGGGGGTTAGGGAGTTAGAGGGGAGATACTGAGAAGGGGGGTTAGGGAGGGAGGTCTTACTGTGTGTGTCTTACTGTGTTTGTGTGTGTGTGTCTTACTGTGTGTGTGTGTGTGTGTCTTACTGTGTGTGTGTGTCTTACTGTGTGTGTGTGTGTGTGTGTGTGTCTCACTGTGTCTGTGTGTGTCTTACTGTGTCTGTGTGTGTCTTACTGTGTCTGTGTGTGTCTTACTGTGTCTGTGTGTGTCTTACTGTGTGTGTCTTACTGTGTTCATAGCTTATTCAGTTATTGTAATAAATATTTTAGCCCATTTTTTAGCTCAAAATATTTTTTCCTTTTTTTTCTCCTCTAAAATCTAGGTGCGTCTTATCAGCAGGTGCGTCTTATAGAGCGAAAAATACGGTAATTATTCGTGAACATATATTATTAGTATTACTATTATTTTGAAACATATACAGCTGTTGCTTTATTTTATCACATTCTCATATACATTGTGAAGGTCTCAATTACAGACATGGCATTTAGTCTATAACAAATGAGTCTATTCACTAAAAAATGATGTGCAGGAGAGTTGAGCGGAGGCGCGAGAGACGCACTTACTGGAACAGAGAGAGACAAAGCGAGACACACTCACTGGCACAGAGAGAGACAGCGAGACACACTCACTGGAACAGAGAGAGAGACTGACTGGCACAGAGAGAGAGAGAGAGAGAGAGACACATACACTCACTGGCACAGAGAGAGACACATACACTCACTGGCACAGAGAGAGAGACACACTCACTGGCACAGAGAGAGAGAGACACACTCACTGACACAGAGAGAGAGAGAGACACACTCACTGGCACAGAGAGAGACACACACACACTGGCACAGAGAGTCTGAGACACTCACTGGCACAAAGAGACACAATCACTGGCACAGAGAGAGACACAATCACTGGCACAGAGAGAGACACAATCACTGGCACAGACAGACAGAGAGAGAGAGAGACTCACTGTGGATTATTTCACAGATTCAAGTTTTCTTCTGCCTCCATAATATTCTGTATTTTCAGGAGTTCTGTTAAAGCTTCATCCTCACATCCCATGTTATTGAAAAAGAAACAGCAGCCCAGCACAGCCCATCTACAGTCCCGCGCTGCTGCTTCTTCTTTTTCCTGTAGTTCTTTGTATCATGTGACCAAACAGTCACATGGTCTGCTGACATCACCAGAGTCCTCCTACTGGGTAGGAACTAGCCGCTACCCTGTTGGAAAGTCGGAGGTGGCGTACCCCGCAGATTGGTGTCTGTAATGGAGGGCGAACAATGCAGGTCGGTCCCGCTAAAGTCACGTAATGCCTCACAGTTCTCCCCTCACGGTGCATTTTAAGGGTGGGAAACTCTGAATACCCCCCGTGCCCCAGCCTGCCGTCATTATATTGCCCTGAGGGCAGTTCTGCAGATCCTGTCTGACTTGGACCTTCAGTTCTGGAAACGTATCATATCTGGTGTCACTTTACTGTGCACAGCGGCGACTCTAGAAACAATATATAGGGGGGGGCACACAAGATACCACAGTCAAACTGGGGGGCATTAATAATTTCCACCATTAAATCATACCACTGAAAAAACACACACACACACACACACACACATATATATATATATATATTGCCAAAAGTAATGTGCTATGGAATGATACTTTTGTTATTGGACAATACAATACTTGATCATTCAACATGGGAAGCCTGAAGACACAATTTAGTACGACTAATCCTTGTAAACCACACAATACCTTAACTTTTCCACTAAATGATTTCAGGGCCTAATATTAGTCCCTGCTGCCGATAGATATATATATAAATATATATATAAATATTAGACCCTGCTGCCGATAGCAGGTATAGATCAACACATTAACACACAAACCCAGCTTTGCATGTATAGATCAATTGAAATTCACTTGTGATCTCAGCACTGAAGGTATATATCAAATAAACAGAATCAGACATACAAATCCTGTATTTGCAGGTATACAATAATAATATATGAAATGTAGCATTGCAGGTATAGATCAAATCAATACATGGAAACAGCACTGCAGGTATTAATCAACTGAACAAGACATACAAACCCTGTATTTGCAGGTATACATAAATAATGTATGGAAACATAGCATAGCAGATATGGATCTACAGAAGAACACACAAACCAAGCTTTGCAGGTAAAAATCAATTGGAATTCACATAAAAACACGGCATTAAAGGTATATTTAAAACCCCCTAAATTACAGGGATAGATCACATAGAACCTGGCCAGCACCCAGATAACACACACAAGATTTGCCATCTTTGTCCCATATACACCCTGCCTGTGCCATCCTGTTCCCCAAGGCTCAAACATCCTGCTAGTGCCATCTTTGCCCTTCCACAATTATACATCTATGATACACACAAACACATTAACTCATGCTCTCCCTTATTCAGACAAATCATCCACATATTAACTCATGCTCTCCCTCATTCAGACAATTCATCCATTTTAAGAAACTACACCCCTTGGAGCTTCAAATGAGGGGCTACATGTATTTCTAGGACAAAAGTTGAGTGCACAAATAATGATGGAATATGTCTCTTTGGCTTGCGCACTCCAGGTTTGTACTAGAAACACATGCAGCCCCTCATTTGATGCGCCAAGGGATGTCGTTTTTGCAAATGTGTACTTTTTGTGCCATAATTTAACTTCCTACGTGAGCAGTAATGCCACGTCAAGGCTTCAACCCTAATTACTGATCATTCACACGCCTTTCATATCTCCATTCACTCACAGAAGCACACGTCATTCTTTCCATACATTTACTCACAGTAGCACACACCATTCTTTCCCCTTACAATCCCAAAGAAATGATGGTAAAGGGAGAAGAAAAAATCACTTTTACAGCAAAAATAAGTTTTGCAGTAAAAATGCCAGGCGCTCCAGGGATGAGATGGTTACTCACGTACCGCACAGGCTAAATGGCTGATTTTAATAATATTTGCAGTTCATCAGGATTTCAAAAATTGCCTCCCTCTACCGTTGGCTAAATTTAACCCCATGATCAAAGGGATCATGGGATTAAAAATTAGTATCGGCCATTTTTAAAAAGGGAATGTGACTTTTTATAGCTATATGATCGCTGTGGTAACATTGGCTACCACAGTGATCATTTAGCTAGAATACTTCAACTTTTTTTTTTTTTGAAAGTTAAACTACTTTATGTTTAAATAATTTAATTTGGGGGTCTCTAGGCAATTTTGATCTTTTTTTATCTGCCTTTAGAGACCCCCAAATCATTTTTTTTACATTTTTATTTTTTTTAACTTAATATTTTTTGTTCTTTTTTTACAATCTATATACCGTTGTAAAGGTGAGGCGATTACCTTTCCAATGGTATATGTTGGGGGTATGTAGCTGCTTAGATGCCTGAGATACAGGCATCTAAGCAGCATGCCCCCATACCTCTTTAACTGACAATTGTCAGTTGTTAATAAAGTTGCGTGGTGACGTCATCGCGTCATTGCGCGAGACGTCACCGGGCAGATCGGGTGGCCCCGGTGATGCCCTTCAGTGTGAGGGGCAGATCGCCGGGGTAGGTGGTGATGGAGGTCCACAGACCTCCATCAAGGTAAGATAGTGCTAGTGACGGCAAGGTGCCGTTGTTAGCACCTGACTGGGACTGCTAGCGACGGCACCATGCCGTCGTTAGCAGTCAAGGACTGTCCTGGGTGGTTACAAATTCGGCGGGGGAGCAACAGGGGGGGCAAGGAATAACCTATTGCCCCCCTGTAGCGACGCCACTGACTGTGCAATAAGACAGCAGTTGGCTATGACAGGGGTGACCGATACATACGGCTTCAGTATCATTTATTTGCCGATCATCATCCTGCGTGCTGGAGTTTTGCACCTAATACTTGAAATCACATTATTATTATTCAAGTTGGCCGCGTGTTAGTTAGTACGGCTAGGAATTTCACCTATACGTTGCGCAGCTCTGCAAACTATAAATCAATACTACTGTACTCTGAGGGTGGTAGATTAGTGGAAAAGCCACCCAGCAGAAGTGGTAGAGACCAATGCTGTGAGAGAAATTAAACATTTATAAGATCGGTATATGTCTTCTGAGCCTGACGAAACCAACGACTGATTAATATTTTTATAGCAGGAAACTTAAGCAAACTAGATGGCCCGATGGATCTGATCTGCCGGCTAATTCTGTGTGTCTAATTTAAAAATGATTGCATAAGGCATTCGTTTGGCGTACGTGATGTCATTACTGCATGTTTGTATCCACTTCCATAAACTCTCTTTATGGTCATTATAATTGGAGATAGTAATGAAGCCATCGCATTGTATATTTATTTTATCGTTAAAGGCCGTGGACTGCCGATGAGATCGCTGCTTTGAGTTATGAACATTACAGAACCAAGCTACCTAAACAGGGGCTGCCAGACACAAGCAGGGAGTGGACCCTCCTGGCAGCTGTTATACAAGTAGAACTCACACCGGAGAAAGGCGCGACTAAGAAAGGTACGGCTGTCACTTTAGTGAACAAAATGTTACTTCGCGTCCTGGCGAAGCTTTCGTTTACAGACAGCCCTCTGACTTAATCATTCTGATGTCATTCGGCTATTAGATTGTTGTTGCCGTATTTAAAAGATTGAATGACTCAATAGTGGATGCAGTCGCGTCTGTGTAAACTGTTTGGAGGCAAGACTTTTCTTTAATGCATCTGTCAAATCTGTGAACAAAAAGGCGATTATGCCATAAAGTGTGCTGCCTCCCACCTCAAATTATTTTAGTGCTTTAAAATAAGCCAACGACGCAGCTGCTGTATCTAAAGTGCAATTCAGTTTCTACATAGGGGCAAGATTTTGCCCCCGTTGTGGCGCAGCATCAACCCCGTTAGTTATCTGAATGTGCAGAAGTGCCAATGGGACTATTGAGTATACAAACCCCATTCATTCTGTGGAGCCGTACTACCCAATAGCATCCACTAGATGGTGCTCTCACAGAAGGAATGCCTTTATGTGCTTTTAAGATAAAGAATAATGTAATCATTTATTATCATCGCTAGCAGATTCCATAACGATATTGCAATAGGGGACAACGAACCATTAACATTTACAGTATGCAAAATTGACAATACTATTAACATCTGTTAGTAGCATAGAAGATCTGTATTTGATTATAATTGAGGGTAATAAAGAGATGTTTGGGAGTAGAGAGATTGACCAAATTTATATTTTTGGACCATTTCTAATATTCTGCCAACTAATTAAATTTTTTCATCCAAAATCATTACTTCGATATCATTAAGCTTTTTAGCACATTATTATATATATATGTGTATATTTTGTTTTGATTAATATTATTTAGTTAATATTAAATTTACTATGTTTAACCTTTTTTCCCAATTATAGTGGTTGCTATGGGAACTGGAACTAAATGCATTGGGCAGTCAAAGATACGCAAGACTGGTAAGGACTTCTGTTTTACAGCATTATGCCAGTAGGAGTTGTTTAATGAATACAGTACTTCTCTGATTTTATTAGTGAACATTTATAATGGCTATAGAACTGAAATTTAGAGTTGCACAGGTTTTTTTTGCTGTATTGAACACTCCTAACCTGCCTCTGTCGTAGCACTGGGATTTGATGACCACAAATAACACAAAGTGGTCTCATAAGCAGATTGCTAGGATGATCAGACCTATTGTCAAACTTTGTAGGAATCACTTCTTATATGTAGGAAATGGAAAAGGTGTGTGTGTATCGTACAATAATATACAATATAACAATATTTTGAATTGTCTATATATTTTTTTTTATCGGTTTTACATGGCACATGACGGTGAAGTGCCTATTGTCTTTAAAAATGCTGTGTAGACATAAAACATTTTAGAACGCTGGCCTCCAATTCTCTTCAGCTTCATATTAACAATCTAATTATTCTCGATGAGGGTCGGAAGCATCTTGTTCCGATGTATATTCTGTAGAAAATTGGGCTCGCAAAATAATAAGAATAACAATAATGTAATCAATTTGTAGCCGTCCATGTATGAAGTTTTTACTCATTCTGTAAACAGTGTCTCAACAAAAAGGTGATATTTGTTAACATTTAGGCTAGGTTTCCACTTGGCTTTTTTTTTCTAAAAACGCCCAATAGCGCCACCTGGCGTTTTTTTTTGTGAAAAAACGCTGCAGCCAGATGTTAGCTGTTCTTCAATAGGAAATCGCAGAATGCCATATCCACTTGGCGTGTTTCTGTTTGGCGTATTTCCAGTCCTCTTTGGCGTTTTTCTGCTTTTTTGGGCTCTGTGGCAGTTTTTCAAAATCGCAGCATGTTGACGCTCTGGCGTTTTTTGCAAGGAAATCTTGGCGTTTTTCTCCAATAGAAGTCTATGGGAGAGAAAAAACGCCATGAAAAAGCTATGTGGGTTTATTGCCTTGGCGTTTTTCATGGTGTTTTTTCCACAGTTACAATGCAGAGGATGGACCCGGTATCTGTGTGTCCTATGAGAAATAGGCTGGAAACAAACAGTTTCACACAAAACAAAGTTCATATTGAATTTTACACCATTTGGAACAAACATGCCATTACAAACAAACATACGCGACGCATCAACTGGATCCTGCGTGCCAAAAGCAACAGCAAACAATTTGCACCATCATTTGGGGCCAATCTTCCTAGAGGAGCAGACATTCGGAATAAAGCATGCCTTACAAACCACAGAAAAGTGACAAAAGGGTCCGCCGGGGCGTTTAAGTAGAACTCTACCAAGGAAATGGCATCAGGAGGGGGCAGATACTTGCCATTTATCCTAATCCCTTCTAACTTGTAAAGGCTGGAAAAACTGCCTAAGGTCAAAAAAGCAATTTCCACAGAAAGGCTGAAACGCCAGAAAAAAATCCAGAAAAAACGCCAAAACGCAGGTAAATGCAGTGGCAGTTTTCTTGGCGTTTTTCATCAAGAAAAAAACGCAGGACAAAAACCCAAGTGGAAACCTAGCCTCATGATGGCACTCAGAGCAGTGCATGTACTAATAGTGGGTGATCCCCCTATGGCCTTTCAGTGGTGCAAGAAAAAGGACATTTGAGCAGAAAAGCACAGCTCTTAAAGTTAATTTAATAAGAGTATTTGTCTAAACTACCCCGTGTTTTATGAAGTCTGGGTTCACAACATTCCCTCAATAAAACCTGCATTTTTCCTTTTCTCGTGTAGGCGATGTTTTACAAGACAGTCACGCAGAAATAATTGCAAAGAGGAGCTTTCAGAGGTAGGAATTCTTTATTGTGCATCATTATTATTCGGGCTTGATGAACGTCACGGAAAATGAAAGACAATATTGTTAGACTAGGAGAGAGAGGAGGAGATTAACGACAAACCATCTATTGACAAGATAACAAGCTTCTGCGTTCTTGTTAGTATTACATTTAATTCCTTTTTATTTTCTAGATGTTTGGAACCCATTACGATTACATATTTGTATAAAGTTCTTTAATGTGCTGAGCATCAGGGGAGAGTCATCTCGTCTCTGGTGTCTTCTTTTGTCTCAGGAAATCTCTACCATTGATGACCTCCATGTTCTTGCATTTTTTGCACCTATTATATTGTCATTTTACTATTAAGCTGATGGTTGTTTCTTTGGGCAGGTATCTCCTACACCAACTATCTTTGACAATGTCAAAGGTCCCAGACTGTGTGTTTATTCCGGGTTCTGAAGAAGGGAAATGGATATTAAAGCCAGAGATCTCCTTTGTGTTTTTTACTAGCCATACCCCATGTAAGTATTAGTTAGAAGGGTAATTTAATACCCTATTGTGCTCTGTCAATAATTATGGTGCATTGTCTTTTGTTTATTTCTTGGTGATTAAATATATCAAGTAACTTTTCTTGGGCTAAACCGCCATTCATGCAATGCTCCATGGGATGCAGTGACGACATCTCCAACACAATGGGAAGGTTTCACGTATGCACGAGGTATTGACATTGCTTCTCCGTATGACTACTTGCCTTGTAAAATGAATTTGATTCTCCTTTTTTTTTTTTTTACTTTAGGTGGAGATGCCTCCATAATACCTATGCTTGCCATTGAGGATCAGCTTTTTCCAACAATAACATCAGAGAGTTATGGAGAAAATCCAGGTGACACCATCAACGTACCCGGCCACTACAAAAGGAAGAGGAATGGTGACGACCTCTGTACCACAAATAAGAAGTTCAAACGTGATGATGGAGAGACGGCAAAAGGGGCTGAACCTCCTCACCAAGAAAACAAGGTTTCTGATCCAGTGCCCTTGGCGGTAGCGGATGTGTACAGGACTGGGGCAAAGTGTGTCCCAGGAGAGACTCAGGACAGTCGTAACTCGGGGGCTGATTATCACTGCGTTGGGGTTCTCCGGATCAAACCAGGCCGCGGGGACCGTACTTTGTCGATGTCGTGCAGTGATAAGATGGCTCGTTGGAATGTGCTTGGCTGCCAGGGAGCTCTCCTCATGCACTGCCTGCAGAGGCCTCTCTATCTGTCTGCGGTTGTGGTCGGAAAGTGTCCATTCAGCCAAGGTGCTATGGAGCGAGCTCTTGTCAACAGGTAATATATGGACCAAAATGCACTGTGCCATATTATTATTTATTAAGTTCTACGCACAGAACACAGGTCAGGGAGCGTGACTTGACCTTTTTCTTATTTTTCAGGTGCCTTAACGTGGCATCACTGCCAGAGGGATTTCGGATAGAAAAGGTGCAAATCTTGCAGTCAAAATTGCATTTTCATCATGGAAGAGATGCGCTTATGGAAAAGGGCTGCACCAGAAAACTTGTTCCATGCGGGGCAGGTGAGACAATCTTTTGCTGGCCATCGTATTTAAGCCCAAAATAGTATCAAATTCTCACCTGACACCCAATCAATATCATAATTAACACAGGATTATCCATATAACGAGACGGGCCTTTTACCGGATCCTTGTGTCTGCATTTGGAGAAGCATTTGGATAATTGCTAAAGATGCATTTCCTCAGGTTTTTATCCCAGTACATGCGCAGAAAGGCCTTCACAGTCTAGCAGGTTCTTCCCTGGCACTCTTTACCCTCTCTGTGGGTTATTACTATCACACAGTCTCTCCATCTTTCGGTTTGACTAATATTGTCATAGTGGTAATGTGCAGCATTAACTGCGTATTAAGGGTTAGGTTCTAGCCCTTCTTCTAAGTTTATGTAATTGAAGACAAGACTTTTAACTCATTAAAACTGAGCAAACATCAAAAGAATGGTCTTTCGCTTGCTATTTAATCTGGAAGCTGGCAGTTATACAGCTATTATTATTTAACTGGAGTCCTGCAGGCTGGATAAAACTTCAGATTTTTTTTTTTATTTTTTTTTACTTTTCTATGCAGATAAATATATGCTTATCCTTTTATGTTCCATTTTTTTTCTTGTTACATGCGCCCTGTCCTAGAATGTCAATCAGTTTTACTTCCTTTGGCAGCCTGACTCTCTTCAAACATTTTCTGCAGCTGTTAGCTGGAGCGCGGTGCCACACCAGCCGCTAGACGTCACGGCAAATGGCTACAGGCAAGGGACAACCAAAAAGGCGATCGGAAGCCCACAGTCCAGGTAAGAAGAACAAAACCAGTTTAAACCCCAAGTATCCTGAAAACTATACATGTATCACAAGTCCTGTATTTAACATTCAAGAAAAGAAATAAACGGCAGAGGTGGCTGACTATTCCCATCTTCCGCAGGTCACGGATCTGTAAAGCAGAGCTGTTTGCGGCATTCCGGCAGCTGGTTCAGACATTTGCACCGGAGCAGCTCTCTAAGTCCCTCAGGTAAAGCAACCAGTGAAGCACACAGGGTGCTTATTCGCTTAACTAGGCGATGAGGAGAGAGAAAACGTTTGAGCCAGTGAAGTTCACAGTATAGACAGCGAGATGAACTATTCCTTGGCTCATGGTTCGGTGAATAAGCCCCGATGATTGTCTGCATGTGTATTATTTGTTTATATAGCGCCATCATATTCCAGTGCAGTGTACAATGAAAATCACGTGCATAGGATGCATATTATCTGGTGTTTTGTTGCATGCTCTTCAGTAAAGGGAGTTTTGTGTGTTTCCCCCAACAAACCTGTCAGTAAATTAATGCGTAAGTACACAATTATGTATGCGTAATGGGCATCGATACTAATGTCTTTTACATAGATCATTAGTTACTACTAAACTAAATCACTATCTCATGGCAGGGAGATTTATTTGGAAAAAGCCAGCATGCATCTGGCTAACATCGGGAACGTTTAATCATGGAATGTAACCCAGACTTGGTGAATACGGTGGCAGAACAGGAGCTCTTGTACACGATTTCAGTTAGTATGTGTTTTCTGAAGATGGTATAGAGCAGGGGTTCTCAAACTGCGGCCCTCCAGCTGCTGCAGGACTACATCTCCCATACTCCTCAGCCAGCCCCTTAGCTGAAGGAGCATTATGGGAGATGTAGTCCTGCAGCAGCTGGAGGGCCGCAGTTTGAGAACCCCTGGTATAGAGACTTAACTTAATCTTAAACTTTGCTAAGTGTGTTGTTCAGTAATGGGCAATAACGGAACAAATGATATCAAATAAACGCCGAAATCATACGTGGGAAGGTGCAATGAAACAGCGTTAAAGCTGGTTTTGGATTTAAATGGGATGTGACATGTTTGGTGGCTAATGTGTACAGGCAGGCACGGAGGCAGTGTGTGCATCTAATATCTGTTAGATAAGGACTGTTCAGAGGAGATCAACGGCCGATCCGCCCTCAGGTGTGCAGGATCATCCTTGTTAATGTATGAATGTCATGTTGTTAATGTATGATGTCGCAATTATGTACAGTGTAGGAATATACACTACTTTTGAGCGCTTTTTCCCCAAATTAGTCTCCAGTGATTAAACACGACCACTCCTAGGTTTCTCGCTGGCTGCAGTCACGCTTTGTCCCGCTGCCAGGAAATATTGTCTAATGTCTGCAAATGTTTCCAGCTCTTGTGTGGAGCTCTCGGACCATGTTTCATGAATGAACCTTCTATTGCCAGGAGAACACATCTGATTTCAGAGCACCGTAAAAACAAACAATTTACTTAGTCCCCGGTAAGCTGGCCTCGCCCTCACGGATACTCCGCTGCGGGATTTATTGCCTATGTACCGCATCCAAAATTGGAGACTAATGTGCAAATGACAGCATTAAGTTGTAGCTTCACCCCAAACCTACATCGAATGTATCGACCAATCTGGATGTTGTCCGTGCCACTTACTTATGCCACGTAACTGTTACGGTCAGGTAGACGAGGGATCCAACAATGCAGGTAAGCACAGCTAAAGAAAGTCCAGAACACAGTCCGAGGTCGAGGGCAACAGCAGGCAGCAAGGTCAAAAAACAATCCGAGGTCAGGGCAGGTAGATCAGGTGCAAAAACGGTAAACAGGTCCGGGTTCGTAGGCAGGCAGAGAAGAATCGTGGTCGTTTAAACAGGCAAGAGGTCGGTACACAAGGCAGAGATCAAGTAGAACGAGAAAATAGCACACCCAACGCTAGATAACGCTTAGAACGGGCAAAGACAAGGCAAACAAATGAGGTTTATATAGAAAAAGGAAACACTCACGTCATCAGCCGCGCCGTAGAGCGTGTCGCGCCCTAAATTGATATCAGGTGCGTTTGCTGGTCCCACCACTAGATGGCGCACTTCCGTCGTGTTCCCGGCGTGTGCGCGCGGCCACGCGCCGTGAGCGGGTGCGCGCGCCCGAAGAAGCAGGACTGCAAGCCTCCCGAGTGACCGCGGCAGGACCGGAGGAGGAGACGCCGACGTCGGGGGATCCAGCGTGTGCGGCCGAGGTAAGTGCCGCAGCGGCACGCGTAACCCGTCGGCAACTCGCGTGTGGGACGGAGGTGGGGTTGCCGGCGCCCGGCGAGCCGGCGTGAGCAGCCGGAGAGCGAGCCGTGGCGGCGGCGCGCGTGACAGTACCCCCCCCCCCTCCAGGAGCGCGACGGAGAAGGACGAAGAGGGCAAAGCGCATGGAAGCGAGCGACGCAACGGGGAGCGTGAACGAAGCGAGCAGGCACCCACGTCCGCTCTTCAGGACCGTACCCCTTCCAGGCAACAAGGTACTGGAGTCCATTCTGTACCCAACGGGAATCGAGGATCCGATCAACGACATACTCGTCATGCCCCTGGACGACAAGCAGAGCGGGAGGCTGGAAAGGAACGGAGTGCTGGTTGGAGACGTAAGGCTTGAGCAGGGAGACGTGAAAGGACCGAGGAATCCGCATAGTAGGAGGGAGGTCGAGGGACACGGACACGTCGTTAAGCCGCTTACTGATGCGAAAGGGCCCAATAAAACGGGGACCCAAGGACCTGGACGGTTGGCGCAAGCGGATGTTGCGAGTCGACAACCATACCCTGTCACCCACTTTGTAATCCGGGGGAGACGATCGTTTGGCGTCAGCAGCCCGCTTACAGCGATGCTGGGCATTGGAGAGGACAGTACGAAGGGCGCTCCAATGTCTACGCATGTCAGCCACCCGACGATCGACTGCCGGCACAGCAGAGGAGGAACGAGAAGACGGAGGAGGCAGGATCACCGGGTGGTAACCCAACGCAGCAAAGAACGGGGTACTGCCGATGGATTCGTGCAGGGACCCGTTGTACGTCATCTCAGCGAGCGGGAGGAGAGATGCCCAGTTGTCTTGACGTACATTGCTGTACATCCTCAGGTATTGCTTGAGGGTTTGGTTCGTTCTTTCCGTTTGCCCATTGGTCTGTGGGTGGTAGGCAGACGACAAGTGGAGTTGTATCCCGAGCTTACGGCAAAGGTGTTTCCAATAGCTGGATACGAACTGCGTGCCTCGATCGGACACCATGTGTAGAGGAAGGCCGTGTATGCAGACAATGTCTTTGATGAAGATGTCGGCCAGTTGCATAGAGGAAGGCAGGCACGGCAAAGGGATAAAGTGGGCCTGCTTGGAGAAGCGATCAACAACCACCAGGATGGTGGTGTTTCCTTGGGACCTAGGTAGATCCACAACAAAGTCCAGAGAGACGTGTGTCCAGGGAGCCGTAGGAACGGGAAGTGGATGCAGGAGACCTTGTGGACGCGTCCGGGGGGACTTCTGTCGTGCACATGTATGACAGGCAGCGAGATAGGACCGGATATCCATGGCCAGGGACGGCCACCAGAAGGAACGACGGATGAGGAACATCGTTTTCCGGAAGCCAGAGTGACCCGCCAGCAGGGAATCGTGACCCCAGCGAAGGACGTTCGTGCGATATTTGGGAGGCACATGGAGACGACCTGGAGGAGGACGTTCATTGGACGGAATGGTCCTTTGGGACATACGGATTCGACTCATCGTGTGGGTAGACAAGCTGGCGATGAGCCGCGTTGAGGGTATGATGGGGTCATCGCAGCGCCGATCGTGTTGATAATCGAATTGACGGGGTAGAGCGTCAGCCTTGATGTTCTTGGTTCCTGGCCTGTAGGTGATGTAGTAGTTAAAACGTGTGAAAAATAGCGACCACCGTGCCTGGCGAGGACATAACCGTTTAGCACCTTCGATGTACGCAAGGTTCTTGTGGTCTGTCACAACGACCACGGGTGGTGCGGTGCCTTCCAGTAGGTGACGCCACTCCTCAAATGCCATTTTGATGGCCAGGAGCTCACGGTTGCCGACGTCATAGTTCTGTTCGGCTGCGGAAAAGCGCTTGGAGAAGAAGGCACAGGGATGGTATTTCGTGGTTTGTTCTTTGCGTTGTGACAATATAGCCCCGGCACCGGTTTCAGAGGCATCGACCTCCAGGAGATATTGTTTTGTTGGATCCGGACGTAGAAGGACAGGAGCCGAGATGAAGGCTTGTTTCAGGTTGTCAAACGCCTTTCTGGCTTCTTGGGTCCATAGGGTAGGATCAGCCCCCTTTTTTGTCATGGCGGTGATGGGAGCCGCTATGGCGGAGTAGTTCCGGATGAAGCGCCGGTAGTAATTGGCAAAGCCAAGGAACCGTTGGATGGCTTTGAGTGTACGAGGGAGAGGCCATGCTGTGATGGCCTCGAGTTTAGCCGGATCCATATGGAGACCGTCGGAGGAGACGATATATCCAAGGAAGGGCAGACTGGTTTTCTCGAAGGCGCATTTCTCTGCCTTGGCGTACAGACTGTTCTCTCGTAGTCTCTGTAACACGGCCCTCAGATGATGTCGATGGGATTCAAGCGTAGGAGAATACACGAGGATGTCATCCAAGTACACGATGACGTGGGACAGGAGCATATCCCTGAAAACGTCATTGACGAAGGCCTGAAATATAGCAGGGGCGTTACATAACCCGAAGGGCATAATGGTGTACTCGTAATGCCCGAATCTGGTGTTGAACGCCGTCTTCCATTCGTCCCCGGACTTGACACGGATTAAATTGTACGCACCCCTGAGATCCAACTTGGTAAAGATCTTCGCTCCTTTTAGGAGGTCATAGATCTCCGTGATGAGGGGAAGCGGGTAACGATTCTTTATGGTGATGCGATTCAACCCCCTGTAGTCTATGCATGGCCGCAATGAGCCTTCCTTTTTGGCCACGAAGAAAAAAACGGCACCAGCAGGGGATGAGGACGGACGAATGAAGCCTTTTTCCAGGCTTTCTTTGATGTACTGTTCCAAAGCCTTGTTCTCAGGTTCAGACAGCGGATAGGTGCGGCCCCGTGGTGGATCGGAGCCTGGCAACAGGTTGATGGCGCAATCGTAGGCCCGACGTGGAGGTAGTCTCTCCGCGTCTTTTTTGGAGAACACATCCAAATAGTCCCAGTAGTGTCTTGGGACAAGAGACCTGGGGTCAGTAGGAGCGATCTCGAGTATGAGATTGAAGCGTCGACAGGGTATAATGCAGTGCTTGACACACTGGTGGCTCCACGATAGGATCTCGCCTCTTTGCCAGTCTATGATCGGGTTGTGGTGACGGAACCACGGATATCCCAGGATAAGAGAGGCATGAGGTGAGTTGATTAATTCAAACGTGAGTCGTTCCTGGTGAGTGACCCCTACTCGTAGGGTCAATGGTTCGGTCTCTTGAGTGACGATCCCTGTTCCCAAAAGAGAGCCGTCGACAGAAGCCACCAGAGAGGGTGCTTCCTTGGTGCGGAGTGGTATGCGATGTGTCAGTGCCCATTGCTGGTCCATAAAAATGCCAGCCGCTCCGGAATCGAGGAAGGCCCGAGTGGCCACGGAGTGGTTTTCCCAACGGAGCGTTATGGGTACTGTCATGCATGTATTGGGAGGAATAGGGAAACGGCGTGCGCTTAGGGAGCTTCCTCCTGTGGTCCTTAAGCGTTCTCTTTTACCAGTCTGAGGGGACAGGTAGGCAACAGGTGATCGGCTTGACCACAATAGAGACAGAGTCCTTGTGTTCTTCTGTATCTTTTCTCGGCCTCGGAGAGTTTGCGGACGGCCCCTATTCCCATGGGCTCATCTGAAGCGGAGACGGACGGAGGAGGAGACAAAGAAGGTCTTGTGGGTCCTGGAGTGTAGGACCCAGGTCTTTTTTCTCTGTTGTGTTCTGATGTCCTTTCCTGGATCCGTTTGTCCACCCTGAGACAGAGGGCGATGTACTCTTCGAGATCCGTAGGTGTGTCGTGGTACACGAGGGCGTCTTTGATTTTTTCGTTGAGTCCTTTTCTGTAGGCGGCCTTGAGGGCGCCTTCTTCCCAGTTGGTCTCATGGGCTAGGGTGCGAAACTCCACGGTGTATTGGACCAAGGTTTTACGGCCTTGCTGGAGTTCAAGCAGGGAGGACTCGGCTGTCTCCTTACGACCCGGAGCATCAAAGACGTTCGTATGGATTCCATAAAAGCGGGACAGTCCTCAAGAAGATAGGATTCTTGCTCCACCAGAGGTGAGGCCCACAGCAATGCATCACCCTTAAGTAGGGATATGATAAAGGATACTCTCTTGGATGATGTTTGGAACGCCTGGGGATGGTTTCGGAAGTGGAGCATGCACTGGTTGAGGAAACCGCGACATTCCTTCGGGTCCCCGGAATACTTCTCGGGTAGCGGGAACCTAGCAACAGCCCCCATGCCCTCGTGGGAGACCTCCCTATGAACCGACGGGAGGGCGATCAGAGAACGCAGAAGATCAGTCATGGCGTCGACCTTTTGTTCCAGCGTTTGGAGCTGTGTAGCCTGCGCGGCAAGACGCTGGTCTTGGAGGTCCTGCCGGGCTTGCAGCCGTGCCATATCCGCGGGATCCATGTATGGCCCGTTCTACTGTTACGGTCAGGTAGACGAGGGATCCAACAATGCAGGTAAGCACAGCTAAAGAAAGTCCAGAACACAGTCTGAGGTCGAGGGCAACAGCAGGCAGCAAGGTCAAAAAACAATCCGAGGTCAGGGCAGGTAGATCAGGTGCAAAAACGGTAAACAGGTCCGGGTTCGTAGGCAGGCAGAGAAGAATCGTGGTCGTTTAACCCCTTCGCGACCTTTGCCGGTTCAGGACCGTCATGACAAGAAGGTCACTAAATGACCTTTGACGGTCCTGAACCGTCAAAAAATTAAATAAGCTTAGAAAGTGATCAACGATCACTTTCTTCGCTTAAACGGCGTTACTGTAATGCCTCGATGTCGAGGCATTCAGTAACGCCGAGATCGGCATCGGGGGCCATGTCTGGCCCCTCCCCGGGGCGTCAACAGCCGCCATACATTGTATGGCGGCGGACGCCCGTTTTAAAAGCGTTTAGGAGGCATCCAGCGACACCAAACACTTACCTTTGGATGGGCTGTGACCGCTCCGGAGAGCGGTCACAGCCGCAGCTGCCGGTGATCTTCGCCATCAGCAAGATGGCGGCGGCCCGGGGAAAAAAACAATAAAGAAGAAAGAGTTCGCTAGACGGTCTCCTGACCCTCTAGAGAACTCTGGCTCCACTTGCAGGTTGAATACAGGTACTGCATTAAACCAAGCAAGTCAATGGAACCCAGCTTTCTAATCACTATGTGATTAGTAAAATATTCAAAAAAAAAATGTGCTAACATTTAAAAATAATTATGCAGTGATGTCACTTGATGAACCATCCAGTACCAGCAAAATGTGTAAAAAAAATATAAAAAAAGTATTAAAATAAAAAAATAAAGTTTATTATTTTGAGCAAGTGCTAAAATTTCTCAAAAATCTCACAAAGAGTTAAAATAAAAGCACTTCAAATACCCAAGGGGTGTCTAATATATAAAAAAATGGCTGATGGGGTAAATTGGAGTGGCCGAGCTCAAAGATAGGGCATAGGTACAGACTGACCAAAATGGAGAAAAAAAGCGCACTTCCCAAATGTGGCATTTTAAATCTCAAACAACCCGACAAACCCATGCATGTCGGGTATCACTGCACTCAGGAGATGTTCCTGAACACACATTGGGGTGTTGTTTGACAGTGGCATATACCAGAACCTGTATATCTATAACTAAAGTACAATTTGTGTGAAAAAAAAATAAAAAAAATTACTATTACAAAGTTTGACAAAGTGTAGTTCTATAATTGGTGCATGGAAAGGGTTAAAATAACAGCATTTGGAATACCCTGGGGTGTCTAGTTTTGAAAAATATATGGTTTGAATGGGTTAAATTGAGTTAACCCGCGTCAAAGATATTCCAAAGAGGAGATGGAGGCAGACTGACCAGATTTGTTAAAAAAGATTTGGAAATCATAAAACGCTGCTTGTACTTATTGCCCTATAACTTACAAAAAACAGCAAAAAAACATAAAAACATTGGGTATTTCTAAACTCAGGACAAGTAGTAGAATCTATTTAGCTAGTTTTTTTACTTGCTTTTTTAGGTGAGTAAAAGATTTTTCAAATAAAAAATTTTCACCATGTTTTTTATTTTTTTTTATAGTAAATAAGATGATACGATCAAAATAATGGTATCTGAAGAAAGCCCATCTTGTCCTGAAAAAAAACAATATATAACTTATGTGGGTACACTAAATGGGTGAGGAGAAAATTACAGCTGAACACAAGCACCACAAAAGTGTCAAAACAGCCTCGGCCCCACAGGGTACAAAACTAAAAATGAGCCCGGTTCTTAAGGGGTTAAACAGGCAAGAGGTCGGTACACAAGGCAGAGATCAAGTAAAACGAGAAAATAGCACACCCAACGCTAGATAACGCTTAGAACGGGCAAAGACAAGGCAAACAAAAGAGGTTTATATAGAAAAAGGAAACACTCACGTCATCAGCCGCGCCGTAGAGCGCGTCGCGCCCTAAATTGATATCAGGTGCGTTTGCTGGTCCCACCGCTAGATGGCGCACTTCCGTCGTGTTCCGGCGTGTGCGCGCGGCCACGCGCCTGGAGCGTGAGCGGGTGCGCGCGCCCAAAGAAGCCGGCGAGCCGGCGTGAGCAGCCGGAGAGCGAGCCGTGGTGGCGGCGCGCGTGACAGTAACTAATACACACAGTAGAAGAGTTGCCATTTATTTTGTCATGGTACTGGTTGCAAAAACGTTGTTCTTGAGGACAGGAAGGGTATGAGCCATGTCCACATTAATAAAGGGAGCGTGTTTCTGTTATAGATATGTTTTATAAGATTTGTAGGTTTTATTTATTTCCTAATTTTTTGTTCTTGTTCGGCGTTATGAAGGACGAATCCCAGTAAGCTTTCCTTGCTGTAACAGCTTGAGTGCATGCTTTATACTAGACCAGCTTGACCCCTTAGGAGGAACTTACCAAGCTTGGCCTTTCATAATGCATTGGAAGGTTGGTGAGTTAAATCTCCCTCTTCGGCGGTGTTGTTTACACAGGAGCGTTATCTCCGAGTGCTCACAGTTTCTAACAAGGGGTGTTTAATCTCACAATGGAAGGGCCATTACCTGCCGGGATGCCATTATCTTTGATCCTGAAGCCACTTCCAGGCACGTCCTTTGTAAACAGTCTGCCGGAGGAGATGCGCTGCTCTCAGATACCGTATAGAATGCAGCTGTTCCTTTTAAGGTTGGGTCTTCTAAACAAATTTGCTCGGCTTAGCGTTTGGGTCATGTATTATCCCTTTTATTACTTATATAGATAACAATATTTGCTGATGTTCCAATCTACAGGAAAAGTACATGGCGGTATTAACACACTGTTTTTTTTCAAGCCAACATAGAAAAAGGTGTAAAGTTGCATAAGCTTTCGGGTCCTCGGAGGGCATCTTTTTCAAGTGGAATACAATTCCTCGTTACATTTCTTTAGATGTCAGTTTGTCTAACCACACATACAGAGTGGACCTAAAAAAAGGAATGCGTTGACTGTATGTAGAGGTATCTGCTGTATAAACCCTACAATTCTTCGTTAACGTTCTATTTCTTTACAGGCTTTGCAGATTTTGAAGTACATATTTAATTTTACAAAGGATTAATTACCGCAAATGGTTTTTTTTTTATTCCTGTAGGTATCTGTATTACTGTAATTGTGAGGAGACATTTATTTTCTAATGCTGTTCTCTAAAGGTGCTGTATGTAACGTCATGTATGCTCTGCTTAACCTTAGCGTTGGAGAACTGAAGACATATTGCGATTACAAAGAGGCAGCCACCACTTACCAGGAAGCCTGGAGGCAGTTACGGGAACAAACTTTCACATCATGGATCCAAACGCCGCGTGATTACCTTCTGTTTACCTGAAAGCAGCATTTACACACATTCCAGGCTATGGTTTTACTATAAGATTGGCATTAAAGTTCATCATCATGGCAGACTATACAGTAAGGTGTATGACTTTTTTTTTGTCATACCAGAAAACCATCCCACGTACATTAAACTGTAAATACACAATGCAGTGGCTGTCCGCTAGGGAGTACATTTACCATAAACACGTACAAGCCTCTCCTAGCCTCTGTAAGGCTGGCAAAGACTCATGGGAGTTGTAGTTTGGTGATGGGAGTTCCATGTCTCACCATCACTGCGTCTCATGACACTGGTTCTTCAACACGGTAATTCATGGTAACAGGTGAATTCCCACCCAATGTACATATTGTCAGGATATGTAACCTTTTGCAAATGTGATTGTTCCTAGTGATTTTTAGAACATTCTGTGGTTTTCTAATTCATAAATACACGCAAGGTTGTTTTAATTCCGAACTGTTATTAACACACGGTAACCGGAATGCTAACAATTTGTGGAGAGTTGGGAACAAAATCACGGTTTACCTCTAAAGTGAATGCCGTCGTTGCTGGTTTTGGTTCCGATTAATTTGCCGGACAGTTTTTATAGTAACCGCAGAACGATGTTCTATCCATTATCTATCCATCTAATAAAAGCCGTGTGAATAAAAGGAGTGACGCAAGCAATGTAAGTCTCTGAAATCATTTTATTGTACGGTTCACTCTGAGCGAAGTTGTACAGTTGAATATTGGTACCGGTAACAGTCGTTAACTAACAGCTTGAATTCTACAACTTAAATAAGCAAAAACTATCAATCTGAAAGAACCCAGGATTATGCTGAATACTACATATGTGATTAAATTACTGAACTGCACATTTTAGTATTCAAAATGCTTATAAATATTTTGCTAACACTAACCATGCCAGGAGACGGGAGGCAACACCCTCTGGCGCTGAAGGGGTTTATCTCATGCCAGTGGGGAAGGTGCGTGGCCCTGCTCCTCTGGCTACTGCAGGGTTAAATCACACAGCACAACAAACTAAAATACACGACAGTTAATTACAAGAAAAACACGACGTCTGTACAACCGAGATACATCCAGTTAATATGTATCTAAGCTACGGGGTGAGACGTGATGCACAGCGTCCAACTCAAACCACCTATTTACAAGATTCACAAGTCGATAGTAAGCTTAATAGCCGAACGTGTTCTCGCCGCTGTACGCCACGTACAAGAAGCCATCTTCATCTTTTTCTTTCTCGTACAGTTGTCCCATAGTGAGGCTAGAAACAGAAACAAATCAAATCAGAAACCGGCTCGGCGTGAAATGTTATTATAGATCTTTTATGTGATAAAACCCAGCGTTGTGTCCTTTTTAAAGGTGAGGTTGTGGGTTTGTTCGAAAGGGGCATGGTTTGTGTCCCACCGGTTAGATTCGTACAACATCTCACCTAGATTGGGGTACAGTTTTGTCTACAAACAGGAAGATAGCTTTTTCTGATGGCAGCTGGATCCGTTTCCTGATTATCCACATGAACTGCGCTACGGTGATATCCGATGGAACCAGGTACTTCCGCTTGTCAATGTCCACAATCTGTGAACCTGACACTTTTTCCACAATCACCTAGAGAAATACACATAAGGCAGAGCTTTAGTTATCCGTGACACGCAACAATATGCACATTTCTTTAAGCTTTGTGTTATACATCATCCGGTGACTAACTGCTCCCCGTGTTAATAGTCAGCGTGTGCACATTGTACACATACCAGATTTACTACTTTATTTTGCAATAGAGAAATTAATTGTCTTTTCTTTTTTTAACACAAATCAATAGTTCCTAGCAATACGGACGTCTTGTTTTTATTTGGAGTTTAGTAGATACAGTTTCATATGCGTAATTGTAACTGCTTTCTCACTTCAGCTACTCCAGACTACATCCCCTAAGAAGACATAGAATGGGCTTTCCTTGGCACTCTGTGGCCCTTTCCAACGTGGAAGGAACGTTGGAAAGGTGAGGTTACAAAAGTGCTCATTTTACACGGCAGATTTCCAATTTTCAACCCACTGAGGTCAGCGGAGCAAACGGGAGACAATACACGTATGGTTAAATGTCGGGGGCTAAATATCATTGTGGTTTCTCATTACAGAATAAAAATGGGTTTTAGCCAGACCGGTATCCTGTACTTTACATATTCAGTTCTTCCATTCATCACTGGACACAAATCAAATGCATTATTTAAAAGATAAAAAGTATGCATAGTTTACAGACATGAAGTGCACGTTGCTGTGCATTCGGACATCAGAAAGTACCAGTAAAGCAAAAGCTAGACTAGAGGCAGAACGCACAGAGAGTCCAGGCAAGTGCACCCAAACCTGAATAATTTATTGGTCACTGGTATAAATAAAACAAAAATAACTTACCGGAACTCGGTCTGGATACTTGGCTCGGATCTTTGCCGACTCCACGCACCTGTGTTCTGAAAGCACAAAGCAGAACGTGTCACAGAGGGTCACATTGGGTGGAATATGAAATCAAACATCTGCCGTGATATCAATCAACGTACCAATTTGATTCAACCGATGCCCGTTTAAGATGCTGTTAGGATGTGTTATTGCGATTACGGGTGTATAGCTATGGGGTCGTATTGGATTATTTAGCCACTGGTGACGCTTGATCTTGCCGCGCGGTTTTGTGTGTATGATGTATGGTTAATGTATGTCAGGTCATAGGACCGTTATGTCTCAATGATGGCATTGGAGTAATTGGTTGTTATGTCAGAACGCTATATGTTTGGATTGAGTTATAAGCGTAGCATCCTACCCGCCAGCCTAGGTTTTGTGTATGGCATATGGCCATCCACAAAGTGACAAGCGAAGGTGGGGAGTGAGCTTTGGTAATATCACGGTACAGAGTGATGGTGAGAATGGCGAGCTATGGGCGAGAAATCTATGATAGGAAATGTAAAAAAGGGCAATAGAGGGTGGTGCTGGTAAAGAATGTATAAGGCATTTGGAACTTAACGGGAGAAGAGAGGCTCTTTACGGTGGGCAGGGAGAGTGGAGTCCCCATTTCAGAGGGCAGACATACAGTGTACAGGAGGAGGTGGGGTATGGTTATGATAGGGTTAATGCAACAGGGGGTATGATGGTGGCATTGGGTTGTAGGGCCGGGGTAAATGTCACGGATGTAAACAAAGGGTAAGGCTCCTATAGCTGTGGGAAGGCCAGGGGCAGGTGTCAGGTAATGACAGTCCACGCGTGTAATTCAGCGTGGGGTGACACGATCACCCCCTATTCTCACCCAGCGAGTGGTCTTCCTTAAACATCCACTTCATGTTACCGGGAGCGGTGACAGGAGCGACAACAACAACAGGGCGGCTCTCCTTATGACGAAACTTCCGGGATGGGTGGCTTGGTTGGCACAGACCCCACCCACCATTTAAGGAGGGGGAATGGGGAACACCAGCTAGGGCTTAGTGGTGGACGGAGCATGCGCAGTAGCTAGCTCTATGTATGTACATGTAATAAGCTGTCGGTATAGGGCTGTTTTTAAAAATGCCGTATAGAATAATGTATATCTTAAATAAGAGCGAACCATTTAATTACTGAATGAACTGCTCTGTCCCCTCTACCTCCGGGGCTTCGTGTCTGCTGGAGACTCTTCTGTTTAGTACTGGAATGGGTGGGTTGGTGATAGTTGAGCTGCTGTGGGCTACAGCACCCATTATGCTCAGCCAGCCAAAGCCATGGCAGCATGCCAAGTCATTGCACAAAGCATACTGTCCTAGTCTCCCATTTTAGAAGCGACAGTCCCTTCTTCCTCCCCTTATGTGACCCTCTTTGTTAGGAGATTGGAGTGAGTGAATGGCAGAGTAATGTGTTTATAAACAACAGATAATATGTTTACAAATAAAGTGTAAATAAAATACATTATCCTTTCTCAATGACTAAAATATATAAATAACTACCAGCCTTCTAGCCACGCCCCCTAAAAACAAGTGCCCCTCTTTTTAGTAGATGGGGAGGGCTGGGGCGGTGGGATTTGAGGGTGAAAGACGTGCAATAAAATGTAAAGTCGTATTTAATATTATTTGGCTGTAGGGGCTTTTACTGTCATAATAAAAGGTTACTGAAGTGTAAGTCGCTGATCACTGTTCGTTATATAGTTGTATTGTGTATAGAATTCTGCCCCATTGTTTAGCAGCCACAGATAGTTAATACAAAGTTGTTATATGTTCTGAATAGCCCAGCTTGGTCCTACTGGCCTGATGTGGCTTTTCGGAGGTCCCCACCCTGCATGTGAATTCCAAGGGCGTTTTATATTACATCACTGTTTTAATAGGCGTATAAACTACATTACAGTGACAAGCTGCACTGTATTTAACTGTACCGTTCCTTTTCACGGGGAATGCGTTAAAGGTGCAGTTACTTTCATGCAGTTTCCCACTGCTGGCTTGGTTGGCACATGCCCGGTGGGCCAGTGGCTCCAGCAGCAGTTCGGGTTGCTGTATTATAATGTAATCTGCGCCGCCGGCCTTCTCTCACGCTGCTTAGCTGGCCCCAGCCCAGTCCTGCAATATTGTACAGGTATATGAATGAGACTAAGATCTTCCTGGGCCTAGTTCTTTACAGTAGCCAATGGAATGACCCGAGTGCTCTCCTACAGAACCTCTATAGATGATAATGGCCTCCATGAGGTTGGAGGGATTAAGACTTCTTTTTGCGATGCCTGGCAGTCCTGAGTTGTGCACGTAGACTGGCCAGGGCGAGGGTACCGGGAAGGGCCGTTGGTGGCAAATCAGTACTGTGTACCGCGCTACACTTTCTGGAGAGTCGTGGATAGCCGTTTACACGGGTCGCCTACTCGTAGCTAGTCGTGTATTTATTGTACCCGGCAAACATCCTCTGCTCCTGGGAAAGAGGGGCATTTAGAAGGCATGATGCCATAGCGGTCTGTGATACCCTTCACTGCCCTGCAGTGAACTGTCACCAACGGGTATCGGTGCTGGGGCGGTGCTAACTAATTTACTTCCGGTCTGCTGGAAGAGGAAGTTCCGGATCTTAGCGTCCGTTGTCATGGTACCGTGGTTCTGGAGTTTGAGAGCGGAGTGCCACCCGGGCTGTTGTAACGCAAGTCACCGGATCCTGGCGCTCTACTCCGTTTTGGCCGGCTAACGAAGGGCTTCGGGCGGGGGACATAGTGACTGAGGCTGTGGAGTGGGATGGTGGGTGCAGCTACCGGGGAACCTAGGAGAGAGGGGCAGAGAGATCCCAGGAGGGGTGCAAGGAGAGGTGGGTAGGGGCATTAAGGTTTGGGGAGGCTTGTAAGGAGAAGGGAGCTGAGAGGAAATACAATTCAAAGGGCAGCTTTGTTATTAAAGGAGAGGGATAAGAGTTGGTGATCAATAGGCTCACCCCGCACACATAACTATACTGATCCCCGGGCAATAAATAACCCCGCAACCAGGACAAACAAAACACAAACACCACAGAGATCTGTGCCCCTGCTGTATTTGGTTGATTGCAAAGCTGCAGATCATGGCTCTGTACGAGATATACTCGCACCCCGCGCTTATACGATACAGAGCCAGGGTCTGCTCCAAAGCCACGCTCTTTCTGCTGCTGGTTCTGGGACTAACCTACATCCCTCCGTTGTTAGTCGCCTATAGAAGCCACGGTGAGATATTGTCCTTTTACTGAACAGTCTGAAAGGGCTCTAGCTGCTAAACTGTTCGTTAATATATTTTGCTTCATTGCAGGTTTCTGGTTAAAGCAAAGCACCTATGAAGAGCAGCCCAATGTCCGCTTCCGGTACGAGGCCCTACTGATTGCCATGAACGACCTCAGTGGGGGGTATGTGGCATGGAGCACGTTCCAGGAATTTAACAGCTTGGTTGGAGACAGACTCAGATTGCCTCTGGTGTCGGTAAGCCAAAGAATACACTTTATAAATAATTGATCTAAATAAACACGGGATACGTGGGCTATCGCTAGGTGTATGGCTTAGTAAATATGTAATGTGCAAATTCTGTGTCTTTTAGGCCAGGGAAGAAGACAAGAACCAAGATGGCAAAATGGACCAACTGTATTTCAGATTGGAGCTACCTCTCCAGGCCACAGAGAATATTTACGGCGTGCAGCTTATTCTAACCTTCTCCTACCAGCTGTATGTAAGTGAGCAAACCAGTCGCCTAATTACAAGAACAAAACCGAGTTCTGTATCTATGATGATAAATGGAGATGATGGCAAAGAACGCAAGTGCCTGATTTGTTTTGTTGTTTTCCCATTACCGGTATATTGAATATTGGGAGGTTAAAGGAGCTCTGTTATGCCAACAGGCGTCCAAAATGTCACTATGATAGCAGCAGTATAAGAACATTGCAGTTGAACAACCTTTTATGACAGAGGGCAGGTATATGACATCATATCCCAGTGCCTTGTACAAATAGGATGAATGACATGGAGAAGAGATACTAGCAGAGCTCTTTCTGTAAGTTAGATACACAATGGATCATACATGTGTGGGCAAAGCTGCTGCTCAGTAAAGTAGCTAGGAGTGTATATAATATATACCCATCTAGGCATGTGCCAGGGGTCATTTTGGCCTTGTGTTGAAAGATTATATCTTTATGACATAGGTAGACCTTTATTATTTATTTAAGAAATGGCAGTTTAAATATGAAGTTACTCCTATAATGCTAATTGGTAACTTTTGCCTTTCAGAGGATGTCAACCTTTGTAATGCAGAGCATGGTGCTGATTCAGCACTCCTCACCCATTCCTGGAGCGCAGCTTTATATCAATGGAGACCTGAGACTGCAGCAAAGAGAACCCCTCAAGCACCAGGGACTGGACACAAGATACAATGTAAGAGCGGTTTCTTTTTTTTAGGAATAGTAGGTGAAGTCACATATAATGAAAAACATGTCACAGCAAAAACCCATCAAATGGCATATCAAGGCTGGGATCGAAAGGTTTTTGTTTTGTCATACTCTTTGACTCATTCATTAACGATTCTCTTCTCCTACACGGCAGCTCACTGTGATCAATGGAACAAGCCCTTTCGCGAGTGCCTACGAGCTCACAAACATAATTGCCATTTACCAGGAGAGAAACGGTAAGATTTACAGAGCCTTTTAGAGTTTGTCCTATTCTAAAGCTCATTCAACAAAAGTCATCTTTCCCATGATCATTTTTCTCTTGTTGCAGTTACTACCATCCTGAACAACCCTAGCCCAGCCTGGCTTGTAGGAAGAGCTGCGTCTGACCCGTTTGTAATTAACGCAATTATCCGATATCCAGTGGAATCGATTTCATATCCTTTTTTGACATTTAAGTATACGTTTCATTTCCATGTATTATCCTGTCCTGTACTTTGGGGTGTGTGATCTCGCTGTATAGCTGTGATGGGCGACTGCAGGGGCTGGGGGTGGTTACTAGAGCAAAATGCATGGAAGCTGCCCCCTTTTAGTGACAGATGGAGCCCTTGATTGACAGCATCATGTTGATGAATACTACATCATAAGAACTCTTTAGTATTCAGTACCATGGGGCTGTTAATCTTCCATCTGTTTCCTGTCTGCTTTCTATTTCCTGTGATTTCCTGCAAAACCTTCTTGCCACGTGTGGAACCTTTTCCTTATTTCCTGTGGAATATTCCTTAACGATCAGCACATATCTGCCGGGCTTCTGGGAGATGATAAAGTTTGCTTGGATCCAATATGTCAGCGTCCTGCTGATCTTCCTGTGGGTTTTTGAGAGGATTAAAATCTTCGTCTTCCAAAATCAAGTGTTGACCACCGTACCAGCCCAGATGCCAGCATCGTTCAAAAGTCACCAGAGCTGATCGCCACGGGGTTGTTGCTACTATGCGTGAAAGCAGAAATCATCACATTTCACAGTATTTTAATAACAAGGGATGTACGTTGGATAAGGTATTGGTATTTCACTACAATCTGATGTTTACCTTTTTGAAATGCCCGTGTGATTGACGGTGAAACTGTCCCCTATACTTTGGTGTTCGGATATCTTAATTTCATCCACCAATTGAATCTGTCCCTGTAAGCCTGTGTGCTGATCACTTATCACCGTGACCAATCAGCTCACATCCTTCAGACAGTTTAAAGTTTTAAAGCAGGTGACTTTGAAATATTGGAGGTTATTTACAGAGCGCTAGTCTGGTGCAAACATTTTTAAACATTTAAAAGCAGGCTTATCACCATAGCAACCAGTGGAATTGCTATGTGGATAACATCACTTTTCAGATCTGTAACCAATCCTGATTAACATTTTAAATGTGTATTTTAAGTGCCTTTTGACATATTAAAAACGAGATAATCTTCCTTTTTTTGTACACTGTGTAGCGACCGGGTATGGTTTTGTATAGAGGGTACATATGTTTATGGCACATTACCCAGAATGCCCTGTGAGCCGCACGCCGGCCCCTCTCTTTTTTTTCTGACATATAGGACTATATTGGTACCAGACCATTGGAATTGGGTTTGTTTTTGTTTTTTTTGTTTGTTTGTTAAATATTTTCAGTATTGTAAATCATGTTTGAAATGTTTTGAATACAATTTTTGAATACATTTTGTAATAGTTTTCATAAGTAAACCAAAAGCACAATGTCAAACACGGTGTTGACTCCATTCTTGCAAAAAGAAAAAAAAATAAAGAGAAAAATGAAGGGCTAAGTTATCCCATTGAAAGTAAAGAGCAGATAATTTGGTTTGGGGTATGCTCTGGTTTCGGCAGACTCGTCTGTCCTCAGTTCTCTGCATTGATAATGGGGTGCTTTGACCGTTTTGGTATATAACACGCATCGTTGAACAGAGTGCTGTATTGTCCGAGGACGTCCTTTCTTCTATAGAAGAAGACAATGCAGAGATACAGGTTTTATATGCCTCATAGTTTACGTTCTATTCAAAGCAGGCCTGCCTTCTGTGTCTAAATAAACATGAATTATACTATTCAAGTAAATGTTTGAAGCGAAACAAGTTTAACTAGAAAGCTGTATATAGTGTGTTTATATATATATATATATATATATATATATATATATATGTCACCCACGGGCCTTGCTTATGGAATGTTTCTGTTGGCGACTGGTTATAATGCATAGGTCAAATTACCTCTGCTCTGTTTAATGAAAGAGAAAAGAGCTCCTAACTTATTTAAAATACAAAGGAAAGTTGCATTCACGGGTTTAGCGGCTATTTGCCCTGCTCTGGAATATTGTGTCTCTCTGGGGGCGATGGAGTCCACAGGGCCACAAATTCACTCCTTAATTTCAAGTCCCAATTGGCTAAAATGATACAACCTCAACCATCCAAGTGCCATCACCAGGCATCAAGCTGGCATGAAAGGGGTGCGTTCTACTAAGTCGTGTCTCAGAGCAGACAGCTGTGTTAACTGGGCACACACTCGGGTATTCCGGGGGGCCGCGGTCACGAGACTGCTGTCTCAAAGAACCGGTTTGACAGAAGGTGCGGCTGTGATCTGGGATTTTTCCAGTGCCCTAGGGGGTCAAATTGGGTGAAATGCACTGAGAGGACCATAAATACCGCTAATATTCCATTTCATGCGGAAAAAGCACATGCTATGTCACACGGTATCCACTGCACAGGGGACACATTATATACCGCGTGTACATCATGGTTACAAAACATAGGTGAAAAAAAATATCCATGGTACGTGCATAGAAATAATATCATTTACATGTGCGTGTGTATGTATGTATAATGTTATCTATAGAGAGAAATCCTGGTCCAAAGTAATGTACTCCCAAGAATTGTATAATTTATTCTCATTCTCAATTATTTCACCTTAAAAAGGGATTTCTAACTCCTGATCCTGAGCTACACTGTGGCTGACCAGGAGCCGAGATTCCGGGATACGCGGTGTCGCAATATACCATTGCTATGTAATTCACATATTCATGGTATGGAAAGAAGGGGAGAAAAACCTCAGATGCTTCCCACAAGCTGTTAATTGAAGTAATGAGTGGCTACATAATGAGTTAGAGGGGGCGCCTATGATTTTAAGTGACCTCACAGGGATTTGAACCAGGGACTTTTTACATGGTGAGTAGGACACCGAACGCTCAAGCCACCACTGTGGCAACCCAAAGGAGCTCGTCCGTAATAAAAACTTATACTCAAATTCACCCACTCGCAAAACATAATATACACCAAGACAGGTGCTTTAACGAGATTAGAACCTGTAACTTCCCACATGGCGAGTAATACACCTTACCTGCGCGCCACACTTTCAATGAATGGATCTGCTCGTCCGTAATACAAATACTCAAATTCGCCCAATCTGAAAACATAATTTTACATACAGACCTCAATGGGATTAGAACCAGGACCAACCCGCATGGCCGGTAACAAACACTGCCGCTGTGCCACCCTTGCAACAGACAAAGCTGCTCGTCCGTAATACAAATACTCAAATTCGCTCCCCTCTGAGAACATAATTCTACAATAAGCAGTTACACGCACTAAGCGATAGGCAGTGCACCTTTTACATTGTGTGCATTATGTTAGATGTTATGTGTATTGGTGCATCACACGCAGGCATCATATGTTCATGGCGGCGAAGAGCCTTCAATCATCCGATGGTGTAATGGTTAGGTGCCCTGCCTGCCATGTGTTGCGGTCCCAGTTCGATTCCCTGTAGCTCCATGGAGAGCATCCAGCCATGCGGTGGTTTGAAGTTTCGGTTGTTGCCCACTTGATGCTGCGGTCCCAGTCTGGTTTCGCTTGAAGGTTCGGTGTGTTGCCTACGAGATGATGCGCTGATAGCTCGCTTCTGTGTGGCTCAGTACAGCCGCTGACAATATCTCTGTGCGTACAGCGTTCTTACCCTGAAAAAAAAAAAAAATGCGCGCTGCTGTATTATTATTATTTTTTTTAGCATTTATAGAAAAAGCGTAAAAGGTGTTGTGTACTACCGACTGGCTCTAACCCCCAATCATCCTGACCCGCACATACGCACAGCACTTTCACACACCACCGAACATACTCATACGTCTTACACACCGCACCGAACATACTCATACGCCTTACACACCGCACCGACCATACCGCACCGCAACCGCTCGCCAGGCCTCACGGGGATTAGAACCAGAAACCAAACCGCTTGGTAAGTAAGTACACTTGACACCTGCGCCACCCTTGTGGCAGACCGAATTTGCTCGTCCGTAATACTTATACTCAAATTCACAGAGTCTAAAAACATAACTTAATGTTTGTAGTCGCAGGACTACCTGGGACTCGAACCCGGAGCTCACAGCATGGAGCGCGACACACGGATCACATGCGCCACCTTCGAGATGGAGAAGAGCTGCTCATCCCTAATACAAATACACAAATTCACCCACTGGAAAACCATAATGTTACAAACACACACGCTTACACGCAGGCCGCACAGGGATGAGAAACAGGAGCCTCCCGCATGGTGAGCGATACACCTAACACACATGCCACGCTCACGGCTGGACAGCCACCCTCGTCCCTTCCACATATACTCAAATTTACCTACTTCAAAAAACATAAAATCATACATTATACAGTAATCACAGAGATTAGAACCAGGGGCCAGGAGCACGGTGATGAATACAGCCAAGATGTGCGCCACCGGTGCTGCAGGGCTAAAGGGCCTTGTCTGTTATACAAATACTCAGATTCACCCACTCTGAAAACATAACATTAGTTTACATGGGGGCTCCATGGAGAATAGAACCGGCATCCATTTGTATGGGGGGGGGGGGGGGGGGGTAACGCACCAAACACCTAGACCACCATCTCAACTGGGTCGAGAGGTTTGCCAGTTCCACAAATACTCTGATGTACCCGCTCTAAAAGATTAGAAATAAGATCATACAGCAGACAGGCGGGTGAGAACCGGCAGCCAGCCACACGTTAAGCATTTCACGTAACCATCACGCCATTCCACCACACGAGAGGGGGGGGCTCACTGGCTCCACATATACTAATATCTCCCGACTCTAAAAACATTAGAAATAAATTGGCCACGAAGCGAATGGGGTTAGAAGCACTATACAGTTACCTACGGGAGCGAAGCGGGTTTGAACCATAAACCAGTCGCAGTGCAGGCGATACACCTAACCGTTACGCCACACCACGACATGGCGTCGGCCGCCCACCTGCTCTACATTTACTCATACGGACCCCCTCTAAAAACATAAGAAGAACATGCAGACGCGCTACACACGTAGATCCAGCTTTCATGGAGATTAGAACCAAAATACTTTTATATGGTTAGTGATGCATACGATGTCTGCCTGCTCCACATATAATCATATGCACCAAGTATAAAATGATACAAATACACAGATCCACTATAACAATAAACACAACCGCACATTCAAACTATCATTCACAACACGTATAACGCACCCAACATGTGCACCACACGTGAGATGGAAGCAACGTGCTCGTCCGTAATACAAATATTCCCACCAAAAATTCCCACAAACAGATGACTTAAAAAGCACTCGATCCGGAAAGGAATGACGCAACTGCCTACAGTATCATTATTCATTTATATAGCGCCTTCATATGCCACGGCGCTGTACAATGGGATATTTCAGGCCGGAGAATGAAAAATGTTCTGTGTGTCGGAAAGATACATATTTACATAAGGATTTAAAATCGTTACATATTAAATACATATGTGTGTGTGTGTATTTCTAAACACGCATACCTGCAGTCCAACCCTGTCTTTTGAGGACAGTCCTTTCTAAAGCAACGGAACTCGGTCACAGACAGGGTCACACTCGGTGTGCCGGGGTTCCAAGGGGTTAAGTTGTCTGTCCTGGACCAGGCGCTTAAAGGACGAAGCGACTGGACTGAGACGCCCCATAAATTTAGGGGTTAAGTAGACGGGTACTTGATAGGCAGAAACAGACCGAGGATGGCAGAACCCCCCGCTATACAATAAGTGGAGCTAAAATGCACTCACCTACTGCGGGGGTCCTGAAAGAGAGCCCCACCAGATTTAAATGCCCCACGTGTGAGACTGGCCCCCTTGTCCGTCGGTGGCAAGATGCCTTAATTTGCACCTGCTATTTACTAATAATATATTGTATATAATAATATACGTCTCACACGATTATAAAGACAGCCAAGAAGTACGTCTGGGAGCAGGTTACATACGGGTGAAGCTCACGTGTTCATTGCGTGTAAATGTTTCCCCCAAATCTTTATTGATTTTGGGACAGTCCCTTGAAAAGAATGCAGGGCGATTGCTCAATGTCCGCAGGTCTGTGAAGCTGGGATCAGGTTCTGCTGCATGCACAAAGGTGTAAATCGATACGGCTGAGGCGTGCTGGATTTGGGGCTCACGCCGCACCCTGGGTTAAAGCCGTATTAATGGTATTCACAGAATCCAAAACAAAGATGGAAGGAAGATCCATCACGTGTGTTAACCATTTAATGAACACTGGGGCAAAACATAAATCCTCCCTGAAGGCAAAGGGGCAAAAAACAGGCTAAGGGGCAAAAAACAGGCTAAGGTTTCATATAAACACCTGTGTTGGTGGCTCTAAGGATAAGACAGGCAGCTATTTTCAACCTGCCGGATGTGAGATGATTCTAGAATGCTGATAATGCCTGAGGGGCAGAAATGGAATAGGAAAGGGGTAACTAAACCAACCAATCCAAGGGTCCCCAGGGGCAATGGGCCATTACTTCAAAACCAAGCAGTTTAATGAGGGGAGTTTGGGGGGGAGACACAGAAATCATCAGTTTGCCCCCCAGCTGCCCCTGATAAATGCCCCCTGCTGTCTACAAACAGACCCTGTAAGAGGGACCCAGGTGAGATTCACTTACACATCGAAGTGTAGTTTTAAGGTCCCCGGGAATTCCAAGGGTTCGGATTAAATGCACAGAACCAGTTTGTGTCCGGCCCCCCTGGCCCTCCATGGGCACAGTTACAAGGGGCAGAGACAAGGTGTGTGGGGTAGAGTTACGGTGTGTAGGGTAGAGTAAAGGTGTGTGGGGTAGAGTAAAGGTGTGTGGGATAGAGTAAAGGTGTGGGGGGTAGAGTAAAGGTGTGTGGGGTAGAGTGAAGGTGTGTGGGGTAGAGTAAAGGTGTATGGGGTAGAGTGTAGGTGTGTGGGATAGAGTAAAGGTGTGTGGGGTAGAGTGAAGGTGTGTGGGGTAGAGTAAAGGTGTGTGGGGTAGAGTGAAGGTGTGTGGGGTAGAGTAAAGGTGTGGGGGGTAGAGTAAAGGTGTGTAGGGTAGAGTAAAGGTGTGTGGGGTAGAGTAAAGGTGTGTGGGATAGAGTAAAGGTGTGTGGGGTAGAGTGAAGGTGTGTGGGGTAGAGTAAAGGTGTATGGGGTAGAGTGTAGGTGTGTGGGATAGAGTAAAGGTGTGTGGGGTAGAGTGAAGGTGTGTGGGGTAGAGTAAAGGTGTGTGGGGTAGAGTAAAGGTGTGGGGGGTACCATTCACCTGATGCTCCTTGTGCTCGTGTAAAGCGCTTATTGTGAGACATCTACCTGCTGTCTCTGTCCTCTCACCCCAGTCCTTACTCTGAATGTCTGTCTCTCCCAGCCCGGCTGTCTCTCCTATCAGGTGAGTCACGTTGGTGGGGCATTTAACTGCCCCCACTCCGGGGACCCTCGCAGGGGGCGGGCAGCCTAAACAGCCCCCGCCTCCCTTCTCCCGAGACCCACGGCCACGTCTGAATGAGGCTCATTGTCCGGGGAGAGGAGAGCCGGGGAGGGGGCATCATTCCGGAGAGGAGAAGAGGACATCCCAAATACCCACAGGAGGTAAGACCTGGCCTGTTGTTTTTGGGGCAGGTAATTACCCCCCAGAGCCCGGGACATAGTAGGTACTGCCACTCCTATCATGCTCATCCTGGGAGCTGCACTCCGGAGTGCCAGAGATTGCCAAACACTGCAGGGATTGTACTAACAGACCTGCTTCTAGAACGATCTGTATGAGGACCTTGGAGAGGGTTATGGTATAGATATAAAGTATCTCCCCCTATAGATATAGGGGACCCCCCTGCCTGGCAGTTTAAATGGAATGGCAGATCTCAGCCCATATTACCCACCGGGGCAGCTTTGGCCACCTCCATGTATAGCCTATACATTCAGCTGTACGGACCCTATATAATGTATCCAGGGGGGGGTTCCTATTCAATTTATATATATATATATATTTGTTTTAATCATAAAATAGAGGAATTAGGGACTGAGTGACAGCACTGATTCACCACGAGATCCCCATGAATGAAAATGAATCAGGAGACCGGCAGAGACGGCTTTAAAATCCGATAAAGTTATTATCATTAAGTGGCTATTTGCGGCGGTTGTTACGTTGAGTGCATCACATGCTTTTAATAAGTGAAAACTCATACTTTACACCCAAACTGTGTGTATGACGGTCGCCCCCTGGTTGTTTTGGGGTCTCATATCCAGAGGTGGGTACAGGGCACTCAAGTCTGCTTCAGTTTATGCTAAAAGTTGGCAAACTTCTTTCTTCAGCGATCATCACATCTAAAAAAGATGGCAAACTTCCCCAAAATGATGTTTCTGAGCGACGATCGGTCGGTTTTGTGGGATTAACACAGAATTAGGGTTGTCGTACTTTCAGTTACAGGAAAAACTGGTGGGAAATCCCAAAAGCTATTGAGTTATGCGATGTTTCTATTTACTAAACAGCAAGAGCATCATGCGCAGAGACTTTTTATGGAAAGACTTTGATGTTTCTTCCCGGTGGCCATGGCGCAGGACCACACAACGGATCCCTGCCCGGGGGCATTCCGTCCTATTGTTTGGTCTCTATAGCCAGTCAATGAGATGCGTTGGACCAACGGGTGTAAAAGCCCCTCCAGGACTTACCTTCCCCGCTGCCCCCGGCTGCTCGGAAAACTGGCAAATACTGGACGCAATTTACAGATAATCCACAAAAGTCTCATCAGCCAAGGTGACAGCGAAGGGACAGGCGAGCCCTGCAGCCTGCGTTTCATACAGTGATAGAAACTTCACGAAAGGGTTACGCATCTTACCACCTGCGTCCGCACTCGCTGCCCCATACGTGTGCCAACTGTCCCTGTGTTCTACCAGCTCCATGTATTGGTGGAAAGCCATCTACATTATTATTATTATTTTATTATTATTATTGTTATTATTATTATTTTTATTATTAGGTTTTATTTATATAGCGCCAAAGCATCTGGCAAAACTTAAGACAGACTTAGGACGAACAGATACGTTAGGTAACGAGGTCCCGGCTCGCAAGTCTTGTGCTTGAATGTGTATCCTTCTTAGTGAATAAACCCCCAGACTTTCTATAGGAGCAGACGTTGCGCAGATTGTTTCCCAGCACTTTCATATCAGTTTCATATTAAAGGAACACACATGTCCTTATTTTAAAGACATACGCTGTAGATAAAAGTCAAGCCCCCGCCAGCCCCCCCCCCCCAGAGAGTTTCTGAATGTGGTAGAAGTGAGCAGGCGGAGGGTACGTGTAATGGTTACACCTCAATCTCTTACCCGTTAAAGTGTAAAGGAGAATGCTTTCAGCATCATTAACCCTCAATCATTTTATCTAAACACCCCATAAAGCGTCTGGGGTATCAACTGTTTTATATGAGAGTACCGAGTAACTACGTGACTGCCTTTGCAGCTACAATTATCCCGAACTAAATACGGGTCGGGACAAATATCTTCCAAGCTTGCGTAAAGCACGACCCTGGCTTCTGTTTCTGCTCGTTGCGAAACGTAACTGTCTCGGAAATTGCCTTTTGTTCCAAAATGAAAAGAAAACCAAAGAGGGGCTAAATGCACGCGGTATCCACGATACCGTAAACCGATTACCTGACATCTGTAACAATGCACGGTATTTACAACCAAACATTCTTTTTAGCCTTAAAAGGCTCATCGCGGTATAACGTCAGTGAAACTGGCGAAAGGATGAAAGGACAAAATTTCAGTTAAAATGCCCTCTACGGCGTAAGACTGATTACCAGTCTATTCCATTCAGCGGTGTATTTCACTTTGAAGCGGGCATTTTGCTGTTAATTTAGCTTTAAAAAGTAATTTACGCCATTACTGAGCTCTTCAGATGGCAGACTTTCCCTGTTACTCGCTTAGTTACCCAAGTCTGTCTTATGTGTTCTGTCCCTTTAATCGGACCCGTTCCCAAGTCTGTCTTATGTGCTCTGTCCCTTTAATCGGACCCTTACCCAAGTCTGTCTTATGTGTTCTGTCCCTTTAATCGGACCCTTACCCAAGTCTGTCTTATGTGTTCTGTCCCTTAATCGGACCCTTACCCAAGTCTGTCTTATGTGTTCTGTTTAATCGGACCCGTACCCAAGTCTGTCTTATGTGTTCTGTTTAATCGGACCCGTACCCAAGTCTGTGTTATGTGTTCTGTCCCTTTAATCGGACCCTTACCCAAGTCTGTCTTATGTGTTCTGTTTAATCGGACCCTTCTAGCGGAGGCTTAATGTTACAGTCTTTTGACGGCGCTCTTTTTTTAACGGTTTCTCTTATAAACTGTTTATAGTGTTTGTTATATTCTCTGTAGAGTATAGTGTGATATTTTACTGAAAACAGAGTTCTTAATACGGTCGACGGCTTAACCCCTTAGATTCTGGTGGAGAAAATGGCAGCGGCAGTGGGGGGGGGGCTTTGAAAGTGTTATGGGGCTGTTTATTTTGGACATTTTAAGTTTAATTTTGGGTAGGTTTTATATGAACATGTTACACGCTCACAAACATGTTAATAAGTAAGTCATGTTGTGTAAAAAGGGACACCATAGAGCAAAAATGTGAGTGTAAATATGGTGGGACATGTGAGTGGCAGGGGATACTCGCACTCATGTTACAGGTAATACTCAAGCATGAAGCGTACGTCTTTTATGAGCATAAAGAGATTTTTTATCACAAAAGCAACATTTAATCATTTCTTTTTTTTTTTTATCTGCATAACTCTTTTGTGAGTTGCCCCAGGGGTCGCAGGTACCGAGAGGTGGGGGACCCGGGGCCGGACCTTTGGATATTCCTGCTGAATGGTGATACGATAGAAAACTAAAACTATTCCGCAAGCAGCCGTGTTAAAGGGTTTCTGCCGGTCGCGATAAACATCTTCCGGCTGCTAACATGAAACTTTCCTTTACGCTTTGTGCCCGCACGGTGTGACACAGTCTGAACAAACTGTAGGAATTATTTGTTTTAAATGCATCGTTGCTGTGACGTATTGTTTTTTCCATGCTTTTGTTCTAATGAATGCATTCTCCTCATTACGATCCATGCATGTGTGTTTTTTATTTTAACAATCTCATTATCACCCTCGCTCTCCCATCTCCTCCCCAAATTCTCACCCTGGCTAAACTCATTTCCGACCGCCTTAAACTGCTGTAACCTGCACCTTATGGGTCATTCTCTTTAACTCCTGCACTGCTGCCCATGTCTCACTGAGATGCTTTGTGCTTAGCATTGCTATTGACTTTGATAATGGGAAGTTAGTCCAATAAAAAGGTAATTTTTACACGTTGGAGAACTCTTTTTTTTTTTCCATTTTACATCACCGGAGCAGCATCCCAAGCTACATATAAATGTATATATTTATGCATCTATATTTACTGTACATCTCAAGATTAAGGCTCTCTCCACCTAATGTATCGGTTTGTCTTAGTCTGTCAATTCTCGTCTTGTTATACCCCTTGAATATTTGTATTGTAAGAAGCCCTGCATAAATTGTATAAATTTTACAGCTATCTGCTGCCCTCTTGTGGACATGTGAGGTCTTAACAGCTAGACATATTCTTACTGTCATATTCTTACTGTCATATTCTTACTGTCATGAAGGCATCATCAGTAAAAGAAACTAAAAGCCCAGGGTTCTGGCAGTCTGCTCATATTTTATTTCAATAAATAAAAAAATGAGATGTGCCTTTAAACAAGTTATGCTCAATGTCCTCAGTTTTTCTCCTGGCCAATAATCACATTATATTTCTTTCTTTTTTCGATAGGGAGGCAGAGTCCGGAAGACATGGCCAGGATACGGATGAACTGCTCCATGACTGCAGCATTTCTGATCATTCAAACAATATTCCTGCTCTTGCTATACTCCAAACAGAACGCCGTTCTACCGAACGCGGAGGGAAAAGAAGGGAAGGTCCATATCCTCATACTGTCTTCCTGGAGGTCTGGGTCTTCTTTCGTTGGTCAGCTCTTCAGTCAGCATCCAGATGTCTTTTATTTGATGGAACCGGCTTGGCACGTCTGGGTGTCCATGTTTCAAAACAGCGCCCGTGTCCTCCACATGGCAGTGAGGGACTTGATCCGATCAGTCTTCCACTGTGACATGTCTGTGTTTGACGCTTACATGCAAAAAGAGAGGAACGTGTCACACCTGTTTCAGTGGGCCGTCAGCCGGGCTTTGTGTTCGTCCCCCGTGTGCGACCTTTACGAACACGATGGGATTTCCAACGAAATGGCATGCAAAACACTTTGCGGAAAACAGCCGTTCGCTAAAGTGGAGGAAGCGTGCAACACGTACAGCCATGTCGTCGTTAAAGAAGTTCGGTTATTCGATGTGCAAGTACTGTATCCGCTCCTGACGGACCCATCGCTGAATCTGAAGATCATTCACCTGGTTCGGGACCCCCGAGCTGTCGTTAAATCCCGCGAACAGTCAGTGAAGGCTCTGGCCCGCGACAACGGCATTGTCCTCAACACCAACGGCACTAAAGTAGATGACGGCAAGTATGAAGTCATGCGGGAAATCTGCAGAAGCCACGTTCAAATCTACGAAACGGCCAGCTTCAAAGCACCAACCTTCCTCAAGGAGCGCTACATGCTGGTGCGCTACGAGGATGTGGTCCGCAACCCCTTAATAGAAATCAAAGAAATGTACAAATTTGCAAAACTCAAGCTCACCAGCAAGCTGCAAAGTTGGATCTACAATATCACTCATGGTCGGGGTCCGGGGCACAAAAAGGAAGCGTTCAGGACCACGTCACGGGATGCAGTAAACGTTTCCCAAGCTTGGAGGACTTCCCTTACTTTCCAGAAGGTCAAGAAGATCCAGGATGTGTGTAAAGGAGCGATGGGGATGCTCGGGTACCAGCTGGTGGACACGGAGGCAGAGCAGAAGGACCTGTCTCATGATGTCGTGTTACCAAGGCGACAGTATCACTTCAGCTGGTCCTCATCTGAAGAACACAACTGAAAGAAAAAACTTTTGGGAACGTTTTATTTATTATTTGAAACTCTAGTGGAAACATAATGTGGTTCCCACGTGGAAGAAAACCAGGAGGAGAACTTCTGGTTTCAATTTGAAAAGAAAACTTCTGTTTTTACGTTTTTCTCCATCTTGTGGTTATATACCCGGTATTAGGTGTTTACGTTTTTCTCCATCTTGTGGTTATATACCCGGTATTAGGTGTTTATGTTTTTCTCCATCTTGTGGTTATATACCCGGTATTGGGTTTTTACGTTTTTCTCCATCTTGTGGTTATATACCCGGTATTAGGTTTTTACGTTTTTCTCCATCTTGTGGTTATATACCCGGTATTAGGTGTTTATGTTTTTCTCCATCTTGTGGTTATATACCCGGTATTGGGTTTTTACGTTTTTCTCCATCTTGTGGTTATATACCCGGTATTAGGTTTTTACGTTTTTCTCCATCTTGTGGTTATATACCCGGTATTGGGTTTTTACGTTTTTCTCCATCTTGTGGTTATATACCCGGTATTAGGTTTTTACGTTTTTCTCCATCTTGTGGTTATATACCCGGTATTAGGTGTTTACGAACATAAAATGCCTCAAGGTTATGGACAGATATTGTGAAACAAATGTACCAAACACTCCAAACCTTCACGGAATCTTTAAAGTACGGCCCACGATGCAGTTCTAAGTATCATCCATCAGTTGTTTCATTGTTTGCTTGGTCCTGTTGTTCTAACGTCACGTATGATCGCGTATTTGTTTGCGTGAAGCTGTTCTAAGTGGGAATCCGGTCATTTCTTGTAATCTTCTTTATATATTTTTTTTATACACATCTCGGCCAATCGCAGATTCCCGGATATTGGTCCGTTTGTCAGGACCACACAAAGAAAAGGTGAATAAAAGTTATTACGATAACAAAGATCCGCAGATTAAATGTTTAAATTACATAGTAAAAGCCCCCCCCAAATAATAGCGATTCAGGAATACTTGGTGCTTGGCGTTGACATACAAAATAAAGCTAATTAAAATAATATTTCTGGACGCCGGACCACCCCAGGAAAGAGAGTTAATGGGGGTCCCTTTTTTACTCCATGGATGGGCCAAACTGTTACAGGCGCTGTATTGCCATACGTTGAGATGTAAAGAAGACTGAGACGTTCCGCCTGGCGCTCTTTACCTGCCGCGGTGACCGTCCTGATGCTTTTATTCAGCGATTTGCTTTGTAATTTGTTGTTTGTTACATTAATTGCAGTGAAATCAAAAGGAAGGGATTATTAACGAAACCAACGACTGCTTACTGAATGTCCCCTGGAACAAAAATGACACACAATAAAAATGGCATTCTTTCAGTCATTTGTCTGAAAATCCTGCAGGTTCTGATGTATTACATCATCGATCTAAGACGTTCCGTCATGCTTCTCAATGGCATACGGCCCTCGGGGTCCATAAGGGGGGCAATCCTGATGTAAACGATGCGGCGTTTGTAATATTTGCATTTCGCTGCATTATATACCACATTGGGTATTATATATATATATATATATATTTTTTTTTTTTTTTTTTCATTAGCATTAAAAATTTAATAAAACACTTTTTAGTAAAATCAGATTCCGAAGAAAACCTCTCATCAGTTGAATCATGTGATTTATTGGTGCGATGTGGAGCAAAAAGCCATGTCTGCTGCCAACCAGCGGGCCGGAGCGGGGTATTATAGAAAGCAAAACGAGAGAAGAAAGAAAAGTCACAGTAAATAATAAGAACTGTTACGCTAATTGCATGTTTCCTGCTTGTTTACACAACGGGGAGCTTTATGGCTGCTCGGTAAACACAGATGCTGCTGTAACAGAATGCAGGTGGCTGTCTTGAAGGAACCGTCCATCCCCGAAATTTTTTTTCCCAACCCCCAACCACATTGTCCTGCTTAACTTGTATATTTTTATTATTTGTAACGTAGGACGCTCAGCTTCTCATAATGGCACCTGCAGCAAGATGCGTGTGTAGCTATATATCTATCTATCCATCTATATATCTATCTATATATATATAGATATATGTATATTTAGCCCTAATGTATACAAATTGGAAAACAAATTTGACTTCTTTGGATAAATAATCCAGTTCCGGACGATATTCTTTCGTACCCGAAGCAGCCAGCGTGTGGAAGTGTTGCTCTGCCGGAAGCTGTGACATTTTAAATAGAGAAGCATCCATCGCTTTGGTAATAAAGTGTGTATCCGCATACAGCGCACAGATCCGTGTTTATCCACATAATAATAAATACACATAATAACGGCGACGTCTGGTAACGCTACAAAATACAGAGCTGTTTAGGATAAGGGATGAAAGGTCTGTCTTAACGCTCCTCTGATACTTAGAAACATAGAAAGTGACGGCACATGAGAACCATTCGGCCCATCCGGTCTGCCCAACCTCTGAATCCTTTCCTTAGTATCTGGCCTCATTCTATATCTAGCTTGGCCTTATGCCTATCCCATGCTTGCTTAAATGCCTTTACTGTATTAACATCTACCACTTCTGCTGGAAGGCTATTCCATGCGTCCACTACCCTTTCCGTAAAGTAATACTCTTTGGGAGGACTAAGATTCCTTACCTTCCATGTTTCCTTCTTTCCCATCGTTATCTACCCTGTTAGAAACCATTAAATATTTCACATATTCCACAGGTATGAGATATATAGGATGCGTGCTATAAAGATTAGCATATAATAGACTGCAACTCACTCAAAATAGCCGCACGGCCCCCACGAGCAATCATGTTATATTCTGCTTTTTCTCATACTGTGGAGCCGTGAATTTATAGATTTATCTCATACCCACCATTTGATGGAAGAAAACACAATATACAGGCATTTTTTGAAATTCTTTGATGGTTAATGACATGTTGATATATGGCGACGGACCCTTTAACCTCCATTATATGCGACACATTGCTGATATAAGACAAATGATCTGTAGACCGGCTGGGTTTGTATAAAAGGGTGAAATAAATCCTAATTACCCCCCTGAAACAGCAGCTCTCCAAAGGAAAAAAAAGAAATCTATAAGGTTTAATAGATGGTGAAGTCGGGGGGGGGGGGGGGGGGTTGCATTAGCCAATCTACACATTAAGAGAGACAGATGCCCTTTTATTAAACTGTATTTAAATTACAAATATACGTAAAAATGATTTGCAAAAAAAACCAGAGGTATTCAGATAAATAAAAAAACACGAATGAACCGATAAGCCGGTCTATCTAGATTTTATCCAGAAAAAAAATCCAAGTTGTTTGGAATCCCTCCTCCGCTTTTCTTTTTAATGTACGTCTTCATTATATTCACAGAATCATCCCATTGTCATTACATACGGAACGTGGTCGGTAATATTGTGATATTCTAACAGCAGGCAAGGCCGGGGAATTGTCTATAAAGCCATATCTCTCTATAGGTAAACACGCGGTTTTTACAAACCATGTAAACGGCGGATTTCTCTGAGGTTATAAATTCCGATCATACTTTCTAAATGGCTACCGATAAATTATCTTGCAGAAGTAGTGATGTTTCGAAGTTCCTTGTGTTGCCATGGAAACAGAGTAATCACGCAACCTCTTCTTCCTTGGAGGACCCAAGGGGTGATGCTTTCTATCGTTTATTGTTTTATATAGCGCCATCATATTCCGCAGGGTTGTACAGTGCATAAACATGACATAGGACGTGACAAAAGGAAAAAGACGATTATGAACATGTTATTCGGAGAATAAAAGTGAAAGGAGCGGAAGCGGGGAGTGAAAGGAGAGGAGGAAACAAATAATATAGTATAACTAATAATAATAATATAAAATAAATAACAATAAAGCAGTATGGCGGCAGCTGATGACGGATCAGAGTATCGATTGAAGCGTTGCTACCACGTTGCTCTTTGTCCTTCTTGTTGCCCTCCTTGGTGAACTCTTCTGGTAAACTCCTCGTAATTGCCCCCAAGGTCAGTTCAGATATAAGGGACGGCTGCTTATTAGGGATTTATCATCTGAATAATTACCCTGAAATACAATCAGAGACAGAGGGAGGGCAGAGAACAGGGTGCTAACAACTGGATACAGACATATCACACGAATAACAAAGGAATGATACAAATGTATAAAAGTGGAATATTTAAATAATTCATTAAGCAGGGCAGCCAGCAACGAGGAAGATAACAAACAGGAGTAAACGCATAAAGGGATGCCTGTAGGTGAGAGAAGAGCGATGATAAATGAGTTCCTGATGGTGAGTAGCAGCCGAGTACGCGGTAGGATCAATCTGTTAGTAAACTTCTCAGTAGTGGCACTAATTGTGCCCCAAAACGGTTTCGATTGTAAAAAGAAGTGACATTTTCCAATAGATACCAACTTACATTCTATACATTCTTCCTCCTAATGTTTTTTATCAAATATTTGTATGGAGGAAGAAAGAAAACATTAAGTAAATGCAAAACAAGCATTGGACAAAAACACACTGCTCCCTGAATACTGAATGTTTTCTTAAAATCCCCCCAAAAATCCTTACAAAGTTGATTTTGGGAACAAGACACATTTCAAGGGAAGGAGGAATCCCAAATCTAAGAACATTTAAGGAATGAAAAGGATCTCCCGAGAATCCTCAGAGCCTCTGGAGGGAATGATTACCCTAATGCATTAAAATACCTTTAAAAACAAACTCTGGATTGTAAGCTACTTTGAGCAAAGCCACTATTTTGTTTCCATAAGCCCCAATTGTTTTAGGAGGCTCTACTTAATATGCCTTCTTTACCTATTGTACAGCGCTGCAGAATATGTTGGCACTATATAAATCAATAAATAACAATTACCGATTGCACACGAGGATGGAATAGGTGCACTGTCTTCTAGCTGCCTGAAGAGGGCGCCGTTCACCTACCTCTTGCACAGATGTTGGTAACAATCTATTAGTAGCGCTGTTATCCATCCATAGTGGGATTTTATACTGTAGATCAAAGCCCCCATAGTGTATTTATTTCTTCGCTTATAGCAGAAACACCACGCGCCATTATGACATTACATTTCATGATCGCATCTACCAGGCCCTTTAAAGTTTAGAGAATTTAAAATACGTCTGCAGGGAGGTCAAGGGCTCCGTCTTCCCGGTGGCTTTGGATAAGTGATTCAATTATTTTGTCTATCAGGCTCTTATTATCTCATTTAATGAAGCCTGGCAGCTTAAACGTTACACGAAGCCGGCTGAGAATCAGTATTTTCTTGTGTTTGCGCGGCCCGGTCGCTGAAGACTACGGAGTAGACGTTCCTTCAATTCCTGTAAAGGCTGACGACTAACTCTATACGACGGTAAAACTCACGACACCGCGCTGATGCCTTTGTGTGGAGATACTAAAGAAAACGCAGCAGTAACGTAAGCTGCTACATTGTATCTGTGAGTTTAATGGACAACAACATGAAAAAGGAAAAGCTAGACAATGAGTTTATTAAAACAGAATGAATGTGCAGACAAAAATATGAATTACCCGTATTCTACATCTATTATAACGAATACGTTTGCCTCAGAGTGACCGTCGCTGCCAGCAAAATGTCATGGATTTTAGGCAGCCACTCAATGGTGGTATAACTACAGCGATTGCTTCAAAAAAGAACCCATAGACGACCTTAAAGAATGGCAGCAAAAACAATAAAAGTAAAAAAGGAATGTATTTGGGAACCCGGGGTGCTTCTCTACACAATGGACGAGGTGTTAAGCTGTGAACTCATTTCTCTCTGGCTCTCAAACACTAAGTTCCGAGAGTCTAGAACCAAAGCTCTGACAATGTCCTATCATCTTATCGCCAATGTTCTAGGATAACAGGGCAGAGATGTATCCCCAGACGCGATCTCACTAACTAGATAAGTCTCAACAAGACATTTTTTTCATATTTCACAAATACCAGCGAGCCCAGATACAAAATGGAAAGCCAAATGTTGGGTAGGCTTCAGAAAATTCCCTAAACTGGAGAGATGGTCCCTAATGCTTTAGTTCTTAGAAAGGACTGAGCAACTGACATTTATCAGTAAGACTTCTTTAGCGAAGGTGTTTTATGCGGACTGGGGTCAAAGTTCTCAAATATTTGAATATTGTTGCTGATATAGAACCGCTTGCAGGAACTGTGAATGGAGACCAAGAATGAAAACAGTCATCAACTCTGCACGATTATTCTTCGGGAACAGGATAATACGGACTACACCGTGGACGATGAACACAATGGCATCTGTTTCCACTCACCTTGTTCTTTGATATCATGACGCAAGTCTGGGTAAGAAACGCACACCACGAAAACGAGAAGTGAAAGAAATTTGTTTTCCTCACCACGGAACTTACACCGATCACGTGTGATCAGCCAGGACCTTCACTTGCATTAAAGGGTCTACAACGTTATACCCTCTATATACAAAGACTTGGAAATTTACATACAGCGGAATCTTGTGGACAAACTGCTACAACGAAGCCGTATCCTGGGTTTCAGATCTGTAACGAAAATACTTGATACACTGGTGTGGAAAAATATTTATATGTAATAATGAACAGGGCATAAAAACAATAAATGAAACAGGTTGTTGTATGTTCCACAGAAGGAGTTACGCAATCATTCATGAACTGAGTGGCACCCGTGGCAGAATCTGCATAGTTAATTACTTCCTGTTCTGAACACATCTCTTCGCCTCATGCATGGTTACAAAGGGTTATCGGGGAACACCAGGGGAGGGTGCCAACAGGGGGTAAATCTAGCCAAGTAACTGAGTATTACAGTGGCCCAAAACTCACTTAGAAGCCAACAGTCTAGATGACCCAGTCCTGCCCAACATTCGACTACCCTTGTCCAGCAATCATGGCCCCTCTAGGCAAATGGATATCACTCTAAATGACATTACGGTGCATCTGCCACAATGTACTTCTGAGAATGGCCCTTAACTAGCTTTTACTATAATAATTTAACCAAAAATACTAGACCGAGATATAAGATTGTGGCAAATAAATTCTCATTTATTATTTACGACAACCGAGGACAGCTGCCGAGTCATCGTGGAAATGGCAGAGACCAGCGGAAGTCTCGCCACAATTTTGTGTCTGGCTACAATCACAAGGTCCGGATGATCGGCTCCCTTTCACTAAAGTCTGGCTTTTTACGTCCCCTACCGGGAGGGCAGCAGACGGAAGGGGGTGAGAAGAAGAGGAAAGAGGTTAGCGGGGATGGTTGACTGGGAGAGGGCAGCAGGTACAGGGAAAGGAGAGGTAGGACAGGGGGGGGTTCAACCAAGATCGCCTCACCAGCCGCCAGGGGATCCCAGCGTTCATCCTTCAAAGTTGGTCTAATCGTCCTCTTTGTTCTTTCCATGTAGATTCCGGATCCAGATTGCTCCTGAAGGTAGAAGGCCTCTGTTTTGTCTGGAAAACAAAGCAAAAAAAACTAATTTACCTCATCCCTTTTGTCCCCGCCCAAAATTTTCCAGCCATACCTGAGGCAAAGCATGGCATGGCGCTCGTTCCCAGGCAGTCCCTCGCTAGTTTCTTGCGCAGGAGTGACACGACTCTCTTCTCACGGAGGATGACATCATACACGCAAACATGGCCCTACAAAATAGACCTGGGTGGGCCGGGGACAATGGGAATTTTCTGGCCAAATGTAGAATTGCTGGAATCCTAAATTAGTCCTATAATCCGAGCACCTCGCTCCCCCAGCTCGTATCTAGTCGCCGTGACTCGTGGATTTGTGCCGCTGACTCCTCTAGAGGTTCTCCCAGTGAAGAGATTCTTGACCACGTCAGTAAAAGGCACTTGAAATCTGGAGATGAAAAACGTCAGCTGGATACACGTGTAAAGCAAGCATTTCACAGGGACATTCCTCCAGCGCTCACTCACCTTTCCCAAAGCATTTCTATAACGTGCCAATGATGAACACTGCAAAGAGCCAGAAACGCCGTGGAAAAAGGGGCCGTGGCAGGTGGTTATCTTTTGGGCAAAATGGGGCAGTTGCCCCATGGCACGATACCCCCACTGATCCTTCATATATAACCTCCGCATTGCTGTAACTAGGAAGTCACCGTGATACACCTGAAATATCGTGTTCTCTCGCGGCTGTAACGTGACATTGTCGCTGATGGGGAAACCACAAAAAAAACCCAGTATCGGGGTACACAGACTGCCAGCGCCTCCTGTCGGCTACCAAAAACATTCTCATTAAGCAGTCACGGTTCGGATGTCTGCCAAAACATCCATACACACGGAGTGGAAGCCTGAATACTAATTTCTCCTATTTTTTTTTTTATATGTTTCTATAATGTTATCTTTATTACATAATGAGCCATTTTGTAAGTTTATGAGTAAATTGTGTTTTTGGCTTTATCACACACAAAATTGGGGGACACATATAAATACAAAGCTGAAGGATTTCACACCGAGGCTAAATTTGGAAAGGAACATTCCATCGTTTTTGGAACGAAATCTATTACTTTAGAAGAATTGTTCCAATTTTGTTTCGTTAAATACATAATTGTTTTATTTTGGTTGCATATAACATTTGTTTGATACCAAGGTCCCCAAAGGTTTCCATCTCTTCCTCTGTTGAAGATTATTCCCTCTAAGATGCACACGTTGGCGTGTAAGTAGTGCTCTTTAACGAAACATACCGATCAGGGCTGCACTGAGCAGCCATTGTTCTTGTTCAAAGTAAAGAGTAATTTTTAATTGATTTTTTGGGGTACTTCCGATACTTCCGCCGGGGCTTCTATGGTGGAGCACCGGACGGTCACGTCATGCTGGTGCTCCATCACAGAAGCTCCGGCGGAAGTGGAGGACAGTAGCGAAGGATGCCTGCGTGCATCGCACAGACGCCCACCAGCTGTCAGAGAGGAGGATCAGGGTCCCTGCAGCGCTGTGGGGGATCTGGATCTTAGTGTTATTATCCGACCTCTATTTGAGCGTTTGCTCTGAAAAAACCCTCATCTTATAATCGATAAAAATTATACATTATACATCAGAGTAAGAAGCATTATCTATTTCAGTCACATGGATTCATTTATAAACACATTGTGTGTTGGTTAAATAAACATTATTGTAACTTTCAGGGAAACCCTGCAATAGCATTCTGAGCTACCAGAAAGTAGGGGCATCAGGGGAGGAAAAATGTTTTTTTGTGTGCTTCTACAATCTCTGTGAAACCAGAGAGCTAAAGTCAATAAGAATTCAAGGAGGAAAGTCAAATCTATTCAACAAACGCTACGGGCCAAGTTAGATCTGGATCACACGTCATTGATATAATGTGCAATTAACCCTAACGGAATCTCCCTGCTGTTAATTACCATGTTTATGTTTTGGTGAACATTATGTATAATCATTTTTATGTTGAAACACAGCCTTCAGCAGCTCAACATAATTTTTTTGTTTGGCAAAGATGTCAATTTGGATAAAATTCTATGTTTTTAAGCGTTACGCTGTTAGAATATATAAAAAAAATTGGTTTGCCAAGTTTTACACGTTTATCAATAGTTTGATGGATAGCACAATAGCTACAGCAACATGTCCTACAAAACCTTTTTTTCTATTGTTGCAAGGTAGTTTTACTTTACTCAGAAGGTGGTAGATAAGTTGAATGGCCTCCCAGCAGCAGTGGTAGAAGCTAGTATAGTGGAGGAACTTAAGACACACATGGGACAGGCATATGGCTTCTGAATCTAAGACAAGACCAAGGAATGATTAAGATTTGAGACTTTACAGGAGGAAAAACAGGCAGATGAGATGCCCGAATGGGTCTCTATGAAAAGATATATTATGGATACGGCGATGTAGCTGCTGAATACTGAGCTGAATCCAATAAATTACATTTATATATAATATATACATATTGATCATGTGTGCTTGCTTGATCACCCCAGCAAGCAACAGAATGGTCCGATAAGCAGTTGCTATGGTGATCAATATACTTTAGCAATTTTGGAACCAGAATGCTCCTCTATGCTTAATCCATATGAATACAGAACTACATTCTAGACACTTCTTTGTAGGGAGATTTAGCTATGATTGACCCAAACGTAAAAGTGAAGGCTAATCAGTCACAGAGAATTGTTTTCTCCTATCGTACATGTATAAGAAGATAAGAAGAGCCCTTCCTGTTGGGCTCGCGACCGGGTGGATGACAGCGAAGGTTAACACTTCCTTGTATCTACTTTAACTCCTCCTGCATTGCTCAGACAGGAGAAAACTTGTGTGAAGTTCAGGGCTTCGCTCTGAGCAGATGCAGAAGATTAAGGAAGTTCTTGCGCTCGGAGGGTGAAAAGCAGCCCTTCCCGGGCAGAGATGAGGGTAGCCTCCTACGGTCATTCCGCGGACAGAACCTGGGTAAGTACAACCGACGAGACGTTTATCTTACGACGAGCTGCCATACCGACCGTTCTCGGTTTGTGTTTTTTGGCTAGAGATGAACGGGGCTTCTTATTTAAACAAAGCAGGTGACAGGGTGAAGTCAACGCACTTTTAACCCTTTTAAAGGCAGTAGGGCATTTAACTTTTTGGGTTGATGATGCCTCTGGCACACAAGGAGTTATATTTAGCCGTGAGATGAGAATTACACGGAGAAGGTACAAGCAATTTAAGTTTTGTAAGGAGTGAAGATCCCAGGTATCGGTTGGCGTTGCAGGTATCACTTTTACTCTGCATGGATCTACTGGGAGCAAAGGTTATTTCCAAGCTAGCAGAAAGACTGATTCAGCGACGTGACTTTTATAGGGTGTATAAGATGGGGGGTAGTGCAAGACATGCTTACACATACACAGCTGTCTGCAAACATGGAAACGCTTTAAAAAAAGAAAAACCGGCTCCAGAAGAGCCATATTAGAAAAGAGTAGTGCTTTCACGGCACGGCCTCCTATGAATGGGGCGGAAGTCTCCACTAGCTGTGGGTCCTCGTCGAAGATGCGAGAGACCCCCCTGAGTAGTAGTGCAGCTGCCACCGATGCTCAGCCGCTCACGGAGGCTCTCGCCAGCTTTTGGGATCCCATACAGGGCATCTCAAAGCTTCGGGACGCTGCCACATCTGCTGGTAACCTCTTAAGCATGCGTTATCCGGCACCTTGCGCTTCTATTCTTTATAAATTACCCCCACACACCGTCTCACATACACATAGAGGTATATACCGTCACACCCTGGCAGATGTCTACTGCTGGAGGGGACACGCGGTCCCTTCACACGCCACAGCTCATTATTCATATAACTTTTTATTGGAGCTTTATTACAAAATTGGTCATTTTGTCCTTCAGCCCGGAGTGAAAGAGGAAGTTTGCACTGGTGTTTCTTCACATAGTGACTAGGGTCAGAGTTAACCCATGCACCCTCAATGTGAGCTAATCATTGGACAGAGAGGTAAAAAGGATCTATACATCATACGAGCCAGAGAGGTACAGATCCAAAAGATATATTGGCTCAGTTGGGTTGTTTGCGCACTCGCTCGTGGGTTGTGAGTGGCGCATGCTCAATGTGGCACAGTTGGAGTTTATATCTCGGTATAAATGTCATATCTGTTAACTTTGGGAAACCCCAATATTAAAATAGTCCACAGAGAAGCCTCTAGTTCCTTAACAGAGATCTTACAACCTGTAGCTGGGGTCACGTAAGCCTCACCTACGCAGGGGCAGCTGCTCCCAGTACCTCCGCACACCCTTCTGCCTGCCATTTATTGAAGTTTCTCATCATTCCCACATATGTTTACAAAAGGACTTTGCCATTTCAGGAGAGGTTTTGGTCATTGTCATTGTCATTTTTGGCCAACAGGCAGACGGTTAGACACCATCCGCCATCATCTTAGTACGGTTTGACCATGAGAGTGGTTTTAGTCCTGGACACCAATGATATGCTCTGTGAATAATATTTCACTTCTGTGTAAGAAGCTGTAGTTCTGCTGCACACAAGAAGTTGTGAGACTGTTTGGATCCTGGGCATTGAGAAAACATGTCCAACAAAAATATGGCTCGGCTTTAGGGCTATATTGGTGACACAGCCCCATATCGTTAAACTTTGGTTGTAGAGCTGGGCTACACAATAATAATGTATATAAATGTATATTAAAGTGTGCAGGTCATACAATATCCAACAACAATGAGTGCACAGGTGGACAGGTGACAACGTTAAGCACAGCTAATGGCACGTCTTGGAGGAAGGTGTGATGGCTCACCGGGTCAGTAGATGCAGGCGGTGGCAGATGTCGTGTCATGTACATACGCTGTTGGCGTTCAGTGTACTGGCTGGGAATGCCGGACCTTGGGCATCACGTCACGGCCACACACGACACTTCTGCCAAGAATGATCTGTAAAAATAGAATTAAAAAAAGAAACAAAAATCAATTTAAAGTATCCTACATACAGTTACTAAAAGGGACCAGACTAACCCGCCTGACTTTAAGGTAATCTGTAATCACAGTATACATCTTGTAACTTTAAAACCCAGTGCCATGTTTATGGAAAACAACAGAGCCTGCAATAATTTCTTGCTCATGTAGAAACAGACAATTTGACGGCAGATCGGACCCATTCCGTCCCATTCAGTCTCCGGTTTTTCCTGCAGTAAAGACTCAGAGCTGAACCAGTCGTTGGTCTCGTCTTAGATTCAGGAACCCTGTGCCATTCCCATGCATGTTTAAATTCATTCACTTTATTAGTCTGAGCCACTTTGGATGGAGGGCTGTTCCACTTATCTACCACTTCCTGGTTTTGTTACACTTTGTGAGCTGCATCAAGGACCATTTACAGGTTGCACTCCCCCACCACTCAGTGTGACCTGGAGAGCTTGCAATCTGTGATACCTCCTCGCATAAGGCTCAGTATAAATGGCGCTAGCATACCCTACGCCTCTTCCACACGCATGTAACATGGCTAAAGAGGATTTGCTTTTCATGTGCATTTGAATAAACTAATCCTTTTCCCTGAACTCCCACTATCCTCTTTCCTGACATTTGCGTTTGCAAATAAACGGTCCGCTGCAGCGGCTTAACTCTGGTCGTATAACGCGTTCATGTATTGACAGACTTACTTTTCATAGATGATACCCGAGAAGTGTTTTGCTTATTTATACTATGAGTGGTTGTACGGTTGGTGGTTGTATGACATCATGTGGTGACATCATGCTCGGTCCACTTTATGTTGGTGCATTATGACATTTTTATCGATGTAATGACTCAATCCATCTCATTCGCACAGCGCACCAAAAAATTACCAGCAGTCCTAGGAAAATGGTGTTTACTGGTTGGGAAAGACAGACATTGGGACATAGACGTAACTGTCAGGACCTTCTGACAAGCGCTTACTATGTAACAATATTGCGTACCGAGAATTAGCAAACACTACAACGCTGGCTGAAGTGAATAGAACGTTGTAGAGGAAGAAGTGAATTGTATGCTCTTGTTAAAGGATGTTTGCTATGGATAATGGGTTAACCCATAGATCTCCGTACAATCTGACCTATACAGGGACACATTTTTATCATCATCATCATCCCGGTGACCATGGCATCTTTGAATAAGCATTTCTAGTAAGCGTCGGCTGCGGTAAACACAATGTATAGCCTGAAGGTAACCTTATCAAAGGGATTGGAAGTCTTGTGAAAACGTGTGAGCTGGCGGCCGGCTCGCTCCTGCCCTGCTGATATGTAAATATAAGCGTGGGCCACGATCCACGCAGCACCAGAAAGACAAAAGGTATTTATAGAAACAGATTGCGAGGCATCGATGGCGCTTCTCTACAAACAGATTAAATACTTGGGGCAACAATACAGAATGGAAGAGGTTAAAGCACCGTTACACTGGTGTAACATTTAAAAATGTATAAAAATGGAGATCCATTTACACCAGTTTGTTTATAATTAAACTGGGTTACAGTGTTGCCCTAAATCTTCTTGTTTATGACAAAAATCTTCAGCCACCCGGTCTGTAATACAAACCAAATGTCCCGATCATCCTTCTTAATCACGTTCAACTTTGTTTCCTCCTTTAACAAACCATTCAAAGCATCCGCACTCTTTGGTAATAGTCTTCTCGACCTTAACGTTTAGTCATGGCCCTTATTTCTATGTTCTTTTTAAAGTAGTTATTTAAATAAGTCTCAGTTGCATGCAAATAATATCGGTGTGATCTGTCTACACCATGCATTACCCAGGCCAGGACCTAAAACAACACAGAGGGGTAAGACGGGGAACGCGTGTGAGACCGGAAGCTTGTAGGCCTTTTTGGTTTTGTATTTGGGTCAGAGAAGGTCCTTATGAGTCTATGTGAACATTTTCATACGAGTGAGGAAGTAAAACCAGTAGAGCGCACAGTGGAGGTGCAGGGTGGGTGCAGAGGAGACTAAGAAAAAAAAAAAAAGCAGAAGGTACAACCAGGACGTTTGTTTTCTCCACGAAGAGAAAGTGTGAATTGGAAAGTAACACCAGAAGAAAGATGGTGGCTTGGCCATTTGAGTGCCTCCAGTAGACTCATCTTGGTGTTCTCTAGAGAGGGTTTGGAGATCTCGGTTCATGACCAGAAAGTTGACCAACAAGTTAGTCAGGTATCTAGCAGGAAGAGCAGGTCCTCCTACGAGTGGACGTCTAAAACAAGTGTTTTGTTTCCAGAAGAGTGGCTGGGGCAAGACTGGTTTTCAGGTGACACCAAATGACGCCTGTTTGTGCAACTGTAGCAAGAGCAATTATTACTGCCTACGGCTAAACTTATCTTACAGGAAAAGGGGCAGTAAACGGTTAGAAAATGACACCCTATGCACTTATTTGGCTACAATAAATGCACAACATGCTTTCTAAAACATAAAAAAAATCTAAGTTTTTTGCCGACAGAATTATAGAAACAGATCCATTTTCAACTGTTACATTTAACGCAAACCCCAAAACCTGCTTAAAAGGAGTCTTTCTTTGGTCTTCCAAACCAATGCAAACAAATTTCTGTTCAATGCATGGATGAAAAAAACCTGCAGAATGTTTAGGTTTCTCAAAGAGGCAAAAAATGTGTCAAATATTATATTGATATATAAAAACTTAGCTTTTGTGAACAAGAACAAGATTATTTTCTGTTTTTTTTGTTTGTTTTTTTGTAAATGCCTATTTTTCTTTCTCCACAGTTTTTGTAAAAAAAAAAACAAAAAAAAAAAAGATTCAACTTTGAGGTGACAAATTTCATTAAAATGGCACGGAGGAGGGGTTCAGATAACAAGGCTCTGCCAGAGTATGAGAAGAGTCAGATCAAGAGGGCTCTCGAACTGGGAACCGTGATGACGCTATTCAACTACAAGAAGTCTCAGCCCGAGCGGAGGACCGTCCAAGTGATAATGGAAACTTATCAGGTGGCTTGGAGTAAGACAGCAGACAAGATTGAAGGATTCCGTAAGTACCCTCCAGGTTCAGAAGAGCCGAGATGATGCAGAGGGGGTGAATAATAGAATTATCACAATTTAGATACAAAAAAAGGAAAAAGTGGTTTGTCTGGCGGAGGTAAACTGCAGCATCCTGTGTACCGTTTCTGCACCGTACCTCATTATTTGAAACGTTACAATGAAAAGAGGAAACAAAACCTTTAATTGTGTATTTATAACTGGATTTAGCGGTAACAGGTGTATTTAGTAAAAAGGGGGTTACAGCCATGCCGTTCTATAACAGGTACAGTAATCCCACAGACATTTTGATTGGGGTACAATAGGTACAAAAGCATTAGGCAAGGAGGTCCCTGGCGCACAGAGCTTACAGTCTAATAGTCGTGGTGTTAACGTGCGGATATAATCAGGGGGAGTCCTGGAAGTTCTGTACTGTGTTGCTTTGATAAAAAAGGAGCTCGTTTCGCTGGCTTTTGAAGTTGGGGAGAGTTTGGAGCGAATGTTTGGTGGAGGGGAGATCCGTAGACACGGAGCAGCGAGAGAGAGAAGGCCTTTAGACGGTATAGAGCAGAGAGGTGCACGCTACGGATGGGGCGCAGAGGGCGTGCAGGAAGATGGCAGAATATCAGACATAAAATATAGGACGGGATTGACAGTCAAGGAAACTTGAATGTGCGGAGAAAGATTTTGGAGGTGATGCGCCTTTTTGTAGCCAGGCATTGGGGTTGAGGGGTGACTGGAAGAACAAAAGATTTTTTCTGTTGGATTGGGGGCTGCGTATTCTTTGTGAATTGTTCTTGCTGACGATCAATAAGTCTATTGGAAGTGTAAACTAAGCTACCTCCCCCAACATTTCAAAGTGTGTCACTTCTGTTTTAAGTGATGTGGTTTGAGGTTAGAGGTATGGCTAGGGAAGCAGAGCTTTACCAAGGTTTCTGTGACTGTTTGACAGCTACTTACTGTAAGTCAACACACATTTTCTGCTGCTTATACACACATTATCGGGGCTTTTAGGGCTGTAGAACCCAGTGATACTCATACCCAGCAAACATTCTGACCTCCGAGAAAAGAGGGACTGTCCTTTCTTAAAAGGGACACTTGGGATGTTTGCTTCCATCAAGCCTACGTTGCAAAGCCTGATATCATTTGATGAACATATGTACCTGTATCATCTAGTCTACCAAATCATTATTCAAGGGAAATTAGACTGATGTTTAAGGAGTCGCTTGGAGAAAGCAGCTGCTTGCGGGGTTACTAATTAAATGTATAAGAGGAGGCCGCATCCTGAGCAGTTTCAGACACAATGACGAGTTTCGTTTAATCCAATATCAAGCTTACCCTTGAAAGCTGACCACAAATCACTCTGCCACGAGCTCCAATTCTCAGCAAGAATACAATTTCACTGCGATACAAGAGGTCAGCTCTTTAAATTGCTTTTCCCTATCTTAGATGAAGGGAGCTAAACATTTTCATTTATTGACTAGATGATGGCTGAGCCGAGACAAGTTACTTAAATCCAATGACCTTTGACTTCAAGCCAACAAGATCTAGTTGTCTACATTCATAAGGATGAAAACCGGTAGCCTGCTTTCACAATGAACTCTCTCTTAAAGTTGTAGAGACGCTCCTTATGTCTGAAGAGACTGAAGTGACCTTTTGGAGTTTGCTTAGGCAGTCCACGTAACGTCACAGTGAGATCATAGAAATGACAAACGTGTTCACACTAACCCAACTATCTGAACTGTGTAGGGTTGAGTTGATGACTAAAGGCTTGGAACTAAATATAGTCTTTGATACAGTTCAGGGGTAATTGTCTAAAACAAAAAAGGTACCCGATCACCCGACACACGTGTCCTTCAGTTACACTCCTGAACATGTTGTCCTTAAGAGGAACCAGGGTGTCCAGCTGGCCTGACCCTGCTGAAAAACCAGCCCTGGGCACAGAGACGGTTATGTCACCTACATAGACCTAAAACAAACAACACAATTAATAACAAAACATTCATTTCATATTTTTATTACTAAAGCTGCTCCTCACAGAACCAGCTATTAGAAGCTACTAAACCTCTCATTACGCTCTGATGGGCTTTTAAACCTAATGTTCCCCGAGATCCATGAAGAAGAACCATCGAAGAAATGCACATGGCCAAATGTAATTAGAAAATGAGAGTACGTCTCTGAACCAGCATTCACAGAAGGCACAGAAGCTTTTAAGACTTCAAAAGGTCCCTTATCCAGATGTCATTATCTGAAGGGACCTCTGAGACCTTGAAAGCTTCTGTGAATCAGGTATATTGCCAACGATCTACTAGAAGTACTACACATTTCATTGCCTTATTAAAACAAACAGAAATTACATTATTTCCTAATAAATTCATCTATAATAAACTTTGGATATCGCCAATACCTCTTTTCTGAAACGTACTAATCCTTTAAGATGTTCAATGTCAAAGGAGGACAGACTGGTGGTAGGAGTTCCGAATACACATGTATCAAACATGAATTCTCCAACAGAGCATTCATTCTTTTGAGAAACCAAAGCTAACCTGCGAGGTTGCTACGCTATTTTTTTGGGGGGGGATCTTTGTAATGTTGATGACATCGTTCACTTACCTTTTCTTCCTTTCAAAAGTAAAAACCGACTAGAAACCCATTTCAGATTCAGCATTAACGCCCAGAGTTCGCGGTGGAAAAGGCTTCCCTGCGTGATTTATAATGATGTTGCCTACGGACGCAACACTTGCCTTTCTACACATTCCAATCCTCCTAATAAAACGCATTGAAACGTAGTATCTACAGGTGCCGTTGGCTTTACTTCAATGCTTTACCGCATTGCATACAGGAAAAAGATGGAAAGAAGGTGCAGAGAGTTTATATTAAAGCTTCTGGCAAATGCCTCCAATAAACCACAGTATAGATGCCCTTAGTACCCTCAGCTACCCTACTACCTTAGGGGGTGGGCAGCTTGCTATAGGCACGCTTTTAAGTTTTTGATGCCGACTGAGCCTGTTGGGAGTTGTCATATGAAGAGTGACCTGTTGGCTGCCCTGGTCAATAGGTCTTAGAGGTCATTGAGAGATTGATGTGCCTTCGCTAGTTTCTTGGGTGTTCACTTGGGCCATTTAAGAGTTAAACTTATCAAATATAATGGAAATGATGCATTTCCATTTACTAGCGGTTAACCCCCTCCCAAAAACGGCGTATTAATCACTTTACTACAGCCTGCCCAAAGATACCTCTTTGAATACAAAGGATTTTTTTTTTTTAACGTTCTCTTTACAAGTCCTGACAAATCCTTTGTATTCTATTGTCAGAATATATGAACAATAAAGACAAAAAGGATAATAACAATCTGTTACACTTGCTGAAAAATCCAATTTTACTTTATAGCTATTTAGAAACACCGTCAGCGTTTGCGACTCGAAAAGGCGATCACACCCTAAAATACTCGGCAATGGTTCCCCCCCACCCTGTACCCCAGGCAGTTCTGTTTAATGCGCCCGTCACTTTCCTTTTGTGATGTAGATTAAAAAAAATAAAAAATAAAAAAGTAAAAAGGAACGAGATTGCTTCACACCCCTGATTTTATTTACTTTTTAGCGGTTTCATTAAATTTGATTCTTGTAATTTACATTTTATTTTTCTAGCCTGCTCCATTGTCAGATTGTTTATTCTGCTGTTGCAGCATATGCATAATCTGTATTTAAAGGTAGAAAAATTACACTGATTAATCGAGAGAAGAATAGTGTTATATCTCGCTCTCTGACATACGTGGTCATACGTTCTCCCGTGATCAACCGTTACTTGGGGGACCCCCGTAAGGCCATGTATCGAGAGAATGGACCCATCAATGTGCTAACCTGTATTTAATCATCTGGATGTTCCATGGTACAGAAATTTAGGAATGTTATTAGAACCCTTTGCTATTTAGGATCTTTTGGAACCCCTGTGTCCCTATTTCCTCCCCTGATGCCCCTTTTTTATTATCTCGAAGCTCAGAATTTTGTAGGCGTTTCTAACAATGTTCTACTTTCGACAGTCCTAAAAGCCCCAATAATAGGTTTATAAGCAACGGAACATTTGTTTATATTTTTGGTAAGCTTTCCTCGGCTGCACGCTACAGGCAGACGCTAAGCCGGCCATTGGTGTTTATTGCGATCATTTTGTCCCTGATCGTCGTCTGTTCTATCAGGAAGAGGAAGAGCTTTGTCCATTGTATGTGGTTTAAAACCACTTCCTCCGCCTTTCTCATAAAAGCCTTATCATGTACCAGCACAAGCAGGCCCAGAACTATTAACTAACTTGTTGCGTAGGTCTGTCCGCTAACCACCCGGCCAGCCTGGAAGCTACTTGATTGGGGAGGAAAAATTAAAGTTCTACTGGACCAATAATCATGGAAAGAGATCTTGTGTTTACATTTTGTGTCTTGGCGTGGATCAGGCATGAAAATCCAGCTGCCAATAACTGTCAAAAGAGAACTAGAAAAGAGATTCAAACTAAACCATTCTTCTGCTGCCACTGACATGAAATGATGAATTATCCAAAACCCAGACCCTGAACTGGAGGCTCCTAGAGGTTTAGATTTACTACCATACCCATGGACATGGAGTCTGAGGATAATACTCAACCATAACATCACTGTTTCTTCTTTGAAATACGAAATGATTGCACAGCCCACTGCTGTTCTTTAGGGGGGCAGCACCTCTTTTCTAATATCTCAGAATGTTTGCTGGGTATGAATGTATCACAGTGTTCTACAGCCCTACAAGTTACAATGTGTACATAGAAACAGCAGGAAATCTATAGAATTCTTTCCACTTCTCCTTAACACCACTTACATATATACATATGATAGATATAACATAATAGCTACTAGATACATATAACAGAAATCTAATAGATATAATATAATAGCTACTAGATACATATAACAGAAATCTAATAGATATAATAGCTACTAGATACATATAACAGAAATCTAATAGATATAATAGCTACTAGATACATATAACAGAAATAATAGATATAATAGCTACTAGTTACATATAACAGAAATATAATAGATATAATATAATAGCTACTAGATACATATAACAGAAATATAATAGATATAATAGCTACTAGATACATATAACAGATATATAATATATATATATAATAGCTACTAGATACATATAACAGAAATATAATAGATATAATATAATAGCTACTAGATACATATAACAGAAATAGTTGTCACAAGGCACAGATGTTACAAGAAATGGCTTGATTCAGTCTCACCGACTAACGAGGCCGGCTAAAATTATTACTCATGTTGTGAGATTCATGGAGCCAATGCTGCCTATCAGGGTTTATTTTTCATAATATTTGTCTTTGCTAAAAAAAAAAGTGAAGATTTAGAAAAAGAAAAACATGGCAAAGCGTTACAGGAACCCAACGGCATTCATAGTTAATGTATAGTTATAGTTTCCTAGATTATGATCTGAACTCCGTTGCTTTTCTTAGTAATTATTTTTTTTTTATTTCCTTACAGTGGACCTTTCAGAAATTAAGGAAATCCGGGCTGGGAAGAACTCAAAGGACTTTGAACGCGTGAAGTCCACTCGTTTGAAAGAGGAGTGTTGCTTTACCATTTTCTATGGGAGCCAGTTTGTCCTTAATACCTTGAGCTTAGAAGGTAGGCCACGTCTGGAAGACCTGTATCCCAATAAACAGTCACGTAGAAAGGTCCGATAAAGTAAATGTATTCTAAATCCATTATTATTTCAGTGCAGAATCCCATGTTACAGGGAAGCGGCTCGAATTATCAAGCATATGCTATTTGGTGACAGATGAAAGGTTTAATGGTGTAATTTAAGACATTAAAATACAGATTATCTGTGAAATACGGTTTTAAATCTCCATGGTTTCATAAAATTACACATTGCTCAGATCAGCATGATTTACCTGAAAAAAAGGCAGATTTGCGGAACTTTACGCATAAACATCTGTCTCCAAAGAGAAAAAATAATACAATTTGTATTTAATTAGTAATGGAACAAAAACCTTTTAGCTTGTACTTTGAAATGCTTTTTAATGTCATATTGTATAGAAATAATAAAACAAAAATAAATCTTTTCGTTATTCTAAAAACATTACTATAAGGGTTCAAAAAGAATTGCATAGCCCGCAGTTAAACACATGAAATGTTTGGTATAGAATCGGTATCTGGGACTGAATTTTAAGTAAAGTTCAGACAGAATCTCTGCCCAAATAACTCAAATCCCCTAAAGAGTTTTTATAAGTTTTTTAGGTGCTGGATTTTTTGTCTGAAATCCCTTAAAAACCTAAATTTACTCCTTTCCCTTTCTCCCCCCTAATTTCCAGCCCACTCTCCTTATATCCCAAGGACCACCTAGAAATGCCCTGGGGACCTCGAGTGGTCAGCAGACCATCTCCTTAAAGCATGTTTAGTTATCAAAACACGCCAACTGCTGCCACGCTGAGAAAAAACTAGCAACCCAATTCAATTGATCAAAATTGTTTATGATTTTTATGCTTAACTGGAATATTTTTGCAGCCGATTCGCCCGAAGATGCTCACAAATGGAGTAGTGGTTTGAGTATCTTACTTGACGAAGTTGCTTGTGCCCCTACCCCAGCAATTATAGAAAGGTAATTATGTCGATTTTCTCAGACACGTGTTCTTGATCCCTTCTAGTATACCTCCCTCTTTATATCTATAGAATGTAACGCTTTAGGGAGTTTAACAATAATAAAAACAGCTCTAGGCATCTACGTAATAGAAGTACCCTATATCACTGGAAATGTTCTTAATGTAATTAATTTTAAGCTTCCTTTACAACGAAATATAACTTAATTTACAAGGAGTTAATTGTGTTTTTTATGACAGTTGGTTGAGAAAGCAGATTTATTCCGTGGATCAGACAAGAAGAAATAGGTAAGTGTTTGTTACCGTTGTGCATTTTTGCAGAGTCAAAACCAATCTTAATTAAATGACTGGCTTTTATTAGACTTCTACTCCTTAGGATCATAAAATGATTGAGAGGACATGTATGTAATGGGAGTGTGTGTGCGCGGTTGCATGCTGGTGTGCGCGTGCGCGGTTGCATGCAGAAGTAGCAGTTATTTTATACCGGCCAGAATTTTAAGGAAATACAGGATATGCCCTCCCTTTGTGTCAGGAATTAAACCCAGTTTCTCATAAAAGTCTAACTTTCTATGGAAATGAGCTAAGCTACCAGCTGATTTTTATCAAACCAATTGTGTATTGTAAGTGTGTTATTTTATTACGTATGCCCACTCTTTTGGTTTGGAGGTTGTATGGATTTCTGAAATGCGCTCAAGTCACTTTTCCTTTGGTTCAACCCCGGTTTAGCGTTACATTTATGCTCAGTCACACTGGTGACCTTTGGATGTTAAATTCTGACTCTAGCCAATGCCCAATACATAAGTCTATAAACTCCCGTAGCTTCCAACATTGCATGCCAATTGCAAGAACATTTTTGCTTCGGCACAATGAGTGCACAGGTGCCCAATGAGTGGATGGCAGCTAAGCCACATATGTCGGGTGACGAGTGGTCATAGTTATGTTTTTATAGTAACTGTGCCTATTGTTACCCTTGCTTTGATGCACATGGTATGGGGGGAAACTGGACAAAGGAAAATCACGTGCACTTGTTCTTTAGGGGTCCAGGGCTCATCTTTAATATTTGTATAATGTATATTTACCCCTGGATATCCCCTGGGACTCTGAACAATCAATATTATGAAAAGCAGTCACCATGGAAACCAAACAATCCAACCAATTAATATTTAGAACATTGTATGAAACCTAATCTTCAAAAATACAACTCAATGTGTCATTCCCAGCCTTACATGAGTATTGTGCCGGCCCTCCTTCCTTCTATTGTTTGAGCCCATTAACAACCCTTTTTATCTTTAATTTGTGTTCCACATTGTGCGATAGGAGAACAATTTGCGAAATAAAAGTTGGTACCATTTATACAAGAACAATTTATTTTTAGCAGCTATTTCCCTGCTAACATTTCCTTGTTAAAGAAAAGCACTGCTTTCTTTGTGGTTTTTTTTCTCTCTTTCTTTCTTTCTTTTTAAAAATATGGAAGCGGAGATTCTAATTGGAATTTGTTATGAATTTTCAGTATTAGTATCCGGGAGCTGAAGACAATACTTCCACAGGTCAATTTCAAAGTCGGTAGCCTGAAATCCCTGAAAGACAAGCTGGTGGTAAATCTTTTTTTTTTTCTACAGTAAAAAGTATCAGCTTGTTCTTGTTGTTCGCTTTAAGTTCTATTTTCATCGCAGGAGATCGGAGTTCCAAAGGATGAACTTAGCTTCGAACATTTTCACCAGTTCTACAAGAAACTGATGTTTGAACAGCAGAAGTCTGTAAGTTCCCACTTTGCTGCTGGATTTGGCTTGATGCGGAGTTTGTAGTTGTATAGATACTCTTATTTCTCCCTTTTTGTGGAATATAAATCTATATAACTGCCGTGTGGAGCCAGCTCTGTTGTGTCTTGTTTTCCGAGGGTCTGGTTTTGATCCAAAAAATGTCTTAATGTGCTGCTGGTTGCAAGTTATTTTATCTTTACGAGCTGCGCTGAATGCGATGTTTTCTTCCAGATCTTGGATGAATTCCGGAAAGATTCCTCCGTGTTTATTTTGGGGTAAGAGTTCTAATTTCTTACACTATAATCCTGGAGGGAAGAATCTTTTTTGGCCCAAAGTCTACCGTAGCCAACAGGAACCAGACCTGGTTTCTTCTTCTGGGTGCAACTTTGGCTACTCCGTCACTGTAAATTGTCCAGCCGGCCAGCACCGTCTTACAAACAACCTAAATCCAGAGCAGTGGAGGTTTAATATTAGCGTATAGTCTGGAGCCATAGAAATCCAGTGATTTCCGGATTGTGCTACGTCACCCCAAAACTCTTCACTAACAGCTTGCATGGTCTTTTATAGCAACATCGACCGCCCAGATGCCTCGGCTGTCCATTTGCACGATTTCCAAAGGTTTCTGCTTCACGAGCAACAGGTGAGATACTCACAGTATCGCTTCGAAGCCATATTAATGGGAAATACGCCATGAAATCCATTCTAATTTAGATAAAGGATGGGTGCTAATGCTAGGTCGGCACCGTCTGATATTTGGAATTGCTATTTTTCATCCAAGGAAGGAAAGCTATTTTCAGAGCAACCTACTGCTTGCAAAATTCCTCTAAAAGTATGGAGAGCAGTCTATGAATTCCCCATGGCCGCCGAAGAACACAGATGCATTTATTCCTATACAATTGTGCATAAAAGTTGCTTTTGGGAGTTTACATAAAATGAACCTTTACAGTCGGCAGCGTACAGGAGTAACTGGTGTTTTCCATCTATGAGATATATCTCAACTCTTATGGACTTCAGTATGAAGGATTCCACCATATTATAAAGCAAATATATACTCACTATAGACTTTAGCAACAAAACAAGTATCATAAGCGGTACGTTGGAGCTTAGAGCCCCTATATACATTTTCTAGAATATGCATTAATAGCGGTGAATATTCTTTCAGTTTAGGGATATCTAATGTCTTTAATGTACGATGTGGCTGAGAATACGGTCATTAAATATTATGAGACCTTGTGATTATTATTATAGGCGTATTTTGCATAGGAAAATAGGATATTTACACAGCAGGATGTTTTTCTACAAGCAGAAAGAGAAGGCCTTTGTTTCTGCATTTGCATTTGCTATTTATCAAAGGTTTGGAGACTCTACCGTCATATGCATCAGTCACACGCGATGTTTAGCGTTCACACAGCTCTGAGACAGAAAGGGATATTCATTGAGAAAAAGATGCCCCATTCCGTTGGTTGCTATGGCAATGACACCAACTTTGCACTTGGATGACATTTGTTCCTTGCCATTTTAAACCGGTTTCTGAATAGGGACGTACTTGTTGGCTTTACTTGTCTTGACTATGTACCCTTTACACATCGCCGGTTATGATTAGGCATTTTAGGACATTCAAAGAGCGCAATTACTCTCATAAGATGTATGAGACTTGACATGCCCCATACTTTTTACTCTGAAAACATCTTACCCTATTTAAAATCCATTGGGATTATTCCATTTTTTGTTGATAATAGCAATTCAACCTTTGATCAGTTGATTTAATGATTTAGGTGCTTAAATTTAGAGAAAAGGGATTCTTTGAAATGATAATAAACAGACAAACCAACATGGGAACCCCTGCCTGTCCAGACACCTTCAAAAAGCCATCAGGGGTCATCTAACGCCCATTTAGTCTGTATGTATTATCAGCATATACTCTGCATACTTCAGTCAATTGGAGGAGAGCTTTTGGGGTACGGCACATAAATCGGCTTTGTGGGAAACAGGATAAAACATATTCTGCGGCTAAAAAAAGTTTACATTTCTTCTAAGGAATCCACAGCTCAGGATCTCAATAAAATTCGAGAACGAATGACAAAATTTATAGACGATACAATGAGGGAAACAGCAGAGCCTTTCCTTTATGTGGACGAGGTAAGCAAAAATTCTCTTTTTGTCTCTAATAAGAAAGCCAATACCTTTTAATTCTCGAAATCCCTCTCACAGCCATCAGCGAGTATCCCTGCGACCTAAAGGGATTACTAGTCTGAACCCCCATCTAAATGGTGTCCTTTGCTTCTTTCAGTTCCTGACTTATTTATTTTCTAAAGAAAACAGTATTTGGGATGAGAAATATGACGAAATCTGCGTGCAGAATATGAACAACCCGTTGTCGCATTACTGGGTCGCTTCCTCACATAATACGTGAGTATTTGGCGCCCGTGACATAAGACCTCGCGGCGGCATTGTTGCTCATATTTTATATGGAGTCTTTAGCTGATGCGTTTTATTGGGTCCACATAGAAAAGGTGTCAACACATTAGCTTAAATAACAGCTACTGATTAAAAGTATGGCTTTCAAATACATCTGTGCTTGGACCAATACGGCTATATCCATTTTCTACTGTACAGTGTTATCCATTAATTGGGGGCCAACTGAGGGCGTCTAGCAGATGAGACCAGAGATTTAACTAGGAAATATAGGGGTACATTCACGCAACACGTTAGCTGATCAAGTTTTCGTCAAGGTATCATAGGTAGGAAGTGCAAAGTTTTAAACAGTCACACATACCTTCAGAAAGATGCTGCTCACAATGGCACCATGTGTTTTTTTTTAATATTGAAATTCTTGGCTAAATCCTCTTTTCCTCCATGTTTAGATATTTAACAGGGGACCAGTTGCGAAGCGAGTCCTCCACTGAAGCCTACGTGCGATGCCTGCGTATGGGCTGTCGGTGCATTGAACGTAAGGATTTGCGGTAACTTTTTAGTTGTGGAAAATGTACACCGTCAAATTCCCATTGAGCCGTAAAAGCATACTTTTTGGTGTGTGTATTGCAATAAACATCACATAAAGTAAAACGGTAACGGAGGCCATGTCTGACCTTTGATACATTTTGTACAATACCTGTACTTTGTAATATACAGCTTCCGTGCGACTGTAGTGGATGCATGTTGATAACACGACCTTCATCTCCCTCTTCTCTTTCCAGTGGACTGCTGGGACGGTCCTGATGGAAAACCAATCATTTATCACGGGTGGACGAGGACCACTAAGATTAAATTTGATGATGTTGTACAAGCTATTAGAGACCATGCCTTTGTTACATCCGAGTAAGCAATTTGATCTGAAACTAGAAGGCCTAAATTGCTCTGTTAAATGGCTCTTATATTTAGAGTGTTATAATAAGTTATAAATTGCTCCATTAAACGGCTTATAACTAGAAAGTTATAAGAAAAGGAAGAAAAAAAAACAACACACTTTATACATGAGATGTTTTTACCTTAACCTGCTTCCCCACCACAAAAAGTCCTTACAACAGTTAAAGTACTAATTATTCATTTCCCCTATAAAGTTATAAAAACTGGTATTAAAAATACAAAACATAAACCAGCTATTCCATCCCTACCTGCTTTCAGATACCCGGTCATTCTCTCCATCGAGGAACACTGCTCAGTTGAACAGCAACGGTACATGGCCAAGGTCTTCAAAGAGGTTCTAGGAGATCTTCTCCTAACCCGACCAGTCGAGGCGTCCGCCGATCAGCTGCCTTCGCCCACACAGCTGAAGGAGAAAATAATAATCAAGGTAAATAGAGGAGGAAACATTAGTCTGTATGCTGGCACTGGATAAGTGTTCTGGGCAGGTAGAGATAGCGGTAAAATACATTTAATCTAAGCAGGAGTCCTGGTTTTGACCCGGCATGTTGATTCATTTACCTGTTTTCTTTCGTTCAGCATAAGAAACTGGGACCCCGGGGGGATTTCATTACCAACACCGACGACCATAAGGAGGAAACCAAGTTACAAGGCGAGCTGTTCATGTGGGACCCAATTGACCAGGTAATTGGAATGGTTTCATTTACTAAACCATCAGGCATTCTTCACAAGCATAACCAGATCCAAGTACCCACGTACAAAAGAGGGCAACGGCAAGGTCAAAATGTGCATTATATTGCCAGAGGAGGTGGGAGCCATCCGGTCACAACCGAAGAAGGGACCTCTAACATGTATCACCAACGTCTTTAGATACGAGGAACTAAGCTGTTATATCTCTTGTATCATAGAAATGGTCTTCCCGGTACTGCGCAATAGACGGCGATAAACTTGCTTACGGAGATGAGATAGAACAGAATACCGATGACACATTGACGCCCAAGGTATTGTAAAGCAAAAAAACATTTCTTGTGTTCGCTGCTACTAAATTATTTACACGGTAAACAAAAATGAACTAGAAATAACAGAGCTGAAGGCCTTTCAGATCACCGGGCATGCGCTGATTAGAGGGGACTATGAAAGTGGATCAAGTTACTTTTTTAATAAGTACTAAAGAAGCACTTTTTGTAAAATGCATCGCGTTAATCATTTTTATTCTTTTTTTCCGTATAATTAGAAAACATCAGATCTACATTTGCAAGAGAAATGGTTCCACGGGAAGATGTGGGAAGGACGCTACACGGCTGAGCGGCTGCTCCAAGAATACTGCGCCGAAATGGGGGGGAAGGACGGGACCTTCTTAGTGAGAGAAAGCGAACGCTACCGTGATGACTACACCCTTTCCTTTTGGTACAGTTTATTACGGAATACTACCATTTTACAGGATTAGGAAGAAATATATATGTTCTATGGTTACAGCGAAGCTTTTCCTAATGAAAGCACAAACTAAGGGAGCTCTCCTGCTGCAACTCTCCTAAGCTCCGGACTTCACTTAGGCTACGTCCCAAGGAGCCGGAACCCGAGTTAGGTCTACCGAAAGCTTCAGGGTTCTTATTAGGCTGAAATACAAGATTCAGCCCCAGTTGGAGTTGACAATTTTTAAAAGTGACTTTCAAAGCTTGAGGTTCAGTAAATACATATACAGCCATAATGACACCATGAAACCTATTTACAAAGACGAAAGGTTATTTTCTGACAAAAACCGTGTTCTGGACACTTCCATAGAATAAAAACAACCGTGTGCACTTTTAAAAGAACTGAAAAGAAACCTATAGATTAAAATAGATATCCAACAAAGTCAACCCCCTGTAAAAGCCAGGGAAGAGCATGTTACAATACGTAGTTTTAGATCTTAGAACCTTTTATATTTTAGTCCAAGCCAGCCGGTTCCCTGCTTGAATGTTGCGTTTGCCTTTGCAGGAGGAAGGGCCGGGTTCAGCACTGCCACATCCGTTCCTTCACAGACGGGGATAAAGTGAAGTATTACCTCACCGACAACCTGACGTTCGATAGCATCTATGATCTGATACAACACTACAGAGAATTCTCGCTGCGCTGTGCGGAGTTTGAACTACGGTTAACCGATGCGGTTCCAAATCCCAGTCCGCACGAATCCAAAGGGTATTCGCTAAAAGCATAATCCGATTTATACGTGTATATCCAATCGTGCCTTTTGTCAAGGATGGCAAATCTTCATTTGTTGGGTTTACATGTAAAGAAATTAAGGTATTTGCTGATATAGGTATATTTTATTATAAATAGTGCTATATTATTTTTAGCACTATTACAGTGAATGCAAAATTAACATGGCAACAAAATTCAAGAATTACAGTGCATACCCAGCAAATACCATTCTACAAACACCTAAAACATAAATATTGGGGATTCCATCACTATATGTCCATATATATATATATATATATATATATATATGTATAGCTAAGGCCACCAAAGTACTCCAGGTTTGGCAAGTCCTAATTGTTCATGGCTATGTTGCAAGGCATGGAGCTGAATCAGTGGGACACTATACAAAATATAAAGCTTTTTGGGTTGTGTGCTCCCCTATTTTTTTTTATTCGCACACATAAGACACGCTGGTACAGCAGGAGAAGAGGACCCAGCCTGTGGTAGGAACAGTCTTGTGGAAGGTACGGCAAGGTCCCTTTTGAATGATCAGGACCCCGTCCCCGGCAATGCTACTTAACAGGCTGGTTACAAGGGGCATCTCTGATTCCCCCCGCAGCCCACTTACACTATGGAAGACTTTGCCCCTAGTCAACAAAGTCTCCATAGCACGCTGTATCTAGAGCTTACAGGGATGTCGCAGACATCGGGGGCATACAGTAAATCAGTATAGAGCTGCAGAGAGAATTAGTAGTACCTGAAACCTTTTACACGCAGGACGGACCAGGCTTTAAATCCTGGGACATTTCACATAAAGCTTGGCCTCTGCAACATTTAATTACATTTAAATTGTCACAATGTAGCAATTTGAATTTTTTTTTAAAAATAACTGTTGGCACTGACTTTTTTTCAGATGGTATTACAATAACCTGAGCCGTGGGGAGGCTGGAGATATGTTACTGAGCATTCCTCGGGATGGAGCCTTTTTAATACGCAAGAAAGAAGAACCCAACTCCTACGCCTTGACTTTCAGGTAGGGTACATAAGAGACCAGTCTGCTCAGTTGGCGAGCTATTTAACGCATGGCTCTCCATCGAGTCGGTGGGAGACGTTAATTTCCATGTCTGGGGTTTTCACCCAGGGCGGAGGGAAAAATAAAACACTGCCTGATCCAAAAGGAAGGGCGCCTGTTTGTACTGGGGACATCGGCGTACTTTGAAAACCTGGTGGAACTTGTAAACTACTACGAGAAACACCCATTGTACCGGAAAATGAAGCTGCGTTATCCGGTCACAGAGGAACTGCTGAAAAGATATAGCAAAGTAGGTGATATTCTGTTTTTTTATGGGGTGTGATATTTGGAGTTGGTCAGGCAATGGTCCATGGCTATTAACAGCAATTCTGCGGTAAAGTTCTAGATGTGGAACCCTTGCATAGAAACCATTGTGATGTCTCTGCTGGCTGCTCCTAGTTTTAAGGATTTTTAAAAGAGATGATTAAGTTTTTCATGGGCAAACAATAGTGGTTTAGGAATCACACATTCTTATTCCAATGGGCAGATATGTAAATCCAGGACAGAGGGTTCTTTGATGGTCGCCACACATACCAAATGTTATTCTTTGGTAAACCTTTTCCTTAAAGAGCATCAATGCTTACATATATGGGGGGGGGGGGGTCATAAATCCTAACCCCACTGGTTGTGTTTCAGGAAAAAGACTTCAGTGCCATTTATGATGTGAAGAGTAAACTGTATGTCGACCCAGAGGAAATATCCCCAGCCATGGTACGAATTCATCTTGGTTTTTCTTCTATAATGATATAAAATTGCTAAATATAGCCATGGTTACAGCAATGTCCCCTAATAAGTAACGTATTATTATTATTACTACTGGGTTGGCAAATGGCCCAAACGCTTTGTTACTGAGAAAAGAACTAAAAGGGATAAAGGCAAACCAAACCATAACATACCTCTATGAATAAACCAACCTTTAGTTATGGTATATTGAGGATGAATATTAATAAAACTTTACCTTTCTATTTTATAACAAGAGGCACTTTTAATCAAACACACAATTCGTTGTTTGTTTATTGGTTTGTATCTGCAATAGAATTTAAATGTAGACTCTGTCTTGTACCTCGTCATCTTTTCCATTTGGGCGACCTCTTCTGCACATGGATTTTTGATCTCAACTTAATGAGATTGTCCATGGACCGTTATCTTTATATCCATCTATATATTTTTTGTATCATACAGCCGCAGGGCACTGTGAGAGCCCTGTACAATTATTCAGCCAAACGACCGGATGAGCTGACATTCTGCACCGGTGCCCTGATCCACAACGTCACAAAGGTTTCCGAGGGATGGTAAGAACAGATCCTATTTTTTTCCTCTAGAAATACATACAAATGTCTTTTTTTTACATTTAAACTGTAACTTAACAGTAACAAGAGTTTGACTTTCAGGTGGAAGGGGGACTACGGAGATAAGATTCAACAATTCTTTCCTTCAAATTACGTGGAAGACATATCGGCCAACAATTCAGAGATATTTGCTAATCAGGTAATCAGCAAACCCTAAAAATAACAGAAACGACTGAAACCCGATAGATCTACCGACTGTACCAATTTTTGGTATGCAGTGCCCTCACGCAGAGGCTGACATTCTTGATTAAGAGATTAATGGTCTTGACTCGGGAGTAAATGACGTTGCGTATATTACAGATATAACAGTAGCAACTGGGTCCTGTTACCTTGAGACCCCCAGACGTTACTAAATGACCCGAACCAAAATCCCTCTCTGTTTTTCCTTTGTATAGATTATCGAGGACAGTCCTTTAGGGTCTCTGTGCCGGGGGATCCTGGACCTAGAAACATATGACATCAGTAAGTAATCGTGTAACGAAAACACACTTCATGTACTGTGAAAACGTAAAAACGAAATAAATGTGACTTTTAAAGTTGGTTTATCCCCTCTCTCTCTCTCTCGCTGTAGAACTGTCGTCTGTTTTTAGATTCTGTGCCTTCTGACACGTTTGCTTTCTGGTTTATTTTCTATCTCACCCATGAACCATGTCTCCGCAGAGAAGATAACGCAAGGGAAGTACAACAAACAGTTTGTTTTCTCACTGGATCCCAAAAACCCGGAGGATCCACCTGTTGATTTTGCAACAGACAAGGTGGAAGAGTTGTTTGAATGGTATCAGAATATCCACCAAATCGCGCAACAAAAGGGAGCTCAGGTAAGGGGACGCTCATAAAAGGTCCTATGCAGATAGGAGTGTTCTGAACACAAAATGATTCATTTTATTATGTATTATTAAACACATATAGCAGGTAACTATACGGCAGATCTTTCTTGCATGGCTAGTAGCTGTTTTCATTCATTGCTTAGCTCCTAAGTGGATTCCCATGACCCCTGCCGAGCTCCGTGGGTGGTATATAGGGTCAAACGTGTCCTAAATAAAAAGAATGGGCCACCCAACCTAATAATCTTTGTATCTAGAATAATGACGTCCTTGCTTATTGGGGGGGTTAGTAAACCCCTTGTAACTACAGCTTTGAGTATATCATACCCACCGCAGGTGAACGGGTTAAGAATAATGAGATGCTTTTTATTTTAATAACTAGCATTAGACTTCAATCAAGTCGTAAAGCAAACATCTGGAGTTAAGCGACTCTGACATCAGCTACTTGTCTTGATTGCTGGTGACATGAATATGTTTAATCTCAATTGGCATATTATACATTTTAAATTGCTTTCCCTATTCACTTTAACAACCCGCATACATATTTATGTTCTGCAGCACATTCATAAAAATCAATTTTGTTTTGTGTGTTTTTTGGTTTTTTTTTAAATGTGAAAGAGATTTTTTTTATACATACGCCGGTAACGGTAAAATTGGTTGGTGGGAGCTGACTTTGCACATATACAATCTAAAATGCCAAATTTTGATTAGTCAAATCTGTTTCTTGTAAATTTGCTTGGTTAAAACTAAAAATGTCTACCCCATTCAGCCACCCGTTGCACAATCTCCAGCATGCACTCGCTTGCCAACATGGGACACGGCCGCACGATGGCAGCCCTTTCTAGGCAGCTGCCGCCTGCGCGGGTATGGTTAGACCTGCCCCTCTGGCATAGAAAGGGTTCATTTTATGATTGATTGGGAAATTAATAATCTTTTTAAAAAGTGCATTTTACGTGTATTTACAGGATTATTTCATTAAGAGCTGGGAGAAGAACCAGGCCATTGCCAGGGAACTGTCAGACTTGGTCATTTATTGCAAGCCAACCAGTGAAGCCAAAGACAATTTAGGTAACATTTATGGACGAGGGGACAGTGTCCTTCCAAAGAGTATGGGGGGGAGCAGTCAGCCTTTCTGTAAAACTAGCTATATTCCTAGTAGCTTTTCTCTGTATGTATTGTAAAATAGTACAAGCAATGGGTGAAATACTACACATAATGTTACATGTTTAAAGTCTTGGCAAATGTCAGCGTATAGCATGTGGGCAGCATCAATGTGGCTTGAGAATGGAAGAAAAAAATGAGATTCCTATGTTTTTTAACAAAAAAAAGGGAGCCTTTAAAAAAAAAACAAACCTATTTTTTATAATGGACTTAATTGATGATTGGGAGCTGCTCACTCAAGATAAAGACACTGAAATGGTTCATTCATAATGATTATGATCCCACCTGTATTATTTACGTACGTAAGAACGGTAGGTGGGGGGGGGTTAAAAAAAAAAGTCTTCAGTGTGAAAAAGCGACTATTACAAAGTTTGAAATGTAGTCTCGTCACCATACAACCAACGGAATGGTCAAATCAAGAAGAACACTATCGGTTGCTATGGCATCCCCTGTATTTTGCATCTTTAATATGCACCGGATTAAAGAATACATTTGAAATTAGAGCCAGGACTAGACTCTATTGACCAAAAAGTGGATGACTTTATTTGATTTAAAGGTTAGCGATAAACTTCCAGGAACATTATGCCGTTTCTTTCCTAGACATAAATATATCCTGTGCTCTCGCTACCAGCAGAAGTCCAATTAAACTGATTTAATTATGCAATTATTTTAACTACCAGATAATGATGAGTAATCGCGGGCATGATAATTATGAAGTTCATTTAAGAGCATATGAAGGTTGCAGGCATAGATTTTGCCTCATTGACAGATGGAGGTGTAAATGACATTGGAGAGAAGTACCCTGAAGATATGAAGTTACCTCTTTTCGAACAATAGAGAGGGGTATAGAACAATTCACTTAAATAGGTTTCTGTTCAATGGGCTGCAATACCACAATGTTCCACTAGGCGGAGGATTGCAATAAAAAAGTAGCAACCGCTTCGCAGCATCTAATAACGTCAGAGTGTGCGGAATAAGTCAAAATGAACCTCATATACAAAGAGTGATGTATATCAATTTTAGTTTAGAATGGCAGTATAGTCAAACTGCAAATATTTGAGTTTCTGCAAAAAAGCAGGACACCAGGATAGCAAGAAAAAAGGCATAGATGGAAACAAAAAATAAAGACGTTCATCAAAAAAACAACAACTTACTGGAATAAACATGAGCCTCGCCAGAGGTCCCCCTCCTCCTTATGATACGTTGGCCTAAGATGACATGGGAGAACACACAAGTTATTATCCATTTAATATTAAGTACATTGATTAAAATTGCCAGAAATTGGAAATCAACAGGCGATATCCCTTGGGATAAAAACTCAGGTGTTCTATCAATTAAAGGTGGAAAAAGGAAGCTTAAAACAGCCCAATCTATAAAAAAAAAATGCATTCATTGGTAAAACTGGATCGAGAGAATTAGACAACTTTTGACCTTGCAAACCTCATTTTCCCATAGAAAGAGGTCACATTGCATCAGTTTTATATAATTTGAATACAATAAAGTAGATATCAATGTACTGCAAGTTATATATATATTTATGTTAGATACCTATGCCTTTTGTTATTATAACCAATATTTAGAAACGTTGTGTTAACATTTCTGCCGGAATAATTAAGAGCGGCATAAAGTTCAAAGTACAAAGTGGCCGGCTGGTTTCACTTAAGTTTGCGGAACCTTTATAAACAAGCAGATTTTTGTTCTAATTCCAACGCGCTGTGATTTTTTCTGTCTGGTTGCAGAAAGACCGGATTACCGGGAAATACGATCTTTTGTGGAGAACAAGGCAGAAAGTATCGCTAGACAGAAACCCAACGATTTGCTTCAGTATAACAGGAAGGCCCTGACAAGAGTTTACCCCAAGGGCCCAAGAGTGGACTCCTCGAACTACGACCCTTTACATCTCTGGCTGTGCGGGGCGCAAATGGTCGCTCTCAACTATCAGACCCCAGGTAACCTCCGAATATCTCTACCTGGTGTCAGTGCCATGCGCGGGATCATTCTTAAAGGGCCATTGAGCTTTTTACTATTTCAGCCGTTAATAGTATAGTGTTTGGGATAAACGTTAAACAGTTTATATAGTGGCCTCTTAATATTAAGAATCTGTTCCTCAAAAGTACCAGCTCATAAATTCCTATTTCCACAGCAAAACCTCCATCCCGGGTATTGTGCTTTAATATTACAGGTTATCTCATAACAACCCATGCTGTAGCTAAAGGATAAATACATCACTGTGTTACCAGCGATTTATTCAAAGAATATAGCAGCCCACATATTAATTCACGTATTTTCCAGATCGGTCCATGCAGATAAACAATGGCATGTTTTGTTACAACGGACGCTGCGGCTACATCCTTCAACCAGAGTGCATGCGGGAAGATTCTTACGATCCGAGCGGTTCCAGAAGGCAGCCTCAGATGGTGCTTACTATAAAGGTAAGAGATATGCATATAACGGTAAAATCCATAAGCAATCACCTTATCTCTTCATATTCCCTCAGCTGTCCATGAAGGTTAAAATTCGCATCCACTGGACTGCCAATTCTAATAAATATATATATTTCAGATACAATATATAAAGCTTTGCTTGCAAATTAAATAGATCTTGACAAAATGTGTGTTTCAGAGACACAAAGTCACCGACATCCTTTCATTTGTTCCTGTTCCAGGTCATAGCTGCTCGTCATTTGCCAAAACCGGGCCGAGGCATCGCGTGTCCCTTTGTAGAAGTCGAGATTTGCGGTGGAGAATATGACAACAGCAAATTCAAAACAATTGTTGTTGGTAAGCATTAAATATTTTTTCCATTAAAGTCCCCAGCAGGCATGGTTGTAGCATCGGCATCCAAGCCTGTTTCACAAGTGCCTGATGCACATGGGTTCTATCTGAGAAGCCGCCAAACACAATCTATTTAGCTTGAGTAATTCCCGTCTCACCGCTTTCTCAGTATCTCCCTCCTTACTGAAGTCCTGCGGTGGGAGAAGAGACATCTCTTGGGTTCTCCATAACGTTCCACGCAGCTTCAATGCTAAGCGCTGGGAAAGAATGTCATACCCTGGCAACATCGAGAACGAGCACTGAACAGGGGTCTATATGAACAGATCTTACACTCCCTTTATTTTGGAAAGAGAGGGCAACGGGCACTCAAACCTGGCCGCGTGCCACAACAGAGGCCTTGGTGTGCCACAGGTTCCCTTCCGCGGTCTTTAAGGTTTATAAGTATAAGCCAGGTGCCAACAAACAATGTATATTTGTCACGGTTTATGGTTAAGCCGCATAGCAAGGTGCAGCCTTGAACCCTAATCCAGTTTTTTTCCAGCCTTGAACGCCGATACAGGTTTTATCGCACAGCTAGTGACCTCTCACGCAGTAAAACATCAAGATTCTTGCTTCATGTGAACTCAAGGACTTGCCTAAACACAGCCCACGGCTAGAATGCCAGATCATGATCTATAACGTGAATAATAAGCTTTTTTTATTCCTTGTTATTTTAGATGACAACGGGCTGAATCCAGTGTGGCCTATAATCCAGCAAGCAGTGTTTGAGATCCATGAGCCAAACCTGGCGTTCCTCCGCTTCGCTGTGTATGAAGAAGACATGTTCAGTGACCCAAACTTCTTAGCTCAGTATACAGTTCCCATTAAAGGAATAAGAACGGGTACTTATCATGGGCATTCTCTAACCTAAAAACCTGTTACAATGCACATTCTGAGCTTTATATCCTGAAGGCAATAAAGATAGCCAAGAAAGATTTCTCCTTAAAATAATAAGGCATTCATAGGCACATATGAGGATGAGCAGGGCATGGAAAAGTCACTACTTGGCCAAGTCACTTTATATATCCCAAGTAGAAGTAATCAGTGTCTATTGTGATATAATGGAAAGTCACACCTACCTAAAATACATCCAAAACACACATCATAACTTAATCATCACGGGGAGGGCATGCAAACTTTAAAGCGTTGCTCAGAATCCAGCCAATACGCTGTATCTGAGCTTCGTACCAGCTAATGCCATACAGGCTACAGTCTTCTCCTTAATCAGTACAAGTCGATGGAATGATTCCAGGTAGGTTATCAATGTGAAATTCAAGGCAAATATTTTTGTCTTTTTCAGGTTACAGGTCAGTTCCACTTAAGAACGGTTACAGCGAAGGCATTGAGCTTTCCTCCCTACTGGTGCACTGCCACATAGAGAAAAACTGGGTAAGTGATAGTAAATGGGGCAAGGCCCCAGCTTGCAGACTATATATATTATATATATATATATATATATATATATATATATATATATATATATATATATATATATACACACACACACACACACACATACACCAAATACGATACACGTATACAACTTGTGTATGTGTTGTAGACAATAAGAGTTCCATCTTTAAGTGGGTTGAATGCACCTCGGAGGCTGTAGTGAGTCTTATTCTCAGATGGTTGGTGCCTCCATTGGCGAAATTGAGTGTCTGCAAACCAACCTAGGAAAGCGGTGGGTGTTTGTCCCATGGAAGACCAAGCATTCAACGCCATGATGCAAATGTAGTTTATGGTTTAATTACGCGTCCCTTAAAATAGTAACCTGGCCAGGTCATTAAGTGGTCTTCAGCCGGCTTTATACGTTACTAGGCAAGCGGGCGAACGTATTCAGAATAAACGCGTTGGAACGGAGACTTTATTGGACACGACCACGTCCTTGTCCTGTTTTACAGTGTACATCAAAGTCCGTGTTTTGTTGAATCTCCTATGTATCGTATGTTTCTTAATCACTGGAGGGAAAAATTAAGTCCTTTTATGCATAGATAAAATAATTCCGAAATCTCCGGCATATTATCTCCGAGGAGCAGCCATTTAGGAGCACCATCTATCTCCTTCAGCGTCTCTCACTATCGTAAATAGGTTTTTTGATTCAGCGAGAGGCGGGCCTCCCGATATTTTGATGGATCTACAGCGAACCGTGAATTTTTATGGCCGTTACGGAGTCAGACTGCTTGCCAATGTAATCTGAATTTGAAATTAACACACGAGCCGAGGCCCTATCCATCTGTTCTGTGACTTGAAAAATCCTCCATAAAGTGTTATAATTTAATAGTAGGTCTGCTTTGATAAAAGCACATCTGCAGCCACTTAGATGGGAAATATAAAATCATAAAGGCCCGCAGATGGCTGTAAAACAGAAATTTCTGGGTCTCAATAGCAGAAAGCTGTTTTAGCCACTAACAAAGTGTAAATTACTCTGCCGATTATATTGTCAGTTAGGAAAATTGGGTCATTTTTAAAGAATAACGTATAGTTTCCGACTCTGACATGGTAATCTTACTGTATTTTCCTGATTTTCTAAATCAATTTTGCCTCATTTCCGCAGTTGTAAGAGAAAAATTCTGGCAAATTGTAGTCCTGCATTGTGTTTTTTCCCTCGACAAAAAAAAAGGTCTTAAAGGGTCGGACGTACGGGCAGAAAAAAAAAAAAAGAAAAAGTCTCAGTCTTGAAGTTGCGATAGAAATAGCGACTGAAAGTGTAATTTTACAGAACCTGCTATTCTGCGAGCCAATTACCGTACTTTTCACGTATTAAAATACACATTCTAATCCATTCTATGCTGTGACCTGTCCAGCCCGGAGAATATTTCCCAGAGTCACAATATCATCCAGATATTTTGTGTAGAAAATAGCACCATCGCTATGCCAGTCCCCTAGAAAAGAAGGGGAACGTAAAGCTGCTTCCGCTATAGCAAATTTGTCGTATTCGCAGTCCCATCTAGGATCTCGGGGTTAGTAAAATTCCAACTTATTCTTTAAGAAGGAATTAGTATTTTCCAGAATCCTTGAGTTCAAAGCAAGTTCCGTGCGATTACTTTAAGGAATGTAGCTTACCGGAACTATCTACTGTTTTAGAAAGCGGTTTGTCGAGGCGGTGTGCCGCGTGACAGCACTTCAATGGCGGTTTAAGTTCAGAAATTAATGGATAAAAGTAATACTGTAAGAATACTTGTTTTAACAAAAGATTATATTATTTATACTTGGTTACAAATGTGTTAAAATAAATAAATCAATCAAACCATTCTTTAACACACAAACTCCACATTTAAGGGGAACCAAGAAGAACTGTACTCCTCCTCCCAACAACTCCGGCGGAAGATCGACCAGAATAACGAACTGTTTCTGTACGACACCCACCAGAACATAAGGAATGCGAGCCGGGATCAGGACAAGAGGTAAGATTTAAAAAAATAAAATAAATGGGAAAATAAATTCTCAGATATGATTTTTCTGTTTGCAATGACATGCCCAGTAGCATGGAGAAGGAAATAATACAGAGGACCAGGGAGGGAACAAAATAACTGGCAGCAGAACTCTTGCCGTCGATACGACTCTGGCCAAGAGTCTAGGAGATGCTTCCAAAATGGCTGACTTACCAAACAGGTCAGAGGCCTGCAGAGGTAGGCAAGTAAGCCAAGGTTAGGCCCCGGAAAGATAGCTAGGCCCAGGCATGACGCATGGCGAAACAGGCAGGCCAGCACAGGTAGGAGGCTTGCAGAGGTAGGCAAGCAGACAAGCCTGCAGAGGCAAGGCGGCAAGGCCCAGGCAGGGAGTCCAAGGGCCACAATACGGGGCTGAGCTCTTGTCTTAACCATTACCAGAGTGAAAACAGGGCTCCAGCAGACAGTAAATAATCCCTCCACCTAAGGGCTGTAAGGCTCTAAAGATCCCAAGGTTCCTAGCCCAGGATCTGGTGGCTGACCGGTCCTCCCAAAGGACCCAACCAGGATGCAGAGCCTGAGAAAAGAGCTCTTCCAACAAACGGGAGAAAGACAACACCTACCAAGAAGAGGCAGGCAGGAAAAAACCACGGACGTTACGGGAGTTTTAGGATTTCCTGCCCTACCTGGATAGGCAGAGCTATATCCAACTCCATGCTACTGGGAATGACATAGGAAAATAGTAAAACTATTCGCTTTACAGAGGTTCCATTGTCACAGAAATATTTTCTCATTTACCTTCCAGATTGAAGGAGAAGAGCGTCAGTAACAGCAAATTCTACTCTTAAAGGACGTGTTGTATGGTTCAAGCGCTGTATGAGCATAAAGCTGAATACAGAATAGACAGACTGAGAAATGTACTTAGCCTTTAATGGAAACTCACCTTTTTTGTACATTCTGGAACTTTTTGCAATACATACCCAAGGTTTTCATTTCAAGATCTAACACAGACAGTTCAAGAATAACCAAGAAAGCATCCTATTTCAAGATAAACGCCAGATATATTTTTTTAATTTTACTTCTGTTAGACTTTCCCAAAGTTGACGGATTTGGAATGTGACGGGAACCATCTCTTGATTCCGGCCAATAGCATCGTTTCCCATAAGGCATCTCAGCTTTCTCCAGAGTACTGTTTCTGTATTACACACTTGCCAAAGTTCTCAAAAATGAATATAGAAAACGTGTCCAGGGTTGACAGAGATCCGGGATAACAGAAGTACATCTACAATGTATCTAACACTTCGGGCAACTCCAGATCTAAAGACTACTCATCCTGCTCGTGTCCACATTTTGCTCATGTGATGATCTCCAACAGGGTGATAAATTCCATACAAAGTACTCAACAGGTTACTGCATTCTTACTTTTCAAGGCCAACCATTGTCGTCGTAATGTTCGAGAATCAGGTTCACTCATGAGTCTTGCTCACCATCAAGTCCCTAGATATCTAGAGCTGGTTAGGGGTACACTCAGTAGTTAGGTTTGGAACATACACCTCAGTGGGGCCACACACACAGACTTGTGGACCCTTGGCCTCAGATAACTAGTAAAATTAGTGTTTCTGTGATCCCAAAGGGAGATCCCTGTGCTTATCACCTGTTGATAACAGGTTGTTGAACTTTGCTTTGAATGAGCTGCACGCAGTCCATCTCAGGGCTTACATATTAGCTCAGGTTCAAGACAGACCATAGAAGAATGTATGTGTAGACATTTGGCTAGTAAATGTTATTTCATATTATAAAGACTTGCTTTTGGTGACATTGGAGTTCCCTGTGTTAATTTGGAGGATTTAAATGACCTCTGCATGCACTATTTTATTTTGGGTGCATTAAACTTACCTGCTATATACCATCGTAACAAAACATTGCAATACCTACCAGTTCTAGTTAAATAGATGACTAACGTGTAATTGAATAATTTATTGCATCAAATTTTTAAGTGTATTCAGTACATATTCATTTTTTCTGCAGTAACGGATCTTGTGTTCATAGGGTCCTCTCCCTACACGGAGATGTGATTTTTGCGACTTTAAATAAAATGTCAGTGTTTTGGATTGTAAAGGATTTCTCCCAAAATCTTCAATAAATGTTTGCAGTGATTATGCACCGAATTAATCTGTGTTATTTCAGTAACACAAGACTTAGGAGACAATGCAAAAGGGGATAAAACAGAATATCTAAGGAAGCAGAGACGTTATGAGCATGAAATGTTTGGCTCAGTATATAAAATGGTTATTTGTATTACTTAACAAATCTTTGTGGTTTTTTTTTTAAATAAATAAACATTGGTACACGTTCTATAAAAGAGCTTAAATGCTTCAGATGTCGACATATTAACACAACAGCCAGTTAATCATTAGCATTTAATCATCTATAGAGAGATACAACGAACAAAAGAAAACACAAGGAACGAAGGAGGTGCCCCAATGGTATCTCTGCCCTGTAATGGAAATGTAATAGCCGGACTAGCCATTATAAGGTTTAGTAGCCATTGTAGTTTACAGAAAATAAAAGTAGGATTAATGCCGCTGTGATTCTCATACAGAATGAACAGTCTTCTGCCAAGCTAAAAAGCTGACCTTTTAAAACCCAGCAATATTCACGGTTCAAACTTACGTTTCTCTGCTTTCGGCTCTGGGTTCTTCTTGCACATACAATCTAAGTACGTTAAATGAAATATTTGGAAAACAGTGGCCGCTGGAGATCATCTTATTTAAAGAATAAAAAGCAGTACCTGGGACATTTGAGATGCGTGCACAGCTTAGGAACGCTGAAAGAAATAAAATTGTGAACACTTCGCACGTAAGATCTATTTCAATCCCTCAAACAGATGTTTAAAATTCCAGAACTCAAGAACCTTAAACCTTTTCTGGATTTGTTTGAACAGGTTTTTCCGGCTTGTGTCATGTGCAGCCCTCAAGGCCACATCCCTTCCTAGTTTTAAATCTCTGATGTTTCCAGTTTATGCCCGAACTGGTAGAAATAAAGATCTAGCAGTCATAAGATTCAGTTCTTCTTAAGTTACCAATGACTGAGTCCAGATAGCAAGTCGGTTCAGAGGTACAGGGATGAATGGGATCAGAACATTACTTGCTAGGATCCAGAGGTGTAACTGGAGACCTCCATAACCCTTAACAATGAGGGGGGGCAACAGAAAAAATCAATGTGAACTAGTGTGTTGATTCCTTTGTAAAACTACTAGTAATCAACAGATCTGCGATATGATCCTCATACAAATTATTGAATAATGAGCTTGAAACTGACCAAGATCTGAAAATCTGGTAATGAGAACCTTAGAGAGCATCAATTTGAAGTATGAAACGCAAGCACCATATAAGAAGTTTTGGTCACAAATAGGCAGCACTTTTGTTGAGAGGTAGTTTATTGTGAAAGGCTAGAAAGACCATGAAGGGCAAAAGGTAAAAATACGAGAGCCTTTGTTTAAAAACACTATTTGTATAACAGTTTACATTACATTTGGAATTTTATGGAAGACAATTGGCTTTTTCTGTAATAAAAGGTCAAGGACCTCTCCATTTACAGTCCCGTAACCTACCGACACCCCCTCGAATGTTATGAAGCCCAAGATGCGAAAAAAGCCCCTGCTTTTAATTAGGTGAGGTAGTAACTAGATGCTGCCCTCCCTGCCGTAAAACAAATATCTATTTTACAAATTAGATCTAAACACAATTCGCAACGATTTGAGAACGTTCAGTTGTAAAATTGTAAACAAAAGGGTTTATGACTGATGTTTAACAGTTAAGGGTGAGTAATAATTTGGTGGGTATACCCTGAGCTTGGAAATCTCAGGGTATTGGTCGAGCCAATTAGACATTCATACCCACTACAGCTGGAACCCATGAAAGCACCGCCACAAAGAACAGGAAAACAAATAAAATATCCCAGATGTAGCTTCTCTGCTTGACCTTCCTGACCCGACGGCCATAACCATGAGATTTAAACCAGTCTGCGACTTCATGCATTGTGTATCCTTGCGGTTCATAGCCCAGGTCCCGCTTAGCCTTTTCTATGCTGAAGTAGTGAGTGACACCCGTTTTGTAGACCTCAGTGCGTGTCAGCAGAGGCTGGAAGTTATAGACGGGGCTAACAAGGAAGTGTATCCATTCCGTTACGAAGGCAAAAAAATATATAAGAAACAGAGGCAGGCGTCTTGTAGGGAACTCGTAGCCCAGATTTTCTACTAATGGGCGGAAAAACTCAAAATTGTTTACCGGCGGCCCATCTGAAATAAAGTAAGCTTGGCCTGCAGCAACCTCATTTTTCTCTGGCTTCATGCTTTCGGCAGCTAAAATGTGAGCTGAAACCAGATTGTCTACATGGACAAACTGTACGAGGGTGCTGGGGTCACCATGTACACACTTGAACAGCCCTTTCTCCAGGTAGCCAATTATCCTGGGAATATGCCTTTGTTCTCCTGGGCCGTAGATACCAGCGGGCCTAAGAGCGCACGTTTTTAACAAGCCCCGTCCGTTCTCCAGTTGAGAATTGTTTGCTTTCAGCACTTTCATCTCCGCCACAGACTTGGTTCGGGAGTAGTTGTCTGGATGAAGATGGAGAGGTAGGTACGGCAGAGACTCATCGCCGTTCTTGATGACTTGGCCGCCAAAAACCACATTGAAGGTACTTGTGTAAATCAGCCGCGGGATGCCTCTTTTTATGCACGCCTGAATCACATTCTCAGTGCCTTTCACGTTAATTTCCTCGATTTTACTTTTCTGGAGTTGTTCTCGTCCAGACATCCCGTAAGAGGCTGTATGGAAGATGCAACTCGCGCCCGTAAAAGCTTCTTCCACCTCAGAGTGGTCGCGGATATCTCCTTGTACAAAGCGGATCCCCTCGGGGATCTCCAAGGCGGGTTTGCGCACATCGAACAGAATGACATGGACTCCTCTCTTATTTAGTATGCACCCTAGCCTGGAAAAGAAGAACAATGTTGGATGAACGCAGGAGAAGCGTAGTATCATTCAGTGCTGTGTACAGGACATCCATTCTAACTTGGCAAACCCTCATCTTGTTAGGCGGGTTGGACGGCTCTGGTTCTCTAGCCAGTCTTCATCGGTTATCGATAGACCTGTACAACCTGTACGCGTCTTAATATTTTCAGGCTGCGTTTGCGCATGGAAGGAACATTAAACTTCAAACCATTACAGCCAAGTCCGGTCTACCTATTAAACATGCCGTGTCTGTATGGCACACGCAGGGTCTGCACCGAGCACCGGCTTTCTGTAATTATTTAATACATGCCATTTAGTTTTTCTGAGAGATCTATTTAAGATTAATTAGTCTGTTTATCCCCATGGATCATGGCAATTAAAATTATTAATTAGTTTTTCATCATCATGAAACGTTAGTGGTTCTGATGTGGCACGAACCTGTGTCCAAAGTAGCCTCCTCCTCCGGTAATTAGGACCGTTTCGGTGGGAGATTGTAAGATGCCCATACTTTTGTCAGATTAATAAAAAAAAAAGTTCAAACGTAACCTATAAAGAAAAATATAACGGGAAAGCGAATGAGAAACTGCTGGGCATCAACCACGAAAGGCTTTATTTTAATACTTAAGTTTAACGGAAATCCCAGGAATATCTGGGGTTGGAAAATTTTATTTTTTTGAATTTTCATGCAGAAATTCAAATATTTCTGCAAAATCTACTGGCTAAAAACAGCCGACTTGTGGATCAGAGTTATTTACAAACAATGACATAATTATTGCATAACAGGATTTGACAAAACACAAGGAAGAATGTTTTTAAACGAGCTGAAACAATGTAGCATTTATGACTGTGGATCATGCCACTGCCTGCTGTCCAATCACAAGCCTTAACTGGCCTTTGGCAGCCTTATGCCCATTCCCTCACTGTTTTAGCCTCTCTACTGCTTCTGCAGGGAGGCTGTGCCACCTATCTACCACCCACTTAGTAAAGTAAAACCCATCTAAGCCTCTGGTTTCAGATTACAGCCTCTTGTTCCAACATTCCTTCTCCTTCTTTTCTGTAACCGAATAGTAGACCGATTTAAATAACGTATAAATCCATACACAACCAGTCACTCTCCTATGTGAGGAGGTATGTATGCAGCCAGTATACGGAGCTTATATAAGCCACACGGCATACACTCACCCCAGTGTTACCTCTCAGGTGCTCAGGTCTCGTCTCCCTCCAGGCTTCTGCCTCACAAACGCTCCGCGGAAAGGGCTGCACCCAGCAAACCACGCTTCTAAAGCGAAGCGACCGTGCCGGCCCGCAACATGGCGCCGCCCAGCACTGACAGGAATGTCGGCGGTTGCCATGGGCGACGCAGGAAGCTGGGCGAATGCGGAAGTTATGACTGCGCCGGGGAGCACGTGATGTGACTCAGTTAACACCATGGCGGGGAAACTGAACTCTGTCGATTTGGAGGCTATGCTGAAGGCGCTCAGGGGAGTGAACCGGCGCTTGGGTAAGGGAATCCCGGGGGAAATGTCCATCACAGCCAGTCCCCCTACCTCGATCCACCGTCCGAGCACTGTACTCCATCGGCTGCTCACACACCATTATTACACCGTATCGTTAAATTCCGGGTGTACACAGACTCCCCTCTCCTTAACCCTTCCTCTCTCCCTTCTGAGTTTTTATCTAATGGGCTATTTTTCTTTTACTACAGGATCTTGTGCCGAGTCCCTCGAGGATTGCCAGGAAAAACTTGAAAAATCGATACAATGCCAAGAATATCTGAACCTTGCAAGTATTCCATAAGCTTTTTGTTACCCCAAAGTCATTAGAATGTATGTTTAATTTACTTTTGCAGAGACTGCCAGCTACATGGGCACAAGACACTAAATCTATTACGTACACAAACAGGACACATGCAGTAAAAATACTGCAGATCCTCCTATAGCTCAGCAGCACCGCATCTCCTATAGAATCCACAAGCACTGACGGCTGACTATGTTACTTAATTAAAGGCACACTGTAACCTCTTACATACCTTTTAGGACCTACAAGTTATACCCGGATTTCTGATTAGGTGATCGTTATAAAATTGACGGGAATGGCCAGGAGCCCCCAATGTACTCAGCAGTCTCTCAATGGTACAAGGTACTCGAGTACAGACTTGTGAGTAGCTCCCTCTAGTGGCTGCATTCTGTGTAGCTCTGCACAGTAAAGCAGTGTTCATGATCAATCTTCCTGAGGACAGGACAGACAAAAACTACCAAGGTGTAAGTGACCTTAAAAAAAAAAAAAAAGCGGTTTATTTTCTAAGGGTTTAGTGAACTGGCCAATGTAACCGTGACCTAAATACTTTAGGATTACATCTTCCTATAAACAATATTCAGGATCTTGGCATTTCCTTCCCTTAACTTAAAATTGGCCTGTCACTAGGGTAAGGATCTTGGCATTCGTGACTAGCGGTGTTTCTTGAACTTTTTAAATCCTATGACCATGTATAAGTTCAGGATATATGACAATATCATGGTCGAGTTTTCCGGTCTGACATTTATCTGATATTAAGAACGCTGAAATACTTGAAACCCACGAGGGTGTGGGGGACGTGTAATTGTTGAACGGGCAGATCCATGCTTTGGTTACTTCACCAGGCACATAACTCAATCAAGCAACATTTCATATTGTCCTATAATAAAGCCGATTAGACACCGGTGACCGGTTCATTTGCCATTTTATGAAGAAGGTCACATTGATTCGCGTTGTAATAACTTTTAATTTAACAAGGCCGTGCAGAGGGAGGTCCCCGGCCAGCCTCAGCCGCACACTGTAAATCTTGGCTGCCATAACAGTTTTTGTCTCCCTTTAAATCTTATAAGCGCTGAAAAAAAAAAAGATTTATGGCTTTTAAAAAAAAAAAGCATACAAAGATATATGACAGATGAAAAAAGAGCAAGTGTAACTGTGCGAAGGTACTGGGCTGAGAAGCTATGTCCAGAGGAAGGTGGCGATCAATCATTCTCAGTAATGAAAGCAGTGCAATGTTATGACCACCGGACAGTTCAGTGCCAGAAAACGTCAGAATCCCAACACTTTGTGCTTAATAAATTTAACGGGAATCTAAGAATTCTGTAAACCTTCCTCGGGGCTGAACTGCCGCCGCCAATACTGAAAAGCTTCATATGACGCCTCATTTAGGGAACGCTCACATTTCAGATGTTCTGCTGAACGGATAAAGGATCTATTTTTTTATATAGGTTTTCTGTACTATAAGCCTGATTTTTTTAAAAAGGAAAGAAGGACCTTGAATAAATCTGCTGTGTCCAAAAAGGGAAGGATTGTTGGGGCAGAACGATACTAAGTATTCCCACAGAGGGCGCTGTCGGTCTGTGCATTGGATGTTAATGGCGCTTGTGGTAGTCAAATGGGGATTGTTGGCATGTTGCCCCACCTGTCATCTTGGTATATTTGCGGATATAGAGAAGCATGCAACGGAGTAATTCAGTCTGCTAGGTTTAAAGGTATTTTCAGTCTGATTCTATATAGTCATTGTGAATGCACACATCTCATTATAACATAAGCAGAGATTACTGCAACCCAACAGCCAACATATTAACGTGATCCCCGCTAATACATCTTCACAGCATTACCTTACACGAAAATGTACTCTGACCTTTTATTAAGGGTACATAATAAAGGCTTTGGTGTAGATTAGTTGAATTAAGAATGGATATCCATCATCCATATAATATACATACACGCTATAAACGTAGATGGCAAAACACACGTTCTAAAGATCTGAGATTTCTCACCGTCTTTGGAACTTTCGTGGGAAGTTTTTTTTTTTTTTTAAAGGGTTAAACTGGAAGGTGATTTCAATGATGAGAACAAGTCTGCTGCACTTAATGATAAATAGATCAAATTCCCTTTTGAGGTTTGATGTATATCCGGCTGAACCTAGACATCAAAGAGCTGTCAGAGGAAGCCGCCCCGGTACTGTTAATTTATAACGGCTGTAGAAAGCAATCCATAATCCCACATCACTCCTTCTACACAGCGATAACCTAACTCTCACCCCCCAACCTAGCCGAGTCCGCAGAGAGGGCCGCATCAAACTGAACCGTCACAGCAGCTTCACAGACACTGATCGCTCAGGACCGGCCGACAATTCTAAAGAGCCATTTCAAGAATGAAGAAAATGGTTGGAAAATATGCATTTCTATGGTTTATATATAGGTTTAGACGCTCCTTTGGTATTAATGTATGGCTATGATGCCATAGAATCAAGCTACCTGGTGTCTGCATGTGTTATAGTGTGTTCATCGCCAAGCTGGAAGTGGAACTTAAGTGAATGAGGTCATCACCCGGTCCACTTTCTTTCATGAGCTGCAGTGTCAGGACCAGCAAGTTCTTACCAATCTAAGCCAAGTACCAGCTGAACCGACGAATAGCACCGCATGAATAATGAATGCCAGGAGCGACCCAGAACTTAAAATACAAATAATCATATGTAGGATCCATTGGCTATTTAAATATAAATAGAAACTTAGAATCAAACTTGCCCAAAAATCATTTTTCTGGGGATCTACGAGGCCCTGTGTGATGTCATCATGGTGTCTTGTTTGTTTTGTGCTATTAATGATAGTTAAACATTGTTTATTTTGTTGGTATACAAATTGTTTAACATTTTGTAGCTATATGTATCGTATTAAGCATTGACAGTGTATCATTATAACACTATTTAAGATTTGATCATGTAATAACCAACCATTTTATTTGTGAAAGAACTATAGAAACGCGCAACAGCCTGTATTTAACGGATAATTGCGGCGTAATTATTTCTGGGGTAAGGCAGTAAACAGTTTAACTATATCTTATCGCCTCGGCTCACAGGAGACTGTACAATCACTAAATATATATATTTTTTATTGGAGAGAAGTCGGTTTAATTTTCAGGCAGTGACTCTGCATTGAGGCGTCAATTAGCTCCATAGAACATAATACATTCGCTGTTCTCCTGTCAATCTCGCCGAAAGCTCTTGTTTAAGGCAGAATGAGCAAAAAGCGATGCCAAGTTTCTATTTTTGGTCAATTAGCCAAAGCGACATGATTTTGGGGGAAATAAAGAAAAAAAATGCTACAAGGCTTACATTGCAGAATATGTTATAGGAAGAGGTTCCGTGCACTGAAGCCAACGCGGGGATGATTTTTTTTTCTACGGAAATGTCATTTTAGGTAAAGGATTCTGATGCGATTTGCGGTAATCCTGGCATGTAGCCTGGCAGGTTACACGAGTCATAGAACGCTTCTTTTGCTTTCTGTGGCTTCTGAGCGTTGTTGGTGACCCAATCTACGTCAGGCATGTATCTCGAAGACAGGGATTAGGACAAGACAGACTTTAATTAAAATCGCATGGAACCAGAAAAAAAACCCATGACATTTGATTGATGTAAATCAGATTCCTTGATTCATAGCTTTTCATATAAATATGTATTTAATAATCATGAATTTTTAATTAGCAATAATGTAACATTATTTAGGGTTTTCATATACATATAGATATATATATGTATGTATATATATATATTTAGATATACAAACACCGCATTTGCTCGATAAGATGACCCTGATTATAAGACGACCCCCCAAAATCTGATTAATTTAGGAAAAAAAGAAAAAGCCTGAATATAAGACGACCCTATAGGAAAAGTTTCACTAGTAAATGTTAATTGATGTAAACTATGTGAACGTCTACCCTCTGCCCCGACTACACACCAGCGAGTCAGAAGCGCCGGTAAATTGTGTGTGGGGGGTGTTAAATGGAGGGCATAAAACAGGAGGATCCAGGTCCCCTGCAGCGCTGCGGGGGATCTGGATCATAGTAAGACCTATTTGAGGTCTGATTATAAGACGACCCCGATTATAAGACGAGGGGTATTTTTCCTGAGCATTTATAAATCAAGCAAATACGGTATATATTCTGCATGTTTCTGTATTTCAGTGATATTTGCACACTGGTGCCGAATCGTAGCGGCATGGATATAATGTATAGGGATTTAGTGTACATATCGAGACGCATGCCCCCGAGGAAGCCCCTTTTTCGTGTATACCGTTCGGCCTGAGAATGTATGCGGTGAAAGCGTATCCAGAGTATATCCCGGAGAGGATTTTGGTTTATACACTTGTGTATGGTTATGTTTAACAATGAGTGGCACCACTGGCATGGCTGCACCCCGTAATTGGTAATATTTATTATTTTATATTGATATGTTTTTAAACGCCGTATTCACTTATGTTCTTACTGTGTATAAAAATGTTACTCTGGAAGACAGTATTTTGATGGCACTCAATGAGTTGAGTATTAAGAATCGTTACCCCATGCCAGTACACATAGGCTGCTATTCTTTACAAAGTATTACCCTTAGGGCACAGCTTTCTAAACAGGGATCTTTTAAATCCAGGAGACTTTTTATAAAATAGTGACCAGAGCCGAACCTGCAAATCCATGCGGTGGCCCAGCATGTTCAGGGTTACAAATTAACATATCTAGCCAAGACTTGTGTTGTTTTATTAAGAAAAATAGCCATTTTCTTTCCAAAATGGGTCAATGGAAGTTTAGCAGTGTTGCGCATGTTAATTAATCCAAGTTTCTTCCTGCCGCAGAGTCTAAAGCCTGTCCAAACTGGGTTTGTTCCGAAGGAAAATGGAAAGAACGATCCAGACGCCGCTGCGCTTTAAAGCGAGAGAGGGGAAGAAAATACAGCGTGTTCCCACAGATCTACGAGCAGCGACGTTTCTTCAAACCACAAGACATCTGAAAACCCGGGCCTCGATGGGACCAGAGACGCCTGTTTATCGACAACAATTCCACAAAATCTGAAAGCCATTTACAAGAACTGCAGCTGAAAGACGACTTTGAGACTTCTTTTATACATCATGCATTTAAGTAGATTGAGACATGAAAGGCTTTGGTTTTAAATGCCATTACTTCAAGCGTGTTTTCATTTTGTGTTTCTTCCACACCAGCTAGTATTGTGATAAATAATGCACATATTTCGATGGCGCTACTGTATGCGGAACATATTGTATTTGTGTCATGTTTAATTGCATAACAGTATTGCTGTCTACATGTGTAGGTGTCAATCTATATAAATCTAATAAAGACATCTTCTTTAGAGGCTTGCCGTATTTCCTTGTTGTGTAATTCACCAAGGAAGAGCTGTCTGATGATTAAAAAGTAACGGGAAATAAAATGCAGGAGCTACCGTGTAAACTTTAGGACTTAGTCACGATGCATTTCTGCCTTTGTGTGACATCATGAGCGCTTACATCATATAAAAATAGCCGTGAGGCAGGTTGACTCGTAAAGCGCTACACTTTGGATCGCTCTTTGAGCTTCGCACCATCATTGGCTTTTGATACACAGCCCCTGACACTTGAGTTTTATTATTGAGTCCATGTGTGCGGAAACCAAGCTTAAAAAAACAAAAAAAAGACAACATATGGAAGGGTACTTTAGTTAAAGATAAAGTAATTTAGCTGTAATTAGTAACTATCAAAAGGGAGTTAAATTGTATTTCCCAGGCTAAAACGCCTCATCCCACGGGCCGCACAGGGATATATTTAATCCACTAGTGCTTTGAAAGAGGATATTGATTAAAGTACAGAACAACAGGAAGATGTGAATGCTAAGCGCGGTGCTTTAGCTGCCTTTTTTTGTCTACTCCAAGGGTTGCCACAACAGGTAGGTCATGATGTCGCTTAACTACAATTCACATGAGGCTCCGTTGACTTGTAGAAGGATGGAAGAGGCTGGCAGAGGACCATGCGTGTGGTGCTATGGAGCAGCTGGGCTTAGTTGTTAATCCATAGACCTAAAACCCATGTCATTTTAATTGTGCGATTGAAAAATTAAGCAGTCTTATCAGCCGTTGCATACCGTTTGGAGAGGGAGTCCAGCTGCAAACCCATGACAGATTTCGTTTGACCCTTCCACTATTAACCTGCTTAGCACCGAACGACCTGGGGCTTACTCAGCGTGGCTAATAAAGCTTTGCTTCAATGCTTTATTAGACTTGACTTGGCTGAGTGTTCCTGAATCACACGCTCTTGCAACATGCTAGTCCGTGATTATCGTTCTCCAGTCACCAGTGAGATCTGAACAGAACCGAAGTATGTAATTTTGTGGGTCAAACAGTAAAAAGGGGTCCTTAAATGAAGAACTGGCTTTTGCTAAAATGTATATATTTTAAAAACATAAAACAAACTAGCGCCAATCATGCTTAGCAAGGAACATCAAATGCGAAGTTCCGCCATGCACTGAATTCCTGCTAGATTATAAATTTTGCATCCATTGTGTGTCATTGGTATCTTACCTGAAGACGTCACACTCCTGTGTCTCCTGCCCATGAATTTACAGCAGTGGATCCATCCAGACCTGGATCAGCTAGAATCCTCCTGTACCTATGAAACAAGCATAAGGTTCTTTACTTAGTGGGGCATTGTGGGTCAAAACATCAGAAGGAAGGTAAGATATTCACTAAAAGCATCTGTGCTCTGATTTAGAGACTTATATCAATGCCGTATAAGATAAATCGGGCAGGAATGGAAATGAGGTACCCAGGAAAATATAAATATACATACGGATATTTTCATGGTGAAGAGTAGGTTTTAAAATTCAATGCAAAGCATTTTTCAGAAAAAAAAAAAAAAAGTAAGTTAGAGGAGAAATTGGAGATTCGAATGGACTCCGAGAACAACGGTTGGAATATTGTTTTTAGTTATAGTGTTCTGCGTTATGTAAAGGAGAAAAGTGCTTCATATGTCAGGTAGCCGTCGGCTAAACACCATGCGTCTGTCCAGGCTATTGCCGGCTTTTGTTGGAATCTTGGATAATGCATGCGCCGCATTTATTTCATGAGCAGCCATTTTTATCTGCCAATGGGTGTCATCCCTGTTTTATTTGGATGCTGGGTCCTGCTTGCTTTCTTATTTATTTGTTTCTTGCAGCTAATGTTAAGTAGTACTCCATTCTACCATATGGATGATGTCACTAGGCCTTCTATAAATAGTACGTCATTCTACCAAATGGATGATGTCACTAGGCCTTCTATAAGAAGTACTCCATTCTACCAAATGGATGATGTCACTAGGCCTTCTATAAGAAGTACTCCATTCTACCAAATGGATGATGTCACTAGGCCTTCTATAAGAAGTACTCCATTCTACCAAATGGATGATGTCACTAGGCCTTCTATAAGAAGTACTCCATTCTACCAAATGGATGATGTCACTAGGCCTTCTTTAAGTAGTACTTCATTCTAGCAAATAGTTTTTGCGTGGAACTACATCATCATAAAATGGTCACATTTGGGAAAAACAAACAAAAAAAACAACCGTTAAATGTAATGTCTTCCTCTACATGTTGTATGTCATTTAAAAGAGCATTTATTAGCTCCTTTACATAAAAGGCACATTAAAATGAATAAAATCGCATAAACAAAAGTCAAATTGCGTACATCAGCAGAGGCAAATGGCAACAACAATAAAAAAGCCCCCGAAAATAATCAGAACGCCAGAAGCATTACTAATTTTAATTATGGGAAAGCGGCATCTGCGTTCAGGGCTGTTGATATACTAAGGAACTAAACTAAACTTCTAGGTGTGATTAACTGCTTCTCCGACTCCACCAGATGGCTGCTCATTAATTTTGGGGTTTTTTTTTTTTTTTACATGATTTTTTTTCTCCATACAGTCATATGGGCAAAATGAAAGCTTAAGATGGCACAGCATATTGGCACATGAAAAGCTTAAAACGAACGTTGATATAAAATCATACCGGCTTTCACCATTTACGCCTCGCAACCTGCTATCTGCGTATATGGGTCTCCATATTGGAACGTTCGATAAGTTGATGAAGAGGAACGGATAAACAATAATCGCTTCCTTCTTTCTGAGAGTTCTTAAAGAAAATTACAGCCGTAACGCAATTGATATGTCGCGGCAGCTGCCGCTTGGGCTTTGAGGGATGTAGTCCTGTAATATGTAAAGTACACGCAGAATAAAAACCCGCGCTACGTGCATCGCCAAACGGGCAGAGGTCAAGGTTAACTTCTAAATGTTTATCTCGTGGGAGGAGCAAAACCTCACATAAAAACAAGGAAACAAACCCAAACTAACACTTGCTACATTTCTATACAAACCGAGATGATCTGGAATGGGACCAAAGCAACAAAAAACAGTATGGAAGGTTGGCAATTGGAGCTTATTCATTTCATTTTACATTCAAACATCTTGCGTATTTTGGGAGCATGGCTTTGTTTACGTGGATCGGAAGACAGGCTCTCATGGGATGCCTCCGGCTGAGCTGTTGGTAGCCGGGTCTGCAGCGAAATTTCTGTAATGACCAATGGATGATTTGAGATAGAATACCCGGGTCACCTATAACCCGGCGCGCGCCTCTACGTGGTCACAGTACTGTACCCACAGAAGCTTTGAGGACCTGGCACAGTAATATGCAAACCAGAGAATGGGGGTGGCGCAGATACTGAAACATAGAACTTGACGGCAGATCAGACCCGTTCAGCCCATCTAGTCCCCCCATAGTCCGACCTTAATCAGCCGTTGGTCTCGTCTTACATTCAGGGGCCTTATACCTGTCCCATGCATGGTTACATTCCATCACTCACAGGCATAAGACGGCCAAGACAAGGTTGGAGAATTGGGCGCCTTCTGTAATCACTAGATGTTCCGAGTCCGCAATAGGGGGTCTTCGTCGGGGACTGTTTGTGTTTTACATTTTATGGCGTTACAGCCATAAAATGTATGTGCATTTTGTTATTAGATGGCGTGTTCCCCATTAGCGATTCGGCCGTTTCCAATAAACGTTACATACGCTTGTTGGGGGAATAGCTATCACCAAATAAAACCACGCAGTCTGGAACAGTTTACAGCTTCTCGCGAAACCCCAAGCTAACGACAAGCACACTCTGTTACTCCACATAATGAAGTGACAGAATTCTTACACAATACCAGATTTCTCTTTTTGTTTTCACAGTTATTAAATAATTTAGGAAAAGAAGGTCAACGTGCGTTAAAAAAAGAAAGGCTATTTCAAAAATCCGTACAGATTTATAGCTGTGGTGCCTGCGGACTATTTTACGCCCTGATCTTTATAATTAATCCGGACCGAGGGGGGTCTTCAATTCCAATGGGAGGTCACTTTTTATACTTTAATTACCTTCCATGGAGACAGGCAGGGGGTGGGAGAAATATCTATTGCCATATTACATTTTCAGACAGATCGCCTTAAAATACTTAAATTAATTCTATTTTGTTGAGATATAGAGATATTTACATTGGGAAGGGAAACTAGATAGATACATGAAGCAATACCAGAGCACTCATAGGTTAAAATGAAATGAATGCACTTTTTTGGGGCAATAACTACTAAATGACAGCATTAGCGTTTGGAAACCATTGGCAAGAAGTCCTAATACTACAAGTACTGATTCTAGCGCAGAACACGCATATCTCTCTGGCTTCTCCGAACGTTCTTTTGATGTTCATTATGTTTTATGCTGTTCCCAAAGAACGTGCACAGAAACTGCTTCCGGTGAAATCTGTGAAGAACAAAACTTCTCCTTCGGGCACGTTGCCCTCGAACAGAATATTCACGGCAGCACAGACAGACGCTTCCTGAAAACGCACAGCCCTGCCAGCTTTAAAGATCCAATTAAAAGGTGTATTTGGTTGGATGCGGCTCGAAAGAACATCGGTGAAGTGAATGATTTCAGAGGGGTTCGCCCGTATCATACAGATGGGGCTGGTAAGAAAATCTTCTTTTAAGTGGATTTAGTTATTAATTTATTCACTCGGGTAACAATAGCTCATTTTTTTTTCTTAAATTAAAGTTTTCATTATCAATAAAAATAACCTTATTTTACCAGAAAGCCAAACTTTAATAATATACATTAAAAGCATATCAGAACCTAATATATAAAAGCGAAAAAAAAAGGTTTTTTTTTTTTTTTTTTTTTAAATAATGGTATTTAAACAAGCTAAATTTTTCGCATTAAAGGCTTAATCTGTGTAGTTAACTCATGGGTCACCTGTACCCCCCAGCTGTCCATTTGTATCTCTCTATTATAAAGAGTCACTTTTGTCAGCAGACATGTAGAACTGAACTAACCAACTATTAGAAGATCCTATGTTGAGCTTTGGCATCTTCAAAAAGCACAAATGAAAATAACTTCATCGGCTTATCCAGATGTCCTAGTCTTATCCAGACACTCCAGTTTTCCACGGCCAAGGGCCACACACTGGAACCACGCAAGACATAATCCTGACTTGGTTATGAACCAGGTTGCTGTGCATATGGCTAGCCTTCTGTTTATCTTCTATTTTTGGGCCATGCAATAAACCTTTTACGTTTCTCAGCCACCCCTAAAGACTTTGTGGTCATATTGTAGAGCTGTCACAAAGGACTCGTTAATGGAGACACTATTGAAGAAATGTCTAACCGTACTGCAGAGTCTGTCACGAGACGGGTTAAATTGTCATGTTGAAACAGCTGCGGGCGTAAGAAAAACAGTAGGAACAACACATTCTTATCAACGTCATGTGCAGACTACCCACCTATGCTGGACCTTATCAGAACGTGTTGCTAAACAATCTGCTGATTCCCATGGCTTGTGTCAGCATGATAACCTCAACAAGCTGACTGCTACCAATTTCTCAAACATAAGCGTAACCTTCTCGCCAGAAGAACTTTACTTAGAATGCGGAATAGCGAGAGTTCTACCGGAGCTGTTGGAATGAGATCGAGTCACATTACATTTGTTTATATAGCGCCAGCAGATTCCGCAGCGCTGTTACAATCAGTGGGATAATTTAAAGGGTTATTAGGATCTTACATTCTAAACCATGATCTGCAAAAATTACCATTTTAAAAAGATAGTTTGGATAGAATTATTAGCTCAATTAGTGGTCTGCTCTGGGGTTTGAAAACTGGAGACAAAACGGTCCTCGACTATTAACATGACCGACGGCGCTGGTAAAGATCAAATCTGATACTTTAAGCTGCATATAAAAAGATGGTCAACATTTGGAACAACAGTTATTTGCACTTGGATTGTGATGTCGCAAATGCACGTGAGGGCTTCCAGACCTCAAAGTGAGACGCCTGTCACTTATAACCTAGGGCAAGTTATGTTTGGCCCCGGTTACTAATGAAAAGGCATTCTACCGACATGAATGTGATTACAAACCAGGCATCTAAAAATTAGTTGTTCAATGGCCGTTTTTTGGGGGTTTTTTTTTTTACATTTACCAAGGTTGGGCTGGAGGAGAGGTCCAGAGGGGCTTTCAGTGTTGTATATTAGCTTTACTTTTGGCCTGATACACGGGCCGCTGGGAATGAGCTTATTTTTGATAACTGCATAAGGCTCTTGCCTATGGACTAATAAGTAACGTTTGTCACTCTTCTCCATGGCTGTAAGAAAAGGCTGCTTGCTCTCCCTTTGGGTAATGCATGGGTTATTGGAGCTTCTTGTACAAGTAGTGATAAGTCTGGAAGGGAGGAGCAAATATACCAGACAAAAAAAAAAATGATACACACAAAAAGAGGTGGGAAGAAGATTAATATTTATACCAGCAATTTGTTAGAAACTCATACAAGTTGAGAAATCCTTTACCTAGCTAAATGCAGAGGGTTCCCGAGACATCAACACATTTCTGCCGCTGACTGGGACCTGACCCTGGGATATGGAGTTGGTCCAGTATGAGTCTATGCTGCTCCACCTAGCAGTAAGTGCTGTTTTTAGTGGATTGACCATTTACAAACTAACGAAGAACAAGGTGAAGATAGAAAATGCTTCCGTCTGTGGTCTCCTGTCTCTGCTTACATTGGGGATTATCTCCTTTTTCTGTGCGTCTGGAAGAGCCGTCCTCACCCTCTTCGTGTTATCATGCGTCGCCTACTACTTTTCAATACCTGTCAGAGATATGTTACCTATGGAAGGCAAGGCTGTGCTCATCACAGGTAAGACCCCCAAAATGGAACATTTGATACAATGTTTCTGATGGCAAAACCAATGTATATATTTTTTTATTTTTTTTTTAAAAAACACCCTAATAGTCTGGGCTACCCTCATGCTTCTAGATATTTTCTGTGTATCCTTGCAATGGAAAAACCAGATCAAATAACGTTATTGCCATTATTATTCTGTATTTGTATATTTCTGGCTTGCAGCAGCGTATGCACTATAACATTATGTTACAGGAGAAAGCTTTAAGTTATTCTATACAGTTGAGCGGTTCTACTTTATTTTACTTAGTATTAAAAATATATTCCCTTTTCATCTTACCTAAGAAAACTTTTTTCCAACTACATGTCCCTCTTGTTCGACAATTATTGCTTGTTAAAGAAGAGGGGCATGATTCACAGCAGACAAAGGTTTTACAAGTCTATCATATTCTGTTCCTTTTGGAAAATGTGTGATGTACAATAATGTTCTAATAAACCCTGGCTTTATTCTTTTTATCAACGACTTTCATATTTTACTAACTTTTAATGTCTTTTTTTTTCTGACCCTATCTGTTTCTATTACCAGCATCTTGCATACCTTTGCTTAACAGAGCGTATGGAGAACTTAGAGTAATTACACCGGCTAAAGCAATCAGACCTCCTGGTGGAGATACTGGCAGCTGGAGTATTATAATCTCTGAAAATGTCACAAATTGTAGAATAAGAATTCTCTGCACCCTGTGACACTAAAGCACTTTAGCTTCATACAAAATAAAAACTAGCTACAAAACATATATTCCATGGTATTACTTAAAGAAGCACAGGCCAAATGGCACGACTCCCATCTAAGTCTAGATTCTGTAATGATTTTAATTACTTTACTACCAAAACTAAAATTGCTTAACTTCTAATTCCGATACTTCCGACCTGCGTGACTCAAAGCGAGGAAACTCCCACATCGTACAGTTTATATGCGATGCATGAGAAAGCTTGTACGAATGTGCGCAGGGGACACGCATGCGCAAAGAGCAGACTGGGGTGGAACCAAGAGTTCCACTAGCCAAAATATATGTATATACAAAAAGGTGAGAGCCTTTCGGTATCAACCTCACTCTACTCGTCTCCTATATGTACAAAAGCATTAAACCTTTTTTTGGTCTAAAGCATACACCCCCATACATAAACACACACACACACACACACACACACACACATACATATACACACACACACACACTTACTCGGATTTCCTTTTCTGCTTCTTTAAACTCAGCACAATCTTTATTTTTAAAACGTGGTACTTCTGGATCGCAGCCATCTGCAACACAGCGTTAGCACAGCCTTAGATTTTATAAGTGAATTCACAACGCTAGACTGGCAATAAATCAGCTTGTCTGCGCACACACATGCGCGGTATATTCCAATGACAACGTATTTCTTTGACATACACGTTACCTAGGTTCTAAGAATCGGATACTCGGTAGTAAGTTTTCATACATATATTGTAACAAAATTAATGATTGATGTGAAATCTGCTTCCCATGCTTGTGATAATTTGGTGTAACCAAATCTTATGTATGAACTCTTTAAATAAAATGTTACTATGAATTTTTAGTACAGGATTCGTTTTAAGCACATGCATGGAAAGTTGCCAGAAGGTCTACCTGTATAAGTTGTGTAGAAACGAATCAAAGTCTGCATTTGATCCACTGGAATACAAGCACTTAATATAGTGAAAATAAAACTTTGGAGTAGTTTTAAAATATCATTACTCGACAACCAAAAACAACAAATTTAAAACAAGGTCCAAACGGTTCAAAAGCTTTTAGTCCCTTTCAGAGGAAAATTTAATATTAGGAACTCATTATGATGTCATGAATTCTTGGAAGACCTAGTGTACGATTGTTGGGTCTAAATCATTCACTAAAGTGTATTTGAAATACATGCTTGTCCACGAAGACAAAAAGAAATATTTCTGCGAGGATTCAAATGTTGTTCTGAGTTCTTATGAAGTTCTGTGTACGAGAAACGGCTCAAAGCTAGTGAATCAGGGTAAATTAAAAGTTCCTAGTAGGTCAGTATGTTCAATATTCTCCCCAAATATTCCATATCACGCCAAGTTTCCGGGTTATTGGCGAGCGGGCCGTCGTCCAGTATATGGAATAGTGACATATTTGACAGCTATTCAGCAGTCTGTAACCTTGGGCAAGCAATTGTTTTTTCACACCATTTGCCTCAAACTTCAAATAAAAAAAAAAAATACCACTTTTGGGCTACGGGTGAATGAAACTAAATGAAATACAAATGCATTTCTTTAAACCGGTCTTAAAAAGGCATCTCTCACAGTCACAGGCTGAGGGCTCCGGGAAAGCAAAAGGAGTCGGCAGGACGCTCCGTTGGTACAAAAGTAGCACAAATGACTTTATTTACATTGATCGTTGGCTCTGCTTTGACTTATCCTGTTTGCCATTGGCTGTCAAAACACTTTAATAATGGCGTACACCCATAAATCCTCAGCAAAGTCTATAAAAACCAATGTACCTATACACCATACCTAAAGGAAATTGTATTTCTCTTTAATGCACTGTCTAACTTCGCCCGCTAAACCATTAGATTAAATTGTCCTTTGCAATTTGAATATTTTGGCTGCTCGTTTATGGATCCGCTCTTTCCGAGGACAGTTAAAGCGCGTACTTGACAGAAAAGAAGAAACAAGAAGGACAAGGTTGTAGGGAAGGAAAACGCTGAAGAGCACATGGGTAAAGAACACGTATACAAACATAGAACGGGTCTGTAGTGACCTTTTAGCTTCACGTGGCATCTGATCAGTGCCCTGCGCTGAAGTTGGCTCCTTTATAGATTTACAGAAATCATGCCGTATACATTTGTTAGCATCCAGGTAACAAGCAGTAAGGCAAATTAATTCATTTTTCTCGTCAGGTATCCCATAACAAACGAGACAGCTTCGTGCATTCAAACAATGCCGGAGAATCCTAATTATTTATATTGCGCATAGAAAACATGTCAAGGCTGTCACGGCTCCTTCAAAGTAAATCTTTCTCAGTAATAAAAACTGTATCAGAGTGGTATTATATGCTGTTTGTATAAACACGCAACCTTTTCAAATCATGCATTTGATTGAAAGAAATTAATATCAGTTTTTTTTCTGTTGGCTTGAGGAAAAAATAATCAGACTAAGATGAGATTTGGGGTCTTTCTCAACCAAGTTCCCAGCTGGCACCAGCTACGTCCATTGTGTTTTTGGTCTATGACTTGATGTTTCTTTTGCTTTGTGATATCCACTCTCCATGTAAAGATAAGCGACCATAGTGTTCCATCTACCCTTTCTTGGTATTTGCGGAGACTTTCTACCCAAAGTGTTCTAGAACTTTATAAATTTCCCTAACCTTCAACTGTAGGGTTATTTGATGTCTATCTAGTGCTTTCACAACAACCCAAGACTGATCCAGTACATATCCTCAATTCCTCATAGCATTTCCCAAATCATAAAACTTATTTCCCGTCTGCAATTAAATCCTCTAACCCCCCCTCCCTCTTCCGCTATGTTAGCCACAGATTTTTGTCCAATTTGATATCCACAGAAACTCGACAACACTGTATTAAAGGCAAGTGTGTCCTACCGTGAAAAGAGAAACCAAGCAATAGGTTTGAGGCAGCAATGAATGCCTTGTCTGGGTCAAATATCACCTGGCAGCTTGGTTACAAAAATGTTATAGATGATAGAATCCGATAACATTTTAAAATATGCCATTACAAGCCCTAGGCATAGAAAAAAAAGAACGTATGAGATAAACGAGAGGAAAGAGACAGGGTGTAGTGTCTTGGCACTTCTGCATGCCCCCAGAGTATCCTGGATGGTAATTGTTGTCTGCGTTTTGCATGTGAAGTACATTGTACAGCCCGAGCATGTCAGGGAACCACAATGTATGTGTGAGAGGGCAGGTATGCTGTAAATGTATCCAACGTATCATACCCCAGGCTATAAAGATTACTATTGTTTAACTATCTTCTTTATTTGTCCGGATTAAGCGTCTATCAAAATTACATAAATCGTTCTTATTGTATGGCACTTCTATAAAAAAAATTAGCGCTTGTTAAATGCTTTTAACGGGCTGATCTTTTGCGAGATATTTACTTTGGCTGATCCCTGTACATTTTGTCATTTTTCCCATCATTTAGGGTGTGATTCTGGGCTTGGACATGCACTAGCTAAGCACTTGGATGAACTAGGTGTTCTTGTCTTTGCTGGTGTTTTGGATAAGAAAGGGCCGGGAGCTGAAGAACTGAAGAAGATCTGTTCTTCAAGGCTTTCCTTGATCCAACTGGACGTCACCAGTGGCCAAGAGATAAAGACAGCGTGTGACAAAATCAAGGGTCGGGTGAGAGATGAAGGTATAACATCTCCAATGTGAAGACCATTTCAAGCCAACACTTGACCAGGGATGGCACATTTTGTCCACACTTCGTGGACTTAAAGTTCCGTTAAAGTTTTATCTTCATTTTTATGTAGGATAAAATGGCATAAACACAATTTTAACTCTGAGCTTTTGAATCAATACTACTTGGCATCTGTACAAACACAGAGACTTAGTATTCAAGGTTCTTCCTAGGTAATGTTTCATTGCTTTGAATACATTTCCATGTTGAATGTGTTCAGCTTAAATAAATTACTCTTCTAGAAAGGGCAACATGCCCAAAATATTGGAGGAGATGGCATGTTTAACCAAAACATGCTTATTTTGACAACATCATAAACATTTTTTATTACTTTACTAGTGTTGGCAATTGCTTTTGGGCCATATCCACCATTAATAGAAACATACTTAGGGTAGCTCTCAGTATAAAGCTTTTTTCACGTGTAACTTGTCTTTAATTTACCATCTCAAACAGTAGCCAACGGATGATTACAGAACAAGAGTTCGTGTCTTTGTATTTCATTTTAACTAAAGTTACATATTTGGTTCTTTTTTTCAGGGCTCTGGGGCATCGTACATAATGCTGGGGTCCTTGGATACATGGCAGATGGAGAGTTGCTTCCGATAAGCGTGTATAAGCAGTGTTTGAATGTGAACTTCATCGGGGCCGCGCACGTTACGAAAATGTTTATGCCCTTGCTACGGAAAGCTAAGGGAAGGCTAGTGAGCATCTCAAGCATGGCAGGTAAGATTCACCAAGTAGGAAGAAACAGCACCCCCCCCCCCACTAGAGATGGATATGGAAACAGTATGAATTAAACATTCAGATGCTCAATTCTCTCACAATACAGACCTTCGGTAAATATAAAGCCAAGTACGCACTTTTAAGCGTAAAACCCAACAAGTATTTTCTGTCCCCACCAGCAATGGCGGAGGACCCACGATTCCCCAACTCCTATGTGTTGCCTTTTCTTTGTCAAAATTACTTCTGCTGAATGCAAACAATCAGTAAGCCATAAGCAGCTTGTTTTCCATGAAATGTTATTCTTTCTTTGGTTCCAAATACTTGCCCCTGTACAAATAGCTGAAAAGCCCCCGCTCCTCCTTATCGTCACTAACAGTAATAGGACATAATTTTTGTGGGACCCTCAAGACCAAAATTAATTCTTCAACTCCCCGGTTGAAAGAAGCTCCAGCATTAATTGTTTTAAGCAATTCTGTGCTTTGTGGCATCAGTAGCCCCTAATGAAATCAAAGTACAGCATTTACTAATTATTTAGAGCCTTGGAGTTAATAACCTGCAGGAGAAATGTAAAGTACAAGAAAAACGCTCTACGATGTAACAGCTTTCAATAAATAAACATGGAGAGAGGGAGATCTCTATGTAAATTAAAATACTGTGTACTGTGACACCGAGCCGGGAGCTGGGGGGTAAGGTTCAATACTCATGTCACCTTCATGTGGCCTCAGAGAAGTTGCTTTATTACCTGGTGTATCAGGCACTAATAATTAGAGACTGAGTTTTGCACCTACTGGATCTAATGATCTGTCAACACAGAAGCCTAGTACGAGAGCCTACGAGACACGGGTATGAAAAGTCAAAAACATTCTATACGTTACACACACGTGTTCTTTGGTTTGAGTCATTTCATATAAGATGCCCGAGAAGACACTTCCAGCGTAACTCTCACTCAATACTCCAAGAATGAGTTAGCAGATAAGAAGAGCTTTAGCCAGACTTTTTACACCAGCTAGTGACTTTTTTTGTAACTGGGTAACTAGAATGTATTTTATCTACACAATGTAATTTACAAACACATTACCTGTTGTCTTTACACACATTGTAAGTTTTAGGGCTGTAGAACCCGGTGATACTATAGGTGATACTAGCCTACCCAGCAAACATTCTGACCTCCTGGGAAAGAGCAGCACTTTTGTTTGAAGGGCGGAAGACCAAGGTCTGGCTGGTGGGCTTTTAGCAGACTTTGTCCCCTATTTCCTAGATGATGGTGTTATTTAGAAGAATGATAATGTATTCTAGTTAGCAAAACATTCTCTTTTGTTTCTAAACACATTATTGTAACTTGTAAGGCTGTAGAATCCTGCAATACCCTCATACCCCGAAAACATCCCGAGCTCCTACAAAAGAGGGGCAAACTGTTTTGGGTCCCAAAGGAGGACCATCCCTCCTACAACTAGGTATGTTTCTGTAGACAGCAGTCTAGTGATGTCATCTTGAAAGGTATGACATAGGATGATTTTTTAAAGACAACAAATAACGTCAGAAACCCGGTCTCCCCTTAACCAGAAACGGATGACACAAACGATTACATTGTGTCATCAGATAACATCACCACACCTATATGTTATGAAAGTACAAATGGCAGTATGGAGATATCAATCTGTACAAAACCCATCCCGATATGAAATGTGGATTAACTTTACACAACAAATACAGCGCAAAGTTGCCAAGGTATGTCTGCGGATTTCCAAATACTTTATGATGACAAATGTAGGAAAGTATGGGGGTAGTTAAGATTGACAGCATAGTCGGAGCATCTAATGAGCACCTGTAGCCTTTATTTAGAGCTCTGTACTCTAGAGCTGAAATAATACGGCACATTTTCTACCCAGCCAGTTATGTACAAAAATATTAGTGGATGGATCAATCAAGGCTTAAAAGCCAAGTCTTACATCTCTGCTATTAATTAATGAGCTCATTACTTTGTCAGACCTAGCTTGTCATGGTTAAGTAATTGGGCTTTTGATTATTTAATTAGTTTGCTACGTGATTGTAATTGCACGTGCAGAAAACTTCTCGAAAACAGGAAGAATTTCAAAAATTTGGGGATTAAATGAAGCCATTGAAATTCTGCATTTCTGCACGCACAGCGACTGTTAAGTATATTTTTTTTTTTCCCCCATAGACCGGAACGCTTGCTCTACAGATAGAAAGGCAGTAGCAATCGCAAGCCTTGTGGACAAGAGCAGTTTTTCCAGTGAAAAGGATTAGGAAGCCATAGAAGGGGATTAGCCGCCACTGCAGGGGGGGCAACCTGTTATATTTGTGCAGGAAGATTTAACATACAGTACCTCTTAGAAGCAATTCTAGACAATACCCTGGTTCAAGATTAGTTAATGCTGGATTATTCATTTTAAGTAATACAGCAAATACATGTTCTAGCTTGTTATCTGATAGCTGTTTTCCACAATGAACTGTACATGCGGTTATATTTCCTGATCGGCATACAACAGAATGCGAACAGTTAGATTTAAGGTTACTGTGACCTCTAACAAGTTAGTCATTTCAACTGGGATTAACATTTCAGAGTAAAAAAAAAATATTCTAAAGAAAAATTAGTAGTGAGGCTTTCAAGTACTCTGCGCAGAAGAATCTTCTACAAAAAGGGAAATTAACAGTCTGCTTTTTTCTAGAAGATTCCTCTTAATTCCCAGTTCTTCCATCACTTTGCTGCGTAGGTTTTTCTTTCTTCCACCATCCCTACACTAATCTTGGGGCTTCAATATACCGATTGATGGCCCATCCTCACCCGCTGGTTGCAAATTGCTGCCACTCTCCTCCTCTTGGTCTCTCACAAATGGACCACCTCACCCACGCGGCGTGATGGCCACCAAATTGACCCAATGTTCTCCCACCTTTCTTCAATATATTCGTTAATTCACTAACACACTTCTGCCACTTCTCTCAAATGCCCCCCCCAGCCTCAGTCGTAGCTATGGGTTGGTCTTGTAACTGTGTCCCCCCCCCCACACACACACTGTTCACCTCCGCCATGGCATTCCACAGACCCATCCCGTTCAAAAGTGGTCACGTACCCCCTGAACGCCTGTGAAAAGTCTTCTTTACCTTAAGACTTTACAAATTAAAAACTTTCGCTCCGTTCCTATACATTCGCTCTCCATCTCACCAAACCATTTAGTCTCTTCCCTTTCCCATAACCATAAACGTCTGTTTTCCACATTTAACACCCTTCCTTTCCCACCAACACCTCTACTTTAGAAACGAAATTAACACCATCAGAGATAACATCCTCAACCTCCCTCCTCAAACCTACTACTTCAGTCCAGTCATCCCTACTGAAGATTTTGAGGTTCTTTCGTCCTCCCAACTCAACACTAGCCTCCCCGACCCGGTACCCTCACATCTCATATCAACCCTTTCTGGTGTCCTTAGCCCTAATATCTTAATCTTTCCTCTGGTACAATCCCATCCTCATTTAAACAGGCCATTGTCTCTCCCATCCCAAGAAACCTTCTCTTTATCCCTCATCCCCAAACTACTGTCCAGTTTTCCTTCTCCCGGTAGCATCCAAACTGTTCAAATGTTAAAATTTAAAAAAACTAAGTTTCTCGCCACAAACTCTCAGGCATTCCACAGAGACAGCACTCACTTAAATTACCAACAAACTTCTCTCTACTTATATGCTTGGACCTCTACAAACCCTTCATGTCCATTGCAAACCCAGACAAAGCTCTTTCCTGCTTCAGATCCTACCTCTCTGACCGTACTGTTACTGTCCCCTTCACTTAAACTTGTTCCTCTCCCGTACCGTTATCCGTTGGTGTTTCTCGGGGCTCAGTTCTTGGGTTTTTACTCTTCAACATCTACACCTCTTCACTTGGACAACTCATATCTTCATTTAGTTTCCAACAGTGCCGGTACACGGACAACACTAATCTGCGTCTCCTCTCAGTCTTTGTTCCACAGTAAATTGTATATTAGATCTAATTTAAAATTTAAGAATTTGGCCAAGACATTGTACAGACATTTTAGAAACTATTTTACTAATCCACTACTTTAGTGATTTCCAGTCTTGATTATTGCAAGTCCCTACTAACCAGTCCCCCCTTTGTCCCTGCGTTCACCGCTCCAATAAGTCTTCAACACTGCGTTAAGACTAAACTTTCTCTGTCCACCATTCCTCATCAGCTGCTCCATTGGATCCACATATCCTGAAGAATCGAATTCAAACTTCTGATCTTGACAAATAGAGTCCTTAACAATTATGCACAGTTATATCACTACCCTCTTTTTCCCAAATACATCCCAAATGGCTCTCCATTCATTTCACGAATTGTCTCTTCTGAGGGTTCCTTCCATCAGACTTTCCCTCTCGTACACAACTTCCAAAAGCTCCCTGAAAATGCACGCCTTTCGAGAAGCTCCCAATTTTTCTTCCTAACAGCCATCTCCCACAGACTTCCATGGAATAAACAAGCATCAATTACCAACCTTTTTGGAAATTACGTATTTAAAAAAAAAATTAAAATATATATATATATAAATGTTGCCAAATCTGAGCTAACATTTGGCTGTATAGGCGGCATGCTGTATTGCTATATGCATTTGGTATTTATTCTGAAAGTTCTTTCCCCCCACCCATATCTGCTTTAGGACACACACCTATTCCAGGGTTTGCAGCTTACGCCGCATCCAAAGCCGCTCTCACGATGTTCTGTGCCGTGATGCGACAAGACCTCTTCAAATGGGGGGTGAAAGTGGCAACAATTCATCCAAGCGGCTTCAAAACAAGTAGGTGTATGCGTAAAGTAACAAAATGAAGCCCACCTTTCTTTGCTCCTGCTAATGGGCATGTGCAAGACAGACTAGATGGAAGTATTACTGCTTATAAATCCCATGGATAGCTTGACTGATTTAGATAAAGTATCGTACTTAATTAAAATACTAGAAAGGAAATACATTTTTAATTCTTCTCCCCCCCTTACATGAACATTTTTAATTTTAGTTTAAGTTATACATGACAAGTGGTCTTATCACCATAGCAACTAATAGTCCAATCAGCATAAACATTCCACTGATTGCTAGGGTGAGAAAACCCCTTTATAAACTTTAATTCATAACTCCCCCCCTGGAAGGACAAATGTAATTTCTATCTAAAGACCTTGCCTTAGAGGATTTGAGTTGAATTTGCAACTTTTGTTGTTCAAACAGATATTTTTGGCTCTCGTGAAAATTGGTCTGCTCAAGACCAGAATATTTTGGCTAACCTAACGGCAGATGTGAAAGACGATTACGGCGAGGAATATCTATTGAAACTGAGAGAACTGCACGATGAAATGGCTGCGATTTCCTCTTCCGACCTCACGCCGGTACTGGAAGACGCGTGTCATGCTTTGTTTGCGCAAAGTCCCAATTCCTCTTACACGCCGGGCCGATTTGCTTACTTCATTCCCTGTTTATTCCGATATTTTCCTCTCTGGGTCTACGATTACTTTGCCAAACAAATCTTTCAAATCCACAGGAACATCCTTCCCAGATCCTTGCGTCTTTCTCGCACTAAAAACAACGGGGCATAAACTACAACCGAGGCAGAGGGAGCCCGAATACGAAGACTTACTTCTGGCCAATTATTTCAAACAGGGGTTCTATTGTTTACCGTCTGGACACAAAGGGCAATAGAAAAAGACAGCACACGATATTCCACAACTCATTCATACTTCATGGTTTGTGAGAATTTGCTATTTTTGATATACCGTATTTTTCGCTCTATAAGACGCACCTGCTGATAAGACGCACCTAGATTTTAGAGGAGAAAAAAAAGGAAAAAATATTTTGAGCTAAAAAATGGGCTAAAATATTTATTACAATAACTGAATAAGCTATGAACACAGTAAGACACACGCAGTAAGACACACACAGACACAGTAAGACACACACAGACACAGTAAGACACACACAGACACAGTGAGACACACACAGACACAGTAAGACACACACAGACACAGTAAGACACACACAGACACAGTGAGACACACACAGACACAGTGAGACACACACACACACACACAGTAAGACACACACACACACAGTAAGACACACACAGACACAGTAAGACACACACACAGTAAGACACACACACACACAAACACAGTAAGACACACACAGTAAGACCTCCCTCCCTAACCCCCCTTCTCAGTATCTCCCCTCTAACTCCCTAACCCCCCCTTCTCAGGATCTCCCCTCTAACTCCCTAACCCCCCCTTCTCAGGATCTCCCCCCCCCCCCGCCCCGGTCACTTACCTTAAACTCCTGTGTTGGAAGCGTGAGGCGTTTGTCTCGGGTGCCGGCGCTTCACTGCTGAGCGCCGGCGTCTGACGTCATATGCCGGCGCCCAGCGTAAAGCGCCGGCACCCGAGACAAACGCTTCCAACACAGGAGTTGAAGCGCTGAGGCAGGCGGCGGTGGCGGTGGCGGCGGGTGCCGCCAGCAAAGGATTCCTGTATATCTGTCAGGCAGAGGGGCCCGAGAGTTGCCGAGCGGTTGTCTTCAGCAACCGCTCGGCACCCCTTGGGCCCCCCTGACTGGCAGAAATCCAGGACTCCTCTGCTGGCGGCCGCCGCCGCCTGCCTCAGTTGCGACCCCGGATTTATCGGCGTATAACACGCAGGTAGGGTTTAAGCTCCGGATTTTAGTTAAAAAAGTGCGTGTTATACGCCGATAAATACGGTATATCGTTGCCCCCCCTCCCTCCCTCCCTGCCATGTGCTACAAGTGTTTATCGACCAAGTTAAAGCTGGTGATTAATAGCAAAGCGAAGGAACATTATGCCGATTTCTTAAAAAGGACACAAACCATTATTTTTGTAAATAAGGATATAGTCATCAGGACTGAAGGCTAAAGATTGTTCAAGACATTTCAAAGGCTGACAACAGCGATGTTTACTAAGACTGATCATACAAGTTCAGAAGAAACTTGGAACCAACCTACGGCATGGCTTCGGGTACTGTTCGCTTCTATGGATCAATTCAACGACCGCTAATCTTTCTTTGCGATCAATTTATTAGAAGCACGTTGCCAATGATACAAAGCAGTGCTGGAAGCGAACCTTACAAACATGCTGAAAAGAAAGAGCGGGTTCCACCACCAATAATTTGTAGCTGAACTCAACGGAAAGCCCCTGTAGTTACAACATACATAGAATGTTGTGATTTTATTAAGCGTTACAAATCATCTCTTCTCTGATAAAATACAAAGTTAAAAGCCGACATGTTGGACCACATGTGATCAGCAACCAGAAGATGAAGCAGTATACGTATAGGATTAGATACTTATAGGCTGTGGCTTACGTCCACATACCCCAGACCATTAATCTGATACCAACATCAACAGGATCCAAGTTAATAGAATTCAAACGCTAGCAGAGATATCTTGCTGGGGTTATTTCTGTGAGAGCCGCTTGGAACTTATCCCTTTAAAACCATACCTGGTATCAGCGTGTATGGTGTATAACCCCCGACTTAATATCGCCACAAATGTAACGACAGAAACATATAAAGTCCTAAGGTTTCTTATATTTTCTGCACTTGTCTATTTTAATTGCGAAAAAAAATAACTTTTATTTGAATACTAGAGATTGTTTAGGCTTCATTATCGTATTGCCCACTGGAAAACAAGTTATTGTGTTGTATTTCCTTATTAAAGAGAAGTAGGAGCAGGACTGGCTAAGGGTTATTAGACAAACTCTCACCCGGGTGCCCTATCACGCATAAACTTTCTTGCCAATGTAGCACGGTGGTATCTGCTTCCCCACCTCAGTGTCCTAGACAGCTGCCTATATGGGAAGTCGTCCCTGAGTAGGAATAACTGTATATAATTTACAAACTAACTTGGGCTTAGGTTTCTTTTATTTCATTAGCTCCAGTATATACATATTCTTTGGATTTAATAAAAGCAGCATTGGCCGTTAACATTGGATTGTAAGGGTAGCTGAATCAGAAGGTCTACATTCTGCCCCCATTCATTGCTCTATGTGCAGCCCCTAGGCATTTAACATAATACGGACACTGGAATTAGCAATGGTTACTGTGTTGACAGCCCCTGGTCAATAATTGTTTGCAGGTAGCCATTTTTCTAGTAATAAACCTGAAACCTTCAAAGAATTCTTTAAAGAGCAGTCCACCCTGCTATAGTTACCATTTGCATCATTGTTTTACATGCATAATACTCCTCTGTAGCTTAATTTCTTAATTGGATCCCCTATGACTACCTAGATGGGCCTTTGATGATCATGAATTTTGTTCTACATACGAAAAAGGAATAAAAGATCAAATGTGATGTAAAAGGTAAAAAAAACCCCTTCAATATCAGTGTTATTTTTAAACTTGGAACCTCTGGTTTTGTTGTAATAGATGAATTAGAATAAAGATATTTTTAATGTGAGCTTGAAAATTAATCACGTTCTAGGCCCAGATATGGAGGTTTTCAATATTAAATGAAACTGAATTGCTTCTAGAAAATTTTCATCAAAACCTTATTAAATGCAAACTTACGTTCGTGTCCTTTTTCTATTGTATCTGAAATAATTCTATCTGATATTGCATTCGCATCTCCCACATTTCACGTCTTTAAGGTTTTTTCTTTCTATATAAGTCAAGGACCAAAAATTTTTTTTAACGTTTTTACTATGTTTGTAAAAACCTTGATCTTCACCCATTTCCATATTTGATGATCCCACACAAATTATACATCGATTTGTTCAGAAGTAGTTTCTTTAAAAAAAAATAGAAACATACCGTATTTGCTCGATTTTAAGACGAATGCTCTGAAAAATACCCCTCGTCTTCTAACCGGGGTCGTCTTATAATCAGACCTCAAATAGAGGTCTGACTATGAGACTAAGATCCAGATCCCCCGCACCGCTGCAGGGGACCTGGATCCTTCTGTCTCCCCCCCACCCCACCCCACACACTTACCGGTGCTTCCATTTTCCTGCTGTATACCGGGGCAGCGGGTTGACGGCCACGTGATCCGCGTAGACAACTTCCGCTGCAGCCGGATGGAGGTGTGGCTAGCAGCGGGGGTTGTCTGCGTCCATCACGCAGACCTTCCCCGGCTGTCAGAGATCAGAGTTCCCCGCACCGGCACCGTAGGACCGCAGGTTGGATGCCCCTGTTATAGTGGAAGAGCTTAGGGCAATTTTTTTATTTTCTCTCTCATATTTTTAATTTTTTTGTGTGCACTTTTCCCAGTGCAGTAATGGCTGTGTGACATTACCAGCCTCCCTATCAATTTTATGTATTTAATATTTAATTTCTCCCTCTCCTGCTCCTGATCTATCTGTGTTGATCACACTGATCAGCATAGCCCTGCATTGCCGATTGCAAAATGTGCAATCAGCCAGCAGGGGGAGCAATGGAGAGCCCAGCAGGGTCAAGAAAGTGACAACTACCAGGAGGGAACGTCCGACTGCATGGTCAGGCATTCTTTGAACAACTGGTTTAGACACTTTTAGGCAGCAATAGTCCTGGTACTGGTACTGGTACGGCCTAATGGGCTTCTTGCCACAGGTTTTAGGGTGTAACGGTACGTCCAAAGGGGACTTAAAGGGTTAAATCGGAACTTCTTGTAACTGTTAGATTTCATATATCTTAGAAGAAGAAAAAAAATAAAATAAATATATATATATATATATATATATATATATATATATATTTATTAATTATATACTATATTCGCTCTAACAAGCCCAGACTGGGAATAAGAAAACCAGCCCTGGAAATAACTGAATACAAGCCCCAGGCATTGCTGTGCATACGGGACATGTGTGGGGTCTCGGCTCAATTTTTTGTTCAGAACAGGCACAAGCCCTGCATTTATAAAAGTATATTTCAATTACAAATTACTCATAACTAATGTGCACACAAAAACAGTTCTTAATATCACTGTGGTCCATGGCACCGTCATGGGCTGGGACCACCTGGGAGACCACCAACATAGTCCAAATAATGCAAAATAATATTTTTAAGTATGAAATTGAATCCCCTACTACACCAAAATCACCCCCCCCTCCATATTTACGTCCAGAATTATTTCCCCCTTCATATTTTTGTATATGTGTTAATCTCGTTGCCTCCCCGTCCTCGGCCTGAGTCTGTCAGCAGTTCTGTGACGTGGACTTGCTCTGTGCGTCTGTCCGTCAGTGTCACGCATGACATGATGTCAAATCCAACATGGCGCCAACTGGCAGAGGCGCAGTGGACTAAAGATCTGTGCCTCAATCGGGAGCCACGCTGTACATTTCATCTATTGCACTCCCCTTACACATGCCTGCCTATATACAGACGCCTGCCATATCCCCACATACAATGCCGATATCTTAACATATGCATCCACACACCCACAGCCTGCATTCACACACACACACATACATACACGCTGCCCGCATCCACACACACACACACTGCCCGCATCCCCACTGCCTGTATCCCGGCATTCACACACTATTACACACTGCCCGTATACCCACACACACTGGCCCCGCATCCACGCACACCCATATCCCCACACACATACACACTGCCCACATTCACACACACTTCCGATATACACACACGCTTGCCTGCTCATATCCCCACGTTGTACACATACACATGCCTGCCCATATCCCCACTCATATAGAGTACTCTTACAAGTATACTCTGCCCACACAGACACACGCGACTGCCCACATACACGCAACTGGACACACATACACCATTCCTAAACACACCTGCCCATTTCACGACACATACACCACCCCTACACACACACACAGACACCTGCCCATATCCTCACACACATACACCACCCTGCCTATACCCTCACACGCATATACTGCCCATATACGCATATACTGCCCATATACGCATATAATGCCCATATACGCATATACTGCCCATATACGCATATACTGCCCATATACGCATATACTGCCCTCCCAGTCCCCATCAGCTAAAATCACCCATCCTCCCTAGGCCACCCCGTCCCCTCCAAGGCCACCCCCACCAGCTAAAGCCACACACCCCAGACTGCCACACACTGATCCCCAACATTATAAATACAATGTCTTAACACTAATATAGAATAGAACTTTACATAAACCTATACCACAAAACCAAGATGGCCCAGTCAGAGACACACTTTTCCGTAAATATAACAATATGTCCACAGCTGTGTGTATGTGTGTGTGTGTGTGTGTATGTATATATATATATATATATATATATATATATATATCAAAAACTACCCCCATTTACCCACCCGCCACTAAACACTAGAATGTAAACTATTTACTTACATAAACAGGTAGGCTATATCTCCGCTTCACGTTCAGTGCGGGGGCAGGAATCCGGCGTCTGAGGAGCTCTTACTTCCGACAGGAACCTGCTGATGATACTCTTCTTCCATTTCCGTTTCTGACAGGCCCCGCCCCTTCCTCTGGATTTTGTGTTCTAGCGAGACGTGCTATTGGTCAGGAGAATAGCGCCATTTACCGCCTCAGCAGTGCCGCCGCAGAGAGTTGGGGAAGTTATTCCTCTGCGAGTCTCGGCCAGGTATTAACTACTCCTCATAGAGAGATTCTTGGGGAGTGCGGATAAATATGATAGTTGCTTATAACTAATGTTTTTTTTTGAATAAACTTTTTTTAATTTTTAAGTATAAAAAAGTTACTTTACATCCTTTGGCCAAATAGGCTAATAACGAAATGTTTAACGTTCCTATTATGCTCTATAAAAGCCCACACGCACCATTTGTAATATTTTAACCATGGAAATACCTCCCAAGTGTCCCTCTTAAGGGGAAACAGTCCCACTTTTGGCTCTTATCCCCCCCCTTGTCCCCTTTTCTTTCCCTGGGGTCCCTCTTTTCTCAGTTTGCTGGGTACATGTTTAAAACGATGTTCTACAGCCCTAAAATGTGTACAGAAATGGCATTATAAATTAAACTGGGTAAATAAAATACATTATTGATCAAAATGCCTCAGTTACATAAGTAAAAATTCTAGTCAAAGCCCCCCCAAAAGAATAATGCCCCTGTGGGGGGTACGGAAGTGTTGGGGCATCTGCATGGATGCCCTGCGAGGAGGCTGTTCTGTATGCATATGACAGGAGCTTATAAATCATAATGGCTCCGGGGCAGACACTTTTTTAATATATAATAATACGATGAATCCTTAAAGCTCTTTATGGAAGGGGAACAATAATTTGATCAAAAGATGTCTTTATTCTAGAAGAACAAGCAACACGTTCCCTTAGTGTTACTTTAGAGATTCATTTATTTAGGGCAACATAACCCCCAAAAATGTAGTATTTGGCTCAAAACAAAGCTAGACTCCAGCATATACCCAGCGAACACCATTCAGAATCACCTATCCGTGGTATAAATATCGGGGATTCTATCAGAGTATATGGATATATATCGCTTCGCCCGGCACTATGTCAAAGCACCCCAAGTTTGGCGAGTCCTATCTAATTGTTTTATGGCTATATTGCTTACCAAGGAGCTGAATCAGAGGGGCCGCATCGCGTTTCAACCCAAGAGACCCTCAAGCAACTCAATGACTTCTCTGGACACCAGTAACGAGCCTCCTGTATTGGGCTGTCATGTTTATGGAATCTAAAAGTCAACGAGATAACCTGCAGGTGAGATACCCCGCGAAGCTTGCCACCTTAAGAAGATTTCAGCGGGAGGACGGGGCTCTTATTGTGCAAATTACAGATGTCTCTGCACCCAGAGACTCTCATGTATTATCCTTACTGACACGACGGCTGCATTTAATAATATAAAGTCTGTATGGAGATGCAGTTTTTCTGGTTGCGCAGCTGTTGTAACACTTTCATTCCAGCACGGAGCAAGTTAAGTAGATGCAGATGTTTTTTTTTTCTCCCTCTCATACTGGTATGAAATAACAGCTGTGTTATGTTATCTCCATTACTCATTGAATATTCAGGGCCCCAGGCCATTGTGCTTTAGCTACCGTTTGAGCAACACGTGTTTTGAGTATGGAGGGTATAAATCTGTGTCTCTCTCTCTTGCAGGATGAAGAAAAATCTCAGACCGGATTCCATAGTCTTCATGCCTGAAAATAAATGTATCCAGCGACCCGGGGGACCAAGAACAAAATGTCCCTGTATGTTAGACAAGGTTGGATTTGCACCAAGCTGCACAGCAGTGCCACTAAATACATATTCAGCAATCCGCAGAAAGGCAAGTTCATACCTACCTTCTATAGACCAGCGGTCTACTCTTCATTAATAGCCATAGCAGGAAACGCGCTGCCAAAAGGGGCATTGAAGTAATTGGCATGCCCCTTGGCGTGGATCTCACATATGTTACCAGGATTGATAAGTGAGTGCTTTATATAGAAAAGTTGTTCATGTCATGTGCCACACAAGAAAGCATGAAGGTGCAAGACGTTATGGCGCTGGAATACCTTAAGAACTCGACACAGGTGACAGTTAGCACACGAGCCGGTTCTGAATGAGATGTAACCTCTCTGTAGCACTTGACAAAAATGATCAGTGGGATCACTAAATAAGGTGTCAAGTAGGCAATCCCTGCAAGATAATCAATATTATTATTTATATGGGCCAACAGTTTACCTTTTGATACTCTATGGTCTATAACAATCTGAAATTGTGGGTCTATACGCAGGGTAAAGGTTGTTATGCGGCTTTGTCGGGGGCATTTTATGCTGTAGGAAACAGAAACGCGGTAAAATGAGTTATACTTTTGATCTGTCTGTAAGAAATATGTTGGTGATGATAAGAATGTGTCACTCATGAGAATTAATATGGTAAATATCTGCACTTTTGGGATTATTGTATTTTCATTTACTCCTAGCCTCTAACAAATAAAGCGGCAAATATTTGTGTGTTGGACACCATTTTCACCATACGAACCCCTAAGACCCAAATGTTCTGCACACTTTCAGATTCATTTTTCAGCTTATGCTGCAATCAGCAATGTGACCTTACAGCAGTTTGCATACAAAGCCCAGTGGTCTTCCATCATGCCAAGCATGTAATTATATTATAAAATCTGATGATAACTTAGCCCTTTACATTCCAATAGTTTGACATGCCCTCCGCTGGTTTGTATAGCTGCGTAATTCCTTTGATGGCTTCGGGTTTTGGGAGCAGATGAAATATTGTTTTTCAGAATTGAATCATTTCCCAGTATACCAGCTTTATTCTCCGCAATATTAAAAGACTGAAATAAAGCAACGTGTGTTGTTTATTACTAAAGTCACAAGCTCTGGAATCACCGTGGCTATACTAAGCCCTCTTTTGTCCCTTCCCTCTTTTAGTCATTTAAAAGCATTAAGGGATTGTAATAAAAATGCAGGTATTGTTAAAAGTGGTGGTATTGCTTAATTGTTTTCTTTGTTTCAATGTAATCAGCAGGAAATTCTAAGTGCATCAATGGTGCTTTAGGCAGAAAGTTGGACCATTGTGAAGAAACACATGCCCTTATACCATACAACTCATCATGGGGTGTAAAAGGCTATTTAAATCTGTAGCATCTACTCTTTCACTTATATATGTCATAACACGAGCTCGTGACTACTTGTTTGAGTCAACACTGCATGCAGCCACGTTTGCCAAATAAATATGGCGTTGTTGCGGTAAACAGGGTTCCAATATTTCTCTAGCTATATGGTCAATGCAGGTTGAGCGTTGATGGAAGAAATTGCGATGTTGTGTTAAACTGCTGTTTTTCTTAATTTCATAAATAGGACTGAAGAGGCGACCTTTTGGCAGAAACGTAACAGAATCAGAGCACATTATAAGGTAATTGTTTTAGGAATAATGAAACATTAACTGTGTATTGCTGATATACTAGCTGTAGGTGCCTCTCCTAATCCATTTTAACAAACTTGGCTGAAGCATTCAAAGAATGGTAAAACTATTATTACTATTAAGTTTGTGTGTGTATATATATATATATATATATATATATATATATATATTCTACACTGATGTGTGGTCATTTCTATTTCCAAGCATGAGAGGAAATGGCACAAACCCCTATATATATATAAAAGTTATTATTACAAAGCCCTAGGCAATTCCCCTGTCTGGGGAATGGCTTCTTAAGAACAGTGGTAGTAGCAAGATTTAAGAAAAGGTTAACCATGAAAGTCTAGGTACTTTGGAAGTTTTTTCTGTATTAGTAGGTTAACAGAGCAGTAAGTTTTAAGAAAAAAGGGCACACCTGCCATGTACATGAGCTGTAATGAAATAAAATTATATATATATATATATATAAATATAATGTTCTCATCATGTTTTATTTCTGATCAAACTAACAAGGGAATTTATCTGTCCTAGTTGACATTTCACTGACATGGAAACATTTTTTTAGGCGCATGTGCTTTTTATTATCAGAAATGTCTTCAAGACATAATTGTTCCATGGGAAGCTTAGAATGCTTTTATTGCTTTTCATCACTTAGTCAGCCTGTTCCAAACTGCTTCCCTGTCAGGAGCCAAAGATTACAACATCAAAGAATCCAAGTATACTTGAGTGTTTTTGAAATAGGTAGTATGTTTATTGCACGACATCCCACTAGGTCAGTCCATCTCCTATATCAGCTGCCCTTTTCTTTTCAGAGAACCACCAGAGCCTACAATTAAGTTTGCTGTATCTTTTAGCCAACTGTGTATTTTTCTACTGGCTCCTTGGTTCTAGCCCAAGAAATATTTATATCTCCCCACCCCATCTTTCAAAGAAAATAAAATTAGATCCTTAAACAAATTGACTTTGTCATTTCCGCTGGAGCTAGACAGACAATATCTTAAAAAAAAAGTCACTGCGCTTGTAACGGCTGAATTCTGTCAACCTTGGGGGGAAAAAGCACATAGTCCATATGAATAACGGTAATATTTTGACTTTTTAAAGCAGTGCGGTGCCACATGCATAAATCCGATGGCAATAGTGCTTTGTCTTAGAAGGTCAATGACAGCTTTATTTCCGATAAAATAACTATGGTTTTTAAGTACGGTGAATAGGTCAGTGTAACCCAAGTTTGTGATTTTGCTGTCAGCGTAGTGGTTTGCACCAGCAGCCTGTTATATTGGTTTTCAATCCCCAAGAAAAATGCCTTCATAAAAGTTTATGGCCATGCAGCGCACAGTACACCTGCCCACTCTCATCCTCTGTTTGAGGACATTTACAAGGGCTACATACTGTATTTTTATAAACAGCATATTATTAGTTAGCGGGGAGAAATAGGAAAACGGCATTCAACATGTTTAATTGTTTGGAGGTCATGAAATGTTATTTGAGTTCTATTCCTCGTGAGCAGGCACTAAGATCACATCTGATGATCTTAAATTGTAATAGTTCATCCGGTACATGCCAAAACTACTTTATTTAATAATAATAATAATAATATTGTTAATATTATTAATATACTAATTATTATTATTATCATTATTAAACTACTAATAATAATAGTAATAATATAATAATAATTAAAGTAACCTGGTATTGATTTTAAGTTGATCAGAATTTTACTATGTTGAATTTCCATTACTTTAGTTGCAAATAAAAAGGAAGAGCCTGTGAAGGTTTAGGGTGCTTTTTGTAATTAAGTAATCTTAAAGAAAACGAATGAAGCCGAAGTGATACGGTACCTTTTATATTATTTATATGGATATATAATGTTATCCAAAGCACCTTTTATTTTTATTATTATTTTTACATATTATATTTATTATTTAATGTTTATTTTATTTATATTGTGTATCATATCAAAGGGTAGGATAATAAAATTAAGGGTAAGTGGGAAGAATAATATTAGGGAATATTGGCAAAACTTTAGGTTGTGGCTCCTAAAAGGTTAAACAAAGCATACTTACAGACAAGCACAAAAATATATTATTACAATATAATAGTATTCTGCCACAAGGTCAAGTACGTATTACAGCCTACTTAAGTGATCTGTTCAGAGAAACCGTAAGCATGTGTTTTTAAGCCATAAGCGAACACGTTTCGAATATGTATAAATCCAATTTTTACAAACCGAAATCACTTTGGAACAAACCCCTTTAATTTGACAACGGCAAACCGCAGCCATCGGAACATTGTGATCCTTAAAATAAACACCAGGCCTGTCTCCAGCAACTCCTGGGTAGGTGATGATAGTTTTGACTAGAATGATGTTAACAGGAAAGAGGTTTAAAAAAAGACATTTTTAACAATAGACGGTGAAACAGAATGCAAGATCATGCTGGGGTATTGGACAGAATACAGAAAACAAGAAGACTGCGTCTGTAACTGACAAAATAGAGTAATCCACCTTTCTATGATTAACTAATTCATTACCTAAAGCGGTGCTCTGCATCAGTAACAGTCTATACAATTCTGCATGCGTGTGTGTATATATATATACACCGTATTTGCTCGATTATAAGACGACCCTGATTATAAGACGACCCCCCAAAATCTGAATATTAACTTAGGAAAAAAGAAAAAGCCTGAATATAAGACGACCCTAAAGGAAAAAAAGTTTTACCAGTAAATGTTAATTCATGTAAACTATTTTTTTTAATAAAAGCTATGATTGAGAAAAATATTTTTTTTGTTTTTATTTCTTGTATTTTCCAGCCTGTACCCCAGTTACGCACATCTGCCCCCAGGCTTGCCACACCAATATGGCACTGTGGCCCATGATATGCCTTTTAACCCTCTATATGCCACTGTGCCCCATGGTATGCCTTTTGACCCCCTATATGCCACTCTGCCTCCAGAAATGCCTTATACCCCTATATCCCATTCTGGCATTTAGGGGGTTAAAATGCATATTATGGGGCAGAGTGGCATATAGGGAGGTATAAGGCATTTCAGGAGGCAGAGTGGCATTAAGGGAGTTAAAAGGCATTGTATAGAGCACTCTGCCTCCAGAAATGCCTTATACCCCTATATGCCACTCTGGCATTTAGGGGGTTAAAAGGCATATTATGGGGCAGAGTGGCATATAGGGAGGTATAAGGCATTTCAGGAGGCAGAGTGCTCTATTAAATGCCCCCTTAACGCCACTCCAGAAATGCCCTATGCCCCCATTTAACTAACACACACACACACACTCTCTCCCCCCCCTCCCCTCCCCTCCCCTCTCCTCTCTCCTCTCTCCTCTCTCCCCTCTCTCCCCTCTCAGCCCTCTCTTACCGGTGCTTCCAGCCGGGGCAGCGGGTTGACGTCGCCTTCTGCTGCAGCCGGAAGGAGGTGGAGTTGGCAGCGGGGGTTTGTATGCGTCCGTCGCGTATACTTTCCCCGGCTGTCAGAGATCAGAGATCTCTGACAGTCGGGGAAGGTCTACGCGACGGACGCAGACAACCCCCGCTGCTAGCCACACCTCCTTCCGGCTGCAGCGGACGTTGTCTACGCGGATCGCGTAGACGTCAACCCGCTGCCCCGGCAATACAGCAGGAAGCACCGGTAAGTGTGTATGATGGGGGGGGGGGGTGAGACAGGAGGATCCAGGTCCCCTGCAGCAGTGCGGGGGATCTGGATCTTAGTCTCCTAATCAGACTCTATTTGAGGTCTGATTAGAAGACGACCCCGATTAGAAGACGAGGGGTATTTTTCAGAGCATTTGCTCTGAAAAAAACCTCGTCTTATAATCGAGCAAATACGGTATATATATATATATATATATATATATCCCTGTCCTAGAAAACAAGACTTCTCCATTAGGCCCTAGTGTGAGTGAGGGGTAGCCATGTGTCATAATCTTGGAACAGCCGCAAGGAAGGTTGCTCAAGAAAGGAAGCTTGTTACATATCATGTCGAGATACGCACTAATAGGGTTTTTATCGTAAAATCATGTTAAGCATATGTCAACCAAACATGCAGATTGTGTTCTTTAGTCAGATGTGCAGGGAGTAGAATGTACAGATTTACTGGCACTTGAGCAGGTTTATCTTTAATGAAATCTATTCAAATTTTTTTTTACTTTTTTTTCTCCCCACTACGAATAAAATCCATTGTATTCACAAACAGAGCAACACACAGTTTTTGGTTTAATTTTGGGCCTCATCTTGCCCCATACTTACTCCACACCTAACTATTCTTACAGTAATCTACAGTCCATTTTAATTAAACACACTGGTATATGGAAAAATCCATAAACTACGGTATTGGGTTAGTTTGCCCGCTTCTCTACGCTGAAGATGCTAGCTTTATTACAGCAGGCTGCCCCAAATATCCCTGTCGCTCTGATAAATGTCCCAGAGGGACCGTAACATTGAGCAGAGAATAAATATTCAGCTAATTTTCACCTTCACTAAGCCGTATTACTGGCTAATTGAATCCATGTCTATTGTTAACAAGTGAAAAGCCATTGTTTATATCTGAGCTGGATACTGACCTTTAAATATGCAGTCCATAAACCATAAGTGGTAATTATTGATCGCGCAGGTTTATGGCTCTTGGTAAACACTAATGGATGTTGTGCTTTAGAAGGGCAAAGATCCATTGGCATCTTTACCAGAAAACACAATACAGAAAAAAACATTATATGGATTAAAGACATTTATTCTGGTTTTTCAAAAGGACCTTTGAAACTTTATTTAAGACTTATGTTATATTAAATAAATATAGAATTTGCCGACAATTAGAATCATTTGGCCTATCTCTTCTGCTTTGGACGATGTAAAATATTTTTGAAGTCAGCTATATCTTTTATATATATATATGTAAACAGGTTTGGATTTTAATCCGGATCACTTGAGGATCCAAAAGAGCAGTACGGACACCGCAGGCTCCTCTATTGACAGACAATGGCTCTACGACGAACAGCACGAAGTCGGCAGGTAATTAAACGGGGAGGGTAATATATGCAAGGCTTGTGTAATCATTTTCTTAAAAAACATAAAACTTTACTGACATTTAAATAATTTAAATACTAACTTTTTGTCAGTATGAGGAACACCTTACATTGCGGTAAATTTGCACCGCAGCGCCCTCTAGTGGATTTTTTTCATATCTAAATACAATTCATTTAAATTTACTACCAAAAAAGTAACCAATATTCATAGATTAATGTTCATGAGAAATAACCAGCATTTCTTGTGGTTTGAAGTTACACACATCTTTCTCAGTGTCTGTTCTTAGGCACCCCCAGCATTGCATGTTTACAATGTCTCCGCATATAAGTAAAGCTGGCTAAATACATTTTGTCCATCAGACATGTGCTAACGAACTCTTCTTAGTACATGAATACGGTTTTAGAACCTGTTGGAGGTTTATTCGCTAAGTACTGAGATCGGATCCTTGTCTCCTAAGGTACTTAGTAAAATGAACACCATTTATACTTGTCGTGGTCCCTTAGCACCCGGGACCCTGCCATAGGTATGGGTTATCTCAAGGCTGCTTTTACAGGGAAACTCACATCTTTTTTAAGATTCTCTTGAGTTTACTTTCTGATTGGAGCCCATTTTAAATAATTCTGGAAACGGAGAAAATGCACTGCGTTCCCACTGACAATCTGGAAAACAAAAAAAGCTGCCCCGGGCGGCCAGCAGGAGCCAAACAGTGCAGAGATTCAGCCTGCAATGGTTTAGATCGGTACACTGGGAACATGTAAATATGCCTGTCTTATATTCTAATTGTATGTACATATCTGCTGGAAAGCATTTCATTTAACCCACAAATATTGTTACCCAACAAACTCTGTATGTGTTTATTAAACTAGATTATGGGGAGAGTAGCTGAACGCACTTTTAAAGTTTGGTTCCGTGAGATGGTGTCCAGCGTAAGCATAAATAATAGTGTGGATGTAAATTAAAAGAATGAAAAAAAAATTCTGTACTTAATCCAGCGGATCAATATTTGGGTACTAATTAGGCAGAGAGAGACAATTCAAACAAGCACACTGGTAAATTTTCTATGGAAACAATAGGCCGGCAAAGTCAGTTGTTCTAACACGTTAATTATTGGTTTCCTTTAAGAAGAACAACCTCTCGACATCCCTCGATCACACAACAGATAATTACAAGAGAACAGGGCCCACGTAGTGACCCTCATTCGCACGCCAACAGGATAAATTAAGTACAATTGAAGTTGCTTCCTCTGCGTGTTTTCAAGATTTCATTTCCAAGGCAGATTTAGCAAATAAGCTATTAAGCGGGGAGTTTTGCATTTATCCGGGTAACCTCAAAGCCGTTACAGTCAGACTTATATATGTCAAGATTTTTAAAGTAGAAGAATATGTCATGCGAGTTTTAAATTACCCCCAAATCATCTGCCATTCTGCATGGAAGGATACTCGTTCCTAGGATCAGTACGTTGATTTGGTACATCTTATCATCTCCTGAGTGCTTTTAAATAACCCCTTAAGACTTATTAACTGCCGCAAGAAACTGTGAGGAGTGACATTGTTAATGAGTTCGGCGGCAGAGAATGCTAACAGTGACAGCTGAAGAGATTTTCTTTGAACGAGTCGCGTATTTTGCTTTATCGAAGGAAGAACACACATCGTTTCCTTTCATTTTTACTTACAATGTTTCTGTTGCCAGCTGGCCGAGCCCTAATGAGTCAAGCGTGCCCCTGTGGCAAACAAATGGTTAAACATAGGTAATTGTAAACCTGATGAATGTTCGGCAAATGTTTCCATGGTAACCAAGAATTTTGTACACTTACGGAAGACCTTCTTTCACTATATTACTAAAGCGGCTGTCGAATTACAAAACTCTTTTGTTTTTTGGGGGAGATTGCGGCCCCCTCATTAGTCGAAGAATATTAAGAATAGTACGGGACGAATTTGATACGTTTGACCCTGTAAAGTAGTCGAGGAAATAATCTCTTGTAAATGCGTTGGCTGCATAGTAGTGATTTACGAGTAACAGTAAAAATGCGTGAGTGAGCCCTACATTTACTCAGACCCAGCCTGTCCTTTCCGAATGACGCCGGACTCACCAAATTAGCTGCCGAAAAGGTTTGGCTATCTCTGATAGAGAAGTCAGACCTATTATGATAAGCAAGCTCGAAGGTGGTCAAAATATCACCTAGTATCCCGTCTTACACAGCAAAATAACATGAAAAAGGGTGATCAGGTAACATTTCTTCTGGAAGGGGAGAAATAATAGAAAGTAAAGGTACTATATTCAGACTCAATACAGAGTGCCCAGGCTAATACTGGTGAGCATGAGTTCACAATACAAGTTACATTATACTGCTCTGTGTATTAAACCTTATTATGGTGATCTCGCTATTATCAGGAACATAACCCCATCCACATCATTTGTTTTGTAAAAATCAGCCTCCTTTTTCTCTCCGTTCCTTTGTAGCTAATCCGGTCTGCATGCAGTAATCACCGGCGGGTTGTTACGCAGACGGGTATCGTGCTGGGAAGCCATAAAGGGTCTCGGGTTCATATAAGTTACATTTACGCCATGTGAGAGCGTGGAAACACAGAGCAGCTATGCCCTCTCCGAACCTCACCGGGCTGAACTGTTACAGCCGAGGGTCACCGAGTACAGAAAACTATGCTATTTTCTTTATTCTTTCCCGTTCCGCTATGTATTGTTTTAACAAGAGTAGATTTCTTTTACAGTTGCAGCATTAGTCTAAACCTTTCATAACAATCACATCATATTAGAGGTTAGCTTTGTATAATGTACTTTAGCAGAGAAAAAGGAACAATAATAGAAAAGAAAGGCAAATAAAATGATTTCCCCGTCCATCCATCCCCCTTTTTTAAGACTTTTTTTATATAACAAATGCATATATCCATTAGGTTGTAGAAACACAGCTAGTGATTGCTTTATGGTTACATTTGTTCGCTTGTGTGTTTTTGCTGCGTTTAGAGCTATGGCACGATCTCCAGGTCTGATTCTGCAGGAAAACGTCTAAAAATAGTAGGGCTGAAACAACGAATCGATAAAATCGATAATAATCGATAACGGAAATCGTTGTCGACGATTTCCGTTATCGATTAATCGAGTGATCGATTCGTTGTTGGAGCACTCGGCTCCTTTTACTTACCTCCGCGAGCGTTCCCCGCTTCCGCTACACGCGCCTTCTTTTAGTTGCGGTTCGCTCTGTGCGAGTGGCTCCGTTCGCACAGAGCGGTTCGCGGGGGTGGGGTTTCAGGGGATGCAGGGCAGAGTGGGGGGGGGGCAGGCCAGGGTAGGAGACTGAGTGCAGGGCAGGGTGGGGTGGGGATGCAGGGCAGGGTGTGAGTGTGGGGGCAGGGCAGGAGACTGGGTGCAGGGCAGAGTGGGGGTGGGGGTGCAGGGCAGAGTTGGAGACTGGGTGCAGGGCAGAGTGTGAGTGTGGGTGCAGAGCAGAGTGGGTGCAGGGTGTGAGTGTGGGGGCAGGGCAGAATGTGGGGGCAGGGCTGGGTGCAGGGCAGAGTTGGAGACTGGGTGCAGGGGCACAGTGCAAAGTGCCAGGGCTGGGTGCAAAGTGCCAGGGCTGGGTGCAAAGTGCCAGGGCTGGGTGCAAAGTTCTGGGTGCAAAGTGCCAGGGCTGGGTGCAAAGTGCTGGGTGCAAAGTGCCAGGGCTGGGTGCAAAGTGCCGGGTGCAAAGTGCTGGGTGCAAAGTGCCAGGGCTGGGTGCAAAGTGCCAGGGCTGGGTGCAAAGTTCTGGGTGCAAAGTGCCAGGGCTGGGTGCAAAGTGCCGGGTGCAAAGTGCTGGGTGCAAAGTGCCAGGGCTGGGTGCAAAGTGCCAGGGCTGGGTGCAAAGTTCTGGGTGCAAAGTGCCAGGGCTGGGTGCAAAGTGCTGGGTGCAAAGTTCTGGGTGCAAAGTGCCAGGGCTGGGGCAAAGTGCCGGGTGCAAAGTGCCAGGGCTGGGTGCAAAGTGCCGGGTGCAAAGTGCTGGGTGCAAAGTTTCTTGAACAGTAATAGTCCACCTCTTTTCAGAATGTTTGGGGTTATTTTGTTTCATAAATATTGTGTTTGGGTTTTTGTACTTTGAAAATATTGTTTTTTATTACATCATAACAAAATAAGAATGTTAATGTAAATTTTAAGTTGTTTTTTAACATCCAGTTCATTAAATTATTTTAAATAAACAAAAAATTTGCATATTGTTTTTTTTTATCCGATTAATCGATTAATCGAAAAAATAATCGGCCAACTAATCGATTATTAAAATAATCGTTAGTTGCAGCCCTAAAAAATAGCAATCCATAATTCTGTCTGCGTACACATTCTCCACATATATAGCTTTGGTTCTTACGCTACCGAACCCATGGGTACCACTGACCTTAATTACGTGATATGGGATGAGTTTGTTTATTAGTGATTCCTAGTGCTAGATCTTACAAGACAATATATATATATATATTTATAGACTGTATGTATGTATATATATATATATATATATATATATATAGATAGATACAGTATATATATATATATATATATATATATATATATATATATATAGATAGATAGATATATAATATATATATAGATAGATACGGTGTATATATATATATATATATATATACTGTGTTTTTCCTCTTACAAACCAAACGAGTATTACAGTCTGCACCCCAAGATGGCAAACCCCGGATAATACTCAGGTAACTGGATGCTTGGGATGACTAAAGCTGAAGTTTGGGGGCTGATCGCATCTCTTTAAATGCTCGGCATCTCCTTCCCATAAATAAAACTCCGTGCAGTATATTTTCTGTCTCTAGGGAAATAATGTTTCCATTGAATTATTGTTTACAAACTGCTCAAAAGATTCCCAGCTTTGTCTTTTTTTGCTCTGTTCACGAAAAAGCCCAAACGTACTTCGTATTTCTGTACGATCAGAAACAATGTACGCGTGAAGCGGGTGATACATTGTTACCCGACAAAGAGTTGTGAATGCTTGCATTCAGTTTAGAAACACGCAGACACACGCAGACACTAGAGCAGGGGTGGGCAATTAATTTTCCCATGGGGCCACATGAGAAATTGGAATGGTTTTAGAGGGCCAGACCTCTACAAACTACAAACTCCGAAGCCTTGTCCATTTTGTTAACTTATGTGCTGTTTAATAACGTTATTCAAGCCTACGTCATTGGTAGAGGTGCTTGAATAAGTAAGGCCTGAATAACTATTAGCACAGCACAGAAGTGAACAAAATGAACAAGGCTTCGGAGTGCATACCGTATTTTTCGCTCTATAAGACGCACCTGCTGATAAGACGCACATAGATTTTAGAGGAGAAAAAAAAGGAAAAAATATTTTGAGCTAAAAAATGGGCTAAAATATTTATTACAATAACTGAATAAGCTATGAACACAGTAAGACACACGCAGTAAGACACACACAGACACAGTAAGACACACACAGACACAGTAAGACACACACAGACACAGTGAGACACACACAGACACAGTAAGACACACACAGACACAGTAAGACACACACAGACACAGTAAGACACACACAGACACAGTGAGACACACACAGACACAGTGAGACACACACAGACACAGTAAGATACACACACACACAGTAAGACACACACACACAAACACAGTAAGACACACACACACAGTAAGACCTCCCTCCCTAACCCCCCTTCTCAGTATCTCCCCTCTAACTCCCTAACCCCCCCTTCTCAGTATCTCCCCTCTAACTCCCTAACCCCCCCTTCTCAGGATCTCCCCCCCCGCCCCGGTCACTTACCTTAAACTCCTGTGTTGGAAGCGTGAGGCGTTTGTCTCGGGTGCCGGCGCTTCACTGCTGATTGCCGGCGTCTGACGTCATATGCCGGCGCCTAGCGTAAAGCGCCGGCACCCGAGACAAACGCTTCCAACACAGGAGTTTAAGGTAAGTGACCGGGGCGGGGGGGGACACCGGACTCATTGGTGAGTCACCAGGACACTCTTTGCGGGCCGGTCCGAGCTATTCAGCGGGCCGGATGTGGCCCGCGGGCCGTGCTTTGCCCAGGTCTGCACTAGAGGATTCAGTGGTACTCTGGCTGTTAGACTGGTGCGGCCGAGTCCGGCATTGTTAAGAAGTGAGAACAGATCAGAATACAGTAAACAACAATCCAATATTGTTTAGGAAGCCCCAGCAAACAGATAACCTTGAGAGAGTCTGGGGCCGTTTGTTTCCGATTTGCCTCCTCAAACATTCCGGCACAAGAATTTCCTTTCCGTAAAACGAATTGTCTAATCATTTGTATTCTATGCGGAACGTTGAACGTGAACAAGATTCTGTAATCCGGGCATTGCAACAAACAGTGTGAAAGAAGGCATGGAACACAAAGGGGCGACAGTTGGGTCTGTGACGTTTCAGTTTGTGATTATTGTTATGGCATGGTGGTATTTCTGGATATTAGTTGCTAGGTCCTCTGGAAATGTTGGTTAGCAGAACACATGGACCTTTTTTTTCTGCTCTGTTGATTCATCGAATGTTTTTTGAATCATCTGGCCTGGATAATATTTTTGCTGGAAACACTTTATTGTCATGTGGCAAAAAAAAAGAATCCGGCACTGATAGGCGGTCCCCTTCTAAAGAATTATATGCTGGATAAATACTTATTATCAAAATATAATTAAATTTAAAGCCGCACGCAGTCTACTCACTGAGCATACCTGTAATTTATACCTGTGTGCCGTGCGCGTACACAGACCTTTCATCTAAAACAAGCTTTTTTCACATAAATTACATTTTTTACACAACAGGTACACTTTAAATTGACAGACACTTCACTGAACAATGCCAAAGTTTGGATTTTTTGCATCATGTTCCTAAGAGACCTTCTTCTCCTGTATAAGGAGACGTACTATATATAGTGTTCTGCGCTCTCTTCATGCCTGTGGATTGTTCCTCCACTGAATTATTAATGAAAACCTGCTCAGGTAGGCCAGTAAAATAGGATGTTCCGCTCTTTATTGTTACATTTTTAGCTTTTTTTTTTTTTTTGCTAAAAAAAAAAAGTTGAAAATCTTCGGAATACCTTTGGCTTTGAACTTGCTCTTAGTTCATGAGACAAGCGCCGTTTATTCGCCTGCGCTTCAAGTTATATATTCAGGTATAAAGCGGAAAGGGTTAAAATGAAAGCTGTGCAGAATTTAGCTTCCAGCTGCACAATCCTTGTCCTATTGTCTACCCGCACGTCAGTCTGAGTTACGATTCTGACATGGCTTCGTGGGCATCAAACTGCTAAATCCGATTGTTCGCCTGTTAGATACAGGAATGAATACGAATGACTGCCATCCTGTAATTATACGTTTTTATATGAATGTGGCAGCTACGTTCAATAAAGACAATGCTACTTTATCTTCTGGGGAGGGGGGGTTGGGTTGGGTTTGGTGTTTTCTTTTTTTTTTTTTAGTCTTCGGTCTCCATCACCATTTATGTAACAAAAAGAAAAAAAAACTTAAAACAATAACCATAGAATTATTTAAACCTGCAATGATTATTCATATCAGTTTAGTAACCCAGTAATGGTTTTAGGTGGTTTTCATGTATATTTTACACCTTTAGCATATTTTTTTATTTAAAAAAAAGTTTGTGGTAGTCTGCAGGTAAGCAGCACTAGATTAGAGGTATATATATATATATATATATATATATATATATATGTGTACATAAATGTGTGTGTGTGTGTATTTATATTATATATATAATATATATTTGCTTTTCTTAAGTTGAAATCCAGCTCTAACACTGCGATTTACAGGCGACGATACTTTTTGTGATGCACAAGATTTATGTACTGACAAACCTGGAGCTATAAAAAAATGACAGTTTCATTGTCTGCCATCCCAAAATAAAGCGTTTATCATATACCTTCCATCTGGTCGTTCCTGCTTTTAGCATCCAGATGGGGATTGAAAGGCCTAATGCATGAGGCTGCTCATGCCGCCTGCCTTCCCGAGCGGCCATTGAATAGCCCTCTGTGGCAGTGGCCGCCTGTTATTGTGTGTAAATCTTCAGACCCGCACCCTTTTCATACAGCGACATTAGAAGGACTGCCTGAGAATCAAGGGAGTTGCAGGCCAGCGGGTTCAAGAGCATTGGCAGTTCATGTGCTCAGTTGTTTAGTATATAGAGCAATGCTCATTGGCATGCCCCATATAGGCAGCTGGTTTGTCCCCATACATAGGGCAGTATTTACTCTTGGGGCAAGTGTATGATATTTCCGGTTTTGCTGAAATGCTGACTTTTACACCGTTTACACTGAGCATCTTAACAAAACCATTAATGTGATCACTAAGGAACAGGCTTAGCATTATGAATCAAAGCATTTACTCCGCACGTCAGAAACGGCTACCTGAATGTTGTATCAAAGGGTTGGAAGAACACCGAGTCAAACCCATCACACCGACCACCGTTAACAAACAACGGGATATTTTACAGACCTGCTAGCGACCTTCCGAAAGCTTGCGTTTATTATTTGTTTCTTAGCCTGTAATTCTTGGCGAAGGCTTTGATCCACGTTACTCGTTAAAGGTTTGAAAGGGAAGTCCAGACTAATACCAATACACTTAGCTCTATTGGATCATGGGGAAACAAAGGGCAATTTGTGTTATCTGTAGCTGTTGTTAGATAATAATAACATAGAATAGAATCTACGAGCAGATCAGACCCGTTCAGCTCATCCAGACTGCCTGTGTTTTCTGCTGTAAAGACTCGGACCTTAATCAGTCGTTGGTCTCGTCTTAGATTTAGGAATTGAAATCCCCTAACTGCTCGGGGGCTGCTCCATTTATCTGTATACTGTACACGATCAGCCATAACATTATGTACTGAGAGGTGAATGGAATAACAATGATAATCTTGGTATTATGGCACCCGTCAGTGGGGGGATATATTAGAACGGCAGCTCTTGGGGGGTGTTCCCGGTCTGCGGTGGTCGGTATCTATCAAAAGTGGTCCAAGGAAGGAAAAGCGGTGAACAGGCGACAGGGTCATGGACGGCCAAGGCTCATTAATGCACGTGGGGAGCGAAGGTTGGCCTGTGTGGTCAAATTAGACCCCTGTCCACCGATGAAAGCATCTAAAATGGGCACGTGAGCATAAGAACTGGACCACAGAGAAATGTATGAAGGCGGCCTGGTCTGATGAATCACGTGGATGGCCGGGTGCGTTGCTTACCTGGAGAACACATGGCACCGGGACACATCCATGGAGCCCCCGCCTCACAATTTACAGGACTTACAGGACCACGTTTCGACGGGCCAGGGCTGTTTTGATAGCAAAAGGTTGACCTACACAATATTAGGCAGGTGGTCATAATGTTATGGCTGATCGGTGTATGTATATTATTATATATTAGAGCTGGAAAACATAACGTTTTAAATTAATTTTTCACTTTTTTTTTTTTTAGCCACCAGTCCGCAGGCATTATTGACAGATCACTGCTGATTAATACTATTTCCCCCACAATGTTTCACCCAATACATCACAGAATAAACCCGGTATATTAACACCATACTCGACCAGGTTATAACGGTAATATATTTGCAGCTAGCTAAGTAATTGACACAAGTAGAGGAATGACAGCTTCATCCCAGGGGAGCCTAAAACACAAATGAAACTACTTTGATTTCAAAATTCAACTGGAGGGAGTATTCGTACTTTGCGAAACATCTGAAAGAAATATTGATCAGGGACACCAGTTTTGCTGAATATTATTGTGCACGGATTTAGAGGACTCATAATGAACCCTGCTGAATGTAATCGTGACATCGTAAATCACACCATTACCGAGATGGGAGTCCTTATTACTGACATGAAAGAGATGAATACGCAAAGAATACAGGATGAGCGTGGGAACCCAAAAACTCACTTCTGCAGCCATACCCGGTAACCAAAATTCAGCTTATTTTGGATCAGTTTGGCTGCAAGCTTCTTAGAGATCCTGCAGGTTTAGAACTCGAGGAAATTCAATGGATGGAGGGCGGTGAGGGAATTTAAACACGCATGGGTTAGACACACGGCTCCTGAATATAAGACGAGACCGACTACTTTGCGTAGTTACCGTATCAGCCTCTTTTCCTTCAGCTTTACCGATCAAAACAAACGTGCGTCTTATGATCCGGGCTTTCGTAATAAATAGAACCTAGAATAAAACTTTGTATCGTTTGTTGAAGAATCTTTCTAACCAACGATTAATGACTCCTGGGACATGCCGATTTTAAGAGAGTCTTACCAGTCTTCCCCAAGGAAGTCGGTATAAATTATATGATTTATAAGTTCATTCGAAAATATTATTTACAAATACATTCTGGGGGAAATAGAATATAAGCAACAATTTGGCTTTAAAAAGAGGTTTAATCAGTCTAAAAATGTGATCTGTAGGAATTAGGTAAACTCCTTTTCTCAGGCTGCCGAATTTGTATAAATGTGCTTTTTTTGTTGTTCCATCTTCTGTTGATGTTGTAACTTCCACCATTCTGCTTCTGGAAGACCTGTACATCTAAGACCCAAAGAAAAGGAATCTTTGGAACATTGTGATTATGACATTTGGGCAGTTACTTTGCCCGATTGGACATGCCAGGAAAACGGGACTATTTTTTAACATACATACCTTGCATTATCATCCTTCTTTATATTCCTTACTGTTCAGATTTTGCATGACATATTTACTTCCAGCTTGACAGCATTTATGGGGCCTTCCGTTTCAATAAAATACTGAGATGGTTCAAACCACCCCGAAATATTTTCGAGGTGTTGCTCCGTGGAGAATTATAAACGTTCAAGTCAGGGTCAGCAGAAGGATAATCGGATTGTCGCACGAACGCAATGAGAAAGGATTATCTGTGCTGGACACATTAATCCTGGAGCTAAGAAGACACTATCCTGTTAAGGGGATTAAAGGAATAAGCCAAAAGAGATCTGATTTAACCACTCAGACCCTGAAACATTACTAGGAGGGGACACTTAACGTAATTAGGATGCTACACTGTATCAATAATCAGAGGCAATTAGAACGATAGCCATTAAAACCAAAACTCCTACCATTTGTTTTCTGTACGTGGGATATTTTATTGTCGGTAGATACCTGGCAACGTGCGCTTAGTAGGTTTGTTACTTGAAGAAGAGCAGGAACGCTTACAGAAAGTTTTGCATAGGTGCCCCTTAGTCCCTGTTTTACCGTGTGATGTATACGGGAGATGTAGCCTTCCCTACATTTGTGTGTCTGTACATGTCTGTATCAGACACACATCACAAATAATTGGAGAAGGCAAGGGATGTTGTATTCTTCAACTGGACAGATTTTAAGGAGATTGTTATAAAAATGACTATTATTAGCAATGCAGGTCTGATCACGTTGCCAATTAACATAATAATTATGGCGCTCCTACTGAGATGTCAGACTTATCAAAATAAAGCATTTACATCAGTTACCAGCAGCACAATATTACAACGCTTTGTGGGGTTTTTTTAAAACGATTATAGCCACATTTAAAAAAGTAAGCAGGGGCCTGCTGCATCGTATAGGAGCTTGTAACGAAAATATTCCAACTATAGACATATTTATAGTGAAAAAGGCATATAGTGTGTCACTTGATTTTGACACGTTCCACGTCTGTTATTGTTTCACAAACAACGGATCACAGGTAAATCGGGCTTTGGCTAGTAATGGTTATTAGCGCGAAGGTATATAGAGAATACAATTACCCAGCTAAATGATTTTGGGTTTTTTGGAACCTTTTTTGTAAATCTGCTTATGTGGAGCTACTCTGCATGAAACCTGCACCTGCTAAAAGCCTTGAAAAACGACAGCAAGCCCTAAAAAGCTATATTCATGTCAATTTTTCTAGAAATAATATATATTTAAATTTTTGAGCCGTCTAAGCACTAGAATTTCTGGTGTTCTGAGCACTTTCGTATAATTCTGCTCTTGCAGGCCTTGCTCAGCTGACACGCAGCTCCTTGCCTTCATGTGGCAGATTGTAGAAATGTCTGTTTTTAGCCTAAAAAGGGCCATCATACGCTCTTTAATGCATAGGATCGCGGTGCAGTCCCTTTGAATGTTCAAGGTGTCCCTTTCGCAAATGCATATAGGATTCTTTAGAGTCCCCATATCCATTTGCCCCTTTCCCCACTCCCAGCTATAATCTATTGCAAGAGACGGCCGATATACTTGGCTCCAGCGCTGGCTCGTTGGACGCTGTAGGCAGGGGTCGGTTCAGTCTGTGCTTCAGCCCAAATGGTTATCACTAGCCAATTGTGGCTTATTTTTAAAGTGTATAATTAACATTATCATGTGAACCGCAGTATAAAATGACTTGTTAGAGAAACAGCAGTGGAACATCGTACATCTATTGTTTAATAAGCCTTTGTTGAGCTGAGCTTTCCTTGTCATTGTCAAGCTAAAAATGGAATTATCTTTTTCTGTCTTAACATTGTAATCAGTTCCTGGATAAAACCTTTTTATTTCAGCATGGCTTTTGGCAGAGTTATGTTTTAACTGATTGATAAAGACTGGAATAGATGGCAGAGAACAGGGCTGTAAAAAAGAATGCTTGAGATGCCCGGCTGCAATGACCCCGTGTTCCTCCACATTTGGAAGTGGATGGGAACCGGAACCATCATGTTTTGGATCAACACCAACAAATATAGGAAAGGCCGAACTTGATTTTTCAGCCTATGTAACCCACGATTTATGACAATCCTAGAATAAGACTAGTTGATGAGATTGATATATTAATTTGTAAATAAAAAGTAGACGCGATATACACGTATCTTTTCCTATTACTTTAATAATGAGCCAATGAGGATATGTTACTCAAACTATTTACGCACACATATAAGTGATTCGGAATTAAAAGCTCTAAAAAGTGCCGTGTTTACAAACTTTGGTCAGGTTTTTGTTTATGGTTAAAACGCTATGTTTACAAGATTTGTAAACATTTACAAGATTTGTAAACATAGCTTTTCAGCCATAAACAAAAACCTTTAACCTCTTTGCTGGAAACAACATAGCTTTACTGTATGAAGCACGGCCAAACGTAAACCATTTAATAATGAAACAAAGCGAGTGGGGGGGTCTGTTTTTGGTTGGTATTCACCTTTCCATAAGGCCAACATGCTGGGGGCCACTCGCTCACATAAAAATCCTTAAGTGGATCTTTGACGCACTCGGTTACATACCGATCGATAGAAACATTGAACGAAATGTTTCGGAAGGTAAACCAGCCCCTGGGCAATTCAATGAAGTTCCTGGGGACAGAACCGGCTCCATGATACACGGATAAGAAACCCCAAAACACGGAGCTTAATACCAGCGCTGCTCCAAACCTGAACTAAAAATGTGGCTACATAAGTGTGTGCACGATCAGATAATTAATAGAAGAATTTTCATAATGATATCAATGCTTAGAGTGTTTCCTTATTCACATGACTTACAACAACCTGGGGGGAAAAAATCATTAATCTTATGGCTCAGAATTATGCGTCGGTTTAATGAATAATTTATCAGCAAGTACCTGCAGGCTCTTTATTGTGCAAAAAGGATTCTGTGTTTTGCAACCAATTAGAAGAAAATAAATCATTACTGTTGTAAGCAGGGTTTTATTTTCCTTTTCCTCAGTTCTTAAGTTTCTGTGGCAAACAGATGTACATTGATGTCTATTACCATACAGAAATTACATTTAACAAAAACCTGCCCCTACTTTAGATCTTAATGTTTCCACAAGGTTTTTTTTTTTTTTTCTCTCTCTCGCCGACACAGCGGTTCAATAAACATCGGTATAAAATAAATACAAATTTACATGTATTTCTGTAAAAAGTAGCTTAAGCCAGTCTTTCAAAATAACCATTTCAGTAAAAATTAAAAAATAAAAATTAAAAAAAAAAGCTTCTGAAACACTTTTAAAAATGAAAAAAACTGGGCAGTTCTCACTTATTTGATGTGTAAGCTTTTAATCCTGCGGCTTTATGAATGTCTTCTTTATTTTATTGCTCGGGACATTACAGTTCTCATCTTCATCCCTTAGTACTTTCTGGTCTCGCTTTTTTGCAAATTTTTTCTGGATGGTGCCAACTAATGACTCATATCTGCAAAAAAATAACACCCCCCCCAAAAAAAAAAAAGATTCTGAATGTTTGTTATACTTATTCTGAACACAAAGGCTTTTATAGTGAGCATATAACATCGCAATGGTTGCGAATTAGGTTGCATGGATCACATCAATGCCATGTTCTTGCCATAATAATATTAAATACATTTAATTAAACGCCATTGTCTGTACAAATTCTCATGGAAAACTAGCCAGCAAACAAAATGGATCTCACCTTCGGGCCATTTCTTCATCTGTAACATCAACCTCCATTTTTCCATCATCTATAACTTCCTCGGTCTTTTCCTTGGCGTTCATCTGGATCATCAGCTTCTAATAAAAATCATAATGTAATATTCACAGTTAGCCTTTTTTAGTTTCAAGAATCCGAGGATAAGGGTATTAAGTAAGCTAGCACTGGACGTCTCTAAAGAGGTTTTTCAAACCAGTATACGCCACATATACCTTATAACTGCATTAAAACGATCCAATTCTATGCCGTACATCCTGACGGAAGCCTGCTCTTGACATCATTCCAGTTTTTGGAGGTATAGCAGAAGTAATTTGGCTTTACGTTAATATAACTCAAAAGGAGCACATCATATTTTACGTTGTACTGCTGGAAGTACTTGGAGGGAAAACCCAATGATGGCTGGTTGCCCGCTCCACCGAAAGCTGCCATTTCTCATGGAGGTTATTGCTTGCTGACACAATGAAACTCATAAAAGCAGCCATATAGCTTCTGTTGGGCAGGAGTTATTGCAGAGAGGTTTGAAACCCATTCTGCTGAGGAACGGACTAAGGAAAGAGACAATTTGCTACTTTAGCCAATGAGATTATGGCAAAAATGTGCGCGAGGAGAACATCTTCCATGACCATTATTAAGGTCTGACTTCTACAGCAAGGCAATGGCATTGGTTATCGGGTTTATGCTTCATACTAACCTCGACCTCCGGGTTAAACCCTTTAAAGGACATTCTGCCAAACAGGAATTCTTCACATGGAAGGAAACTTCTCTCTTCAATGATGAAACTCCTGAAAGGGACGCAAAAGTCTGCTTCATCTTCCAAACCAAATCAAAAGGCACAATGGGTTATGCAGAATGAAGGATGCTATGTTAAGTGATGTAGCCAAACCACTGGTTGGTGGGACGTTTCTCATGTATTAAGAGAAACAGTTCTGTAAATACTATTTAACTACTAATTCTTTGCTGTGGTGGCCTTCTGTAGCAAACCACAGAATACTGATTCAAACCAGATGAGTACACTTTTTCTTTAAGCTAAACTTTAAACGGCGCACAATGAGCACCCTTTCAGTCATAGACAGTCACACGGCTATTATCTGCACATAAACCAAGGTATAAAATTAATTTAAACCAATTGACACTAATAGAATTCCACTCGGCCATTCTATACGTCCACGTAAGAGCTTAATTTGGAGGCGTCTATGTTCTCTTAAATGCATATTTTTCAAATATGACACTTATTACCCTGGAGGTGACATTCATTTAGAGGAGCTGAAAGATGGCAAAAAATGCAGGAAATTGAGCTCTCAAGACAGAAGACACCCGCAAAGCACAATGCACCCCCTTCCTCAGTCCTGGGGTAAAAAGCCTTGTCTTTCTTAAAAACCTGAATCCCAAATCCCTTAATAAGAAAAGCCAGTTTGCCGCCTGCAGGACGGACTATAAATTCTAGTGGTAAGATGAAAAGCTCCACGGCCTTCCAATTATCGCAGGACGCAGCTTTCTGCTTTTAAAAACCTATTTCTAATACAAACCCCATAAATTCTGCGGTCACTTTCTGAGCAGATACCCAAAACACCAAGTAGGCAGCCATCCTAACCCCTGTCTGAACTGGATCTAAACCCCACACAGACAGGCCAGTGGAGGGTTAATACAACAGAATACAGGAACCCATCCGGATACACGAGCTCCTTACTCTCTCTCTTTGAGTTCGGGTAAATCCAGGTACCAGTGCTCATCGCTGATTATTTTCTTCTCATCTTCTTCCAGTTGTTTTCTAGTCTCTGCATCAATGCTCCGCTGCATAAACTAAAGAAAGCAGATAAAGAAATCAAGGGTCAAGAAACGTACATATTCTACGCTTTTATTTTTCACGTAAACACTACTTTTGGCCTCATATGCAAATAAGAGCAGGTATTCATTTGCATATGGGGGGCATAAGACAGATCTAACACATTCAAACTATTTCATTTTGGAATCCACCCTTTTACCTGTAATTATACCACTAAATTGAGGAGATTTATTTTTGTGATCTAGAGCTAGAAACCAAAGTGACATTTAGGCGACTGATCCCCCCTTAAGTAGTACGTGCAACTATGCAGTTTTTAAGAAGAAGAAAAAAAAAAAAACACTTAGTAAAATCTACACAGAGGGTCAAGTCTATAGCAGAAAAGAAAAGAAACATAGGAAGTATTACACGATACAGAAAATGTGATTTATGACTCGCTCATCTTGGTTGTCTGGGCACAAGGGCAGAAGAACTGGAAGAGATTTCTGGTGCTCAGGTTGCACAGAAACCTCCTGCCAGATCAATAGAGAAATCAATTGTTAAGCAGCCTGGTCACTGACCCCCCCTACAAGCTGTCAATTAATGCCGGAGTACTCCGTCATCGTCTGCTTACATGCATCAACCCAGCTCTCTGGGCCGTATCATGGGGTTAGCTTTTTTTTTTTCCCTCTCTCTTCTAATTTAGGAAAAGGCTTAAACAGAAAGCGTACGGGGGCAGGCGGATATTCGGTACCGCAGACGCTCGAGGCTTTCATATCGTGCATCCACAATTAGTATAAAGAGGAAAATGTGACGCTTATACATTTACATAGCGAGATGTAACTTTCGACACCTTAGATGTCTCTTGGTGAGAGATAATGACATTTAAGGTGTACCAGCATGACATTTCTCTGGTTAGAACGACCTCTGATCCACCAGCAAAGCTGACACGTGGCCTGGTCCTGATAAAACCGACTTGAAGCCCACGGGCGAGACGTATCGGAGGATTCACAGAGACACTTAAATAGAGTATATTTTATGATAGTGTTGTGATTTAATAAAGTATTTATTCTACATTTTACACCACTTTTTATATTATATTTATATACATATACTCCAAACACTCTGCTGTCCATCACCTTAAAGGGGGAGTACTGCCCTAAGTCTCGACAAGGTGAGAGGCTAACTGTAGCCACCTTTTTCTGGTCCATTTTGGATGTGTTGCAATACGGCTCTATGTGATTTTATCCATTTGTAGATATCTCCATTTAAATACAGTTAGGTGTGTGATCCCTAATGACACCAGGCGTTGATGATTTGAGTCAGTCTTTGTCTGACTCATCAGAATGTGTTTTTTTATACTTATTTTTTTTTTTAATTCACTATATTTGCACTATTATTTATTTTTTTTCTTGTCATTTTTTCCATGTCATTTATTCTACATAACCCATTGGGGTGAGGGTGAGTTACGTTTATATTTACTTCTGTCGCTCCGCTCACTGTTGGTGGGTTGCACCACCAATACCTGTCTTATCTTGTTGAAGTGTGGGAGAGTGGGATTCCCACAGAGTGTTGTAGCGCATGTACACTTTTACCTATTGTTTTTTCAATTTTGTACAGCCTTTGAATTGCTGGGAACGACAATAAAATAAAATTGTAGCCGTCTACTAAAAATGACAATTCCTAAAACGGACCCTCTCCCCAATTAAACACTTATCCAAACGGAACTTTGCTGAACGCCACGGATTCCGAGAAAACATTTTATTCCAATTACGCCTCCTCTCAACGCTGACAAACAGTATCATTTTTTACCAAACGGCCCCAAGCGTGTTACTCAGTGGTTGCTTTAAGTAGCGTTGTTTCATTGCGCCATCCCAGTGACATTTCACCCACCGAACACATTCCGGTAAGTGAGTAAATTAGCGGGTACACGGCCTTTCCAGTGTTATTAGCGTTCCATTAGATAAGGGGGGCTGGCTGTGCTTATATGTCAGGAAAAATACTTTACGCCCGGAAGCAGGTATTGTAGTTCAGTGCATGGCGTCCCTGCTCTAATGCGGGTCACCAACAACTCAAACTCATTAGTCTAACCTCGTTTAATCGCTCCCTCAGCGGCAGCTCGACATTACGTGTGCTCACATAGCAATAGGGCGCCCACCTGCCTTCAACGGACAGGTACAGAGGCGTACATTCGTGTTTACAATCGGCACGCGCGGGGGTTTAAGTAAAAAATAAAATTGGACAGATAGATCATTTTAACTCCTGCTGCAAAATCTGCGCACAGAGCAGATATTGTATTTCAAATGTATCAATTAAAACATCAGGTTCGTAAACTCTATACATCAAAATATTTTTGATCATTTGTTGCTGTAAAGAATAATTTGAAAATAAATGATAGTATTTTCTAAATAACCCATAATTGTATATAGATGACAATTTTAATACAACAGTAAATGCATTCCTTTGTGGTAAAAGGCTCTACATAGTCTGTTCTTTAGGGGTGTGTCCACAAAAGGTTCAAATAGCCCAGGGGTGTCCAAGTTTTTTCTGCAGTGGGCCACTTCATCAGAATTGTATACGTGCGAGGGCCGCACTTATTTTTCACTGTGAGAAAATATGGCCTTTAATAAAATATGCAGATTAAAATTAAGTAAATGACACAAAACCTTTACTTTTCCTCTCACTGATTTCTGGGCCTAGAAAGTTTTGTGACTACAAATTCAGGATTCTGGATAAGTAAAAATGAAATAGTTATATTTATCCTAGGGATGCACCGAAATGAAAATTCTGGACCAAAACCGAGAAATTCAGGGTTCACTTAGCCTAAACCAAAAATGACCCCCCCACACCTTTAAAAATAATAAAAAATCCCACACTTTCAATAAAAGTAATTTACACACCAAAATTGGACAAAAAAAAATGTAACAATGTAAATATATATATATTATGATTGTTAACAGCAATCTCAGGCATACCGAGATTCCAGCATGTACTGGTTGGCTGGGCATGATAGGAGTGTGATTGCTGTCAACAATCATATAAATTAATATTGTTATTGTATTTCTTCGTCCAATTTTGGTGTGTTAACCACACTTATTAAAAGTAAGTAAGTAACACACTTTACTGTTAGCAATCACACTCCTATCATGCCAAGTCAGCCAGTACATGCTGGTACAGGGCAGCTAGCCAGGTTTAGGAGGTGATAGGAGTGTGATTGCTAACGGCAATCAGTCCGATCATGCCTAGGTTCCAGCACTTACACATCCATGCTATCACACACACACACTCATTCATTCACAGATTCATTCCCTCAATCACGCATACTCATTCAAACACCCTCCCCCACCCCCTTACATGCATTGCAGCTCATCGATACCACCCAGACTTCAGCAGGTTCTCTTGTACTGCACGGAGGAAGCAGGACTGGAGCAGAGTCACATGATGTTGGACGCCCCTGCAATAGCCGATTAAAACTAAGCAACTTGTCAATTTGAGGATTTTAACCACCCAAAGTGGCTCAACAAAACCTTTATCAACAGGAACTGAAGTTGGCGTGGGTCAGGTTGGGAGACTAGTTAAAATCCTACTCAGGAGGAGATAAGTTGACCCAGAAGTCCATTAAACTCCGCCAGACAGCCTGGCTGACTCCATGCAGAGTAAACAAGACCAACTCGACAACGAACCCTACAGTATCTGATGTAACTGGGCTTACGTGTAACTCAACCGTGTTGGAGAATCCGGTTTATCCACAGTTATTTAGTTTTAAAAATTATTGCTCCAATAGCATTCCATTTAAAATAAAAATGGAAAATTACAGTCTCCGAAAACGAGTGGGTCCGAAGGAGAGCCATCTTATCGTATAATACAACCGCACACTTACACCTTACGAGCCGGACTGGCTCATACACGTTAATTTAGATTTTAGATTTATTTTCATGCGGCATCGCTGCTAAATGACAACGTTGACACCATGAAAGACCGTCTGACTATTTCTGATCGGAAATCAGCTTCACAGTGACTTGTGACAAGTGACTCTTGTGTTCCTGCCCACACGCACGGGTCAGAAATCTGACGAGAAAATGCCGATAGAGACTTGATTGCATTGTAACCGTCACCAGCAGAGAGCTTTTCAGACCACGAATCTGACAACACCACTTCTCCAAATACAAGTTCAAAGAGTAAATTGCTGGAGAAAAGGAGGACATTCATAAAGCAGCTCCCGAAACCCATCAACCATTTAACACAGCTGGAGACGGATTATATAAAACTGTGGCGTTCCAAGCATCCGCGCAATTAGAATCTGGCCAGTTTGACACTTCGGAGTTTAATCAGCTAAGTCACCTAAACCAATAACTTTTAGCTAAAAGTACCCTCGCTGGAAGCCCCATTAACCTCAAGGAAAAAAACCCATATCAGAAAAACACGGTAGCGAGTATTTCTCCCACTGATTGTCATTTAAATTCCCGTTTAACACTCAATAACAGCTATCGCACATATGTGAATAGACCCCCAGGTGAGACTTTTATAGCCTGTACTGCTAATCACTAGAATAATTTAAAAACCTCCATTATTTTGGAGCGGAGCGTAGTATTACAATGACGTTTGTAGGGCTGGGAGATGCGGAAGACAAAAAGTACGGTACAAACACATGCTGACACGTAGCTTTGTTTCTTTAGTAAATCGTGATGTTTTGTATCAGTACCCGCTATGAGTATTCCAATGATTCATAGAGTTGCACTAGCAATGGACTAAATGACAAGATGACATATATGCTACTATTGAAAAGCTTGGGGTCACTCAGAAATATCGTTTAAGAAAGAAATGCAAATTTTGTCCATTAAAATAACATGAAATGGGTGAGAAATCCAGCGCAGGGGTTAATGTTGTAAATAACTATTGTTGCTAGAAAAGACTGATACTGAATGGAATCTCTTAATAGGCGTACAGAGGCCCTTTATCACTCCTGTGTTCCAATGGCCCTTTATCACTCCCATCACTCCTGTGTTCCAATGGCCCTTTATCACTCCCATGTTCCAATGGCCCTTTATCACTCCCATCACTCCTGTGTTCCAATGGCCCTTTATCACTCCCATGTTCCAATGGCCCTTTATCACTCCCATCACTCCTGTGTTCCAATGACCCTTTATCACTCCCATCACTCCTGTGTTCCAATGGCCCTTTATCACTCCCATCACTCCTGTGTTCCAATGGCAGGATGTGTTCGTTAATGAAAGTTTAAATTTAAAAGACTAATCAATGGTTAGGAAACCCTTTTGCGATTATATTACGGCTAGAAACGTCCTTGTTTTCCATGATGTTGGGTGCGACCCTGCAGGAGGATTGTGTGGAGCACTTACATACTTCTCACCTACATATCTGCTAGTAACGTGTTGGTTAACACGCTATCTATAGTTCACTGATATAAACTGTTGCCGTTTACGTCACGGCAGGGCAGGGCATCGGGGTACCGCATGCATACCCCAGCCATGCATACCCCCCCCAGCCATGCATACCCCAGGTTTATTGATACCTCTATAAGACCACAGAGAACCCATGTGATGCTGGGTGCGGCAGGCCATAGGTAAAGAGCTGGGGGGTGATTTATTTAAGTGTGGCTATACCTTTAAACTCACACAAGTTATACGTATCTGCACACACCGCTGTGTACATGACATATGTGGCTATACACTTCCAATGCAGAGCATTGAGGAATATACAGCCATTGCAAAGCATTAAGGCACTGGCAGGGGGACTGCACACATCACGCAGGCACAAGCAATCGAACAGCACGTGTACGCTGCAGCCGGCGCCGCCGTTACCTTCATACGCAACAAGTTCTTGGACAGCTTCCCGACCTCGACGGCCATTGTTAGCGGCGGAATGAGGGGCCGCTGGAATCACACGGGGAAGGCCTTCACACCGGTTCAGACGCTGCTAATCAACAGAGAGCCACCGATCGGCAGCAAGAAATACAGGCCGATCTATCGATGCCAGATACGTTCTGTTCAGCACCACGTGATTGTAGCTGGTCATAGCTTATCATTGTCAGCTGCAAACCCGTATACATGTGTGTGCGTGTATATATATATATATATATACACACACACACACACTACCTTCATATTCTTTCTGATTATTATTATTTTTATATTAAGTAGTGAATATAGTTACAAAGACACAAACACGGAAACTGATTGGGGATGGTTGTTTTATCATAGATATATTCGTGTATATATATATACTGTAGATAGATAGATATAATATACATAGATACAATGTATTCTACATCTTCTAAATTATAATAAATTGTTGCAATCATGTAAATAAACCACTAAAGATGCTGTTCGGCTGAGACATTAATTGCGCTCTCCAGTATTTTACGAATATAAACTTTATACTTTCCGCTAGAGATCTAATCACATAAATGCGACACAGAAATGTTCAGGAAGCTTTTTCAGTTTCCACGGCAACAACGTGCAGGCACCTGCTTTTGTGTCACATGACAATGAAGCGATTGCGGCAAAAATGATGAATGAAGAAAATTTTGAGAAATAATTATTTCTGGGAAGGGTCTCGGTATTCAGAACTATGAATGATGTTTCTAATGGTGTTTTTAATTACAGAAATTTTACATTCTGCAAGGGAGGTGGGACAGCACTCTGTCTGTCTATCTATCTATCTATCTATCTATCCATACACCTTTCTTTCTGCTAAATTGTTCCATGCTTATTATTTTGCCCCAGAGTTGCTCTTTATTCATTTCCCCGTCTATACATAGGCGCAAATGATAACGGTAGAAATATCCATTGAAGCTTGTCACTCGGCAGGGATAAATTTGCTCCTTCTACCAAAGCTCAGGCTTTTACATCCCATATTGCCAAATGAAAAACGATTCTGTCAGAGCGAAACAAGGAAAAAATAGCACAAAGAAAGAGACTGAATCCAGTTCAACAAGCAGAGACACGGAAAGAGGAATGTTTAATTGGATAAAGCCAGGTAAAGCCATTTAAATCCAGATACACACATCCAATATTACATTACAGTTTAGCCATATTTGTTCGGTTTTTATTGTTCGGATAAATGACTATGTAATATTACTTTGTCTTTGAGTCTGTTACACTTGCTGAGGATTTCATCAATACGGCGCCTTTGCTGGTGTTAGTATCCCCCCTGATGTGATGTAAACTGGAAGCTTGGACATAATTCAGCTCCATGTTATGCACATAATTCATTTTGGTTCATAGCTGCTTGGAATTCCATTAGTAAACCACTTATCACAACACATATTTTACTTCCTATCCCTGTGGATAGTTCCTTTGTATCTGGCGAACCCTTCCTGAGCAGAAAATGTCTTTAAATCACTGAAACGCAAGTGGAATTAATTAATGTCCACACTGTTTCCCACAAGCAGAGTCATGGAGTGAGAATGGATGCAGAATTTAGCCTATATTTTCATATCAACCAGGACCTAAAAGGCCATAAGGGTCTGTAGGCATGGTACCAAATACAGGCATTTTATGGATCTTTTAGCCCCATTTCACAGCAGGGGATGACACGGTACTCGTCGTGACTGGCCATCCCCACATTACATTAGCAAATACTCTCCTACTCGATCCCTACGTTCTTCCCATGGGCTAAGGCTCTCCTCCTCACTCATCACCTCTTCCTTTTCCCGTCTACAAGATTTCACTCGATCTGCCCCATATCTCTGGAATCTACTCCCACTGAACCTTCAGCATTCATCCTCCCTCCCAACATTCAAGAAACATCTAAAAACCCACTTCTTCAGAGAAGCCGCACCATCTTAGCTGCTAGAACTTCCTTGTCATCGATACAACCGCCACACTACCTCTCACCCTTTCTCTATGCCTTATGTTTGTCACCCCATTCCCTCAGGATTGTAAGCTTGCGGGGAGGGCCTCTCCACCTAATGTATCGGTTTGTCTTAGTCTGTCAATTCTCGTCTTGTCAGACCCCTTGAATTTATGTATTGTATTAAGTGCTGCGTAAACTGTTGGCGCTATATAAATAAAAGATAATAATAATTACATGTCCTGAGAAATAATTGGCCCATATAATATCAACAACGGACTGGAGATGGACTCAACACATCCCAGGAGATAAAGAGCATTTCTACCCAAAGCGTAATGCTGGCCGTTTCAATATTTCACTTGGAATTCCATGGATGTACGTCTCCCGAATCTAGCTAATCCATACTACCATGTCTTACTTCCAAATGTTATGGATGTCAACACCTTTTATTCTTTAAAATAATGTTTCACCATCAACTTTTGCACTAGGTGTGATGTCATTGTTAGGTATTTCTTACACGTGGAAACACAACTCAATGTGTAGGAATAACATTGTTTCAATTATTATTATTATTAGTTTTCACTCGCTCTTACTCTCACAGGATTGTATGTTGGAAGATATATGTTTATAGAAAGAAAGACAGAGAAAGAAGCATATATATTAACAATAACGATCATGAAGTATTATTCTGTGTATTCTATTAGAGGCCTGGAATAAAGTGTGGATAATAGAAGGGATTTACACCCTAGGAGAATGGTGCAGATACATATAGACAGTTTTATTAGCACAACAAAGATAAATACAAATAACAAGCACCATTGCTTGCTATTAAGGGAAAAATAACCCCAGGTTGGGTTCAATTGTGTGGGTTTCTCCAGAAATGCATGCTAACACCGACCAAGTTTTTTACCCCTAGACGTTGCGTGTAAATAAGAGCCAAAGGCCCCGCGCACATTTATTTTATTTATATCCCGAAGATCCCAGCACTATGCTAGAAACAAAGTATATAAAGAAAGCAGAGCAAGCATCTAACAGAAGTAATTATCTGGAGTGAGATAAGAAAGGAGATCTTTGCATGTTTATTAGTAATTGGAAAGTGTACTAGATATATCAGATACTCCTAGAGGAGCAGGAGAAGAAGCCTCTGGCAGTATCTTACATACAGACACAGTAAGCGTTAAGAATATCTCGCACATCAATCATTTCCACGTTTTTTTCCGCGGCTGTCTTTTCCACGAGGCTTGCAAGCCAAGTATTCACCGCAATGCAAATCACACACCTTATCTAGAATGGGAACAGACAAATCCGATGGCTGCAATATGTCTTTGTAACAAATACAACTGGATCCACATAATGAACTTTCAGAGCAAACCTTAATTTCTCTGAATAATAATCTTTATTCTGTAACGATCACGGAACACTTTACTCGGCTTCTGTCGAGTTTTAATTTCATTTATAATAAATAATGTAGCGCGCTAAGCCGGAGAAGATAAAGGTGAATTTCACGTAGTACCCGCTCGGTATAATGGAAATATTAACTACCTTGTTCTCAAACAGGTTTCCAATTAGTTTCCCGGGGAAATGATATTCTACGTTCATATAGATACAATAGCTCATTTTGAAATTTAATTCTGATAACATACAAATATTTTGTCAGAAAGTTCTATAACAATTAACGTCAACTGCTTGAGTAAGTGCATTAACCCTTATTGACTCCACGGCTCCTGTATAGCTTAATGCGGAAGGAGAATGATGACTGAAAATGCAAGTTTTACTTTTCTAAGAGGGTGGTAGATACATGGAACAGCGTTTAAGCTAAGGCTAATATAGTGAGGGAATGTAAACATGCATAGGGCAGGAATATGAATCCGTTGTTGGTCTCGTCTTAGAATCAGGAGCCATTATATGAAAGTGGTCCCCCATTCAGAAAGTCCCATACAGGGATCAGGAAAAGACAAAGACAGATGAATCTGATTTTTACATAAAACCTCAAAAATTCATGTTCCCCATCATGGTTTCACATCCTGCTTTTTATTTGGATATCTGTAATACAGTTATAGATATACAAAACCCAAAGCATTATAGTGGACGTCTTATACGTTGGGCATGAAATGGTTACATATGGCACAAGTGTGTGTATTATACAGCACATCCATGAAAGCGTATCCTGGTAACGTTGTGTAAATGAAGCACTTGCAACAAGTGGTAACCGAGCTGGCATTTCTTCGTACCGCACAGCGGGAAGGACACTTACTTGTTAGTTGAAACAGCATCTGAAGAGATATGATGGGAGTCTGGGAACGTCACGCTCAAGGCTAGGGTTGTAAGTGCACGTTGATATAAGTGGAAGATCTGACGGCCATTCTAGTATCATTGCTAGCACCATTGCTTTACCGACAGGGTGATAGATAGCGGGCACAGCCTCACAGCAGAAGTGGTGAGGGGATTACAAAACGCATGGGATACGCACAAAGCTCCCGAATCTAAGACACGGCCAAGGACTGATTAGAGTCTTTACACATTATCACGAATTGGTAAAACCTGTTACTGCATGTGTTCTTTGTTCAATAGGTGTTGCCGGCCATATTGCAACTACAAGGTTAACATTAAAAAAATATATATATTGTCTGGGAATTATGCCTGTTCAATTAGCATAGAGTCACAGACTGCATATTATTATGAAAATATCAATTTTAGCATTGACGGTTCCAGGCTAGGTTACAAAAGCAAGAGAATAAATACACCATGGTGAAATAATTGGTGGTCGTTGATAAAGCATACGTTTAAACCCTTTCATTAAACCAAATTGCAAGAGGGTGGCACATGAAAATAAATCAAGCGATTTTTTATTCCGTCAACCAGTTAATCAGCTCCAGGCTGCATGACGCTAATGGAGCTAGGTATTTATCCTGATTATAAATTATAGTATTTACATTCTTATTGTGATTTCCAGATTGCGGGCTCAGGTCAATGGCGGTAAAGAGAAAAGACAAAGCCGACACCTGGCGTTACCGAAACAAATAAAAAAACAACAGAATTAAGCAAATATGTAGCTTTTTTTTTTCACTTAATACATTAAATCCCTGTAGCTGTCACCATGTCCTTCAGCATCTCCTGTCCCACCACAATAGAAGATATTTGATGATCTATGTATTAAAGGCTAAGGGTTACGTCCCTGAGATACTTTTCCAGCATTCACTAAGGTGGAACATGGGTATATCTGAAGAGGATTTGCCACCTGAACTGGGCAGAGAGCATAGTCAACTTGAACTCTTCTAAAAATCAATGGACAGTCAAGTGATAGGTGTCAGAAGCTTCTAGGAGAAAATTATCCCAAACCTGGTAGCTTTGGTTACCCCCCCGAGTATGGTTTTCACACTTGGGTATCATGCATGTCAATGGTGGATCAACCACCAGCAGTGCAAAGGGAACTTGGCAGGCAATGACACAAAGTTCAAACCCTTGTGTATGCAAGCTTTAGTGAACAGAGAGAATACGTAAGAAAGAAACTCAGTTCCCGTAGACTTATGAATAATATACTTTAGCCAAATCTGCTTTGTTGCTTGTGGACATTCGGATGCATTAAACTGTTCTTGGGAAAAATTAATGTGTCTGCATTGTAAAATTTTATTTAGTCTTGTGACAGATTAGGCTCTGTTTGGTATTCGTACAGACAATGATTTATGTAAGCGCTTTATAAATGATATTTTCAAGAAAACATTATTAATGATCTTATAGGCAACACATTGCAAAGTACTTCTGAAATAGATGGATTCATAAAAATTCCACTAAATTGCCCATGCTCTTATTAATTGGGCAGCTTTCTGCTAAGCCATGCATTCTTGGCTTTTAAATGAAGGAGGGAATTGTATAGAAGACTAAGTATTTCTGTGTATATATCTTTATGTATGTTTAATTATTTATATTTAGCGTAGGTCTGAATCTGGACATCTGCAGTAAGGTATTCAGCACCACTTCTAATGACATTGACATTAAACACTGGCCAAGGTCTCCCTAGATGGCCTCAGGGCTTACACATTAGGGTTAACAAGTGAAGGGTCCCTAAATTTAAAGCTGAGTTACCCATGGTCCTGCATGGAGCACCTCTTGGTACCTGAGCCTGAGGGGTTGTCTCAATAACCTGACAATGGTCAATGGAAGACATGAAAATATTGTTACAATCTCTCGTATTTGGGGAAGGTTCAAATAAACTGTTAACTTTGACATTTAGTGGATACAATTGCGGAGATCTCACCATTGGATGCTAGAACATGTGTAAGTCGTATGTGACTTTATCATGCCGATGACCACCTTGATGGGACATCTGATAACCATTAACATAGTGAGGGTAAGCAACTGGACACTCCACGCATGCAGAAAGGGTAATTATTTATCAGAACAAGTCAACCCTCCCCTTCAGGATCCACCAGCCATCGGTTATGATCTTACACTCTACATTCATATGAGACTCTCAAGCAATATAAAGCCTTCTCTAAAAACTATTAATGAGTTGGGTTGAAATGCGGTGCAGTCCCACTGATTCAGCTCCTTGGTAAGCAATATAGCCAACTTGGGTTACTTTGACGTAGTGGCAGAATAATAATAATTATTCTTGCTTTGTTTTATGACTATACCCATTAATTAAATTGCCTCTGTTGTCATATTTTAAAACAGCTGTGTACTTAATTGGGCCAGCAACAAATATTCGCACAAACACCCCCCCCCCCAGAGAGTGTGGCAATACATAGCAAAACAACTCCAGTATCACCCGCCTTTCCAGCACAAGAAAGCTTGTAATATATTCCGCAGAGTCTCACTGCATCATTCAACAGGAACTTACAGAAGAGTAATCTCTACAGTTAAAAGTATTTTCTCATTACAGATAATGGGATGATGAGATGAGAAATGATCCCGGCCATTTATTATTCTGAAAGCCCTCTATCTGAATAACCTATGGTGATTTAAAGGTAATGGCGGTGGAAAAATAACTCATTTAGCATGAGGTCCATTTTCCAATCATTGTTTTAATGGTTTTTACTGTCATATACCCGTTCTTGTACATACTTGTACAAAGTTGGTAATTGTATGAAATAGCTCACTGCCAATGGTGTTGTCCCCAAATTATCGGCTGTGAGATTTCACGTAGAGCTTCGCTGCCAAGAGACTAGAACGGTGTCAGAGTTGTGTCTCGCTATCGGTTCAGTAGAAACACGATATTATTTCAGACAGCTACTGGAAAGTGGTAATAATAGTATTATATATTCCATAGTTACCAGGCAGGGGGTTAGTACATTATAAAAGATTTTGCTTATGCTTTAACCTTTACTGGTGCCGAAAGATGGGTTTTGGGCAGCAATGATATCTATGTATTTCGTAAGCCTTCCCAGCATTTTGATCTCTCTACTCGTCACCAAACAACAGCATGGGGGCTTAGGTCTATCTGGTACTTAATATACCTCCAAAGCTTTTAGAATATTGAATTAAATGTAAATGTTACCGTATTCACCCTGGACTTCTATGGAGGACTAGTATTCCCCCTTTAAGCTCTAATGAATTATTTCTTTAGCACGGACCTACTCCCCTATGGGTCTACTCTAGTGCTCGTTCTTAATGTAAATATTCTTCTAAATAACTATAGATCACTACATCCCATCTATAGACACGGCAAAAAGCACCGCCAGCTGCTGTTAGACCCCTGCTTTAGATGGTTGGAAGGGGTGAAATGTTTACAGTTCATTTGTAAAGGGAATCATTTTCAAACTGCTGATTTGCAGAGAGCTTATATAAATATATATATATATAATTATACTGATTGCTATTATAGGGGATAATTAATCCCTTACTGGCATCAATCAAGATTGCAAAGACAGTATGGATATCACACAGAGTGACCTCCCAGTATCACAGACGGCTCAGCTTTCTGCTCCAGTGGAGAATTCTATATGTCAAGAGAATGGCTTTCCATCAAAACCTGTTTATGGGATATGTAGAAAAAAAAATCAGATATATGTAGTAGCAAATCAATTTATGGTTCTGTGCATGTCACACTGTTTCCCCCTACTTATAATGCAGCAAATTATACCTCTGCACAGGAGAAAACCGAAATATAATTTCACTCTGCATGATGCCTGTAATAAAATGACCTGTTTTGGTTTTTACATTTTGTACAATACCAAAAGCTATTTGTGTTCATGTATAAAGATCTTCACCATGTCCTCTTAAACTGTTTGTATCTTTTAATACAGAAGGGGATGATGGCTGCTGTATACATTTTGGGGGGAAAAGTGGGAAATACTCAGGTCAAGTATCACTACAATCATATTCTGGAGCCACTACCATGAGTCCCTGGCAAAATAGGGACCAGGAAGGCCATCATTCTTCTAGAGTCCTATTGACCTATTTCCATGGTGGTCTTACAGGAGAGGTCCTTGCCTCCACCAGTACCCGGCCGCTAAATTCTGCGAAAACTATACACAGTGCCAGAGATTACCATAGCTCCCCAATGGAGCAATAACCCCTTTACATGTGCCCAAAATAATTTTGTATTAAAGTATTGCCATTTAAAGTAACTGATTTCAAGTCAGTTTTGATGCATCTTATCCCTTTAAGTTTGCATCAGGGGACAAATGTCTCAATAAGAAAACTGTCCCCTTAAAAAAAATACATGGCCACACTTTCCAGTTCACATTATTCCTGTTCGATTCAGATTGTACATTTCCAGCCGTTGTGCGTCGCTCAATAATGCATTGAACGGAAAGAGTTAATTACATTTACAAATCACATTTGTGTGTTTCCAAGTGTGCGAAGAACTGCAGATGGGAAAGAAAATGTTCTCAGACTCATCCGAGCTCAGGTGGAATTTAGTGCTGATTAAACTCATTGCAGTTTCATGTTAAATGAATAAAAAATGTTCCGCAGACAGGGAGAGCTTGCAAATTCACATTTTCTGATGTCATAAATGGGAGATATTCCACATTAAAATTTTAAACGCCAGCTGTAAATGAATACCTATAGATTACTTCGACGCTGCCAGACTCCTGTGGCAGCCTCTTAGAGACTCTCATTTGTCTAGTGTGTATCCAAACATCACATCCAATACTTTGACTGACAGAGCAGATACACCCTCTGCCAGAATCCTGGTTTACCCTAGAAAGTGCATTTTAAAGGGGGGGATGCCACAAAATAAATATACACGTAGCTTTTATTCAATTCAATATTGGAATTTTCAATATTGGGTTTAGCTACAACTTCCAACTTCCTATATGCAGAACTCCTCTATGCATTAGTGATATATTTTTTCCCACTATCAATATTTATGTACAGGGTAAAAAATAGCTGGGTGTCTGTAGCTTTGGTGATAAACAATGCGGCAAATACAATTAAATGCTCTGAAAGTATGGACTTGTGTGTAATTATTTTGGTGACTGATGGCCTAACCTACTGAATGAAAGCTAAGAACGTAGATGCGGCAATCAGAATTGGTCCAGTGCAAATAGGAAAGTAATGGAGGCTGGTGCGACATTCATGAATTGTAAGCAGAGTGAAATATTTGTTACTGATTATTGGGAGAAATAATTCTTCACCATGCCACAATACACACGCACACACACTCACTGTATGTCACTTACAGCACTATCTGTCTGCTGTCTACGAATAAATAAAAAAGGTCTCATCCATACTTTGACCAGCACAATGTAAAGAGGACATTTCCCACTCTATAAAGTGCAATGATTTTTATGATATCCGGAAAATCTTACGAGATACTGTTTGGTAAGGGTTTTTGTTTTTCACATGTCTGCCATGGGAGTAAAGTTCAGGTTCTGTGTTGTGGGACTTCTCATGTAGACAGATCTTCACAGTCCACGCAAAACCCACTGGGAGAAGCAGGTTTCTGTGTAAGAACGTGGACGTCTCAGTTTTAACGCCATAGCGTAAGAGTCCATGCCATCTGAAATGTACTGTGTTGCTGGTTGCAAGTACATATTCCAAACCTTGCCATTCGGCTCTGTAACAGGCGGTAAACGTTCAGCGCTAAATATTAAAGGAAGGTAATTATCTAGGTAGAACCGGGCTCTACAAATCCCAAGAGCCAGGTAGCCATGGCTTCATAATATGAATATTACAAAATTAAACTGGGTTCCTGTCCTTAATATGCATTGTTAGATTGTGATACCTTATCACATAAGTAAATCTCCCCTTCGCTCTTTACTCCTGTCTGACCCCACTTTGACCATTCTACACTTACAAGTGCATTTACTGCCAACAAATAGCTATCCTAAACCAAAACATTTCACAAATCAGCACATAAATCGCTGGAACAATTCCATATTAATGGTCTATGGTTCCTATAAATGCTGCAGATATAGTTTATTGTTGTATTAAATGAATTGAAACACTTTTTCCTTAGTCTGGCAGTTGCTTTACGCTGCAGTAACCTCTTATCATGCGCAGACCTCGTGTGTGCACCAGGTACAGAAAGAGGCAGTAACTCCTGACAATGGGCTATTGATTAATTCCAGGAAAATCCATAATACAGAGTAAGGTGCTTGTTTATTTTTTTTAAGACGAAGCTCTCTCCTCTGCTGGTATCGATTGCAAGAAAGTCAACAGGGAAAACCCATTCGCATACCTTACATCTGAACAACGACCTCCTCTCCAGCACAAGTACCATGTTGTTCTTGATAAGTGTGCGGAGGGGGTTAACGCCGGTTTTCCCATTGGTGTTGGGTGTTGACATTGCGGGTTAAGGTAAAAGAAATCCCCATGTTATGAGAAACATTGTTGTTTCTGGACTTATGAAAGGGTCTGCCTTATTGCCCATAAAATGTAGCACAAGGTACTTGTGGAGGAAACAAATGTTACCAGGTCAGGAACAAAAAAGACGAGGAAAGACTTTGTGAAGAAGAATTCATTATAATATTTAATAGAACGTAGAAACACATTGTAGCAAAGCACCAACGCAGCAACATTTACAATGTTAAGTGTTAATTTAAACTCTGTTAAGTAAGAATCATATAAACAGCTTTGGTTGAAATTGGTCTTAAGGGACTCCTTAAAAAGACGTTGAATAGTAAGACATATTTCTCATTAAGTTCAATGTACAACATACATACATACATAACCTAAACCTCACATTTCTATTTAAACACCTTGAGTCAACTTTTGTGAATAAAAGTGCATCCTTTTAGCCTATTTTTCTCTTAAAATGATGGCTGACAGGTCAATCCATCACACACTATTTGGAGAACTTGATTTCTATGAGTCGCCAGATTTAAATTCATTAAAACAATTTTTTTTTTATTTCTTTACTAGACATATACTAATGAAGCCACATCATTTTTACTGCAGATAGTGAATGTAATTGTTTGTGGCAAGTACAGTGCATTCCATCAGATGAACAGCTTATTATAGGAATTCTGCTTCTGACATGAATTGTTCCAATGGGCTCCAGGCTGCAAATTATACAGATCATTTACATATGTTTCATACACCTAAAAAATACATCTTTCTGGGTTTAAACAATGATGTGCTAGAGCCTTACATTGAATATTTGCAGTTAGTAAAATATATCATCAGGTTTATCCATCAAAGGAATACAATTGTTCTTTGTTCTCTTAAGTACAGAGTATTTTGTATTATTACAGCTCTACCGCTTTTTGCACTTTGAGATGGTTCATACATAGATGTGTCTTTATACACAATCCCCTGAGTGCGAACCTGTATCAAATTTATCAAAACCAATACCGCTGGATTCATGTTTTTCTCAATAGTGTGATTTTTATTGCTTCGCTTTCTGTTTCTGTGAAGACCGATAATATCTCCTCCAGCTCATAATCTGGATTTCTTGAAGTCAAATTATAATACAGGGAGGCGGAATGTTAGGACTTGTATAGGACACCTCGATGGAGCTTTAATTAACTCCAGTTTTTAGGATTAGTTCTGGAGCTAGACATATTATTCTTCCCAAGCTGTGACCACAGAGTTGAAATCCATCAAAGAAGGACACAAATGCTGTCCTCCATTTAGAAATCGGTGGCTTCTTCTGCTGGGAGCTCAGCATGAAGACTGGTTATCGGTACAGATGTCATAATGACTTCCCAAACAGGCCAATACATTTCTCTTTTGGCATCGATAGTGACAGCAGGATCACACGAGCAAAGGTGCTGAGACTGAAATGGCCGGTCTACAAGAAACAAAAGAAATTCTATCCTTTGCATGAAACAAAGACGATACGACCCAGCCATACCCTTGTCAGCCAACATCTCAATTTCCAAAAATTCACAGCATTTAACCTTCTTTCAGCCATTGCTGAGAAGATTCTTTACAATTATTTCTGAACCTGATGCGGTATGCATTACATATTTATAGATCTTGAAATCTTCCAGCACTATAAAATCCAAATGGGGAAAAAAATGAAGATTTCCATATTCCCAGTTCAGTTCTGTTTGCGTGGTGAGAGATGAAGGGGAGGGTTACAATTCTGCAGCATTATCCAGTACCAAGTAACACAAGACTCCTGCTCACATCATATTAGATTAACATGTTATATAGAGAGGTAATGCATAAAATGTGGTTTTGCTACGCAGTTTAAAAAGTAGTGCTTTTACCATAGCAACTAATGGAAGGGTTCAATCAGTAGAAGCATTTCATTGGTGTTATAGAGATAAGACCCCTTTTTAAACCATACACCATAATCACTTTATATTCTATCTACCCATCCGCCTATCTACCCATCCGTCCATCTATCTAGCTACCTATTTATTTATCCATCGATCTATCTATTTATCCATCAAACATCTCTCGCTCTGTCTCAGATACAGGAACAATTGCAAGTGTATGAAAATACTCAGCAGCATATGTTATTCACTGTCCATAAGAAAAATATTAATTTATCAAAGAGGAGGGGTAACCTAAGCATTAGACCAGAGCTGTGTAGCAGATTATCACAGTTTTAATGGTCACTGATGCCAAGGCTTATTACTGTTATTTTATTATACCGCTAGAATTATACATTGGGCAACCGTGCTTCTAAATCAACCATTAAATCTGTGTTGGATAAGAACCAATACTGTACTTTGTTATTAATATCTCAGGCATTTAAATAAGGCGACCTAATTTATAAACCACTAAAATAGGCATATTAGTGTTAAATCGACCAATAAAATCTAATTGCATTTTATTAGAATTATTTTATTGCCAGTCATTCAGGCAATTTTGTTACCACCATCACATATATAAATTGACATAGCGAACATAGAACTTAAAATGGTCTATTCTTGTAGAAAAAATGTTTTTATTGAGCCACACAAGCTTCCAGGACCTCAGAGGCAGTGGCGTCGGCAGGGGGGGGCCAGAGGGGGCCATGGCCCCCCCTACATCATGCTGTGCCCCCCGGTGTGCCCCCCCAATTGAAACGCCGGCTTTTTTTTTTTTTAATAGACCCGGAGGAGAGAGTGAGAGGCGCCGAGCGGTTGCTGAGGAATAAGTTCTCAGCAACCGTTCGGCGCCTCTCACTCTTCTCCGCGACCGCGAGGCCTCTTCCTGGTTCGCAGTGCCGGCATTTCAAGCCGAGCGCCGGTATATGTCGTCATATCCGGCGCCCAGCAGTGAAGCCGGCAGAACCAGGGATACAGAGACCTCGCGATCTCACCGCTGGACAAGCCCAAGGTAAGTGAACTTCAAAGGGGGGGTTAGAAAGTTAGGAGGGGGTTAGAGAGTCAGAAGAGGTAGGAAGTGAGAAGGGGTAGATAAGGATAGATTGGGAGGGAGAGGGGGGTAGATGCGATAGATTGGGAGGGAGAGGGGGGTAGATTGGGAGGGAGATGGGGGTGGATGGGATACATTGGGAGGGAGAGGGGATAGATAGGATAGATTGGGAGGGAGAGGGGGGTACATAGGATAGATTGGGAGGGAGAGGGGGGTACATAGGATAGATTGGGAGGCAGATGTGGTAGATAGGGAGGGAGAGGGGGTAGATAGGATAGATTGGGAGGGAGAGGTCTTTATGGGACAAAAACGGCGTACGTTCAGCTGTTTGGGACAAAGTTGACATAATGTGTAACTTAGGTGCTGGTCAGGTTCTATGTGGGCAGTGTGGACACCAGGGTTGTCTTTGGGGTGTGTGACCAGTGATCTATGCCTGTAATTTAGGGGGTTTTATCTATACCTTTAATGCAGAGTTTATATGTAATTTCCAATTGATTTATATCTGCAAAGCTGGGTTTTGTGTCATTCTGTTCATCTGTATCGGCTATATTTCCATACATTATTAATGTTTACCTGCAAATATAGGATTTGCTTGTCTTATTCAGTTGATCAATACCTGGAGTGCTGTTTCCATGTGTTGATTATTTGATCTAAACCTTCAGTGCTGAGTGTACATGTGATTTCCAGTTGATATATACCTGCAATGCTGGGTTTGTGTGTTCTGTTGGTTTATACCTGCAATGCTATGTTTCCGTACATTATTTATGTATACCTGCAAATACAAGTTTTTTTTTAATCTCATTCAGTTGCATGTGCTGTTTCCATGTGTTTTTTATTTGATCTATACCTGAACTACAGGGTGTAAGTAAAAGAACGCTATGGTTTAGTGAATGAGGGGACAAAGGGACTCTGGGGATGATTACAGGGGAGAGGACCTCTCAATGTAACGGTGCAGTTAGAAGGAGGGAACACTGCACTGACTCTCACTGTCTTCCCCTGATCTGCAGTCAGTGTGGCAAATATATTGGCAGCAGGGTCTAATATTAATATATATTGGCTGCAGGGGCTAATATTAATATATATCGGAAGCTGGGACTAATGTTTATATATATCGGCAGCAGGGGCTAATATTAATATATATTGGCTGCAGGGCCTATTATCAATAAATATTGGCTGCAGGGGCTAATATTTATATATATTGGCTGCAGGGACTAATACTATATATCGGCAGTAGGGGCTAATATTAATATATGTTGGCAGCAGGGTATAATTTGTATGTATATCGGCAGCAGGGTATAATATAAGTATGTATCCGCAGCAGGGGCTAATATTAATATATATCCGCAGCAGGGGTTAATATTAATATATATCGGAAGCAGGGTGTAATATTTCTATATATCTGCAGCAGGGTCTAATATTTATATATATTGTCAGCAGGGGCTAATATTAAAGAATGAAAAATAACTGTCACTTTAGCTGTTATTTTGAAATCATATTTTAATCACAGTCTTTACTTCAAAGAGATAAGTGCATATTATGTAGTTAAAAATACGTGTGTGTGTGTATATATATATACCGTTTTATAATTGGCCCCCCTACTTTGGTCCCTGGCCCCCCATGTGCCCCCCCTAAATATGAAACCTGGAGACGCCACTGCTCAGAGGACCCTTCTTTAAATGTACAGATTAGGGTAACAATGGTTTTATAAAAACATATACAAAGTATTTACCCCAATTTGCATGTAATATCTAATACACATATAACAAAGGGTCCAAGACATTAGCAACTAGCAATTATAATGATAGTAAAACAAATAATTAAATGCTATTCAAATGTAGCCTTTGATGTTCTATATAAAACATGGCTTCTATGGGATAATGAGGTTTGAAATCACCAGATGTCTCAATTTTAACTATTGTCCAGTAAAAGCATACTTCTGAACTTTTTTGACAGTGAGCCTTGGGTTTTTTGCTTAAATCTCGGGGAAAAGGGGCAGATTCTCAGGGTCATGGAATTTGGAACTAAATCCTTCTTCTACACTGCAGTGATCATACATACGCCTACCTTCTTTTGCTACTGATATGTCATAATCTATATCCCTGCTTGAATGCAGGTGACTTAATTGAGTGGATCTTGACAAGGTTTCCGTGGGGGCTGGTATTAGAGCTATTTGGTTAACACATTTGGCGAGTCACTAGATAGCCTCTTTCCGATGGGCTAAATGGTTTATATTTCAAGAGTCTCAGGGTCAGCTCATTTAGAAAATTCCCAGGTATGGGTAAAAGGCAGCACATCTTCAGACCAATCTTCAATACCATTAGCCAGGGTGGAATTGTTGGCTGCAAAAATCTCTGTAGCCGCAAATAAATCTGTACATGATAGGGGTGAGAGTCAGGAGTCCATTTTATTAGGAGAACATGCAACTAATCTGCACCAGATTAATGACATCGCTAAAATGAAATCAGTAAGGCTATTTTGGGTAAATGAATGATGCAAGAGGTAATAGAATCTCTTATTCTCAGCCAAAACAATCTTAATTGTACAGAGCCGTCTGAAAATGCCTAATTATAATAGATCAAGTTTGACTAAGCCAAGATTAATTCCACCAGAAAATGGAAAATGAGGCTTTAAAATGGTTGGAATTTTGAAATATTTCATCTCGTCCTCCGCTAAAATGAAGTACATGAATCATCTGGGATATTGAGACAGCAAGGTACAGTACGAGAAGAATATTTTCTATATGCCACTTCCAGATTCATTCTTTCTGTCTTGAATTATTCCCCACACACCTTCCGTTAAATCACCAATACAACATATTTTACAGACGCCGACTGTTAATACGGCAGTTGTATTCTAGAAGATATGTCATCCTTTTATGTATAAATCCATGTGCTGATCCCCAAAGTACTGTTTTTTTCCTATCGCTTCTGCTAAGAAGCTTTGAGACTCAAAATACATTTCTATAGAACGGATATCCGTTGGGAGACCCCGAACCTATTCAGAGGCATATAAGAAACTAAAGGGAAAACCAAAAAAAAAAAAGAGAAGTGTTCCAATGGAAACCCTATGGACCTTATGTTCATTCCATTGTAAGACCATGTTAACAATTCAAGATTTTCAGTTATCTTTGATTGATTCAGAAATAAATAACATTGTAGGTTACTTCCATTATGGTGTAGAAAAAGACATATCTAGCTTGGATACACGTCTCATATTTACATATTTGCAGGGGTTTTAGTTAAAGACATCCGCTGTATCACAAGAAAATGTTGTGAATTAGGCAAGGTTGGCCAGAGGTAATTTTGAACCCTTTGAATGGTGGCGCGGTTTCCGAGAGAGTTTATGGCTTTAGGAAGACATAGGATTGCTGGTGGAGAGCCTTGAGTTACCTGGTTCTGTAGCCGCCATAGGACGTTCCTGAGCACTTTTCTGTGATATCACTAAGAAAGTACACAGTGGTCTATTATTGAAAAATATCAACAGCCACAAAAAAAGGATTTTTTTTCTGTTCCTCCGCCTACTGTCTCTCGACTCTTTATGGGACTTTAGCTCTGCGTCACTTGGAAATACAGGCAATGCACCAATGTTTTTGCTCAACCCCAAGAGCTGGACACAGGAAAAGTTGGCCTTAATTCCCGTTCCTCCTTAAAATAAAAATTAATTGGAACCATATAGATTTTGTCGGAGGGCCCAAGATCATGTCCTATCTTTATGAGTACCAATTACGACTTCTGGTCTGCATATTGTGACTTAGCCTCCCCGGTGTGGATTGCCGGGAAACTGTAGGGTATTTATGCCGGATAACGTGGTATTATTAGCAGCTTAGCAGCCAATGGAATGTTCATGATTTCATTATGTTAAAAAAAAAAACTTTTCCGCAAGACTGTTCTAATAAATAACCGCCTACATATCAGAAATGTAGGATTATAAAAAACAACAAAAAATATTAGTACCTTAGATTTTGGAAATTCACATTACTTTAATATGGATAGCGGGAGTTCTGGGAGGATAATGTAAAAAAAAACAACCTCTGATTCAAACTTTAGAAATGATTGCAATACTCAAGCTTAAACCTCTTTGCTAGAGAGGAGAATACCAATTAAAATCAGCAGATGCAGGCCGTCGGAGATTAATTAATCATGGTATCGGCCACACAAAGGTGCACTGTTGGTCATCTCATCTTGTACACTCTTGCCTTTTGATTAACATCAGGAGAGATTAATTATCATCAAGGGAGATTAATTCCAATGTGGGATTAAATACATGGGCTATTAAAAAAATCCTATTCTGTATGTGCCAACGTAATTGTTCGGGATTTCACCGTGTTCCGTCCATTCAACTCAGCAACAAAACACCGCTTTGGAATTTGTTGGGCTGTTTCATTTGATACAAAAAAAAAAAGAGACTGGCCTACTAGATTAACACAACATCATCTGGAATGAAGCCATCAAATTCCAGGCAGCAGTGCCACAAAGCAAGTGAATTAACGATGCACAACACGCCAGGATTCCTTTCAGCAGCCCTCTGGGTTTTTGCTGATAGCCCGTATTGAACTTTGGTGTCACCGATGTCACTTGGAGCAATTTGCCATGACACCATTGTGTCTTTTATTGACAACATTCTTTAAAAAAGAGAGGTCCATTGGGCAGCGTGGGCTGTGTTATATATAAAAAGAAACGTCTGTAAATGCAATGGTCAGACATCCTAAATAGCTTTGTAGGCAACACCTTATCAGTAAAACTAAACCTTCCCTAACATCTGAAAGCCTGCACAGGTATTGGAAACCACTTTATGGGTAAAAATATGTCGAAGCACCTCTGCCCCTTGAGACTGCCCCAATGAAGTTGAGGATTCAACCTTGAACCCACTTAACGAAGGATTGACAAATTTTGGTTCAAGAACCAGTCACAGCCTATTATAATTTATTGGGAGCCAGTAGATTCCGTTAAAAATAAAAAAATAAATAAAAATAAAAAATCTCAAAAAGTAAAACTTTTTGAGACACAGCTAACAAGCCTTTTCAGTTTGTCAAGCTGTGCGGTGTCAAAGAGTCGGTTTGGTCACTGATGGAGGTTCGCTCACCCTCTGGATTGTAAAGGACCTATAGTGATATTTGGGGGGAAAAAATAGATGACTAGTCTCTGTGGTGCTGAAGATAAGAATTCTTAATAAGCTAAACTTTTTTTTCAACGTGTTATCAAACCAAGACATGTCCATAGCGTCCACATTGTTCCTACTTCACATATTTGTATTTCTCAGCTGGCGCCATTGTTTCTCGATATTGTCACAATCTCCGTCACTTTGCGAGTTATTCATTATCACATGAATGTACATAGCACTTCACTTCTAAACAAAGACCAGCTTCAGCTGCAATGTGATTTCTTTTTATTCCTGTGGATGTTTAACACCAAGTTACTAGCAGAAAGCATCTGTCCGGCAGCTGAAACGTCACCTGGGGACTAGCAGCTTGAGCAATGGAGAAGACATCTTCCTCTGATGTCATCTACTCCAATTGTCCTCTTCAAATGCCTTCTACAGAGGTCAGTCTCTCTGCTAAGACAGCTGTGGTTCTCTAATGGTGGCACATGTTCCCATTGAGATCTTACCTACTAATAGCAGCTAACTTCTAATGAAAAAGACAACACAGATGCTGGCTCAATCATGGCTTCCTCTGGATCACAGTATTGCTTTTTTTCCCCAAAATATAATGTACTAGTATAAGTACTGTATAATAAAATAAGATTAATAATTTTAATGGTGCTTAGTAACATCTCTATCTGAATTTTCTTTCTCACCTCTGATTGCCTGCTATTTTTTTTATTATTATTTACAATTTATTTTAGATATGGTGTAGACATCCTAAATAGTTTTGTAGGCAACGCCTTATCAGTAAAACTAAATCTTCCTGAAAGCATTTGAAAGCCTGCACGGTTTTTCCAAACCACTATATGGGCAAAACTCCATCGAAGCACCTCTGCCCCTTAAAACTGCCCCAAGGAAGTTGAGGATTCAACCTTGAACCCGCTTAACGAAGTATTGTCCTGTTTTAAAATGTATTATAAAACAAACAAACAATGAAGAGGAAGGGCAACATAATGTTGAAAATTCTTAAAGACAAGTTATTCTTATATTTAGAGGGTTAGATCTTTTTTTTATATTGGCGGATTCAAAATACAGAATGGCGACCCTTCTTGGTCAGTATTTCTAATGTACAGCCTGAAAGTCTTTATCGTGACTAGCAAGAGATTGGTCTGAACTGGTTATAAATAGAAGCCATTGTTCCATCTCCACTACTGCTACATTCGTCATATTATGTGATACTTCATTATCCGTTAGTAATTTAGCCCCATTGAGTAGTATAACTATTATTGAACATTATAATCAGAGAACAAATAGTATAATTTTGAAATGTGATCTGAAATTTTGCTAAAAAAAGGCCTCATATATCTTTCTAGAATATTCTCTTTTTGTATGTGACAAGTTCAAAGATTTTTTTTTAATGTGGGAGGCTTTGGGAAATCGGGGTGGACAAAGATCCCGGATCCTGTGAAGAAGCAAAAATGTTATTTCTACCGATTCCTCTCTAATGTAAACTAACAATGAGGTTGAAATTGTATTTTCTAGGAACAAATGCTAAATCTCTCACCCTTGGTTGTCAATACAAAGGAAGGGGGCAAAAAAAATCACAGGGCATGCAAAAGGAGAGGGAAAACAAAGGGTATATTAGGATGTAAATAATGAAATCACTATGGCATGCCGATAAAACAATATTGCTCCTAGCAAACAAACATCCCATTCTTCTAACCATAAATTCTAGGAAGCAGTGCTGGACCCGGAGATGGAAACCAAACCCCTGTTACTCTGCCCGTCGTGGGTGTGTGGCATGTGGTCAGAACATTGATGGAGGAAGATAAATCCCGGTGCTGTTTATATCTGAATGCCAAAAAATAGATAAGAAAAGCTTTTATTCTCACTAATAGCAAAACCAACTTGGCCATACACATGGCTTGGATAACTCCAAGCCTAATCATGGTCCCATATATAAGACTTGTTTTAAGAGGTGAATAGAAGCTGCTGTTCAATTTGGTAGCCTCAGTCGTAAGAGTTGGCACCCAAAGAAACATTTTTCTGTTTTTTTTTTACCAATTGTCGCTTAGAGGAAGCCTAATCTTCTTTTGTTGTCGGAGAAGCAAAAAAGGGCATTATATTTCTGGCCTCAGTACTTGGAACAGAAACACAATTCAGGTCTGCCAATCATTCATATTTGCAGTTCTTTTATTCTTACTGTGCACTTATTCAATATTGTTCAAGTAATAGGTCAGCTTTTCAACATACCCCCGGGTGAACACAATTTACATATGCACAACCGTAATTACACGTAATTGGTGAAACTTTGCATGATTCGTGCTTACAAAAAAAAGAAGACTGACATTTAGAAGCCCTGCTTTAAATCCTTATTTCATTGCTGATTTATCTTTTGATTTAGAAAATCAGGTTATTTACAACTTAGTTATTTTTTAACAAACTCTTTATAGCTCATCCTGTTTTCCCAAATAGCCGTGTCATTTTTTTCTCTTTCTCTCTTGTTCCGGTAAGAAATTTGCAAAAGACAAGTGATTGCCTAATATCTGATGTTTAGTTTAGTGGAGATCAGATTTTGACAGAACTCTCTGTCTTTTCTTTCTGTGTTTAGTGAAATAAAACTTTCATTAACGGGATCATTAGCACAACCTGGTTTTCTTCTGTGGCTTCGCATCTATTTTTGCAATGTAATCTTTGCAACAAAATTATGTTTTCTGTTATAACAGCAAAAAATAGTACCATGTTTTGTGCTTCTTTTGGAATATCATCGAAATATGGAACATATCTACAACTAAATATTATTGTAACAGGCAAATTACAAGGGAAAGGTTTGAACCTTTAACAATTGATTTGGTGTTAGAAGTGGAATCCCATTGTGATGGGTTCCCACCTTTCCTCCCATGTAATATCTTAAGAAGTTATTCTCCACCCTAAGTGATAAGTTACCAAATCTCAATTTTAGGATGAGCTGTATGGCACCAGCGGAATTATTCAGGTCCTCGAAGCAACTCTTACAAAGGATGGTCTCTTAGCCATCTGAAATTTTGTTCTGCCATCTGAAAACAGGGTATTGGCCTGGAGGACAAAGGAATTTATGACACTACGTCTCAAATACAAGTCAGGGTATCAGTGCAATCCAAAGCTCCAATACAACAAGAAAACCATTGGAATGTCTTATCCCGACTCCTACTATTTTATCTGCAGCCTGAATACAAAGAAGATGCATGGCGTGACCAATGGGGTCCACACTCCTCAAACCTTTTATGTGTACCAGCTGAGAAGATACATTGTCTGCTATGGTAAACCTTCTTTTAAAAATGAGAGAAACTTTTCTGCCAATCAACCACTGAAAATGATCTATACTCAAAGCAAAGAACAGACTCATAAAGTCAATGGACTAAACAATATAAAGCAAACTAAAGACACATGAGAATACATGCAATGATATCAAAATGTATAACGCATTATTAGGGAATAACAAAGTTAATATAATGTTATGCCTTTTGGCGGTCACTTCTTTCACCCCTATGTGTATGTACTTTGGGAAGATGGAAAATACTGGATAACCAGAGGTTAATAATCTGTCCTTTGCCTCTGCTTAATATTTAAGATTTCTTCTGCTTTGTGGTGCATTGCATTTTGCAGTGTCAGATATATTACCTTGGGGAACTTTTAACTTATTGGCCAACACCCCCTGCGGATAGTTAACTGGGAGATAGTCGTCTATTCTTACAAATTAATTAGCAGCAGAGATATATTTCAAGTGAATTACCGCGGATGTCTCTTCTGTATGTGGCAATGTATCCTTTCTTCTCCCTCGCCGTACAGTGATTCAGAGGATGCGAACACAGATACACAGTGGCCCTATAAAGTGGATGTTCTTCGACAATAAATGTTAATCATTTTTGTAACGTATACCCTAATGTTCAAATGCCAGGGGATCTTATTTCACTCTTAATATACCCGGTCTGACAGCGCCACAAACAATTATGGTGAAAAGCAATGGGAATCAGCAACCTTTTTTGGTAAAAGTCAAAGAATAGATTGAAGCAGAATTTAGTCCTCCTATAAAACCAGAAACTAGGAACATATTACCTGAAAACGACAACAGTAAAGGAAATTCAAGGTTAGAATAATATCTTTGGTAGCCACCAGGTAGGGAAAAGGTTCCTTGTTTATAACTCAGATGGTTCCCAGACCGTGGTCCGCTGGGCTTTTCTGCTTTTCGGAACCAGGACTGGGGACAGATATTTCATGTCATGGTTCCAGTTCTAATTATGGGAAATCCTAATGGACCTGTATAGGCATTATGATTCTAGCTGGTGCTTCTGTTACAATCCAAGTCGGAACCCCTGTGATGACTGAGCATTAGCTCTTTGAGACCTTAAAGTAAATTACAAGTTGACGAGGCTTCGGGATTTCAGGGGAAATAGCTTTGGTATTAAAGGCACTCACAAAAAAACTCATTAAAATAAAAAAAAATCATCCATAGTAAAAAATAAAATACCCAACCACCCACTTACTGCAAACGATCTGCTACACTTATACTATTCAGATCTTCCAAAGTGAAATTGAGCGTGAATCAAGAGATAACACATGTGCCATTCATAGGTTATAAAGAAACTGCTACTTAACTTAGTGAAAGGCGCGCCAAGAATGACTGACTAGACATTAATCGTGCGATAAACTAATTGGCGAGATAACCAAGGAAAGGCGAGACTGTCTAGGAGAGGAGCATGTTTTATAATCCAGATGATGAGGACTGAGACTAGGAGATGTCAAAATATAGACTGGCAGGTTGCGCGGCCGATGGGAAATTCACGGTTACATACAAAGGCGTGTATCGACATAATCTAATAAAGCCATTTCTGGATGTTTCTTTATACATTATCAGGGAACCATGCGATACCCTCATACCCAGCAAATGTTCCGAGCTCCTAGAAACAAGGGCCATCAGGGGAGGAAAAAGGAATGGTTTAAGGGCCTAAAGAGGGGTGCTTTAATGCTTATTTTTGTCTTCCGCAGTTGGGGATAGTCATTGCACGGTGGTGCTGCAGATAATACTCTGTTTTCAAGCAAAGGGTTTGGTGTGCATATTCCTGGTGTGACGTGAAAACCAAGGACAGGCTGCATTTCCACCTATGTCCTGTATTCATGCAGTATATACTGCCATGTGTCACAGGGGTACTTCAGGCGCACACAGCAGGTACCTACAGCTTACTAAAGCTTTCTATGCACATAATATGAGATGAACTCACGTTCCATGACCCTGCAATTCATTGCTGGGGCTCCTGCAGTGCACAGACAGAAGTGGGGCCGTTTTGTGTCTCTAGTGCGTACAGCTCCATAGTGCGGCAGGTGATGCCATTAGATTTCACCCTCGAGGCTCCAGCATTAAATTACCCCAGTATCAGAAGTTGGCGGGCAGCAGTGCGAGGGGTCGCCGAGGTAGATGCCCCTGAGGGGGTCTAGGAGGTAGGAAAATTATATATCCCAAATTCTGAGCATAGTCCCGCCTGCCAGGATACAATGTATCAGCCGAGAGTGCTGCATGTTTGTATACAATGTCAGCTTGTTTACAGAGAGCCGTGGGTTGAAGGCGGAATGTTTGGCTGGAGAGTTTGTGTCCAAATATAATAATAATAAAAAGAATAATAATAGGCAGGGTTTGGTTCGGTCAGAGTGTGTGGGGCAGATATAGAGCTCACTTCACCACATAACACAACAACTGCTTAATAATTACCGGGAGATTTAACTTTCCAAACGGTGTGAAAAAGATAAATATCATCTGTGCTTGGAGGAGAATGTGAGGTAAATATTACCCTTGTGCTAATATAATAATAATGTGAGGTAAAAAATACCCCTGCGCTAATATAATAATAATGTGAGGTGAATATTACCTCTGTGCTGATATAATAATAGTAATGTGAGGTGAATATTACCCCTGCACTAATATAATAATAATACTGTGAGGTGAATATTACCCCTGCACTAATAGAATATTAAAACTGTGAGGTGAATATTACCCCTGTGCTAATATAATAATACTGTGAGGTGAATATTACCCCTGTGCTAATATAATAATACTGTGAGGTGAATATTACCCCTGCGCTAATATAATAATAATACTGTGAGGTGAATATTACCCCTGTGCTAATATAATAATAATAATAATAATGTGAGGTGAATGTTATCCCTGTGCTATAATAATAATTTGAGGTGAATATTACCCTGGTGCTAATATAATAATGTGTGTGAGGTAAATATTATCCTGTGCTAATGTAGTAATAATAATAATAATGTGAGGTAAATATTACCCCTGTGCTAATATAATAATCTGTATGTGGTAAATTTTACCCCCTGGAGTAATCAAATAATAGTAATGTGTGTGAGGTAAATATTATCCCTGGAGTAATATAATAGTAATAATAATAATGTGTGTGAGGTGCATATTACCCCCTGGGTTAATATATTAGTAACATGTTTGAGGTGCATATTACCCCCTGCAGTAATATAATAGGAATGTGTGTGAGGTAAATATTACCCCCTGGAGTAATATAATAATAATAATGTGTGTGAGCTAAATATTACCCCCTGGAGTAATATAATAATAATAATGTGTGTGAGCTAAATATTACCCCCTGGAGTAATATAATAATAATGGGTGTGAGGTAAAGTTGACCCCCTGGAGTAATATAATAATAATAATAATAATAATAATAATAATAATGTGTGTGAGGTAAATATTACCCTCTGGAGTAATATAATAATAATGTGTGTGAGGTAAATATTACTCCCTGGAGTAATATAATAATAATAATGTTTGTGAGGTAAATATTACCCCCTGGAGTAATATAATAATAATGTGTGTGAGGTAAATATTACCCTCTGGAGTAATATAAAAATAATAATCTGTGTGAGGTAAATGTGACCCCCTGCAGCAATATAAAAATAATAATCTGTGTGAGGTAAATATTACCCCCTGCAGTTATATAATAATCTGTGTGAGGTAAATAATACCCCCTGCACTAATATAATACATTTTGTAAATAATATTTGTAAATATGACCCCCACACAGAAATAATAGTGTGTTAATGTGAAGGGGCTGTTTCCAAGGTTACTGTATGTAATTGTAACATAGTAACATAGTTCATAAGGTTGAAAAAAGACCAAAGTCAATCAAGTTCAACCTATATACATATTGTGTCCCTACATATTGCAATAATCTATATAAACTGTGCATGCATTGCCTGGCATATAATATGTGACTTGTATACAGAGCTCGCTTTGCGTGCCTCGTAGTAATACATGCGATGTTGGACATACAGTTATTAATAAGTGAATCTTAATCCTGAAAAATACAAATATTGTTTTTTTTTTATAAATGTGAGAGGGTTTGGATCAGATGGGGGGCCATCATAGCAAGTCAGAAGAATCTTTACCCCAATGGGTATTAATGCCGTTTTTTCTTTGTGGTCAACATCTATTGTTCGTCGCACATATGATGGATATCTGTGACAATATTCTGCGTCACCGTGCGGTTAAATAAAATAGATCCTGTAAAATAAAATAATGTACCCCACAAACAGACTGATGTTTATTGTCTTTATTGTCAACAAAGCTTAACCATTCCATTGTTAGAAAATCAAGAGCTCTTCTCGCACCCTTTATTTAGGGCATTAATAACTAAATTTAAACTCTCTTCTCCAGGCTGGACTCACTATTGTCATTTTTTGAACATATATAGAGCATAAGCAACGCTGTGTCATATGTTGCTAGCTGATCCACAAACACATGTAGGCAAGAGAAATCGCACCAAAAAAACATAACACTGGGAGGTCAAGAATGTTATGAAATGTAAGGAAAACAGGTAAGCATTTGGCTTTCAGATTGATGTAATAAATATAAAATGTATTGCAAAGATAAATATGTACATACTGTATATGAAAAGCGAAACAGGAATGTGTTGTGGTCCACATAAGATTGTGTAATAATCATTTTAATTTGTAGGTCATCTATATTCCTAACTTTTTCTTTACGGAGGGTGTTTTGTGCCCACAAACCTGAGGCTTTCAGCATTTTTACACTGTTTCTTAACCATGATTCTCCTTTTTAATTTTCTGTGCACCCACACAAAATTGTTTTTCCAAAAACAGATAATGCTTTCTTTTGATACCATTTTAGTTGTAAAGTCCAAAATTTTGTATAAATAATACATTGAAATAATGAAACAAAAAACACAATTTTTCTAATATTTTGTTATGAAAATGGTCCCCAAACCAGTTAAGTTGAACAAAATATATTAATCTAAGTGTCTTGAATATACAGGGCATGTTCGTTCCCTTTTTTCAAACAGGAAATGTAAAAATTTTATTTTGTCAGACTAATGTCTCATTTGGCACTGTTTAGCAGCCCGCCAGTTCAAATTACCCCTACAAAAGTATATATTTTTTAAGACAACCCAATGTAATTCACTTGGTACATTTGGACTCTTATCGTGCAACCAGTTGGGCACCAATCCCTGGCAAAGGAAGCTGTAATTTGTGTTAATTTTCCTTGCTTTTTTCACCAATTTTTCCATGATTTTTCAGGATTGTTTGTGCATATTACATGCAACTGCAGAGAAACCAATCATCTCTAGATTACAGAAATACCCTTACGTGCATAGGTTTATGTATATTCTTTTAAAATCTACTGGATGCACTACAAGAGATGCTCATTTCACTGCGCAACAGCACACAGAATAGGGCAAGATAAAGGATTACATAATAATACACTACACAAACACAGTTTAGATTAAAAAAAAAAGATACATTTTCACAAGTATGGCAGCCTTTTACTTTTTTTGTTCTCCCACTTTTTTGGACCACATCACCTATATCATGAACTTGGTTGAGCTCTAAATGACAAAAGCAGTTGCATTAAAAAAAGCAAAAAGCATTGCATTCATTAAGGAAGTCTTGCGTGATTCTGTGAGACTTCCGGCACTAGGAGGGTAAGTGGTGGTCCACTGCTCCGGGATCCAATCCAGTCTACTGCTGACTAACTTTTTATTTATTTATGATTATTACTGTATTTGCTCGATTATAAGACAAGGTTCTTTTCAGAGCAAATGCGTCTTATATTCAAGGTCGTCTTATAATCAGACCTCAAATAGAGGTCTTACTATAAGACTAAGATCCAGATCCCCCGCAAAGCTGCAGGAGACATGGATCCTCCTCTCTGGCAGCCGGTGGACGTCTGCACTTCTATGCTTCTATGACGGAGCCCCGGCGGAAGTACCGGCCAGCAGCAGCGGAGGTTGTCTATGCACACCACACAGACGTTCAGCGGCTGCCAGAGTGGAGGGTTCCCCGCAGCGCGATGTGCGCAGACAACCTCCTCTGCTACCTGACACTTCCGATGCTCAGTCATAGAAGCCCTGGCGGAAGTCCCAGGTAGCAGCAGAGGTTGCCCCCACTTGACACCAGGGAAACTGGAGCACGGGGGACAAGTCTAGGGATGCATTTGTAAGTTGGGGAGCATATAGGAGGGTATAAGGCATATCGGGGGGGCAGATTGGTAAATAGAGGGGTATAAGGCATATCGGGGGCAGATTGGTAAATAGAGGGGAATAAGGCATATCTGGGGGGCAGAGTGGTAAATTGGGGGTATAAGACATATCTGGGGGCAGAGTGGCATATAGGGGTTATAAGGCATATCAGGGGGCAGAGTGGCATATAGGGGGTATAAGGCATATCTGGGGGCAGAGTGATATATAGGGGGTATAAGGCATATCTGGGGGGCAGAGTGTCATATAGGGGGTATAAGGCATATCTGGGGGGCAGAGTGTCATATAGGGGGTATAAGGCATATCTGGGGGACAGAGTGTCATAGGGGCTATAAGGCATATCTGGGGGGCAGAGTGGCATATAGGGGCTATAAGGCATATCTGGGGGGCAGAGTGGCATATAGGGGGTATAAGGCATATCTGGGGGGCAGAGTGTCATATAGGGGCTATAAGGCATATCTGGGGCAGAGTGGCATATGGGGGTATAAGGTATATCTGGGGGGCAGAGTGGCATATAGGGGGTATAAGACATATAGGGGAAAGAGTGGCATAAAGGAGGCATAAGGCATATCTGGGGCAGAGTGGCATATAGGGGTATAAGGCATATCTGGGGGGCAGAGTGCCATATAGGGGTTATAAGGCATATCTGGGGGGCAGAGTGTCATAGGGGCTATAAGGCATATCTGGGGGCAGAGTGGCATATAGGGGGTATAAGGCATATCTGGGGGGCAGAGTGTCATATAGGGGGTATAAGACATATCGGGGGCAGAGTGTCATATAGGGGCTATAAGGCATATCTGGGGCAGAGTGGCATATGGGGGTATAAGGCTTATCAGGGGGCAGAGTGGCATAAAGGAGGCATAAGGCATATCTGGGGCAGAGTGGCATATAGGGGGTATAAGGCATATCTGAGGACAGAGTGGCATATAGGGGGTATAAGGCATATCTGGGGGGCAGAGTGGCATATAGGGTGTATAAGGCATATCTGGGGGGCAGAGTGGCATATAGGGGGTAAAAAGCATATCTGGGGCAGAGTGGCATATAGGGGGTATAAACCATATCTGGGGGCAGAGTGGCATATAGGAGGTATAAGGCATATCTTGGGGGCAGAGTGGCATATAGGGGGTATAAAGGCATATCTGGGGGACAGAGTAGCAAGCCGTGGGGCAGATGTGCATAACTGGGGGCAGAGTGGCAAATAAAAGGAAATAAAAACAAAAAATGCATTTTTCTCAGTCATAGTTGTTATTAAATGTGAAAAAATAGTTTACATGTGAATTAATATTTACTAAAAAACTTTTTTCTTATAGGGTACTCTTATATTCAGGCTTTTTTTTCTAAATTAATATTCAAATTTTGCAGTGGTCATCTTATAATCGAGTAAATACGGTATTTTATTTATTTAAATTTGTAACATTTTTTGGTCTCCAACCAATCAGCAGCAGGTACGGTGCGTGCATTCAGAACACAATGCATTTATTCATAAGGTAAAGCTTGTGTGATCGCACTATCGGTGTGGAAATCATGAATAGTAGTTTCTGGGGACTGCGAGGCTTCACAGGGAACCCCAAGGCAGTCGCGTGCCCCTCTACTTTCTTCATGACCTTCCACTGCTACTTTCTTCATGACGTTCCACGCCATCATAATAGATTTTTGGGCCATTTTTTTCATGATGGCATGAAACGTCATGAAGGTTTTAAGGGGTTAAAGTGCCCTGTTACCATGACAGGTTTATCAGACTCTTACAGACCTAGTTTGTCCCTCTGTGTCTCCAGGCCAAAGTATGCTATTCTTCAGAGACTGATTTTCTTTACATTTGCTGTGCTTTTTTTGCGAAATGAAAGTCAAGTTACAATTACCACCATTGCAGACGAATTCTACCCAGCCTCTGCTCCTAACGAACTCAGTGGCACTGTGAAGAGAAGATTATCTAGGAAGTCCCAAGAGAACAGCAATTATTCACATATTGCTTCCTTTTCCCCCCCTTCAACTGAAAATGAATTCCCAACGAAATAGAAGTGTCATTATCTATGTACATAGAATTCCTAGAACTGGATATAAAAAAAAAAAAGGATATAAATAAATAACAGAAAGGGTTCTGTGAATTCTGCTGCATCTATTGTAGATGTGAAGTCGTGTTTTGCATTTTTCTTACATATAAATTAATGTAAAGCATTCCAACCGTGGTTTTATACCCCTTGAGGAATGTTAATTAAAAAGACTACTGCTAATACAAAAATGTGTAATTTAGCCGCATGCTCCACAAGCTCGTTATCTACTGACCATCCTGCAGCTGTTACAAAAAAAACTATTTTTTCTTCTGAGGATATATAATATACATTGACATCAGCAGGGCAGAAATACCCTCCCCACCTTTACCCTCTTCTACCCCATTACCTCCTTACCTCCTCCCTTTGCTGGCTGGTGAGAGGGGAAGGCAAATGTTAATTAATAGGAAAAATGATATAACCATGGTAGTAGTAGACAAAAGACCATGTACCTTTACAACATGAAAACTTTAGATTACAATAGCTGTTGTGGTAAAAACTACCCCAGTCTACAATTCCTATGGTGTTCAGCCAGTAAACGCGGACTACATATAATTCGAGCTGCAATCAACTTCAAAAACGTTAGTGTGTAGTGCAGATACCACAACCCCAGTCTATAGCTGCAATTCCAATGAGGCTCATCTAGCAATAAGGCGATAGATATATAATATATATATTATAATAGCAATATTATTAAAGATGCAGCCAACAAAAAAGTGTTTGTACTGTAGACCTTGTGTAGCCCCCCCAGCGCAATCTACAGTTACAGCTACTAGTCCCATAATAATCAATTAGCAATCTTGCTGGCTCAACATCATGGAAGTTGTGATTACAAAAAACAGAGTAGTTAGAGGGGATTTAAACAAAGACATAAAGGCTTGGAACCAAAATAGGACACTTAGTAGTTTTGGCACTCAAAGTGCTGTTATATTTCAATCAAAGGAATGGCTGAGAATCATGAGATGTGCATGCCATATCAACTGCAGTACCAACCCATCATGATATAAAAGCTGATCTTTGGTACTTCAGTTAAGTATTCACTTTCCCTTAATGCTTAACATACCAGTCATGGAAAATGTAGTCTCAACAGCTGGAGTGTTAACTAATCCTAGCTGCAATACACGTTTGAAGTAAACTATCTTGTGTCTGCAGCATGCAAACTGTGTCTGCCCACACCTGGTGCTGCTCCAGTGTGCCTCTTTGTTTTTTTTTTTTGGGGGGGGGTGGTAAGTGCCCCTCTTGCTCCCCCAGACACCCATGATAATATACACCTAATTATTTCTACTCAATAAGAGGAGTGGCATGGTCACTTTGATCTTGGCAAGGAGATGGATAAAGCTGAAAAAGAAATCTTTGCAACAGTGCTTATAAAGTGTTTTAACAGACTGCATGACATGTTGACATGTTCACACGTTACCACATACGAAAGGGGCAGATAGTGATTTGCAAATTGAAAGACGTGATTCATAAATGTCCTGTTTCCGTTGCAGACATGGCTATCCATCTCGTCCTGTTAACCTTCCACATACCTCCCTATAGAACCCACAGCTCTGTTTAAAATTTCTCATGCTTAAAACAAAACTGGAACGTTATCAATGAAGTGTTCCCCCAGACACCTTTTGAGTTAACAGATCCCACAAATCAAAGGCATTTTCCATTACCAATTCTTCCAGTCCACTAAAATTAATGGTTATGATGTATTGTTGGGCAGGGGCAGGACTTGCTTAGAATACCATGCTTAAATCATTAATTTTTGTTTTTCAATCCCCTTCATTGATTGTTTCCCCGATGGTTGTTTTGATGTACCAATAGTCTGTGGTTTCATATTTTGGTTTGATGCATATTTATACTGCATCCACCGATACTTTTTGACTTGTATCTTTTGCAATCTATTACTGAAAATACAATTGTGGAATAAAATACCAGAAAAGAATAAGGATACAATTCAAACGATAGTTTGAATAAATCAGACATGATCCTGATGCAGAAGAATGCATTTTATTTAAATGTAAATGATGAGACCCCATTTGAAAAAAACCCATCACCTTGTGAAAGGTGAAAATAATAATATATTACACTATGAAACCCACTGTCCCTGCTCACCCCACAATCCAAGATTTATATGACATTCTGCCAGTCTCCTAAACTCATGATAAAGAAAATTATTATTCAGATCCTGTGCCACGTATGTAGTTTCTATGGCAGTGACATGTTTATTTCTAGAACATTTGTCCAAATATTAAGTGCAATACTAAAGGATAAAGTAGTGCTCAGAAGAGAGAGGGTTTATAGCGTGATGAAGTCGGTGTAGCGGTTAACGGTAGAGAAAAATGTCATTATGATGGAAAAGTATAATAGGGGCTTTAAACTACAGTGATGTCACGTAGAATGATGTCATATAGAAGGTTCTAGTGCTGCTAGACACAGCTGACATTGTTTTTGGAGCGAGGATCTTGGGTTGTTGACAGGATATAGTCAGCAGTTATGAGCATCCAAGTTTTAGCTAATTAGCAGAGCTATGACCATGTAGACCGATAAACATAGTTTTTGTATTACTAATTGTTACTTAATAGTAACTTAATAGTTAATAATTAGATTTCCTGATAAGGATATAGACTTTTTTGTATTACTAAATGTGATAAAAGTGGGGACTCTTCCAGCTAAAGAACAAACTCTGCCACGGATCAGCGCATGGTGTCTGGCGTTTAGCCCGGCATCCCGTCTCGCACTGAAGCAACATATAGCTTTGAGGGTCTCCCAGTGCAGCAGGGGACGTAAGCATAATCTGTTCCATTCTCATTATTATGCATGTATTCCTCCACCGAGTGAAAAGACCATCTCTGTATCCTCGAACCTCTTAAACCACGCAGGTGCGCGCAGTTCTGGGTTAAAACACGCCAGCCACGTGAAAATAAATTGAGCAAATGTTGAAAATGAGTGACGTGACGTACTGAAATAAATAGTTACTCCTCTATAGCGGCCCAGGTACAATATCCTTCTGCTAGTGGTTTCTGTATGTTTGGCCCTATGTCTTCTAGAACTTCCCTATGTCTATAATGAGGATTGTTTGGGGAAATCGATGTTGATGTTTCTTACTTTCTGCTTATCTTCCAAAAATAAAAAGCTCAAATATAGCCATGATCAGTTATCCTTCCTCGCATCATGTCCTTAGATCTTGACCGATGTCCTGCTGGTGCAAACTCAGTGGGGTCTTCTCACTAGAGGGGGAGTCGTCGGGGTAGTTTGTAGGAGAGGTGTTTTTAAATTCTTGACATGACAAATATGTTATGAAGGTCCAACCTCCTTTCAGAAGGACTGAGTTGACCCTGCAATATAGGTATTGGGAGGGTTCCTTGAACATCTCACCAATGTAGGAGAAGCTCACTGGGTTAACCCTTTGTAATGCTTAGTGATATATTGAAATATTTACGTCTCCTGTCAATTCCCAGTTTAGTGAATACATCCCCAAGTGTGTTTGTGAAGTGTTATTCTTTCTGCACTTACTGATCATTTTAGGGTTTCTTTAAGTATATTAGCTGTTTGGTAATGCCATCTTCTCACCTTTCTGTTTTACATTTTATCAACGCTTCCCTCTTTCTACCGGTACCTTAATATTTTCTACCACCTGCTGTGCCTTAAGAAGCTAAAACTTTTTCCATTGGTCATTATTTTGAAGAACGTTGTGTTGATAATAAGCTGGAGCTACCTGAACATCCTATTTTAGCTGATGTTAATGTCATAATGGTGTCTAAAGGTCTCTGTACTGCCAAAACTCACTCTGGTGAAACAAACCTCTTGACAACCTCTTTCACAGTATGATACCCAGATCAGAACTAATGCTTCACTTTGTTATTTAAAAATCAGCCTTTGCTCTCTGCGTTGTTACATAATAGCGTGAAAAGAAAATCTCATGATATTATTGAAGGCTCTGTAGTGCATTATATATAGTTTGTTGGCTAAAACGTTGACCCTCCATCAAAAAATCTGAGCGCATCTTTTACTGATCATTTCATGTCTGGTAAGTTTCTTTTTGCGTTGTTAGTGATATGACTTGTATAAATATATTGTGAAAATGTAGATGGTAGCTCTGCGCCCTTCATCACGATAGTTGCTGGTATCTCAACCAGCCAAAAAACACAATATACAACGGAAAGCAAATGGGTTGTGCTCACAATACACCTAAAGGGCATAGAATAAATGAATGGCACCTTTATATTCAAAGTTACGCCAGGTAAAACACGGAAATACAAAAGAAATATATGAAATCTATAAAAAATGGTCATAACACTGAGAACGCTGTAGGCAGTGCTCACTCGCTCACACTGCACATTTGATCCACATCAACTGGAGACCCATAAGGTTACTGTGACACCAGATGAAGCCCAACGACGGGTGAAGCGCGTTGTGGAGGGACAGGGGACTTTTATATAGCACTATATATTTCTATTGAGTTTTCATGTTTTACTTGGAGTATGTTTGTGACTTTGCTTGTAATGGTATTTCGCGCACAGCCCGTTTGCTTTCTGTTATATATCGTATAAGCATATGATTAATCACATATTAACCCATGTTTTCATTGCGCACGTTTCTGAATGCTCTGTAAAGCGCTGGCAATGATATAAGGACCTAACGTGGACCGTAAGAAGGTTTCGGTTCATTGTGCTAAAATTCATGTGTTAAGGATGATAGATGTAAATGAAAAGGTAAAGCTGGCGTTGTATTACACCTCCGCATGTACTTTATTTACATTAAAGCTGAAAATGTATGCTTAAATGCAAGCGTCTTTTCAAAATAGAGGTTGCGCTTTTGTTTATTAGACTTGCTGATAGGAACTAGCCTATAAATATGTTTCCCTCTCGCGCTTTTATTCTTTACGATTGCAGATCAGTAGAACAGTACGTTATTAAATGACACAAGATGCAGTGATCGTATTATGTCCTTGAAATATTGCAGTAATCCTGTTTCCCATTTTCACTGACCTCCCACTCTTTACCGGGTAACATCTGATCTCATCATAATCTCAGATGAACTGTTTATTGAAGTCCACTTTTCCTGCCAATAATGAGATGGCGATCCCCATCAAATGCATTCTGTGTATCACAGGAAGCACGGGCGAGCTGGCCAGAACAGCTCATTTGACAGAATTACAAGAATGGAACGTATAATTTAGCGTGGACAAAAGTAATTCCCGCTTACGGACGTTTGACCCCCCCCCCCAAGCAAATGGAAATTTTTATTCAAACAGAGAGCGGATGCCTGTATTTACTTTTAACTAGACTAAGTGCTTTACTCTTGTTTCTGTATCAGACATGTTACAGTTGACTTTGAAATACTCAGAATAATAGAAGGATACCCTCCATAAAATATCGCGACACACATTACATGTGAGGCTTTATTATTGTTATTTCATTTTATATAAATCATTACAAGTAGAGCATCACATAACAATTTGGGCTTACAGGGAAAAAATATCAGAAGAACCCTACATTCTGTTCTGTAAATACGTTTACTTGTACTGATTGCATTACAAGTTACTATAGAGTATTATGTACAATGCTTATATATTATTATATGTATGCGAAGGCCGCACACCATTCAGAAGCATCCTTTTTATGTGTGTTGGTGGTTTTGTTACTGCATTGTGTAAGAAAGAACCTGTGGGCGTTTTAGAGAGAATGAGGGAATGCAAAGTACTTTGAGGACCAACAGAACAGGATTTATATATATATATATATATATATATATATATATATTTATCACTGCATTGCGTGTCTAGATCTCTTGTTTATGCCTTTGGAGTCAAAGGGATGATCAGGGTCATCTTTAATAACAGGGCTCTAGGCACTAATGCCACTCCACCTGGAGGTGCAGTGCAATGAAGGTAGAGACCTCTCTGCAAGCAATTCCTTCTTCTTGGTTTGCGTGTTGCCTGATACCAAGATATAATGACATATCTCAGTGCCCTGAAACATCTTATTGTGAGCAGACGGGGAATGTGCTGTCTTAGAGTGGTCTGTTCTGGCACCTGCACAGACCTCCACCTCCATCACAGCCATGAATGATGGCCATTTGTGTTAGCTCTATTCTTCACTCATAATCTAAAGGTTAAACAGAAACCGTGCTCGGCTTTGGGATCTTAACAGTCTAGCTCAGGGTTCACAAGTCCAGTTTTTAAGGGCCACAAACAGGCCAGGAATTCTGCATATTCGCCAAAAAGAGCATGGCTTTCCCACTCACAATTTTCTTTTCCGAAATGTTAATTGCCATGGTATGAGTGTTGTAGAAACTGAGCCGTGGTTCATACTGTGAATCTAAGGCCCTGTGTGTGCACTAACATGAATCTCAGTTTGTATAACACTTTGCAAGCAATGATGACACCAACAAGATAAAGAATTATTGCTCACTTTAGACATTGACACTTTTGCTACCTCAGTTGAAGGCCACCAGTTTAAGCAAGACACATGTTGCTCTCAACTGTGGCTTGGAGATTTTGCAAATCTGCAAAATGGTGACTGGAACATTATGTTAGCAGGAGCTTCTACACCTTTTATTCTTTTAAAGTGGAATGGTCATCCACAGCTAAATAGAAATTACAGTCATCTTCTTATTACAGGTCCAATACTTGTATTGATCAAGATCAGAACAAGGCTCTGCTCAGGTATGATTAGATCAAGGCAGACGTCTTCTCTAGAGAATTGGTTGCATATGCACAAACAATGTACCGGTCACAATGGAATACAGGTACAAAGAGGAGGAAATGGAAAATATATATTCTATTCAGTTGTTAGCGACTTTAAAAATCTGATTTACTTACCATTATTCATCTTTTTAAATGTCTTTCCAATAAATCATTCATGACAAAATCTAATCCGGAACTTTAATGGCATTATTGCATCCTTAATCCATTTATATTATAATTATTTTATAGGGATTTATACTAATGTAATATAGCAAAATATTCTGAAATCTTACAACGAGCACAGCATTTCCACCCCAACATGAGCACACGCCTGTGTATATAATACACGTATGTGAGCATGGATGTAATATACAACCGTTTTGCATATAAGGGCAAACTGTTTGCAGGTGTCATATTTACATACACTTTTATAGCAAAATGTCAGAAAATTGGCCACTGCTCTGTCTGGATCTCTGGCAATGAAATTGTTTAAGCTTCTCAAGAAATCATTTTTTGCTCAGAAACAAAGCATGTGACTTATCTCCGGAATATTATTTTAGCAGTTTTTGTGACAGCTCTATCACACTCTTTGGGAACAGTACAGCGTGTGAGCAGATTGCTATTATTGCTCTCATAAATAATCTGCTTTACAGAAGACTAAAGATACTGAGATTAGGAAGGGATAGTTTTGTTCGTTCTATATGACCACTTATATGTCCAATTTTACAGGCTGTTTTAGCCTTTGAAACGATTCGACATGTTCTGTTAACCGCTGTATGTATAAAGATATATGGAGCGGAAAAAATATTAGCGGAAAAGGGTTCTTCTCTCATTACTTATTTGTCCCAGCATTTTTGGATCTCTTGTGGGGCCACTGCATGGATCCCTCAACCTATTGATTTATCAACTGGTGCATCTATCTACTTAGTCTTGATTTGTGGGTTATGGTGATTGGTACACATTTTTTTGTCTAGTGCCCTATTTATTAAACATAATCGGACAAAACAGTATCAAGGGAGATTTTAACAATGTAAACATATGATATGGTGGTCTAGCTCAGGCTTCCGTGAACAAAGAGCTTTCTTTGCCATTTATATCAACAATTACAGGTAGACCCACGGTACCAATGCAATCCAGAGCCCTGTTTATCTCTGTACACAAAGACCAGCCAAGAAGCAAGGGGGACATTATTCCCTCACTAGGCCACCAGTTATTGATACCCCAGGATAGCCACTTTGCAGACTTCTATGACACTGGAAGGTAAAGAGAGTCCCTGAAAACATGTAAGGTTCGGAGCAGCATGCCGTCTTGCCCTTAGAACACCCAGTAACACTAAAATGTTACAGTCCAGTCCCTAAGCCCTAAAATAATTGACAATTACCATTCTTTCTACACTTCATGTTAAGCAGAGAGATGTAATGCTCTATTTTCAGCAGCACGGACATCTGTACAAACAGAATACGCTTATTCCGCTTGCAAATACAAATTTGTTGTCATATAATAATTATCACAATTTCTCTAATTCCTAGTTAAAGCAGTTGCACAAAAGAGGGCACTAAAGAGCCATTTGAGACCCTAGCACATCAACACCACAGCAAGAGACAGCTGGCACGATGATAATTATTATTTTGTTTGTGAGGGCTGGTCTGGCGGGTCGCTTATTAAAACGCAAAACTTTGTCAAAGAAAAATGTTGAAAAACAAAAAAGTGTCTACTTTTATTCCTGTGGTAGAGAGCTACAATGTGTCTTCAGAAAGCTGTTTTTAGTCTGAAGGGCCAGGAGTTTATCAGGAATACAGATTACATTCAGTTTCTCGCTCTCCTTTACTCCCTCTCAATCAGTCACTGTGACTTTATACATATCATATCCTTCACGTCTCGAACTTTGAGATGGATTTTTACCTCTGTGTATTCAGTAATCCTCAGATGCACAAAATGATGTTCTGTTGTAATTCCAGCAATTTGTCCATACCAGTTCATTGCGATATGAAATGCCTTGCCATCTCCTTCCAAGGGCACGCTCGCTTTTAACCATTAGTCACAACCGGGTAGATTTATCAAAACGAGCATTTAAATGCTTCTTGCAATCAGTTTGTCGTGTAATGGGGGGAAAAAATGTTTATCTTAGATGTATCCGTATCGGTGCATTCCTGTGACGTTGCGTAACCCTCCAAATTCCAGGGCATTACTTAGACCCTATTACCGAAATGATATTACAAACAACCTTGAAAATTGTATATGATAGAAATATTTCCGATTATGTCTTGTGGTTTATATGGAGTTTCCGTGGGAAATGTTTTAGATAAATGTCAGGTATGCCTCGACTTTGACACATTGGCCTATTGTTACATTGCATTGCAGTAAGTAATATTAAAACGCGCTTCCGGAATCCAAGGTCCGTCACTCGTTACGTTGGACCATTGCAAGCCTCCACTAGCCCTATTTCCATGTCCTGATAAAATTCTACAAAGAGCTGCCAAATTTAACTAACAAAAGTATCTATTTTTTATATTCAGTTTTTATGTTCATTTAAAATACTTGAATCTTTACTAGATGGCCTTAAGACTTGTTTAGATGTCATTGGTACATTGTCTAATTTCTCAGGTCAATTAAAATATCAGTACTATTATTTTCCCTTTATGTTCTGTCTTTATGACATATATAACAGTAGAATATTATAATACACGTTCCTCAAGGAGGATAATTGGCTTCAAATACCACTTTTGATTGCTAGCTTGACCTATGACAGTAAAATAGCAATAGCATTTTTGAGCCTTTTCAGTGTATAGAAAACGTTATCGGTGAAACACGTGGTGAGATCCTTAATGATTTTCCATTTCCAGTTGTTATAGAAATAAACGGGTCATTGAACACAGTAAAAAGCTGGCAATATTCATATGGTAAACTATTCCAATATTTTACTAAATATATATTGGAAAAGTATTAACATTGCATTTCTGTTAGCTTAAAAGTTTCAAATGGCTTAGACTGTTCTCCTGTTAAAGCCGTCTAAGCGAATATTTTTTATATGCAGTTAAAGAAAACATAACGATGGATTTAATGAATTCTTACTGGCTCAAATGATTGCTAGAATTAATACTGCCACTCATATATTTATTAAAACCTTAAGAACCTGCATCTGCATTATACCAGCGTACTATACATAAATGTGTGCTGCGTTATAAAGGACATTTCCCCCTCCTTGTTCTTATATTTTTTGCCAATGGTGTAAAATAAGGGCTTTCAGGGCATTGTTAATTAAGGTTATCCACCATGTTCTCTTGTCGAACAATTTGCACCTCCCCGGAGTTCTGTCTTCCTGGCTATTTCTGCAGACACAGTACATCGTTCTCAAGGTAACAGTCCAGAAAACCCTGCTTATTGTCGATATTTGTGTTTAAAGATGGTTATTGAAGTTAGAGTAACAGAAGAGACAAAGCTGTAGTTAGCATTAAAATATCAATTTCAGAGGAGATGATGTTATCTAGTGTTTTCAGCTCAAGCTTTCCGAATCTCGTTGGTGAGGTTTCTTGTTGCTACTAACTTTAGCCCTGTGACCCCTACTTGTCAAAGAAAGGATTTTCCAATGTTTCATAAAGTTAGATTCCTGAAATCACACAGGATAATAATGATGACTCTACCACTCTAAGGCTAATACTAACTGGCCTAACCGCACTCACCTCTACACGTCACAATCATTGGCACCTCTGGCTCCTTAACAATTCCATCTAGTGTATCAATGGAGAGAAACTCTACATGACCCAGAGTTCTTTCACACATCAGTCTTTTTCTTCTAGGAATCCTCCTCTTCTAATACCGGGTAAAAAAAAAACCAATACAGAATGAGACAAAACCATCTGTTTGGTTGTTTAGCTCATTCGCTGCCAAGATTTGAAAATGTTCCTTTTTCTTTATGTACAATGTAACATTGCTCTCTGCATACACCTACTTGTGTTCCGAGCTCCTGTTCATCCTTGTTATATTACACGCGTCTTCACTTTTATTTTTCCTTCCAAGAAAGTGAGATCACAGATCTGTGCGCTACTAGCGAATGAGCGTTTGCGTTTGAAACATTTGTCTTTGAAGTGTATACTTCTGATTTGAGGCAGTTCCAGGCTTGTGTGATCCTTATAACCTAGTGTTTTGTGCTTTTTGGAACTGGGACATGCTGTACTGTACCTGCTTCCTTTTTCTTATGCGCTACTCTCTCCAGGCTTGGGGATTTCGTTTCTCAGTCATGCTTTATAAACAAATAGAACTTTTACCAATCGCAACAGTCTGCACCTTATCATTTCTCCACTGATAGAGAATGGGGTATGCTATCGCACAAGTGATTATTCTTTAATATCTGCGTATCACTTTAGTTAGGACTTCATCCTGAGGATGTGGTGCAAAGAATGTTACAAGAATTAAAAAACATACCTTTCTCCCCTTATCAATGATCATTTTCTGTTGACACAATTTGTAAACGTAGTTCCCTATCAGACATTTTAGCTCACAAAAGCCATGACTGCTTTGCCTTGTCACCCCATTCAACTAATTCTGTAGCACAAAGTGGAAAAGTGTGGGCCAATGCTTCCTGATGAATCCCTGGGTGTGGGTTTATAGGCAGCCGCCTATACCAGAGCTGGATACATTTATGATCAAGACAGAAAATCTTAGTAACCTGTATTTTAGGAGCCAGGAACTTGCGCATTCATAGTAATGGATTCAAAACCGGCACAAACATTTTAGGGCCAGATAGTTGTTTTAGAACCGATTCTGTTAGTTTGTGAATGAAATGGCAGCCCCTCCTGTCATCCTTGGAAGCGATCAGAGTACTGTGAAATCATCATCGCCTTGCTTTGCCTCTCATGGGCAATTTCACTTAATTGACACCTGACACTCAACACTTTGTTGCTCGGCTTTACACACGCAGTACTAGCAGTCAAGTTGCAACTTTGTAGTTTACTTCTCAACAGCTTCCAACCCTGTCACTGCCACAAAGTGTAATTACCCACAAATAATATATCAAACAGCTGTGTTAATTAAATGTTTTTTCTTTTATAATTTAATGTGGCAGTACTAATTTAATTCCCTGACTAAACAAACTGATCTGTTACATAAATTCTAGTAGTGTTAAAAGAAGTGACAGAGAAAGATGAGCAATTGGTGACAGTTTTTCATTAATATCACTATAGCTATCTACAGAAGGGAGCAAGAAATCTAAACTTGTGTTCTACTATATCTCGCTTTGTACTGTTGCCAGTCATTGTTGCACAGTGTTATGGCGTTGGATGGCAATGTTCCCTGCAAGGCGAATCATCGGGCAGGAAAACAGCCAATGTATCATTAATGTAATCATTTCTTTTCTTCATTGTACGTATTGTGGGGTTCACCTTGGAGGGACGCTGCATAGTAACCTAAGAAGAACTGACACTGGCTAAATCTGAGAGATCTGATTTAAAGAGGGCTGAGTTAACGCAAGGTGAACTTATTATGAAATCAGCTTTTTGGCCATATTGAGTACAAAGCTTAGAAGCTCGGTGCCAGTTGAGTATCTCCTACTGGTTGTTCACCTCTGAGGAAACTTGTGGCAACTTGGATTCTGACCGGAACTGGTATTATATGTTAGACCCCATAGATGCTTATGTAGCACTTATCTGTATAATTAGGGATTACTCTAGCCTTGGTGTAGAGCTAATCTAAATTTTATTAAAGACAGGAGGCGAATATTTGCATAACTTCTTTACTTCAAGACCTCCAGCAGCAAAGAAACAGTTAAAAAACATAGAAACAAAAGGACCAATCAGAACATAATAGAGTCCATAAATAACAGTCCGAAACCTCCAACTTCCTCTTCTTTGATGTGCTAAAAACAGGTAGCACTAAATAACGTCTCCGGAACTACTTCAGAGGAAAACACGTAGACCGCCAAAGGTAGAGATCAGGAACTTCAACCGAACAGCAGCAGCCCCAACGGAATCAAGCTGTAAATGGAACAAAAATATGTGAAAGTACACGGCATACACAGTATACATAGTATACAAGAAGCAAAAACAGGTAAGTATGATCAAAACACTAAGTCAAAGTAATCATAATATAAACATCCAACTAGGAAAAAACACAATAAAATAGAACAGTAACCCAGGGAGGGAAACACAGGGTGGGAAATATTCGCCTCCTGTCTTTAATAAAATTTAGATTAGCTCTACACCAAGGCTAGAGTAATCCCTAATTTTATGGCAAGACAGGAGGCTTCATATTTGCAATTTTAAAGCGTCCCCACAACAGCAAGAGACGGATGAATACGGGGACGATAATAAAATGTACGAAAGGTAGACTCCCTAGACCAATCGGCTGCGGAAAGGATGTCAGACAGAGAGCCACCCAAATCAAAAGCAGCGGAAGCAGCTGCTCCCCTAACCGAGTGAGCCCCAAAGGAACCGTCCACTCCTGCCAACCCCAGGATCCACTTAATCCATCTGGCAACCGTAGGAGACGACACCGGTTTAAAGGGAGAGACATAAGAGATCAACAGAGGGCCCGAAGAGACTGCCCTAAGAGACGCTGTGGAAAACAGATAAACACGAATACACCTAGCCACACACAGCCTAGGCCTGTCAGGAAAATAAGGATAAGACACCGAGGAAGAAAGACCTTTGGTCCTACGAGAAACGGACACAGAAACACCATCTGGGGTAAAGGAAAAAGAGTCAGTGTTAAACGCTCGAATGTCAGAAACCCTCCGGAAAGACACCAAACACAGGAGCAGGGCCAATTTCGCCGAAAGCTGACGTAATGACAGGCCCTCGTTATCCGGCCACGCTTCCAGGAATCGTAGAGCAATGGATACATCCCAAAACGCAACATACCTGGAAGGAGGGGGTCGAGCAAGACGAATCCCTCGAAGGAGACGACAAACAGTCGGATCCTTCCCAATACTAACCCCCGCGACAGGAACGTGAGCGGCCGAAATGGCCGACCGAAACAAATTTATCGTCCGATAAGACTTCCCCGACGCGAACAGATGAGCGAGGAAATTCAAGACGAACACCACAGGTGCTGTAAAGGGATCCGCCTGTTGTTCCACACACCAGCTATACCAGGATCCCCACGCCTGAAGATAGGAACGTCTGGTGCCCGGAGCCCAGGAATCCCAGAGGAGATCTCTAGCTGCGTCTGATAAGCCTGCCGTATTCCAGGATCCCCTGAAATCGTCCAGGCCACCAATGACAACTGGTCTAGAAGCACCAGCGGATGAGGATTGCCCTCCGGATCCAGTAGGAGATCCCGAGACGAGGGAAGGAGCAGGGGATCGTCGCACGACAATTCCAAGAGCAGGGGAAACCAGGGTTGTGTCTTCCAATAAGGGGCAATCAGCAGGATCGTGACCCGTTGCTTGTTCACCAGATGGAGCGCCCGGAGAATCATGGAGAAGGGTGGGAAGGCATACGCCCCCGACGCCGGCCACGTCTGAAGGAAGGCATCCACAGCCAGAGACAGGGGATCCGGAAGCCAGCTGAAGAACTCCGGTGTCTGCCGGTTCGTCCGGGATGCGAACAGATCCAAGATGAGCGGACCCCGAACCTGATCCAGAACTGTGAAAACGGTCGGCAGCAAACGCCAATCGCTGGCATCCCTCCAATGTCTGGAGAAATAGTCCGCCACGAGGTTCTCTTTCCCTGGAATGTACTCTGCCCTGATGGAGAGGTGGTTGTCCAGGCAATATTGATACAGATCTCTGGTGAGATCCGACAGAAGCTTGGATCTTGAGCCGCCTAGCCGATTGATATAACGAACGGCGGACACATTGTCCATCCTCAGGACCAGGGAACAATGGGTGACGTCCTTGGTAAAACTTCGTATGGCGAAGGATCCGGCGATTAGTTCCAAACAATTTATGTGGAAACCTCGTTCCTCTTCCGTCCAGAGTCCGCCCGTGGCTAAATCCCCGCAAGCTGCCCCCCAGCCAAGAAGGCTGGCATCCGACTCCAGATAGAAATCCGGGGCCTGACCGAATATGGCACGGCCATTCCAAGCTTCCATGTGCCGAAGCCACCAGTGAAGCTCTACGCGCACCTCGTCGGTCAACCGGATGGGTTGGTTGTAAGAAGTAGACCTTCGCAGGTAGGACGTCTTGAGACGTTGCATGGCGCGGTAATGCAGCGGACCCGGAAACACCGCCTGAATGGATGCGGACAGTAACCCCAGCATGCGAGCCAAATCCCTCAGGGAGACAACGTTGGACTGTAGGAGGCGACGGATGTTCCTTTTGATAGCTACGATCTTGGACGTCGGTAGTTTCAAGACCGCCTCCACTGAGTCCACGAGGAATCCAAGGAACTGGATCGATTGAGTAGGAGAAAGCTCTGACTTGGCCTCGTTGACAATGAATCCCAGGGACTGGAACAGATGAACGGTAAGCTGGGTGTCCTTCATCAGGGTTCCTCGATCTTGGGCCATCAGGAGCACGTCGTCCAGATAAATGATGGACCTCACTCCGCGTTCGCGCAGAAACTCCATAACCGGTTTGAGGAGCTTGGTGAAACACCACGGAGCCGAACTGAGGCCAAAGGGAAGGCAGGTGAACTGCCAGAGCTCGTCGTGCCACCAGAATTGGAGGAAACGTCTGTCTGCTGCGTGAATCGGAACTGTAAGGTAGGCATCCTTCAGGTCCAGGCGAGTGAACCAATCCCCGTCTCTCAGTAGATCCCGCAGAAGATGGATCCCTTCCATCTTGAAGTGATGATAAGCAACGTGGGCGTTCAGCGCACGTAAATTGATCACCGGACGGAAATCTCCAGTCTTTTTCTTGACGAGGAAGATGTTGCTGACGAAGACCGGCACACCTGGGGCCCGCTCGATCGCGCGTTTCTCCCGAAGGGAAAAGAGCTCTGCATGAACCAAAGCTTGGGCGTCCCGTGACATACGGATAGGGAAAGGGGCCCTGTCCTGATAAGGATGGGAAACAAAGTCTATGCGAAACCCTGTGACACATTGAAGGATCCAAGGATCCTGAGTTAAATTTTCCCAACAATGAAGGAAATGAACGAGTCTGCCCGCTACAGGAATGTAAGGAAGAGAAATACAAGTCCTTACCTGATGTATTTCTGGCCCTGAAGGAGGAAGATGTCCCTCTGCCTCTGGACGAGCCTCTGAAGACCGGGTTGCGATAATGGTAGCGTTGTGCCGCCGAACTGTCTGGAAACCGGGGCCTGTTGCCGCGGAACGCGGCCCTGCTGGTGACTCGGCCCCTCTGTCGACCAGCCCGGGATAAAAAACGGTCTCCGCCACGGAAAACTTTGCGAAGTGAAGACTGAGCCTTATTCAGGGACGTGAATATAGTAACGTGTTGATTGAGTTCCTTCAGGAACTTGTCCCCAAACAGCAGACCTTTTGCCTCTGGGCCCAGCTCCTTAGTAGCCAGCTCCGCCAGCTTACTATCCAGCTTGTAAAGAGCCGCTTTCCTCCTCTCTGCAGATATGGCCGCATTAGCGTCGCCTAGAAGACACACGGCGCGTTGCGCCCACTCCCTAACCAGGTAAGGATCCAACTGGGCACCATCAGTCAAAGCGTCATCCGCCATGGAGAGGACCTGAGTGAGGGGACCAGTCACGTCCAACAATTTGCCCTGCGCAGCACGAAGACCCTGCTCGAGACCTTTGCGTGGGTCCTTCCCGTTCCTGGTCATGAAAGTGACGAACGAGCTGTCAAACTCGGGAGTGTTCGCCACCTTGTCTGGGACTGTAGGCCTAGGGCACTCTGCGCGCAGTTTCTGACGCGCCTCCTTCTCCAACGGGCGTCGAAGCCAAAAACGGAGAAACTCGGCAATGTGAGATGCGGGAGCCCACTCAGCAGACCTTGGGTGTCTAAGGGTGCGAGGATCAAACATGGGCAGGCCAGCCGCGTCCAGGATATCTGCTTCCACCGAAGTAGAGGGTTGGGGATCCGTGACCGTTTCCCTGATGTAAGAAGGGCCGGCCGTTGGGGAGGACGGTCTAGATGTCACAGCTGTACACTCGTCCACAGTCTCATAATCCCCCGTCAGATCCTCTGCTTCCACCGGATGTGAAGACGGTTGGGAGTGGTCAAGAAGCGGGGCTTTAGACCTCTTCAGGGGAGCCTTGCCCTTGCGGGACACCTCACCCTCGGCCCACTGACGCTTGCGTGGGCGACTTGGCTCAACTGCAGACTGCGACTCCTCAGAGTCCGACATTCCTTCTCTGGAAGGCCGACTGATGGAAGGCGGCGCCGCCTGGGAAGGGGTTGTACGATCCAAGGCAGCCAGGGCTGTTGGAAGGGACTCCTGTAATGCAGCCCTCAGCCATGCTTGAAGGGCCGATGACATGGGAAGGTCTGACTCAGACATGATGGATCGTGTAACTCGTATCTGCAATCGTATAGAAAGATAGATCAGTGAGACCAGACACAATCGCGGGGGTCATCCGCTGGCACCAAAGAGGGTCACTCAAAGGGCTGGGAACCAGGGCAAAGCCTGTCCCTTATAATAAGGGGGGTTTCCCCTACATAAAGCAGTGACCAGGCACCGCACAAGGATGGAGCAACAGCTCCTATATGTGTTGTCAGCTAGTGACAGATTCAGTGGCACATAAGTATAATCCAACCTCAAGTAGTACACAATATTGTGTTTCAGTGCCTAAAATTTTTTTTTTTTTTTTTGTAATATTATTTATTTAGGACAGCAAGACATGTGTCACTGTCTGGGCTAGAACCCAGGACCAAAAAATCCATTCAGAGCACTGCACCAACAGGGTGAGCCACAGGGTGGTGCTGTATGAGCAGACAGCAATCATATATATAAGGCAACGTGCATGAATGCAATGAATAATTATTATTATATTTTTTTTTTTTTTTTTTTTTTTTATGAAACTTTAATGACCGTGTAAACTTAAAGACCGTGTAAAGTTAATGACAGCACGGTAGCGGTCCAGGCTGTATGGCGCGGCGGCCGCAGCACACGTGGTGGAGAGGCACTCTCACCAGCAGAGGGGGTCACCCTCTCCAGCGCGGAACGGCAACGTGTAGCCGAAACGCGGGAACGAAGGAAAGGTAAGTTCTCACACTTGGCGGCGGCCCGGGGAGCCGGGTAAAAGCGGAATACCGCACCTGTAAGCAAAACGAGACCCCCCGCTAACCAGGACACAGCGGAGGTCCACCGATGTTCTGTATTTATTATTTATTATTAGGATTGAACCGCGGGGAAAAGGGTAGGCAGGCCGCGGCGCGGCGCGGCGCGGGCTGCGCGGCGCAGAAGAAAGGCCGCAGATAGGCCTAGTACGCAGTAAGAAAAGAAGGATACAGGGAAAGAGTGAAAAAACCTAAAAGCAATCCCTGTGGAGAGAAACCACAGAAAAAGACAGAAAAACAAGGCTATACATGATAAGAAAATAAGGAGACAAGGCAAAATAATGAAAAAAAAATATGAAATATTGTAAAAGAACAATAAATCAGTGTAGCACACTAGAATGGAGGGTGCTCACCTGGAGGTCAGCAGCAAAGAAGAGGAAGTTGGAGGTTTCGGACTGTTATTTATGGACTCTATTATGTTCTGATTGGTCCTTTTGTTTCTATGTTTTTTAACTGTTTCTTTGCTGCTGGAGGTCTTGAAGTAAAGAAGTTATGCAAATATGAAGCCTCCTGTCTTGCCATAAAATTCAGTTACAGTTAATTATAAAGTGGGCTTCTGTTTATTTCTAACACCATCTCCAGCCTCTCTATTGCAGGTCAGAATGTCATGTTGTTGGTATGCCAGGAATTGGATTAGGACATTATTATTTCTCTTCAATTTTAACTTCAACATAGTTTCCAAATATCTTTAAGTTGCCAAGTTTCCTTATTTCTTCATTGAGATATAATAGTGTTTAATAGCTGTTATACCAGATGTGAAGGGAAGGTCTCTACGTGCTTCATCTCTGCTCCGAGTGAATCCGGCTCACGATTACGTTCAATTATAAATTGGAAACTCTTAATAATGCTGTTTCCCATTCTTCTCCATTTCACCGAGTAGAACATGGTTGACATTTAATTTTTTTTTACAACTTTTAAATTGTTAAAACCCTTTATACTGAATTACTAACCTTTTTCATATTGCTGTTAACACTTCTTTATCAGCCCAAAGTATCTGAGGGATGTTCACAATTATAACCCAAAATCTTTCTGCCTTGTTTAATCTGTTGCTGGTACTTTCCTGATAACAAACAAACCGAGTATGAGTTTGTTTTGAGAATTTATTCTTGTTAAGCTGTACACCAAAGGCAAAGAGTTAAAGAAATGTACAGCTTATAGTCGCTATATTTAAGAAGATAGTTTTGAAAAGGAGAACCATTTCTAAACAGCAGAGGCCAAATCTTATGGGCCTCTGATCGCAAAAACACCAAAGACAGTTTGCCAGGATGCATAATGCTGTGTCTGTGAGGATTAGATTGGAAGCTAAGGGGATTAATGTGTTTTATGTTAGTGTCTCGCGTCTATTGCACTGATAGAAAACGTTGTAAATGACAGTATATAACGTGTATGCAGCAATCCCATGCTGGCTTGTATCAGGACTCCTTAACGATAACATGTCAGTTGCATTTAAACAGTATGAGCGATACATAGCTGATTAGGCGCTCCTTATACCTCGAGGAGCAATGCTTGATTAAAAGAAAAATGAAGAATCCTATTCTGTATTGATACTTAGCGAGACGTTATTTGCAGGGCACATCACCCTCACGTGCGAGAAAAATTAACAACCAGTTTCCCCACAGCATTTCCAACCCAATGTATTTTCAGGATCGACTGTTCTTTTGGGTGCCAAGAGGTCAGTGTTGTCTGCAAGGCAGATTTTCGGCAAACTAAAGACTAACTTCCTTTTGTGTAAATTGCATTATACAAGGGGATTCCCTTCTTGAACCGATCTATATAATAAGAGAGCAGTTTGGCATAATGATTGAGTGCTATGGATGGTGTTGTGGAGAGCAGAGGTAATGCACATTAATATTATTTTTAATAAATTGGTAGAAAATGAAAACTCTTTGACGGTCCATTGCGGAGTCAGACGGACACATGACCATGCTGAGAGCCCCAAACACGTTCTGTCGTATCGTGTTATTTTCAGGTGATATTTTCAGAGTAGAAGGGCCTGCTCTTCAAGCTTACAATTTATTAAGAGGCGGAGGAGGAATGAGACAGATGGTGAAGAGCAGTACATAATAATAATGTTAAAATGTATTTTTAATTCTAAATGGAGTTATTTTATGTAACAACTAATAAATGTTCCAGGAAGTCTGAGTTTTTATGTTTTGGGTCTTAATAAGAGACCCATCATTAATCCTCAAAGTTTATGCACTTCCATAAATTAGTAGCAATGTTATTATTATTATTATTATTTTTAAGGGTAGGCAAAATCCTGTTCTTATTTCCAATAATAAACTTTGGAAAACATCTTCCCCTTCTATACACAAAGCCAAATTCTTAAATACTGAATTGCAGAGATTTCGAGCCTACATATCATTTTAGTTTTAGAAATTGTCAGAAAGATCAAAGAATGTGTTTAATGTGTGAATTCTCTTTTTAAGAGGATTGTTTTAATTAAACACACACAGATTATCTGGCTTTGTTTCTGTCTGATGAAGTTCAAGCACAAATTAAAATAAGCTTCATATAGAAGTCAGCACCCAGCAACAAACAAACAAAAAAGGTTTATTGTTAATACGTATATCGTCCGGGGCGTCTGTCCATCAGACGGTGCAGGGAAACTCTTTGGTGTCAACAGAAAGTTACTGAAGATGTATGATGAGCGCGTGAACATTTTATGGCTGCTTTGGCTTTCATTTCCTGAAGTCTGTCTTTTTTTGGTTTAACACGATAAAGCTTTTCTGATTTCTGTCCCTATAGGAACGAGAAGCTATTATAACTGGCATCAGTTGCAAGCCCATAAATAAAATATACCGTTTAAAGACTGCATTGTGTTAAGTAAATATTTCATAAGTATAGGGAGAGACATATGAAAGGGCAATTACAATTAGTTTTGATTGTTTGAACCGGGGGAAAGAACACAGTGGGACATTCTGTGCGAGAGTGCAGTGTGATTCAGCTTTTAAATTTGCACCCCGCCAGCCAGAGCGAAAACAACCACCATCTCAGACTTCTCGTGCCAGGATGTAAGTCCTAGGGGAAATTCTGGGCAGACAGCCTCTGTTTTGGTATATATACACAAAAGTGACTCATCAAAGGTCTAAAATTTTACATGGTATTTCCAATTGCCCCTCGTTCGCGTGCTTTGATGGGTTTAGCGGAGGCCAGCACATTCCATCTGGAGATATTCCTCGGCACACATTTTCCAAGTCTTTCCCTGGCACGCTCGCTGGGAACATGTCATTGGCAGAGGCCTGAGTGCTTTCAGACAAATATTCTCTCTGTAAATAGACTTCTGACAGTTTCCATATATGCATCTTTTAGTCTCTCTGCTTACAAGTTCTTATTTACTCAGATTTTAAAAAAAATAAAGCAAGCCTGCAGAGACATCCAGGTCTCAAACATATAAGGATTTTTATGACTGTTTCTTGATTGAAATTCAACAATAATGGTAAAGCCAGCCAAATACAGTATCTATTGTTTCATAGTAAAAGCACTGAAACTGGCATAGCGTATGCTTAATGGAATACTAAAAGAAAAGATATTAGTAATTCTTCTTTAATTTTATTATGAATTAATATAAGAATATGTCTTCTTTGACCAGGAAATACACAGACATTCAAGTGGTGCGCTGTGGGTTTTCATACGAAGTGTATTTAATTCTTATTTTTGTCATTGTAACCGATAACTTTAATTAGGAAATTAAAAGATACATTCAGACTCAACAAAAGGAGACCTTAACATTTAATATGACAAAGTGACAAAATATTTGTTTAACAAAAGGGGGAAATAATTGTAGGCTGCTATTTTTTTTTTATTTAGCAAGGAGAAGAATGCAAACCTACAATGAAATGCTCTATTTTCAGCTACAGACGGCTGGTATGCTGTCGGCTCACTCCATTCCCAGTTTGGGCCAAATTAAATTGTTGTCCGTGGTGGAAAGCATGCCACATATATGTTTACATTGAAAATAATAAGTGTGTATTGAGGCATCACTTACACTTTATTTTTTGAAGCCACTATAATGTATATACTAGTTAAAGAGGTTACCATGTAACCCTAATTTCTTTGTCTTTAGGGATGTTTCCATTGGGATGGAGATTCTGCTGGAATCTAGTGGCTACCGGAAAAGTCCTGCCCCAATATTAACCAGATCTGCAGAAGGTACTGTGTATTTTCAGTCTTTTTACAAAACATATTTGGGAAAGAATGGATTTCTGCTGTTAAAGTTCCCTATCTCAGTGCCGTCCCTTTGCAGCAAATGGCACCATTAATCGAGATTTAAAGCTCGATATTAAGACAATATAGGCCCATTTGTGTGTACTGAGTCTGTTGTTAAAAATGAACCTGTCTTGTCACATAAGAGTGTCTCACTACATAAAAAAAAGTTTCATGTTCTAAATAACGAAACAAGGCAAGTGTGCCCCTGAGTTTAAATCATGCATTTAATATACAACATAAAACAATCTTTACAGAAAATTATATTTAGGTATAGACGGTGAATAAAACAGTAAAGAGACAAGGAGGTTTAATGGGATACGCTGTTTATATATAAATCAAAAACTGGTTAACAAAATAGCTTTTTGAAGAACTTTCTCCTTTCAAAAGGCATACAGTCCTGCTGAAAGAGTTGTAAAAGAGCAAGTTTTACCTTTCTCAATAGAAAGTTTAATGACAGTAAGGGCTTATCTGGAACCCCAAACACCTCCATGGGATCACTGCAAGGCTCTCAGATAATTAATACAATGGAACTCCATTTCTCCGCATAATTTTTCCATCACATGATGTTTTATTTAACCTCATTTGTTTTTGTGGCTACTAACTGTATATGCTTACATGTTTCTTCCAAGTTCTTCATCAAAGCAAGAGACAGTATAGTGGATTTGTGTGTAAGGGGTTATATATGCTGCTATAAACCGGTGCTGTGATTCCAAGGATTTAAGCTCCATGAAATTGTAATGTGTTTGTGGGTTTACAAGATTACCGGCAATAGGCTGACGTGTAAGGAATATGACCTAGATATTGATTAAACATTGATTTGTCTAAAAATTACTTGCTCCATTATTGTCATTGTTAGGAATTCTACCAACCACACCTCATCTCTTTCCCACAGTGCTCCTTATACATTATTAATGATATATTCAAACATTTAATAAACAGACAATGAATGTGACATAAATTGTTATCTTTGATTAACCCATTGATCAAGTTTATGATAATATGGAGATATCTTCGATTGACCATTCCATTGTTATTCTTTAGGCCTGTAATCATGAATGTGACAATGACATAGATGGAATAACACTCATGTAATAAGCGTCAGTTTCCGCCCATTAACTCCTAGGTTTAAAATGGACATTTCTCTACATATGTATTGAAACCAAGTATATATTGAGGTTGAAAGGGTTTTTTTGTTTGTTTGGTTTTTTTTTTGGTGGTAAGTTTGGAATTTTCTGTGGCATCCATATTTTGAGTTTTATGAGTATACCAGAATTCGCCTAAATTAAGTCGTATGAGATATTTTTTATTTTCTTGTAAAAACATAATTTTTTATAATTTAAACAATGACATGTTATTTGTTACTGAAAAGTACTATAAAAGGTAACCATTTCCCAGAAAGGTCAAATAAGATATTTACTATGAAGGCACATCCTAATGCATTCACTACATGCTAAAAATAGTAAAAATGATGACAAATATTGGCAGCTACCAAGGTCAAGGTCACAGATTGATTGTATTTCTGTAAGGTTATGGCACTTTACTGCTGTCTTACAAGCTCAGTACAAATAAACTCTTAAGTAGCTTCTTTAAAGCAGTGCTTAATTACATATTTTTTTGAAAGTCCTTTTTAACCAGAAATACATTTCCACGTGTGCCTTGTAAGCGTTTCCTCCCCATCCCCCTCAGCAGCATTTTACATTTTTACATCCTTTTGAACTGCACATTTTGCTGCTAATGATAGTCGTATTAACAAGCAACAAGCAATTTATTTAGCTCAGTAGAGTTCTGTGAAGACCTTGAAGAATAGTCAAGCCTTATTCATAGAACATGTCTCATCACAATGAAATGGAAGAAAATAAACAAAGTGGACAGAGGAATTGATTTGGTATCTCGTTCCCCATTACCGTCTCATTTAGTGAATGCAGATTATTAATAAGATGTATGTAGGGAAAATGTAGCTATTGATTATTGAGCTTGTTATTTATTTCAGATGAAAAAGCTCAGGTAGGGTGGAGGGTAGCAGAGAGTCCTCTTGCAAACAATGTAAATGGAACACTGGCACTACCAAACCCTTGGCAGACTAGCCGTCAGGTGGGACGCTTGGCAGCATAGCCCTCGGGTGGGACGCTTGGCAGCATAGCCCTCGGGTGGGACGCTTGGCAGCATAGCCCTCGGGTAGGGCGCTTGGCAGCATAGCCCTCGGGTAGGGCGCTTGACAGCATAGCCCTCGGGTAGGGCGCTTGACAGCATAGCCCTCGGGTAGGGCGCTTGGCAGCATAGCCCTCGGGTAGGGCGCTTGGCAGCATAGCCCTCGGGTAGGGCGCTTGGCAGCATAGCCCTCGGGTAGGGCGCTTGGCAGCATAGCCCTCGGGTAGGGCGCTTGGCAGCATAGCCCTCGGGTAGGAAGCTTGGCAGGATAGCCCTCGGGTAGGATGCTTCTTGCGAACAAGAAACACCAGTCAGGAAGAGCAGCAGCATGAGAAACAGAGAACCAGATCAAGCAGGTCACAACCACAAGGCATAAACCCACCACAAAGTCCCTGTTTGTAATAAGCAGCAGGTATTTAAAGGGCTGCTCAACATAACGAGACCAGCTGACACCATCAGAATGGAGCAAGAATTCCAAAGTATGTAGAGCGGCCACTACAGGCGGAAAGTGGAAATGACAGCACAGCTATTATAAAGAATACAGGAGCCTGGAATACAGGGTGGTGACATCTATGACATACGGAACAATATATGCATCTATGACAAATAAGCATACTACAGTGATGAATTGGCAAAGAATGTTAAACCACTTGGCCTTTTTAGTCTACCATTTACTAATTTCACTAAAAAAAAAATAAAAACTAAATGAAAAATAAACATTTTTACATTACATTTGGGGAAAGAACAATTCTGGCTCTATGTAAAATACTCCAGGATAAAATAATTAAAGTTGATGGACTTGAACACATGTGGAAGGAAACGCCATATTGAATGCATGCCAAAGGCATTGGTTTCACAGAAATAGTTACGTTGTGTCTTGGATTATTATTTTGCAAAGCGATAAACATTGGGGGGGGAAAACAAAGCTGCTCTTCCCATTGTTTCCCCCATTGTTTCTTTTGCAGATTTCTACCACATACAGAGCCATTTATTGGTATAATTTAGCAGAAATCACACATGAGAAAACCATGCAGTAAATGAGTTCAGCTGTCCACCCACTTGCAGGAAAGAGAATGTGTGCCGTCGAATTAGAAACGCAGAAACAGAACCCCTCGTTCAGAATGTGACTGCTCCCTGGACACAGAGTTCTATTTCTATACTCATTGTAAAGCCCTATAGTCTGCCTTTCCAAATAATCCAGGGAGAGGCTAGCAACTGCTTACAGCTGTTAGTCTGTGGAACGCTGCCTGGGCTTAAATACTTGGCTTATATTTCTAGCACTCTTCTTTTTTTTTCCCGTTGAAGGGTATATCCTGAGATAAAAGATCTCCAGACCAGAGAACTGATCAACATGGAATCTAGTAAATGGTAGATAAAATATATTCAAATATTCACACTTGTGTTCGTTTGCCATTCGTATGTGTTGAACACGTTTCTACGTTACTAAATGTTTTCTAAGAAAACTGTTTTCATCTAGGCAAACAATAATAATTTCTAAGAAGTACAACCATTATCTATGGCACTGGACACCCCTTGTTACACCGTGACGCACTTTCTGCATAAAATCAGCCTGTTGTCTAGATTGTTTCCCATTCTTATAATACTGGAGAAAACTAATATCGATTGAAAAGACACTTCACTCCATGTGAGACCTTATGGGAAACACATCTATTGGGTATGAAAACAACAGAGATTCTCCGATTTTCGCAGACAGGCTTCTTTCTCAGATATCAACAAGACTTGTTACAAGGAGCAGTACAATAATATTGAGACAGACTATGTTGTGGAACAGCTTTAAAGATTGTGTTCCTGGATCTGGATTGTAACCGATCAACTGAACAAGGTAAACAAGTCATTCTGTAGACACAATAATTTCTATGGAATGTGTTCCCTAAGGAGCAGTTTTCCTTGAGATGTCTTGAACGAGGCAAGAACCCATAGTCATTGTACTTCAGGGTTCACTTTATGTTGTGTCCGCTGGTAACAGCAAAGTTCTAGACTAGTATCAGAGAAAAATGTATCATGTAGAATTTACAGCCATGCCTTCGGGATTTGATTAGCTCTAAGGATAGGAACTGTTCAGCTGCTACTCATGAGGATAGGACTTAACCGTTCAGCTGCTACTGAAGAGGTGGAAACGTTACAGTAATGAGCCTCCTCACCAGCAATGTCATCCTTGTATGGTTTGAGATCATATTCATCAAGGTGCATTTATCTGTTGTCTGTTGAACATCTTTAAAAAAAAAACAACTGAGCATTTAAGAATTGTAAGCTCTGCTGCAAATCTCAACAACGATGGGAATTCATTTCATAAATGGTCCACTTGCAAAACGTGAAAGACAAACGTTGACACCTTGAGAGAAAATTCAGGATCATTCTCAGTTTCCATGCCTACTGATTTAGTTTCTGATACTTGTGCTGAAGTGAAGAAAGCTTTTCTTGGGATATCATTTGACACGACTTTAACTGGCAATTAGCATGCCACTGGGGAAAAACATGTGCAATGTTTGTGATGAGCAAGAAGAAATTCTGCTGAAACACAACCTTTTACAAAATTAACGCTGAAAAGATGGATGTGGAAAGTTTTATCTACAAAAGCAACTGGGTTATTTCTCCTGCGATCAAGTTGCCTAAACGCTTTGTTTACGTCCATCTTACATCTGCATCTGTCTCAAATATTTATTCTCTGCTTTGATTTCCTCGTATCACTTTTCCTTCATTGGTTGTAAGTAGATCCACACTAAACAGCCAGACGCAGTCCTAAATTCTTCTTATCTTTGACCTTTCCAATCACATTGAAATACCTTAAAAATGTAAATGTTAGTGACAACCACGTGCCCCCAATGTATAGTTCCTTATCCTTAAACATGCACTTTGTGGTACTTTTTAATGGTCTAGAGAGTACTTCAGTGCCTTCAAATGCTAATGGCATTGGAAAACTGTTATTAAGGGTACTTACTGAGAAAAGGTTGGCACTAAGGGGTTCTTGGGTTCACAGAATTGGTTACCAACAGTACTCGGGTGCATACATCTTGAGAAATATTTATTAAAGCGTATGAATTATAAACCATCTGTGGAATGCAGCTAACTTAAGGTTGCTACGTGAGTTACTATAATGTTGTTCAGGGCAGTATGTGTATGTAATTAGGCACAGCCTTAACATCAACCCCACTTCCTTCTATGCTGCGTTCTACATTATAACAGATGCCCAGAGTCTAAGTTAAATGTTTGTGAATTGTGTTGCTATGTTTGTTATTATTGTTGCCTGCAATAACAAGACAATGGAGGCAATGGTGTCATTACAAACAGCAATAAATTTACAGTTAAAACCATCTAGTGGAATAATACGTTTGGGGGATAAAGCTCTCAGCAGTACCAACACAGAGGATGGCTGGAATCAAGCAGTACATTAAGAAGAGTGAGCACAGCACAGAAATATTCACCTGAGGGCAATGTTCTCTGAAATTCCCTTCATATGGTACAGTTTGACACTCTCACTTAAACTTACAATCCTGTCTGCGCCGTCTCCTTGAAATAAAAGTTAACTATGTGGTTCTTTAGGCAACTTAACAGCTGAACGTGGTGACGGCTGATCTATATAGCTGTGTATGGGGAAAACATAATTATGTTATAATAATATTGAGAACAAAACGACCACTTTCATTGCCTGAGTAATCTCATTGGTTTGGGACTGGGGCACTTTAGGGTTGTCAGCAGTACCTTTACTGGGTCTTCTGTTGGTAATGCTACAGCCCACTGATATTTTTTTACATTGCCCTGGGCTGTAGATACGTATAATATCGCTGATATGCCATTGGAACACAATATCACGAATAATCCACAGTGGAAAAGAGACAATGTTTATTGGATACAATTTTCTTCTGTAAAAATGGGTAATGATTTGTAATCCATTGTATGAATTTCTTGGGTTTTTTCCTTGATGAAGACTTACGGGAAATAAGACTTTTCATTGCATAGGTTTTACTTCTTACTATGTATAGCATGGTAGATAGTTTTATTGTGGGGCATATATTACATGTATTACGTTTGATCTTTCGACAGAAGGTCGAGATACAGTTATACATAGAGATGACTGATCCCACATGTTGGCATGTGCTATGAGTATAGCCCGTATGTACTACTAGGCAGTAGCTTAGAGGTTTACTTGTGGCGGTATGTTTATCATCAGGCAATATCACAAGCTATTTGCCTTTAGACAACAACATTTTGATGACCAGGAACATATGGTGCTCTCAAACATCACCCTAAATTTCCATGGGGGGGGGGGTTTGTCTTCCAAATTCATAACCACTAGAGATATCATATAAGACTTGACTTTATTATTACTATTATTGCTACTGAGCCATAGCGTTTAATTAAGATTTCATGAATTGAAAGTACGTTAACAGTAGGAATGTTTGGAAGAGTTTTGTAGCTGACACTCCAGACAGTGAAAATGACACCATGGATTCCAGTACACTTTGACTGTACAAAAATATGTATTGACAAACCTATAATTTCCCAGGTTAACATCACTCTATCTTTGTATGCTTACACATGCTTACATTGACGGCACAATGTATTGTTATTATAAGCAGAACAAAGTGTCTGATCCTCTTTCTATAGAGGAAAATGTCATATCAATTACAGCCTTATTGTGATGACAGGGTGATGCTTGGTCTTTGGATCATAGGTTTGTTAACTTAATTTTTTCCACCTTTTGTTTTAGAAGTAGAAAGTTTTTCATGTGCAGGACAAGTAGTACTGACACCCGGAGATGGGAAAAAATGAAAAGTGCATGTACGGTTAAGGCAAAAAAAAGATTTTCTTATATAGTGATAAAAGGAATAAAAGATTCTGATGGGAGCAATGATAGGTGTTACCATGGTGTGATTTCTAAAAGCAGTCCCCTGCTGCGTAGATGAGTCAGAAAATCATACGAACAATGGGAAGTTTTGACGGGACCTAGAAATATATTCCACGTTAAATGCCAGCGATAAAACATGTAAAAGAAAAAAAACAATTTCATGGTAACGGTCAAGAAAAAGGTCGTCAAATTTAAAACAAACTGCTGGAATACTTTACACCCCCATGTATTAGTCCAGTCATTATAGTGTATCATTGTATTCATCACCACTTAGCAAGCAAATCCGTTCTTTTATGTGTTTCACATTTGTGTAAATCAGGTCCTGCACTACATCGAAAGTAAATCCAGCATTGCTGTCCTTTCCACTCTTGCAATTACCCTCACGCTTTTATTTCTTACGTTCTCTGATCCTTGTTTGTGTTGCCTGCGAAAGAATCTACAATTGTCTGCGAGTGAGCCTAAATAACTGTTATTTTTGTAATAAGTGTCACCATTTGGTAGTTGTCAGAAGCTTCTGGTTGCAGAAATGTGCCGATAGAGCTGATATTATATATTACCAACGTTTTTTATTCCAGGTGTGTGTATGGGGGGGGGGGGGGATATGCAGAACTTAAAATAATCTGCTCAAAATGTAGTCATTGTACACCACCATCTTAAGCAGGAGAAATTAGTTGTTTTTCATGTTTTAGACTCAATATATCTAATTTCTGACAGCTTTTCACTGTAAGGTAAGCTGTTCTTGTCTTGCCCCGATAACAAACCATCCTCAGCTTGGGGAAGCTCAGTTCCTAGTACCTGGGCTTTAAGCATTATATGTCGCCTTTCTTTTGACCAACAGAACTCAAAGTTCTACCTGAGCTCATTAAAAACAATCTCTTTACTGGAAAACATGGTTTATTGTGCGCAATGCCCTGCGAAAAAAAAATCTTGACTTAAGTGTAAGGCCTCGCTGGACACAGGTCAAAATAAGCATTTTCCTGCTCTGAAGGGGCTCTTTGGACTGCTATCACAGAACCTTGGTGTGAATGCCCAAATTCCCCAAATTCTGTTTCAAAACTGTATAAAATGGGGCTCCTCCTGGGTGCTTGTTTAACTTACAGGACAGTACTAAGCGATTCAAGACATCTGGTCATCCATTGTAAGACTCGTCAGGAGATGGACTGCAAAGATTAAGTGCTTCCTCCGTCGTATGACACTATAACATCTCTCTCCCTGTTTTTTTTTTTTTTTTATCAGAATGCTCATTTTCCACCGAAGCAACTTGTATTTTAATTATATTTTCCCTAAAAGAGGGAGAACAAAACCAAATGAACAAAGAAAACATCTGCTTTAACGACATAACCACTTGCATCTACACATTGCCAGATGTCAGCGCATGTGAAACTAACACATTCTCCATGTGCAGCAGAACTGTACACATGCATAACGCTCATGAATAGTGCACTCGGGTTATCCAACAGACACCTCACAAAATCCCTTCCATCACAAATGACACTTTCTTTTTTCAGACTTCATTTTTGTAGTTGGCGGTAACGACGATGTGTTCTTTCATGGGTCAGGGTGATATCCATTGAAGATTGATAAACCAGTCACTTCTCAATGGCAAACACACTTTCCCCTGTAGCCCTTATCGTTGCTGGTGGACAGATATGGCAGCGACCTTTGCAGATAGAAATGATGTCCTTAATAACAGCTGTGTGCAGCAATAAAATAAAAATGTGTTTTAAGCAATAGTATTGTGCAGCCGGATAAAAAAAAAATTGATAATGTTCTTAATAGACTTTTTCAAAAGATAAGAAACATTCAGCCCATCTAGTCTGCCAATTTTTTCCTGCCGTAAACCCCTCACATCGTATTTGGTCGCTGGTCTAGTCATTTATTTAGGATGGCTTGATGGCTAGGAAAACTGTTGTGTGCCTATTTACTACCACGCATGTCTATGACATCGCACACGCCATATGGGTGATGGCTATGTGTACATGCTTTTCAATCACGCTCAAACACTGCCAGAAAACCTCACAGTTTAATGGCCTCGTTGCCAGCAGACACTGTTTAAACGCTTAGAAAAATTAGGCAAATTCCATTTTCCCCAAGGTTAACACGTTTATTACCAAGTTACATGATGTGAGCATTCATTGTTATTCCCCGGAGCAACTGTCGTGACAGAGGAGCGATTACCATTTCAGGAAAAGTAGCATTATTGGAAATTACACGCCACCATGCATATAGTAAACATGTGGCAGATTATCCCAGCTCAAAACATACCTCATGTGTTGAGTTTGAGAAACAATAATTGCTTTCTTGGTTCGTTTTCAAGTACCACCTAAATCAGAAGGCCTGCTCCCACAGACGCTTTGCAATGAATTAAAACGGAAGGAAGGCTCATTATGGAGCACAGTGGGTAATGGTATGCAAATCAACATTACTGATGGCTCGACTAGCTTTCTGCCACCAAGAGGATTTTGCAAACAGACACAAGAAATTGTTTGCAGAGACGACTGTCTGTTGTAGGAGGGCTCCAAACACGCTTTACAGCTAAATAGAGCCCCCTGGGACTTTCACATCAACCATGCTGAAAGGGATGTCTCAGTGGCACCTTCAAGTACCCTTTGTAGAGGAAAATATTCTTCCTTGAGCACAGGTTTGTGTCGTCGACGTGATTGAGACGCTGATTGCTCATTCTTTAAATCTGTGGTCAGAGCAAATATAATTTTTATTATTGAGGGTGTGATTAAAAGGACGCTGAGGTTCTAAAGCTATGTACATGCATGTTTTCTGATTGATATTACTCCTGCTCTGACATACTTGCTGTAGTGCTAATAAAGCCCCACATTTCATATGGCATTAGGACTTTTTATCTCCCTCCTCGTCTCCTCCATCTGTATGCGCACAAGCACTTATTTCCCCAATGTTTTTTCCATTACACATTGCACTGAGCTATTTCACTGAGCACTAATTTACTGTCAGAACTGGATCTGCATTTAATCTCATTATTCCCTACTCTCTTAATGCTCTATTTAATTTTCTTTGTGCTGACAATACATCTAATCTATTTCATCTACTATAACTTGAGATGTTTTTCTTGCAGTTCAATACTGTATCTCTACCTGTTATAATGCTTTGTGTAAAAAGACTACTAAATTAACATTGGGATGGCAGTAGAATGGTCGTTATGGAGTAGACTGACTGGCACAACTCACACTAACTCATTTGGATTATGCCAACAAATAATGAACCACTAATGAAATTGAAGAAATAAAGAATAAGATCAATACCACGAGTGGTAAAAGATAATACTTTACTTGAAGCTGGAAAAATGGTTCAAATATATGGCTGATTGTTTTAATCTGTATATGTTTCCTTTGTTTTTGCCGCCAACCTGGTCTTGTTTCTTGTTTTTGACTATTGTGACATATATCACAAGCTCTCTGATTCTGATAATCTTGTCACATTGAAAAAAAATTAGAATATTATTTTGCTGTATATGGTCATGTCGTTTGTCACATGACCACTTTAATTAAAAGATGATGCAAATAAATTAGACATTCCCTTTAATCCCAGGAACATGGATTAAGAATGTAACATATGTAACTAGATATGGGATGAGCAGAGTATAGGAAAATATTTTTTACATGTATCATACAAAACATTAGTTTGGGACTATCTCAAGTTATACATGTAACACTAAAATAAAACCTAAACGCACACAGCCTGAAAGAGGTTCAGAAATAGCCTTCAGAAAGATTCATCATAGATCAAATAGTTCTAATTCATGTCGGAATATGCGTCAAAACACATTTATACTCCAAAAAAATCTACTTTATAAAAAGAAAAGCCTAAATGACCAGAACAGGTGGAGAAAACACTAAATGACTATAATTTTTCCTCTGTCTCTTACGCAATACTACTGGTATTTAGCACTTGTTCCTGACCAAACTAATACTTGCCAAAACCCTAGTTTGTAAGTGACTCTTGTAGCAAAGTTTTGTGATTTGAAGAGGCATATACAACAAAACGTTTGCATGCGAGGGCTTGTGATGGGTGTATGGGGACAGTGGGACAGAGGGGTTAGCGGGGAGTTGAATCAATGCAGACTGTGATGGTAGATAAAGGAATTAATGGGCTAATAAGCTGACCTTCAAATCAGGAGAGCATTAAGAAGAGGCTAAAACGAAAGTGCTACAATAAGGGATAAAGTAATTTAACTTAGATTGGAATGTGTATTAATTGGAACAGCTTTTAGAAGCTGTGAGACTAATTTGTTGGTAAGTGGTTACCACTTTACCACCGCGTCTGTGTTGGACAAAAGCGATAATTGTCTCGATCATCTGAATTCAGTCTTTAGGTAAAGTCCAAACATAATAAACTAATTGGGACTTATCAGCTAGGCAGACCAAATCCTGAGGCTGTGTTGGTAGTCACATATGTCTAGTAATATGTAAGTACTTGGCTAATTATGTCAAGGGTTGTAGAAGGTCAAGACTTAGACCATTTAATATCTGAAGACGTTACATCTCTAGTTTATAGAAAATGTACTAAGCCCTTCTTGCAGAAGATATTCAGCAGGGCTGGCCCTTTACAAATTCATTGATGGAATGTTTCAACTCACCTACTGTTCCTGGTTTAGAGGATAAACTCCAGTGATTCCATTGTTGTATGTGCATTGCTTGAAGACTCGCAGGAAGCAATATGAGGACTGCTAAATGCCAGCAGGGAAGACTGTTAAAGTGGAGCGTCCTGCTTGTCTGTTTGACAAGGCGGTACGAAACATGGAGAGGAATTCCAACAGGTTCTATAAGCTGTAATTTCTCTCCTTCACAAAACTATGGCACACTGTCAAAAATAAAACTTTGCCCATAAAACTCAAGGTATTAATTAAACAAGCATTATGTTTGAGAAATAGCCAACCCGTAGCTGACAGTTTCTGCCAAAAGGATAGATGTTAATCTATTTTTAAGTTGTTTCTTTCATTTTACCTTTTACGTAGTGATGGAAGTGATGGCAGTCAAGACCTCTTTGCCCACCCACATCAGTTATTTCTCCATTCTGCTGTTCTATAATGTTTATCATGCATTGAGTGCATACTTTAGAACCAAATTGCAATAGACAGTGTCTGCTTTTCTGTTCGGTGGCCACTTTTCACCACTTCTCTGGTTTACCTTGTTCCCCAAAATAAGTATTTAATTCCCTAATTCACAGTCTTTTCATTTCCTCAACTATCAGACAATGCTTCTTCCATTTAACCCCTAAACCACCTAATCCCATTTTTAGTAAACTGTCTCCTTTTTCTTTTCTGTTTTATGCATCTTCATCCACTCATAGTCATTTTGTGTAATTTTCAATGTTACATTTTCTCTCTTTGCTCACCAAACATTATTACTTGTTCTGGATACGTCTGTATATTATTGAAACGATAACAAATATTCTTCTCATGCCTGGACACACTAGTTTCCAGCACTCTTGCTGGGAGTTAGTATGTATTCTCTTCTTGCTTCTTTTCTATAACTCCGGGTCAAAGTGTCTTACATTCTGTGATGCCCGTGTAGATGTAGCTAGCTGAAACATAGAGTTTGTTGTTTTACTTGAATCTGGAGAGCCCTAGAAGTATTATATTTTTAAAGATGTAAAATCAGGATAAAGCTGTATTTTTTCATTTCAGAAAAACAAAGAAATTCCATTACATTCCGACACTCTAACGGTATGCTAAGTGTTTCCATAAAATAAGAATCAATATGATTAAGATCCATTACTTAGGGGGCTTTGCCTAATATTTGACTATTAGTGTAAAATATGTCAGGGGATAGTGATGTTGTGAAATAGATTATTCAAAGTAATTATGGAGCAGTGTAATTACTACAAAATTGAGGTCAGAAGATGGCATTTAGTATTACAGACTTAAGAGATTCCTTAAGAGATTTATCTTGCATTCTGTCTTTTCATCCAATTATTGAAAGCTAACATTTTTGTATAACAAGGAAAAAGATGTTTTCTTGTGTGAAAAAGATAATTTTTAGTTTATTCGTATTACATGCAATTGTTTCTCTGTAACTACAACCAGTATATGGTTGATTGCAAAAACATCAGATACAAACTTTAGTATCTATTCTGTATGTATTTTTTTTGTCTTGATAACTATTATCTAAACCTACTAACTGTAATGAGACAAATAGGGATAAACTAAGGTCTCATAATAGTCTCATTTCCCTTTGGTTGAACCTTCAAAGTAATATGTTTTTTTCTTCTAAAAAAGAACAAAGTAAACAATAATAAAGGGTAAAATGAGTAAATATGTGAAAGTGGTTAACAAATAGTCTACAAAAATGGAATTATAAACATGTAGCTAAATGGCCCAGCTGACTGATACCTTCTGCTTTCTTTATAAAAAGTCCAAGTATTTAACATTTAGAATTCTAGATTAAATTAAAGCTGACCCTTTTTATATTTATTGCAGTGAAATTCCTAATATAGAATGCTGTAGCCTACATATTGTGTCTGCCTGTAATTTGGCTATGAGTAGTGAATCAATGGAAGAGCCATTATCATAAGTGGATCAATCCGTGCTATTTTTCCCCGCAGTGTTGTCCATCTTGTAGACAACGTACACAATTAATGTATATCAGGAACATATTCCAGATAATAACAATGGATGATGCCCATTGTACAGCACGGAGGAATATGATGGCGCAATATAAAGCAATAAATAACAATCCTACTGGAACCTCTGAGGGGAATTAAAATGGCAAAAAATAATTAGCCTCATTTTGTCTTTTTTTGTTTTTAAAATCCTTTTTGAATTTTAATGTCAAAATGGCTAATTTTGTCATCTCTACACCTGCACTAAAGCTTTATGTTTGCCATTTAAATGTATATGGTTCATAAACAGATTGATGCTCATCTCCATCAACGTGGTGCATTGTAAAAATTTTATGCCAGTTATAATACAGCTATTACATATACAATCTAATCCAAATAGGAGATGATAAAGAATTGCACCAAAAAAGCATAAACAAAATTATTTTTTATGCGTTATATATGCATTTTTTTAAAATGCTATTTATCTGTGCAATTTTACTTTTATATTTGCCCATTTAGGTTGTTTTTCCGGGTGTTTTAATAAAGCTTATATAGAATATAGCCAAACATGCAGCCTCAAATATCTAAAGGTGTTTGATGAGAGAGTCTGCTTTCTTGGCATTCACCATCAATAAGCACCACAGATGAATTCTTATTGAATCGAATAACTCCATAAATATCTTAAAATAATACATTATTTAATACATCCTTAGTTCTAAAATATCTTTATAATTGGCTTCTTGTTCTCCTCCACCTTTCCCCAGTATGCTCTCTGGTGAGTGAGGCTAGTATCTTTGCTAAAATCAGGACTTTAATGGTATCTGCCTTAAAAGTGCAACAATAAAACAAAATAGGAGTGGACATTGTCAGCTGTTTTCAGTACATTTTAGTTTACCATAAAAGTTTCCTTTTTGGAATCAGGCAGGCATGGATATTAACAAGTGTTTGACCCCAGGATTCACCACTTCAAAGATGCATTAGACTCATACAACCTTGAGAATCCCAGCAGCCTAGCGAGTTTTTTTGGGTATAATTTGATTTATTTGCTGCTTGGCTTACTTGATAAACTACAAATCATATTGGCTATATGTCAGCATCGAAACCGGAGCAAACGCAGGACTTAAGACTTATAATAGAATGTGGTAGTTAATATCACTCAGGGGTCCATTAAAGGTGTCACCCCGAGGAGTTCTGGGATTGGATACTGGAACCACCAGTTGCATCGTTTTTATTTCCATTTCTGTATATTTGTATTAATGTACCAATTTGTTTGTTATATTTATACTAGATAAATCAGTAACAATTGATGATTGGATGCCTTTGAGAATATTGAGAACTAAATGTTCATTTTATTCACAGTTTAACCTTAAAAAGACCCTAAAACCAAAGGTAACTTTTGGTTTTAAAGTACTCCCTCAATGTGATGCAATTTGTGTGTTATAAAAGGGTAATTACTTAATTGTGAGCTTTGGATACATACACAAACTCATTCAAGATAAACTCAGCAGAAAGAAGGTTTTCCATCAGTATGTTGAGAATAGGGGATGTTAGAACAACTTAATTTGTCCATCTCTGGCATGAATGTAAATGCGTCTTTTTTTAAATGAGGCCTCGGCTTCACAATTATGGAATAACATTAGTAAGATGCATATGTCACTTGCAAGTGTGGGAGGTGATGTACAATATTAGAAAAAGCATAAATCAAGAGACAAGGTTAATGGATTAATAATCTGCTGCCGATATATGGTAATGGCTGGGAATATAATTAGCCGTGAAAGTGTCATGCCCCTTGATATCACCAGGGCTGCGCATTTTGGATGGCACCATTCATCTTAACGGACAACAGGAACCAAAGGTATTCACTGCACAAAAACTCATTACTATGCTGTACTCTTAAGTAAGTAGCGTATGTCGAAGGTCGCTCCACTACTGAGTGTCCTCATATGTCAACATAACAGAATTCCGGCTTCCTTCTGTTCCTTCAGCGGAATACAGAATATAATCCGTTTTCTGAACCAAGAGAAGACTTATAAATATGTTTAAAAGTTTCCATCCTTGGACAGAAGTATACTTTTTTAAATCGCACACGCTTCGCATTTTATCACGCTGAAGCAGTCTTCCTTTACAAATTTGAACCCTTCTTCCGCATGAGACAAAAAAGCAAGCACAGCAGAAATTAACATCCCAAAGGAAAATAACTTTACTGGTGCTATTGGAAAAAAGCCATCTTAGTGTTGCCAAAAGCCTCTGCTGGTCTCAAGCAAAGACCTACACAAAACTAAAGTAACCTCTTTAAGAGAACTTTGTGTAGGTGCCCACCTTGACCATTCTCATACAATTTATAGATGCGCTGTTGTAACCATGTCAGTGAGGATTTGCTGGCACCACATACTACAAACCTTGCAATCTTTTAAGTGGCCGTGCTTTGGTCTTTGAGGTCGTGCATTGAGTTCTAAGTAGGGCTGCAACTAACGATTATTTTAATAATCGATTAGTTGGCCGATTATTTTTTCGATTAATCGATTAATCGGATAAAAAAAACCAATATGCAAATTTTTTGTTTATTTAAAATAATTCAATGAACTGGATGTTAAAAAACAACTTAAAATTTACATTAACATTCTTATTTTGTTATGATGTAATAAAAAAACAATATTTTCAAAGTACAAAAACCCAAACACAATATTTATGAAACAAAATAACCCCAAACATTCTGAAAAGAGGTGGACTATTACTGTTCAAGAAACTTTGCCCCAGCCCTGGCACTTTGCACCCAGCACTTTGCACCCAGCACTTTGCACCCAGCACTTTGCCCCACCCCTGGCACTTTGCACCCGGCACTTTGCACCCAGCCCTGGCACTTTGCACTCAGCACTTTGCCCCAGCCCTGGCACTTTGCACCCAGAACTTTGCACCCAGCCCTGGCACTTTGCACCCAGCCCTGGCACTTTGCACTTTGCACCCAGCACTTTGCACCCAGCCCTGGCACTTTTCACCCAGCACTTTGCCCCACCCCTGGCACTTTGCACCCAGCACTTTGCACCCAGCACTTTGCACCCAGCCCTGGCACTTTGCACCCAGCACTTTGCCCCACCCCTGGCACTTTGCACCCAGCACTTTGCACCCAGCACTCAGCACTTTGCATCCAGCCCTGGCACTTTGCACCCAGCACTTTGCCCCACTCCTGGCACTTTGCACCCGGCACTTTGCACCCGGCACTTTGCACCCAGCCCTGGCACTTTGCACCCAGCCCTGGCACTTTGCACTCAGCACTTTGCCCCAGCCCTGGCACTTTGCACCCAGAACTTTTCACCCAGCCCTGGCACTTTGCACCCAGCCCTGGCACTTTGCACCCAGCCCTGGCACTTTGCACCCAGCACTGTGCCCCTGCACCCAGCCCTGCCCCCACATTCTGCCCTGCCCCCATACTCACACCCTGCCCCCACACTCACACCCTGCACCCACTCTGCCCTGCATCCACACCCCCACTCTGCCCTGCACCCAGTCTCCCACTCTGCCCTGCACCCCCACCCCCACCCTGCCCTGCACCCAGTCTCCTGCCCTGCCCCCACACTCACACCCTGCCCTGCATCCCCACCCCCACTCTGCCCTGCACTCAGTCTCCTACCCTGGCCTGCCCCCCCACCCCCACTCTGCTTTGCATCCCCTGAAACCCCACCCCCACCCCCGCGAATCGCTCTGTGCGAACGGAGCCACTCGCACAGAGCGATTCGCACAGACATGAAGAATACTTACCTCCGGAACGCGTCACATCCGTCACGGAACTAAAAGAAGGCGGAGAGTGCAGTAGCGGAAGCGGGGAACGCTCGCGGAGGTAAGTAAAAGGAGCCAACAACGAATCGATCACTCGATTAATCGATAACGGAAATCGTCGACAACGATTTCCGTTATCGATTATTATCGATTTTATCGATTCGTTGTTTCAGCCCTAGTTCTAAGTTTTAAGAAATGATTTTCTGACGGTGGCATTTTCTAAGACGGGACCAAGGACCAGTTAAGGTTTGAGGCTTGACTGCAGGAAAAAGGGTAGAGTGGATGGGCTTAATATGGGTTCTTATTTGATGTCAAATTTTGTGTTTCTATTTTCAGCTGCTTTATCACATTTATTATTGCGCAGCTATCCAGGAGAAATTTGGACAAAAATTTATTTCGGAGAATTGTATTACACGGTCTGCAGCCCAGGAGAACTCAACCTCATTTTGCAGTGTCAGCAAAGGCAACCCCAGGAGACTTTAACGATACTTGTTTAAGTGACATCGTTTCTACATTTTTATACTTTCATAAAATGAGCATTGAAGAGCAGCTGTGTAATATTTTAGTCATATTATTTATTTGCTTGGAAATCAGCCGTCAGAATTGCAATACACGGAAGCAAACTCTACCTAAAAAAACATCTCCCAGGAAAAAACAAAAACAAATATGAAATATGTGCTAATCTACCGAAAGGCCACCACATTTTAGTGTTTAATTATGAAATTTTTTCTCCTTTGACAAGTGAAATGAATTTAGGCAGCCATGCGTGGTGAAAAAGTTGGAGTGTCTGCAAATTAAATCAAAATCAAAATGAAAAATATAAGTATGGGTTTCATTTTCAACATCAAGAAAGTTATCCTGTACGTTTGACATTTTAAGATAATCCATCAGAAGTCTGATTGTTCAGACTTCTGAGTAATGCACATTCGGATGACAAAATAATAAGTTTGAAAGTTTGCTGTTTTTAAGCAAATACAATAAATTCCAGCATCTGTAATCATTCAATATATAGATGGTGCATACTCCCAATTAATACGCGCAGGCATGTATTTTATTATAGAAAAAAAGGCACATATAAACCTTTCCTGCTTCTTTTCCGAGTCTAAATTTAAACCAACAAAATTATTACTAGGATTCTCTGCAGATATCCAACCACAACTGTAACATAAGCTGGCATGCTGCCAGTACATGCAGCTATCTGTTCATTTCAAACTTACTCTTAGGTGGACAAAATACATTATTTTAGAAACAGAGCATACTACTGTTTTCAGCAGATTACTCCCTTACTGAGACAACATAGTCCCATATGTCCACCCCTTTGCTTTCTTTCCTTCAAGGTTTAACAAGAAACATTTTGTCCGAATGCATTTTTGCTGGCAGTGTGCATGTATGGGATTCCCACCACCTAGCCCCAGTGCTGGCTTGCACAAGAGTTCCAGGGGTCCAATAGGACCCTCCTTGTACATGTTCTGAAAATGCTCCCATTCATTGGCAAATTGCAAGAATTATGAATAATCTACAATAATTAAATTTAACCCCTTCTTCTTAATTCTTCTAAGGGGGGGGGGGGGGGGGGGGTTCTGAGCTGATTACCTTATTCTGTTTAATGCCAGAAAAAAATAAATCAAAAATAAGGTTCCCATATTATGGATAAGCAGTGTGGCAGAGTCTATACCTGAACACCATGAACTGGCTTTGAATTAAGAAGTAGGAGGTTTATATTCCCTCCTCTCATCCTTAACAAAAACTAAATTCTTTTACAAAACAAACTGCATCTGGTGTTCAACTCCCCGGAAATATATCTTTTTGGTTCAGATGAATCTATGTGTCCAGTCGGACTCCATTAGTTTTAACAGGATTGACTCTGCGCCATCTGCTTTCTGAATGAGTTCTTCTAAATCACAGAGAAACAAAACGGCCTCGAATCTTACCAGATGACTTTGGAAATGAGAATCCTAATTAGTTAAGAAAAAAAATGCTGCTGTAATCAACATAGCCAGATAAATTGGGCGGATATCTGATGGAACTGATGGTGCCTTTCTAGCTAATACGCATACAAAAACAATGCTTAAATATGATTTTATTCCAAGTTCAGTTTAAATGGCATTGTTTGAACCAAAGGAAAGTCCAACTTCGGGATTATGAGAGTATACACAAACGCAAGCTGCGGATAAGATATCAAGTTCCTTGCCACCCAATACATGATGCATGTAGGTTGATTGATTGTTCTTTCTTGCATCTCAGATTTGCTCACTGTAGCTGTTGTTCTTCATAGTACAGAAATCAGGATCTTGGGATGGATTGGATAGAACTTGAAGGAATGAACACAACCTAAGCCTTAGTTATAAAGTTAGAGACTTAAAACATCATCATGCATCCAACTGAACATGTGTTCATCAAAATAATTATTAAGATCTGTAGGGGACATCATTATGTTCATATACTACTGATGCTTGTATTTTGTTGTCTGGCAAGTAGCTAGAGATATGGCAATTTAGTTTTACATTAACACAAATAGTGGTTGGTTTGGGGAAACAGATTGTCTTTATGGGGAGTGTATCCCACGCCCTGTGATATGAATGTTCCAAGAATCCCCAAACTTCTTTCTTTATACGAAAATGATAAAGCCCATTGTGGGACATGATTTCCAAAAAATAAAAGAAACACTGGTCCTTTTCTCTTTGTCGGTTTCTGTTTTTGGCTGCATCCTTGTAGTGACAAAATTGATCTCTAGAAGCACTTAATAATGTATGCATCACAATCAGCAAATGCATTGTGTGTTGTAATATTGGAAACAATGGTGTACGTTGCATGGTCGATATATACCTTTAAGTTTATTGCTATTCAATAGCAGATTGAAAGCAACAAAGGCATTTACATTTTTGCATTCCACCTTTTCTGACTTAATATGCAGGCACACACTGCAGATGGCAGAGAATGTGATCTGTAGCAGACGAAAAATGCAAATGTGAAATTTCTGAGTCAAATGGCACGAGAATTACCACACTCTTACGCCACAACAGACAAATTACAGTGACCCAGTTTACCCAGTCACACCTGGTAACAATTCATTGCGGTACACTGCTTGGTTTCATTCTTGTCCGTCGTTATAGGCTTTCCACATCCTTGATGTAGCATCCTTTCAGATGAAGTTTATTTAGCATGTTTAAAAAATATCCGGTGGGGTACAAAGTAATCAGTCTAAATCAAAGAAAACAACTAAAAGAATAAACATTATCCATTAAGGCGCTAATTAGTGAGTAAATAGGAGCCCATAGAATTCAATGACATATTTGAACTTGTTGCTTTTTGTATTCTATATACTATAACCTACGATTCCATAGCCCCTAAACTCAACTGGGATGATTGTTTGTTTTTAAGATCAATATTAGATTTCATAAACCTGTTACTTATTGAAAGCTTTATTTACTCAATGCACATGTTTAAACTTTAATCTCTATTACACGTTTCAAGTCTTTTCTACTGTAAACAGTAGAAAGTTTGGGTCTAATTATATCTTTATAAGGATGCATTATGTATATGAATCCTTATCCAACCCAATGAAGTGGAGCCATAAAATACAGTTGCTGATCACATGATTAACACACCATTTTATTTGTGAAAAGTCACATGTTAAAAAGTAAAGAAAAAAAAAATACAATTGTTGGACAGGCACCAAAGACTTAAAACCAATTGAAGGATCACTTTTCTTAATTGTTCTTCTGCTTACCTTGTTTATTCAGGTAGTCACTTAAGCATGCATATACCACTTTAAAAAAGTACGTTTTATATAACCGTTTATATGACTTGAAAAATTAGGTCTGAAATCCTGTTGTTTGAGCAGGTTTCTGAACTGTGTACAAAAGTAGAATGCTCAAGGCAAAAGTTCAGCCAACTTTTTTCTAACTGCTTTTAAAGATTATTGGAACAATTTGTCTACTGTGATTTGCCCATCTCTGAGTAATATCATCCTTTGTTCTAGAATGAAATTTTAATGGTAGAAATCACATGCGAGCCAGAGATGGAGAGAATGGTGTTCTCGGTTAGGTGTTATAAACCCTCTGAGCCATTTTTCAAAACAATATAATCAAATCCCCGGATTCCTTGCGCTTCATAACTCAAAGGTCACAGGCTTCAACCTTATTTCTAGAAAGTCTGATTAGATAAGGCTTTGTGGTCTTTAATCAAACAGGACAAGATCACATTAAGGCCCAGACACTGTGACACTTGTGACATCTCACATACATCTGTCTTCAGTAGCTTCCTCAACATGTCCCTCAATCACAGACAACATGCCACAAAGTCTAAGATCAGTCAATACATGTGTATGTGTGTATATATATATATATATATATATATATATATATATATGTGTATGTGTGTGTGTACAGTCGTGTAAAAAAGAATGTACACCCTCTTTGAATACTATGGTTTTACATATCAGGACATGACAATCATCTGTTCCTTAGCAGTTTGCTGGTCTGGAGCACTGAAGTGTGTGTTAACGCAATGCCAATGTGGAAAGACATCAGCAATGATCTTAGTGAAGCAATTGCTGCTGCCCATCAATCTGGGAAGGGTTATGAGGCCATTTCTAAACAATTTAAATTCTTCAGTGAGAAATATTATTCAAAAGTGGAAAACATTCAAGTCAGATTCCAATTTTCCCAGGAATGGAATCCCAGCAAATTCACCCCAAGGTGAACATGGCAACACATCTTAGGTTTGCAAAGTTGCACCTGAACAAACCACAATACTTCTGGAACAATGTCCTTTGGACACATAAGAACAAAGTAGAAATGTCTGACCATAATGCACAGCGCCACATTTGGCTTGTTTTGCAGCCAGATGTGAGGCCGTCTGTCAAGCAAGATGTTGAAATGGCCAAGTCAAAGTAGAGACCTCAACCCAATTGAAGTGCTGGAAACAATTACTTCAAGTTATTGCTGCTAAAGGTGGTTCTACAAGCTATTGAATCATAAGATGTACTTACTTTTTAACACATGGCTTCTCCATTTTGGCTTTATTTTTTTTTTTTTAATAAATCATAACACGTTGTAATATACCTTTTGTTGTTCACCTGAGACTGTGTTTACCTAATTTTTAGACCTTCAAATTGTTGTGTCCTAATATGTAAAACCATAGAATTCAAAGAGGGTGCACATTCTTTTTCCTATAACTTCATATATATATGAACAAGCTAAATATAATATTGTCAAAAAAACAAATAATTTTATGTTTGTGTTTATTAATCTGATCAATCCCTTCCAACCAGTCTGCAGTCTTAAGGATGATCAAAAACATGTAACCGTCATGGATACATAAAAGTGCTTTGAATACTCATTGTTCATCCATTTCTATCTGCTTCCCCTTGCGTAGAATCATCTCTTTTCTTTCTCCAGGCTCCCATTTACCTTTATTACCATATCCCCAAAAACACTTTTCCCAGAGAAAAAGATTTCAGAAGGAATTTGAATCTTGTTGACATTCCGCCTCCATTAATTTAAGATTTATATAGAACATCACAAATAAAGACAAACGTTCTTCTAGCTCCTGGGATGAATTAAAGAACACCTCAATCATTTAATTTTAAATCTGCTGTTGTGTAGCTTCTGGCAAGTGAAAATAAATTCAAATTTTACTACTGATATCTCAGTTTCAATACTTTCATGTCCTGTGAGATGTATTTAGCACCTAATATTGGCCATAGGCTTGTCTTATATTACCAGCATACTTTATTTCTAATTCTAATCTTCATATAGACATTCTGTTTTAATCTTTTCTAATATCAAGGACCATACTTTGCTCTGAAGGCTCACTGTGGGTAGTAACACCAATTTATTGGCTTTATAGTTAATCCTGAAGAAGGGGAGCATTGCCTTCCTTACTGTATGTTCAGGATTTGCTTATTCACTACCACTCTTACAGAAGTATAGTCCTATTCCTACATATTTTTGTCCTTATACCAGTGAATATTCATAGCTAATCTTCATGTTTTGTTTCAGCATATTACAGTTTCTTTGTTGCATTCTATTCTATTTGTCTGTTTTTATGCACTCCATTGCGCTTTTAATGCTCTTTCACCCAATGTACTATTTGCTATCTTCGAAGAAACTTCTGGGTTTTGTTTCATAAGGGCAAAGCATCTGCATCTCAATGCTAGGAGCAAATCATATGGCAAATGTGCTGCCTCTATCAATCCCATTCTTCATACAGCTGATCATAAAGGCTGCTTTTTCCACTCAATATTCCAAGCCTTGTTTTTGTGATAATGGCAGGCATGTCTCACGCACAAAGATTAGGGCTGGGCACATTTCTCTGTGTTTTGTAAGATCAGAACAAAGCACTTGGAATTTCAGCATATTCATTTTCCTGAAAATACCAGTTTTGATGCAAGCAGCAGAGAAAATAAGCCCAGGCAGGTGGTTGGTGGACCATATTCATGTTGAGCAAAATGAAGTATAAGAAACTATTCACATACTGAGTGGATGTAGGAGGTAGCACAATGTGCGTAAACAAAAAAAAGATTTCAGACAAGTGAAATATTAAAAAGTTTGCTTTTTAACCTGTAGTAGGAAGTCTGCCTAGCTCTAATTTCCTATGCTTGTCAAGCGCAGTAAAAGTAATCATTTACATTTCTGTGATTTTTTTCTCTCTTTATTGTGGAATGTTTGGTTTCCCATGTGGATGATCAATTCAATTCACGTAACCATTTGTCTTGCTTATAATCTTAGGATCATGACGATCATCCAAGGAAGAATGAACAAGGGAAAAGTACGAAGAAGCGGTCTCGTATCATCATGGATAAATCTGGATTCTGACTTACGTCTCCAGATTGTACCTAGTTTGTACTGAAAACACCATTAATAAGTTGGTGTTTTTCCACCTGTTAGCTAAAACCTAAAAAAACAACAGAGAACCATTTGGTATGACAATTGCGTTAATAACACAAATGGCAGACTCTCATTCAATGACAGAAAGATTAATGTTCAGACTTCATAGATGGAGCCCTTCGAAAAGATCTTCGTGGAAGGTGGGCTTCAAAGGCCTCTCTATACAAAGACTTGAGATATCTTTAACACACTCCTTTAGAGACTGTGGTGCTTTGGTTGCAGTCGAGGAAGGTCTACAACCTTGAGATACCGTTACTCAGCCACGTTATTTGATGTGCCAGACCCTAAGAGCAGTTAAGCAACTTCCTGATCTGCATGCAAGGTAAGGCCTGTTACTGATTGTTATGGAACATTGTGGAGACATGTTAAAAATAGAATGTGGGGAGTATAATAACATTTTTAGTAGGAAGTGTGTTTGGATTACCTGGGGAGGTGAAATTAGGCTTTAAAGGGAGTAGAAGAGCAAGAGGTTGTGCCAGAAACTGCAAATACTGCTGAAGAGGTGTCTAAAGGAGGGAAAGGTTAAAGTTCATCAGAGGACAGTGGGGTAGTAGAGACCAAATAGACCAAAGACCTTTGTTCATTTACAGAGCAGAAGATAAGGAGGAAAGTCACATGTTGGCCCATCATTAAGTACAAAGTCCATAGAACTTGGCCTGACAAATATTCCTTATCATACAGCTCAGATTTCTTAAACTACTCACTTTGTAATGTGAGATTTGTTTCTTAACAAACTATGATGGTTATTAAAATTGAAGGTAGTTTGAATATTTTACTCATCAAATGCACTGAATCAGACTCTGGCTTAACCAAAATTATTTTGCTTAATTTATATAGAAATTCATGTCCTCTAGTGCAATGTCAAATGGCATATTCAAGCAAGTGTGATAATGGACATTAGTAAATTGCGTTTGATAACGGCGAGCAACATTTCCTACAAATTGGCCTCTTTTTTGCTATTAACACCATAGATATGTTTGAAACTAGGTATTTTCTTTAATGAGAAGAATTAGGGGCTTTTTAAATCATCTCATTCTTTTTCCATAAAAGCAGAAATTTTCTAGCGGAGTGGAAAAAAGCACATAAAGGAGTAGTTTATGGAAATGTATTCACTAAAAAAAAGGTCTGCAGCCAAAAAATATTTTTTTCTTTCTTGGCTGTAGATGTTTTTTTTTTATAACAGCAGGCTTACTGTATAATAAAATATTATTTTCCTTTATGAAAAATGCATTTATGTATGAAAACCAGGCACACAGATTCTATATTTCTTTATCCATGAAGCTCACAATCTAGTTTTTCATGTGCAAGACATAAGGCTTTTTGTGACTTCCAAGGTCATCGTTCGTCAACCCAAGGTCATTTGACATCAGAGAGCAATGCAACAAACAGGGACCTTTTACCAGACCTTTGGCTGTTTAAACCCCATCCATATTAGTCCATTGGAAGTGATTGTGTTCATGATTTCTGTCCAATCCAATGGGCGAGGAAAGCGAAGCATTTAATGGCACATTTCTACGTCTAATATTTTTCATGCAAGTCCCAGTAGTCGAACATTCCAACAGGTGATAGCATGCACCATAAATGTTTTACGAGTTATTATATTTAGATGATCTTACTGACACCAGATATTGCTTAGCATGATTGTGTGAAGTCAAGAAAAAGCCTCCTTCCTCAGGAGTTAACAACCCAAAACCAAAGAATTTGAAGGTAATATCAGTCTCACCAATGAGCTCATTTATATCCATAATGACTAATACTTCAGTAAGATAGATTAACATATATATAGTCTGTTCCTTGATGCTGGATAATGTGCGCGCATTCCCATGGTGTACAAATATATATACTGAAATTACAGTGAAATTAGCAAAGTTGCGGATCGTTTGGTGAAAAAAATCTTTGTAATTTTTTTTTTGATTGTTGAAAGCGATGCAGATAAAAGGCGCCCCTTCACTTTCATGCATTGCTTGCAATAAATCATACAGAAGGTCGTATAAAGCAGATCAATATTTTCTATAGTTTTCCGGTGTGCTGTGACCTTATAATATTACCCCTTATTTAACACCAGATGTTTTCATTTGATGTTGGGATTGTCTTCTCGCGAAACCCTTTTAATATTTCACGGGAGCTGGAGATAATGGTATGGGAACGGAAACCCTACAATGGATTTGTCGTGTTTATAGTGTCGCTGCAGTGCTAGTTACCGTTGCTTTTCCATTTTCTTGTCTGTCTTGCCAGAGAAGCAAAGGTTTCACACGGCTGCTTTTACCCCATCTGCTGAGATTTCTAACAGGGTTTTTATTTACCCGTTACAGCACAGACCAATGAATCAGAATTTTGATAAGATTGTCCTACTACTAGAAAATATGGGCAATACTGGAATACCCCTCATTTCTAAATGTCTACAGCAATCCTCCATATAATTCAACTGTTCCCGGCATTGTAAAAGTGAGGTGCTTGACGAAATAGTGGACACTTTAGCTGAGATAAGATACTAAAATACCCCAAACAGGCCATCTTAACTATAATGTGACGATGCCACGAAACACATAAAGCAATAGAGAGCCGTATTATATACTCTACTGTCTAACAAGGACAAGGCGATGGCTGATGGAGAGACTCTATAGATAGTTTTGAGGATGAATGTTTTTTTATACTGGTTGGTGTGTTCTGAGACTTTAATTTTCCTAATCACTGGTAATTAAAGAATATAAAAATAAAATAGGTTTTAATGGAAATTAGGTATTTTCAATCTTTAATTTATTCATCAATTACAAATTAGAAACATAGAATTTGACGGCAGATAAGAACCATTCGGCCCATCTACGCTGACATTTTTTTCCTGATGTAAAACTGGTCTTACTCAAGCCTCGATCTTGTTTAGGGATCAGGAGCCAAATGCCTATCCTATACATGTTTAAATTCCGTTAAGGTATTTTCCTCTACCGGTTCTGATGAGAGGCTGCTCTACATACCCGCCACCATCTGAGTAAGTAAAACTCCCTTACATTACACCTAAACCTCTGATCCCCTAATTTTCACTGAAGCCCCGATCAAATCGCGACGAGCCACACACTGATTGAACATTGAATGACACATGTACAGACACATGTATAGCTGAAACCCAGCTCTCCCGATACAGCACATACTTCAGTTTGTTATGACGCCTATAAGTCGCTGCCCATGTGTTGTGCACTAATGCTGCGTCCCAGACAATGCCGCACATCCCTTGTTTATAAATCATTGTCCCACTTAGAGCTGATACAATTACTTAACCATAATAACTTATTGTGTCCGAGCCGTTTGTGCACTGTCAGCTCAGTGTAAGTAAAATGTATCCTTTTGCATGACTCAGATTATCGATGGAAAGTCTTGTCCAGAGCAGTTGAGATTATATGTAGCTTGTGGTTGGCTCTGTATATAATATTCAGCACATAACTGCACATTAACAGATGCACCGAAGTCAGCAGCATTAAGCATTTCATCTGGGGCCGGCCATAAATCTATTTATATGATGCAGTTTCAGATTTCATCTGGGAATCTCTACTGTAGCCATTACCCAAAGACTCTATAATATCAGGAATATCAGTAAGCGGTACGTGTTCATCTGTTCAGATATCAGCTTTGCATCTTTCCTGTTGTTAAAGGGGAAACACCATTGGATTGCACATTAAGATTCCATACATGCCTCCGCCACTTCACCATAAAGGACAACCTTTCCATTGTAGCTCATTATCCAGCAGGTAGTCGCTATTTAGACCCATGCATGAAGCTGCACACATCAGAAACATGTTTTTCCTGTCTGGAGAGACAAAACTATAACAAGCTATTTGTGGTGGAAGGCAAAGTATACTAGCAAAAAAGGCAAGTAATTCAATGTGCCAAAAATAACAACACGTTAGACACACGACTGTGTTTTGCTCTTTTGTGTCCCTTGACTTCCCACATGTTAGCAGAACTCAAACTGGAGTCCTGTTCAACGAATGCCATAAAGAACGCGTTAAGTATGATGGCTCGAAGAATACATTGATACTCAGTGTATCAATCAATTATTTTTTTTAGTACATTTGCCTTGATTACTTGTGTAGGCTGAGCAACACTTGGATCCTGGCCTTGGGCAGGTTTCCCCAGCTAATATTTAATTAGTTACTTTTGCTTTTCTACGATCAGCAAGATTAAATATAACTAATATTAACACAATGTTGCCAAGTCCAAATCAGTTAGAATTGTATTACAGTGCATCTAACAGTGTGGGGACGTGACACATCCGAGCGCGTTCTAGTAGGAGATTTATTGTGCAATGTTGGCTAGAAACAAATTCTAAACAACCACATGGACCCCCAGAATGAAATTTGGCATTTATATGGAACGTACGGTTACACTTTTATACAAAGGACTACAATTAAACATAAATATGTATTGCAGAGATTTTAAGCAACATTTTACTCATTCATATAATCTAACTCAGTGCTGTGCATTGTTAGTGTGGCGGGGAACGACTCCAAGTGGGCCAAACAATGATTTTAGGTATTTAACCCCTTCGCGACCTTTGCCGGTTCAGGACCGTCATGACAAGAAGGTCACTAAATGACCTTTGACGGTCCTGAACCGTCAAAAAATTAAATAAGCTTAGAAAGTGATCAACGATCACTTTCTTCGCTTAAACGGCGTTACTGTAATGCCTCGATGGGGCGTCAACAGCCGCCATACATTGTATGGCGGCGGACGCCCGTTTTAAAAGCGTTTAGGAGGCGATCAACGATCGCCTCCTAAACTTAAATGGTGTCGCTGGAATGCCTCGATCAGGAGGCATCCAGCGACACCAAACACTTACCTTTGGATGGGCTGTGACCGCTCCGGAGAGCGGTCACAGCCGCAGCTGCCGGTGATCTTCGCCATCAAGCAAGATGGCGGCGGCCCGGGAAAAAAAACAATAAAGAAGAAAGAGTTCGCTAGACGTCTCCTGACCCTCTAGAGAACTCTGGCTCCACTTGCAGGTTGAATACAGGTACTGCATTCAACCAAGCAAGTCAATGGAACCCAGCTTTCTAATCACTATGTGAAAATGGAAAAAAAATAAAAAAAAAAATGTGCTAACATTTAAAAATAATTATGCAGTGATGTCACTTGATGAACCATCCAGTACCAGCAAAATGTGTAAAAAAAAATATAAAAAAAGTATTAAAAAAATAAAATAAAAAAAAATAGTTTATTATTTTGAGCAAGTGCTAAAATTTCTCAAAAATCTCAACAAAGAGTTAAAATAAAAGCACTTCAAATACCCAAGGGGTGTCTAATATATAAAAAAAATGGCTGATGGGGTAAATTGGAGTGGCCGAGCTCAAAGATAGGGCATAGGTACAGACTGACCAAAATGGAGAAAAAAAGCGCACTTCCCAAATGTGGCATTTTAAATCTCAAACAACCCGACAAACCCATGCATGTCGGGTATCACTGCACTCAGGAGATGTTCCTGAACACACATTGGGGTGTTGTTTGACAGTGACATATACCAGAACCTGTATATCTATAACTAAAGTACAATTTGTGTGAAAAAAAAAAAAAATTACTATTACAAAGTTTGACAAAGTGTAGTTCTATAATTGGTGCATGGAAAGGGTTAAAATAACAGCATTTGGAATACCCTGGGGTGTCTAGTTTTCAAAAATATATGGTTTGAATGGGTTAAATTGAGTTAACCGGCTTCAAAGGTATTCCAAAGAGGAGATGGAGGCAGACTGACCAAATGACCACCTGGATTACGCATGCCCCAAAAGTAGCCTTTTACCAGCCAAATAATCTGACAAACCCATGCATGTGGGGTATCGCTGTACTCAGGAGATGTTCCTGAACACATATTGGGGGGTTGTTTGACAGTGACATATACCAGAACCTGTATATCTATAACTAAAGTACAATTTGTGTGAAAAAAAAATTAAAAAAATTACTATTACAAAGTTTGACAAAGTGTAGTTCTATAATTGGTGCATGGAAAGGGTTAAAATAACAGCATTTGGAATACCCTGGGGTGTCTAGTTTTCAAAAATATATGGTCTGACCGGGTTAAATTGAGTTAACCGGCTTCAAATATATTCCAAAGAGGAGATGGAGGCAGACTGACCAGATTTGTTAAAAAAGATTTGGAAATCATAAAACGCTGCTTGTACTTATTGCCCTATAACTTACAAAAAACAGCAAAAAAACATAAAAACATTGGGTATTTCTAAACTCAGGACAAGTAGTAGAATCTATTTAGCTAGTTTTTTTTCTTGCTTTTTTAGGTGAGTAAAAGATTTTTCAAATAAAAGTCATAAAATGTGTTTTTTTTCAATTTTTCACCATGTTTTTTTTATTTTTTTTATAGTAAATGAGATGATCCGATCAAAATAATGGTATCTGAAGAAAGCCCATCTTGTCCTGAAAAAAACAATATATAACTTATGTGGGTACACTAAATGGGTGAGGAGAAAATTACAGCTGAACACAAGCACCACAAAAGTGTCAAAACAGCCTCGGTCCCACAGGGTACAAAACGAAAAATTAGCCCGGTCCTTAAGGGGTTAAATGTATTTTTTTTCGTATCCTCTCTGTTCGTTGTGTATGAAATATACCTCAGTCAAGCCAAGCAGATATTGAATGGAGTCCTGTTCTCCAATCTTCCTTCCCTGTGCTGGGAGCCATTACTTTGGGGGACAAGTCTATAGTCTTCACCCCCTGCTAAACTGGACCTGTTTGTGGAGGGATATGTTTTTTCAAAACTGATGTTGGTGATTATTTTGTAGGAATTTTCTAAGCTACAATAAAAAGGGAGTAGAAAAGTTCAGATAAGTCAAAGCCTTAGCTAAAAACCTACTTAACAGAAAATGCCAAATGATGAACCTACAACCACTGACTGGGTAGGCACAGCGTATACAAAAAGGATTCAATGCATTTATATGTGCCTGCAAGCGATGCATGTATTCCACGGCTTCTCTTTATAAACAACCTTAGAATATATAATACAAATAAATGCCATCAGCTCCGGTATTACCCGCAGACTCTCTTATCAAGGAAGCTTGCTACAACCGGGAATTTAGGAAACTTTCAGTGTTGTTGATCCAAAAGCCATTGCACTAATGAACTGCAGAGTAAATTTCCTGCAATTAGCCAGGCCATTAACAATTAAAGTTAGTGTGATGGTGATCTGGGAATTAGGGCTAAAATACAGAGATGTGAGATGCATGGACTCGAAGAAAAGCGCCGTTCTGTACCGTAGTTCAAATAGGCTGCGGGGACTTAACAGATATTACCAAATACTTTAACAGCGGCATTACTCCTTGAGCCGCCGCAGAGATTTGTACTCCCCCCCCCCCCCCGATCAAGGCTTTACCGCGTGCATCAGCTGCTACTCTCAAGCAAATCCGGGTAAAAGTAAAATAGTTACTTTTGTCACAATGATGTGCGTGCGATGACTAAATCCTCACATAGTGAGCTAACCTCACCGGCAGAGATGTTGGTTTGTCCGTTCTTATTTAGAATGAAATAAATCAATACTTTACAAAATCTACAGTCAGGTTGATGGAAAATAATGTGATTACAGGAGACACAAGTGCAATATACAGTGACACCGTGTTAATTTCTTGCTGTATGCCAAGCAATGAGCCAGACACTCTTTTTCTTGATGAATGAAAGCGCAGCAGACGCAGACTGCTCTGCCAGTAGAGGGATATGTCACCGTGGTGTAAACATTAAGTGGTCTCTAAGGCGCTTTCAGCAAATACGGGGGTCTTCATTGAACAGACAGATAATTTTCGTTGTTTTTCCAAACATTTTATTGGTATTAAAATAAATACCATGAAAAGTACGGAGAGTTAAACCGGATTTATTTTTATAATTCCTCTTGTGGATGGAAATATAACAACATCTGAATATAAAATAATTGAGCTGTTTACTTTTCCGATCCAAGTTGTTTTCTAACGTGAGATGAGTCATCAGGTGTTTATCTACTAAATGATATTAGGGGCAGACTTACGGTTTGTGAGTTTTTTTCTTTCCAAGCCGCTGGCAGGCTGCATGCATTAGCTGAAGGTTAGGACTGTCCTCTTAGACAAGTATTATATATTTTTTTCATACCATTAAGTGATGATTTAAAGTAATTTCGGAAACAGGCTCAATCCTCGTAGTCATGGACGTAGTCGAGACATGGATACACAGGATTGTTGCTCTCCTATATAGGTTCTACCTGGACAGCAACACACAAATAATATAATGATCTGGTAGCAACAGTCCGTTTGTTGCTATGGTGATTGCCCCAGTTTTATTGCTATTTATTGCTCCCATGTGTTTTGACTTTAATGCTTCTATAATGATATAGAGATGGTGGCCAGGAATATATATATATATTTTTTTGTGCTTTTAGGGCTGCATTATGCTGCGTGGTATTCAAGGTTCCTACTTCAAATGATATAATAATATAAGGTATACCTGTCTTATTTCTTTCTTAATATAATGCTTATAAGAGCATCAAACTTTTCTTTCTGGCTGCACACTAGCTCATTATTGACTCTTCTGTATTGAAACAAAAGAAGATCTCCTGCATTTGCTCAGTTAGAGCAGTTTTTCCCTTTTTCCTGGAGATTGTCCGTTTCTCAAGGAGGAGAAACAAAATAAGATGCATTGTCCAATGCTCTTGAGTAGGTCACCCTGTTGACAGAAATTGATGATATGAATAATAGAATTCTCAGCGCTCTCTCAGGCTTTACCACACGTCTCTCAAACTGTCTCACACCGAGCTCCAGAAATAGCAGCTTTGTCTAAAACAGACCCAAAGCAAAAGTCATTTGATTTGAGATTGTAAACAGGATAAATCATCTGTCAAAACAATTCCAAATGTATTGCTGATTCTGCCGCCGTGATCCTCCCACCTTCCTCTTTTTTTTGGTAACTTGTAAATTACATTTCTTGAATAGGATATCTTAAATATGTAAAATCCTGCTTCTTTTATGTGTCTAATTGCTTGTGCAATTTGGAATTTCCTTTTGGAAACACAATATTGTGCAGGTTCAGATGGAAATATCGCAGTGAATCCCTTCTAGAATATTGTTATTTGTTGATTTAGAGAGCACCAACCTGTTCTTCAGCGCTGTACAAAGATTCAAAGACAGTTGTGGGCTGTGATACATCTCAGATATCTATGGCTCTAGTCCTCAAGAGACCCCACTCCTAACCAGAAGGCAAGGCTTTTTATCACTGGTGTTCACTCGGAAACTGACATAAGATACAGTTACTCTTTTATTAAATACATTCAATCATTAGTACATAAAAGTCTGATACTTTTTAGCTAGTGCTCAAGCCACAAGAGTAACAAAAACATAGAAAACCCATAAAACATCTCCTGTACTGCTGGTAGGGGTCTTGTACATACTGGGAATCTCATCCCGGTTCACTTACTGCTTGTTATATTGTCCATGTTTTCATTTCCTTTGCTATCACACAATTTCACAGATTCTTTATTTCCCATTTACGCAGAATCATCTATTGTTTGATTGGGACTAAAAGCATTTTTGTGTCTGTCTAAATAACACTTACAAATTCCAATTTCCCTCAATTAATTTTTGCATTGCCGAAAGTTCAGTGTTGAGCACCTAGGGGCATTGTAAAGATTTGAGTTGCAAATTACAAGTGGCCCTAAACAAAACCATCGAGAGGTTTCCTTGATCATCGCCAGACACGTAAGTGGAGAAGCGCAGATTAAAAAGGTCACAGGGCCAATGAAATGAAGTCCACTTTTTGGGTCCCAAAGTTAAATGTTAAAAGCAGAGTTGATGAACAATATACATGCAACAAGCTGTTCTTCACTAAAATATATTTGTAAAGGCATATTCTGCTTTGCAAGGCTATTAAAAATAAACATTATTGTGACATTTAGGTCTGTGATACACTCAGTGGCGACTCTAGAAACAATATATAGGGGGGGCACACAAGATACCACAGTCAAACTGGGGGGGGCATTAATAATTTCCACCATTTAATCATACCACTAAAAACACACACACACACACACATATATATATATATATATATATATATATATATATATATATATATATATATATATATATATTGCCAAAAGTAATGTGCTATGGAATGATACTTTTGTTATTGGACAATACAATACTTGATCATTCAACAAGGGAAGCCTGAAGCCACAATTTAGTACGACTAATCCTTGAAATCCTTTAAACAACACAATACCTTAACTTTTCCACTAAATGATTTCAGGGCCTAATATTAGTCCGTGCTGCCGATATATATATATATATATATAAATATTAGACCCTGCTGCCGATAGCAGGTATAGATCAACACATTAACACACAAACCCAGCTTTGCATGTATAGATCAATTGAAATTCACTTGTGATCTCAGCACTGAAGGTATATATCAAATAAACAGAATCAGACATACAAATCCTGTATTTGCAGGTATACAATAATAATATATGAAATGTAGCATTGCAGGTATAGATCAAATCAATACATGGAAACAGCATTGCAGGTATTAATCAACTGAACAAGACATACAAACCCTGTATTTTAAGGTATACATAAATAATGTATGGAAACATAGCATAGCATATATGGATCTACAGAATAACACAAAAACCCAGCTTTGCAGGTACAGATCAATTGGAATTCACATAAAAACACGGCATTAAAGGTATATTTAAAACCACTAAATTACAGGGATAGATCACAGGTTGCACACCCCAACCACGCTGCCCACATAGAACCTGGCCAGCACCCAGATAACACACATCTAAGCAGCATGCCCCCACACCTCTTTAACTGACAATTGTCAGTTGTTAATAAAGTTGCGCGGTGACGTCATCGCGTCATTGCGCGAGACGTCACCGGGCAGATCGGGTGGCCCCGGTGATGCCCTTCAGTGTGAGGGGCAGATCGTCGGGGTAGGTGGTGATGGAGGTCCACAGACCTCCATCAAGGTAAGAGAGTGCTAGTGACGGCATGGTGCCGTCGTTAGCACCTGACCGGGACTGCTAGCGACGGCACCATGCTTTGGTTTCAAATTCGGCGGGGGGGCAACAGGGGGGGCAAGGAATAACCTAGCGACACCACTGTAGCGACACCACTGGATACACTCAGCAAAAACTCTAGTTCCTAGAATGGAGGGTCATTGGGGGAGGAAAAATTGACACACAGGGATTTGGAGCTCAAAGAGGGATACTTGGCAAATATGCTTATGGGCATTTCCCCCAGGCACTCGTGAGCCAAAGCACAGAAGAGAGCCTGATCATCCCTACTAAGGCAGCTCGGGGACATCACTCCCCGGTGGGCCAGCCAAGTGCCTCTTTAGAGCCCATTGGAAAATTGCTCCCACAACCAGCTAACAAAGAACAGCCATATAACTATAACTATCTCAAAGTCTTTTAAAATAAGAAAACTTTACAAATATATTTCTGGAAACGTTCCTTAATAAAAGAGCAGATTGTATTTTATGTGTTATTTGGATGGGTTGGATATAGTTGGAAGAAGGCATCAAGTGTGTCCTAAATAGAACCCCACAGAATAAATGGATTCCATGCTTTATCTTTAGAATCAATGAGTGAGGGCAGCCTTCCGTGCTTTTGTTTTCCAACACCGTGATATATACAAATCTGATAGACACGAGGAGACGATTCCATTTATCTGCATGTCAAGCCCAAAACATGTAGGATGAAGAACCTCGCTATAGTTCACAAGGTGGATGTAACAATATTGTATTTGCTAGCATTTAACTGCTTAGAAGGTAAAATGTTAAGGGCAATCAGGCAACGCGGAAAAGGGTTTTATGTAAGAACACACAGACGATGCAACAACAACTATTGTCAGTGTCGCATTAACACAACAGGATGACCTTTGGTTATGCTCTGCATTTTATTTTAGAATAGTATCAGCGTGTTACTTAAGCGTGCAATCCTTTTAGTGAAGAAAACGCTTGAATGATCTGTCTCATCACCAGCTGTCACTCCTGAGCAGCCACATAAATAGTCAGACAACTGAAAATGGGTAAAAAAAAATAAATCACAATTCTAGGTTTTCTTTGGGGAAAATAAAAAAACATTGTTAGAGCATTTCAAATGTATGGGTTTCTTTTTATTTTAGCTGAAGCAATAGCAAACGAAGTAAGGAGAGTACCAACGCTGACAACGAACCACATTCTGGCTCTGGCGTTACATTACATTAGTGACATTTTACGTAATTTTGCCCACCCAGGACAAGTATCTGGCTACAGGCTTTGGTTTTAGACTACTTGTTAATTCAAACTCTTTTTAGAAACCTTTTGTACATTACTTCTGTTAACCATCCCTAGTTGATGGCATTCATTGGTAGTAGCGTTGTAACTAAAGGCCTGTGGGACCCTTATTTTGGGAGTGGGGGGGATACACAATGCAGATGACTATAATCCTTAGCAGCTGAAAAATGGGGCTTCATATAAAAGTGAATTTTCATCTAATACGCAATCTCTCCAATTTACCACATTACACTAAATCTCTATCCGTCTCTTGTTCTTGCATTCGTCTTGTTTTATCCAGGTGTTGCCATTACGTCTTGGCCCTTATTCAGAAAAGCACTAATTTACTAAACCTTTGCAAAAAATCAAAGTGGTTCTTTTAAAGTGACTTTTGTAATTTATAATTGTTTTCCCCGAGGCTGCCTCCTCGGTAAGCACACCAAAGCTGTGCTGTGCTTTTTAATACTCTACACTCCTCTTACATATTAGTTTATAGCAGCAGGGCTTTTGCTTCACTGAAAGATTTCCAATAACAGATAGACTACGCTCGCTGCTATCTGAGCAGTAAGCCATGATACCGCTTCCGCTAATGGCCATATTTTCTGCTTCGAAAATAATTCTAGAGCACAAGGCAGCGTTCAACATATCATGGCAAAATAAAAACGGGGTGCTTTTATCGTGGCTGACCATTTTGGAAGATACCCTATTTGGATCGTAGTCTGCTGTTACCGTTTCTTGTGAAGTAGTCAAACAGCGTTGCCGAGTTTAGCGAGAAGATTCTAAGGAGTATGTTTCGGGTGAGAGAAGGCGATGAAGAATCATTGATGGCTTTGAAAAGGTTTAAAAAGTAGTTTTTAAACAACACACTAAATATTACATCGGTTGTCTGTATGACGCTCTAATCTTTCAGCGCACAATTTATCATACAGTCTATTTATAGATGTAACTTAACTATTTTTCCAAAATGTTTGCAGGCATGTAGGCAACGTACTGACAGGCGAGTAAGGTAATTAGTCATAATGGTGTATTTTAAAAGCCCCTTATTGAGGCAAATGAGGGTCCCACCCTGCCATGGCTCACAGAGACGTTAAACTTGACACTTATTTTGTGATTTAGATGGCTCGGTGGAGCCTGTATTGATTATTTGTCAGGGGAACATAAAACAACGATATGTATCTGTAGAAAAGCCCCTTTTGAATCCCGGGATATATAACCTTCACCCGTCTGGCTTTCCTTTAACTACTACAGATTCCTCGTCGTATGAAACTCCACTTACACCAGTGGCTTAAAACAATGGGTTTATTAAAATAACAAATACATATATGTGAGTATATAGAGAAGCGTCTGAAATACAAGGCTCTATGACTCTAACTACACTATGCTAATGACTCTATGTGTGCATGTAAGGATGGGGTGTCCCTGTCACCTTGATGTTATCCTTCCTTCTTTCTTTCTGGTTCTCTCTCTGTCTTTGTTGCTCACACAACACCTTTATAGCCACTATGCCCAAACAGTCCCAGCCAATCATCTTCTTAGTTTGTGTCCACTCATCCTTAGGAAGGCACAATCTTGTACCTGCACCAGCTGCCTGTAGAGACCGCTCTTGTCCATGAAGTTAGATTGCCCCCACAGTGCCTCAGGGCAAATTCAGGGTGGGTCTCTGGAATGTTGATATTGTCTCCTTTTGTTGTAGGACAAACACATGCTTGTCTCCAGCCCAGATACTATCTCCTGCAGTCCTTTTGTTGTAGGAGATTGTAGATTGTATCTCCTGTTTATTGTTCCCACCTGGTAGAGAGATAGCTCTTTGATGTATTGTGAGTTCCTGGACATTTGGGTTTCGACACTAGTGTAATTCCTTGAAACTGGTTTACTCAAGAGGAATCCCATTGTATTGGGATCCAGCTGTTGTCCTTGGAGATTAATAGTTGACTTATATTTATTACAGTATCTAGATAATATTTATAATACTTTATGGAAATATGGGGGGAAACTTTCCATGTCAGGAACGCTAGGAAGAAACCCACTTCTTTTGAACATTAATGAGGGAAAAATGTCTGATTTTGTCAGAGATCTGTTATTAGACAGCGTTCTGACAGAAGAAGCACTTTATCACCGGCGTGTATAATTTACATACTGTTTAATGTCACAGCGTGGATAATGATACCTGGGTATACACTTGAATTTGGAGCTTGCCGCTTTTTAACAACATCATTTTTATTCAAAAGGAGTCTGCTACTGATTCCCAAATCAATATTACTGACTGCATACAAAATGAATTCAAAATCACAGCTGGTAGCGTCAAAACAGACAGAAGTCTATCAAACATAACTTTTTTCCAAATATACCCCATTTGCCGATCGAGTGGAAGTGAGAAATTTTGAGAAAACATGGTAAAAAAAAAAATCAAGCCAAATGGCTCCCTAGACCATTGCAAATAACACCTTTGGCCAAACGTATTTCTCTAGACCATACTTTCTGACGTGAATTCTGTAGCAGAGCATTCTATGACTTAATGCAATCACTGTGAGTCCAAGGAATGTGGGACCAATGATACTTAATAAATGGAATGAGAGTTAGGAGCCCCTGATGATGCAGAGAGTGTACAGAATCTGCATTTCCATACATGAAGGTAAAGGTCAGAACAGGCAGAGGGCAATGGGAACACGCAAAAGTATTTGGCTGTACACTGAAATCCAGTAACAACCTGATCTAAAATATCTACTATCCCCGGGGACTATCATGAAGAATGGCCCTTAAAAAGGGCTCAATGTGAAACATGGACAGGTCATTGCTCATGTTACCCGGCCATCAATTTCAAATGGTGAGAAGAGCTAACGTCTTATCAGCAGCCTAACAACGGACCCCACTTATATGAAACAAAAAAAACCCAAATCTTTTTAATTCCTACTTTCTTAGAGTCTTATCTGCTTACGATTCATATGGCATTACCACGCTATTTAAACATATTTTACATGCCTTTTTATCATTTCATTGTACGGGACCTTGTCCTTGCGTTTGAGTTGGCCTGAGTGTCCAGATTCGGCGAAAGACTCTCACTGTAAATGACCTTGGCATGACATACGGGTACAAGTATCACATAAAGACAATTATTCTTTGTCCAACTTCCCTTCTTTATTCTCTCAGATATTTTTCTTCATCTTTTACCTTTTATATTTTTTCTGACATTAAACACCGGTGATCACTCAGTGGAATACTCGGCAAAGTGAATCATGTATCCCTCTTGTGCAAAAGACGGATCACTTGCTGGAAGGAGAGATAACAGTCTGGCAGTAGAGTAAAGGAATCCTGATCAGGTTGATAGATATACCATCATTTTACCGAAAGATAAAAGATTTATCAAACCACGGAGTGCCTGTTGGGAAATAAGATTTTTTACATTTTATTTTATATCTTCATTTTTTTTCTACATGGTCAAGTCTGCCGTACAAAATTAGTTGCAAAATTGGTGTTTTGTCTATCTATATGGGCAGCAGGAGGGTGCCACAAGAGTAACCAGCCTCTAGCCGGAGGGAGAAGGAGCCCTCTTCTCCAGAGTTATCCTTTCACTGGCTCCTTTTAACGACCCACTTTAGTATGTCTTGTCCTTGTTCTGACTATTTCCATCTAGAATCAATTCAAAACCTTTGGTGGCATTATCCTCCCTCTCTCGTGATCTTTGGTGTAGATATGTTAGGATGAACAAAAACAAGGATGGAGGACGTCACTTCCTATTAAATAACAGGACATTTTAATAGCGGTGACTGTATCTCTACACAATAAAGAACTGTTTAGTATCTGATGAAAAGAGCACTATCTGCACTCAGAAAATGCTGGAATCCATGCAATGCATGGCCCATTGGAACAACAGAAGCCCATTGTCCACTTGAAATGTAACTGTTAGAACATAAACCATTAAGACTTGTCAGTCTCTTTTCCCCCTAATTTATTGAATAATGTAATCTTTTTAAGACCATGAAAAAACTCCCATTCCCCTGTTATAACCAAAATATCTTTAGATGTGTCACACGGCGGAAAGAAATATAAAGCATATAACAAAGCTAGCCATATTTCACTGCTAAATTGGGGAAAATGTATACAGTCCTATAAAAATTTAAAGCACACTAAAAGTTTATGTAACACAAACTGTTCTTCAAAGATTGGCTATGTGAAAAATTAACTGAATGAATATATGCATGTGATAGAAATGGCTTTTAATGGTTGGAAGCAGGAGATAAAGATAATTCACGCCTCGTGTTTTTAGCTCATACTCGCTCGTTCGCAAACGTGAATTATTCATTCATCTTGCTTTGCAACAGAAAGGGAGTAACCATGCACTAATGATCTCTGATATTTAATATGACGTCCAATTTATGGACTGACATTTAAGAATTTCAGTTGTCTTTTGAGCCTTTCTTTGGGATATGAAGATTTCCATACAACACTTTCGAGGGTTGCATAATGACATAAATGAAACTAACAAGTAACCAAAAACAAAACTAAAAACATGAAAGCATAAAACCAGGAATTCCAAAAAGAAACCAGGATGCTTTAAACAAGAAAATGCGGGATCATTTCAAAATCATGTTTTATCGGCCTGAATAAAAACCCCATAAAAATCCCAAATGGCCTTATTATCCTCATTCCAACAGACAGGCTGTGTATTCATTATGTTGCTGTCACATTTTATTATAAGGAAACGCCTAGGTCAAGGTGAATATCAGATTTTTTTCCTTGCATATTTATGCGATAGTTTTAAGGAGCTCTGCAGCGAGAAGCTTACGTAGCGCGGAATGACCCTGTGTCATATAAGAGCCGAGTTAATATCCCGACAGCTAAGACGGGTATATAATGCTTTATGAATCCAGCAATGGCTGGGATTGCATCTTTTCGTGGGCGCAGTTAAGGATATAATGTATGTGTGGGCATGCGAGGAAAAATTATACAGTATCATTTTACAGAGCTCTCAACAAAAGGCGTTACGGGCATGGAATATATGCCCGCTTATAATATTAAAGACGTGAAGAGGATAAGTGCACTCGATGGGAAATGAACCTCTGAATACAGAACATAGAAATGTAATGCTAGCCTTAAGGACGTAATCAAATTTTCAAACCGGGTTGGTCTTTTTATGGGGATTCACTGGCAATGTACTGGTTTGGCTCATTCCGTCTCTCATGAGAAAAAGGGCCCTGTGGTGTTCACATGCCCTAAAAGCCCAGGCTGCAGCAGGGGCATATAATGTATGTCTATAAAGCCATTGTACAGAATGCATAATGTATTGTTTCAACGAAACATTATTAAATATACCAACAAGGTAGTATTTTCAGTACATTAATGTATTCATTTGAGAATCGTGCATGGCGGTGAAGCATGTAGTGCATCACATATTGTTTACATGCATCTAGTATTTCGATCTGATTCACTGATAGACAGAAGAATCTTTTAGCTATGAAGCTATATGTGAGCCAGAAGAATACGCATTGTGTCATTGGCCCTAAACTGTGAAAATGTTGGGTTGTTAAGCGTTTTGTTTACCGAAGGCGCAAAAACATAATTTGCCAACCTGCCAGCAGGCAGAAGCTGGAGGAAAGGTATCAATTGCTCATTGATTAGGATGTAGTCTACATGCCTGTCTCATCAGCTATGAGTAGCTCAGAGGATACTGCAATTAGGGAGGATAAGAATAAATAATTTATCTCCATTGTCTGCAAAGTCCCCTTATCCGTTAGCAAACGGGGAAACGTACACACACACTGTTGGGTCTGTGGTTTGATTTTGATGTTGGTGTAATTTACAGCTAACTTGAAGCGACAATTATGTGTTAAAGAGGTAGTATGCTTTCCGCTTTTCGTAAATAACCGTATATATATATACTTTTCAGATTTTTCCTCTGCTATGGATTCTCTTTGTCTATAATGGGATGGGGAGTAGCTACCAACAGAAATCGCCACATACTGTAATAGAAACAGATATCCCTTATATAGTTATAGGATATGGTAACAACCGCCACGACCGTCTATGGACAGAACTCCAGTTCTATATGTAGAAGGAAAAAAGGAACCCCGGTAAGAAGATGTAGCTGATACATTACAGCAACAAGAGAGATAAAAAGTCAGTTTTTTTTAATAAGAGAATCAGAATGAAAAGAACATTATTCTCTTTATAAATAATAAACATAGTTAGAACAGATTTTCATAGACTGCCTTTGCAAAAACATTTCTCCTTTTTTACTTGGAAATAAAAATAAACCGATTATTAATACACTTGAGTTCTGTAGAGTAGATATCTAGTAAAGAGAGCTCATTATCTTAATATTAGCTCAACCTTCTTACTGTTTCTTACCATTAAGAAGAGACAGCACTTAACCATTTCTCAGTTGTTGACCTAATGATTTTGTTGTTGTTTTTTCATCTTCCCCCTTTTCTTTTTCTTTTCGTAAATTCACATTTCTTTTAAGAAAGGGGGAACTGTACTGCAAGGATCTAAAACTGAAGTGTAAATGCATGTAAACGAAGGAACTCTTTCACATGCAAACAACGAGTCCCCGTCCTATCATTGCCACTGCATTTAATCTTATGTATTAAAATGTCTGAATCGTTTTTATAAGTCTCGACAAAATGTCACAGGGATACAAAAAGAAATCCCGAAAGGTTACTCTTTTGTACAAAGCCGGCACTTTATATTAAATGCTCGGATTTGGTCAGTTGACGACATAATGTTTTCTTGTTGTGCTTTTTTTCAATCTTTTCTTTTGATACATTGTATAATATTTGAAAACGATACAAAAAAAACAGGCCACTTTTCCAAGATGACGTCAGAGGGATTATGGGAAATGTTGTTGCTCATGTAGATACTATTAAAGTATAATATTGCTGAAACATCCTGAATGTTATGTGCACGCAGACAGAACCAGCTTCATGGTGATACGCTCTCCACCACAGGGTCTTTGAGCTCCCTGGCTCAGATTTGAAGTTTATAGGCCAGTATTTTTGCCCCAATGACACATTGGACTAAGCAAAGATAAAATACAGTATACAATCATACGAAACAGTAAGAACCTTTGCCTGTTGCTATATAACTAAAGATTGAGAACATTTTGAATGTTTATATAGCCCCAGTTATTGTTTTGTTGCCCAGTCCTCCCATAGTGTCCTCTCTCTTTGTTTCTCTCCGTCTCCATAAGTGACCATCTTTAGGGGGATGCAGCGAGCTGGTGACTCCCATTATTTTATTCATTTATTGCTTTTTTTGCTTAGACTGTCTAGTAAGCAGGCAATTAATGTCAATTTGTGGCCAGAAACCTCTGGAAAATGAATTGCATACCCTAACTGTCAGATAAGCCTCAGTGGACCAGGTTGGGACTGGAACCAGTGGCACAGAAATACCAATACCTTGTGTGGCTAATTGAAATGAAATATATTGTGGTGGTCAGTGCCGGTCATTATCACCCTTTGCATCTATCTTGGTCTCTGCCAATGGTCTTGAGTCTGTGTGAGTCTGCATGCCTCGTGGGAAAGTTTCATTAATTTAATCTTTTAGTGCTCGGTATATCCAGCGTATATTACCTGTGACTATGAATATCACTTCTGCAGTTTTATTACATTTCTTCCTCTTATTATAATAACAGATTACATTGATAGAGAACACTTGATGAAGACCAGTTTCTCATAGTCTGCCCTTTGTTTTATCTGCTTTAAGGTAACAGTCTTACTTAAAAATAACTTACATTAAAGAAAAAAATATATATTGAAGGTGCCTGTTACTCACATTAGCGTCTTCTATAAGAGATACGTGCTTATACCTCCCCTGGAGCTACACAACATTGCTGGTGACCATTATGTCGATAATGGGATAATTAAAAATTAAGTATAAGTCTGTTCCAGCGAATGATGGAAAATATAAAAGAGGAAAAAAAACAAACATGGAAACAAACCGCAGCTAGCCACTACTAGCCACTACGTATGTTAAACAATGGAAGAAACATTTTTATATATACCCACAATACAAGAAATTGACCATATTAAACCTATCTGGTTTAGGAAGTTATATTCTTAGGGAGTTTTTTTCTTAATATGGTAATACATAGTTTTATTCTGTATTGTTTTTGTGTATTGTGGGCAAAAGCACAATTTTTGTAATATTTTATATCTTTGTTGGCAAAAAAATTCATGGTTACATAGGGGCTAAATACCGTTATGTGAAATACATGGAAAAATTGGATGTACGTTGCTTCATGTGACCTCTCTGCTATATATATATATATATATATATATATATATATATATATATATATATATATATATATAACTTCCACCATGTGTTCCACTCCTGCACAACATGTACTTAGAAATGTAAAATATAATCTGGAGAGACTGGATCGTGGGGCCAGTACCTAATTATGTATTATTTTTTGTTTACATGTCTGATAGATCGGGTTGGTTTGTCTCCGTGAGACTAAAAATACACGATAAAAAATATAATGTTACATCCGCGCACTGGAAATGTGTTAATCGTTGTATAGAACTTGCAAAGCTTGCGCTTACTGGAGTTTGCAAAACAGCAATTCAGTTTTTTTTTTAATTTATTAAAATGTAGCAATCAGAGTTCATTAGAATTTAATGAGAAGCTTTAATGCGGTGGGTTTGTATGCGGATTCCTATCTGTAGCTGGCAGTGGGCCAGATAATCCCAGGTATTTCTGTACATTTTGTTACAGTAACTCACGCGTTATCCTTGGGTTTCGTTATTTTCAGATACCTTTGCCCCATTTAGGAATAACATTAAATGCTCACAGCTGGTATTGCCTATTTTTCACACTATAAACGTAGAAGAAATGATTATACGCTGCGCAGATCTTTAAAGGGAATGTATCATTAAGACTGTTACAATTCTGTTTACGGAGGAATATTGGAAAACATGCTGATGAAACATTGTTGACTGATGAGAACAGAGCAGTTTTTATAATATGTTTAATCACAATAAAACAAATCTGCCAGCCGACATTTCTAATCACTAGGCTATAGAAACAGTCTATATGTTGAGTTCACACTATGCAGAAATAAAATATGAGACGCTAGTAGTAATACACCTTTCTTCAATGCACGTCTCTTACATTATTTTCTTTCCCACCATGTAGCTCTTATATTTTTTTATTTTTTTTTAACATGTAGATCAGGAAAGAGGAGGAGGACTAGAGAATTATCCTTAATGTAAGTGTGAGCATTACACGTTTTAGCATCCGGCTAGGTAATATGAGAGCATTGGCTGCTTGCCTTTCCTTGTTCCTGATTCTTTTTGTTTGAGGGACACATTTAAGCAATAATTGCTCAACCTTTTAAGATCTGCATGTCTTCTATTCAGTAACGTGTCACAGTGTATTATGTTTGATAACCAGTTGACCAATTTCCTATATATCTATATCTATCTATATATATATGTCTATGTCTCTTGGACAGAGAGGCTTCCTCTCCTAATTGTCCAAGATACCAAAGTGGAACACTGGAACTTTAAACAAAGACAACCCTAATCTGAGCTTTTAGGTCACGTGTTTTAGGAAGCAAAAGGTTATTCTTATGAGAACTGGAATAGTAAATCTGACATTTGTTCAATATTTTATTAAAGAAAATGTCAGTATATTTAGCTTACAGAGGCTTAAACTGCATACATGCATAAAACGCCAGACATTATGTGGTTGAATTACCTAAATATCTAACAGTACGTTAATGTCGTTTGTTTTATCGAGCAGCTAGGTTCCATGAATGTAAGAATGCTCGAAGCACATGAGTGTGTAGGACGGAACATTTTATCTCACTAGGCTTTACTATGTATTATGGGTCTTCTGTATGAAGGGGTTGGGAAGTATAATTTATAGCTGAATATCCATGCATTAACTGTATAACCCAGCAGACAAACTCAGCCTTTCTGGAGGAGAAATACGCCAAGGTTGACCCTTTTAATGCATAAATGATCATGTATACTCATATATTGACTAAATATATTATGAAGTTTCAAGAAATGGAAACTAGTTCCACCAGAAAAAACAACAAGGCTTTTGGGGGGTCAGCAAAAAAAGCATAAAGAGCTTGTCTTAAAACGAGCCGGCTCTCTGTCGGTGCATATGGCAAGTGCCTTTCATTTTAATTTTGTCAGTTTTAAGTCACTCATAACCGATAGAGAGACTGTGGCTGTTTGTTAAATGTAGCTATTTTATAGCTGTAATATAAGTCACAATAAACAAGCAAACTGTGTTCTTTGTGCATTTTTATTGAATGCACATCTGTTTTGCAATCAAATTTCCAGTTTCCTTTGTCTCGATGTCTTTTGGACAACTGCTTCTATGTGTTGCTCTAACCCAGACATTATTACCATTAATGGCAACAATTAGCTCTGATGGTTTTACAAAATGATTTCAGAATGTTATCATAGGCACGATCTTATTCAACAGACATTTCTTGTTCCTAATTAAAATATCATTTCTGGTTAAAATGATGCCATTTGCCTTCTGTTGCAGCACTGAGTCATAATAGGTGGTTATGTATCTCTATAAATGAGGTTCTCACTCTAAAGATGTTTGACAAAAGTTGTAGACCTAACATTTGCCGAACATTACGATGCATATAGTGTGCTGCATCTTAGTTTGTGTAACGGAACTTCAGGAACATACCGTATGCGTTATCTTTTGTTGATGTCACTTAGAGAGTATGTCTGAGCACAACCTGTGTAGGCCCACAGCTAAACGCTGCTCATACAAGCCTTTTGAGACATCCTCAAGGTGTTTTCTGCATAATTTATGGAAAAAGAGACCATTGACAACTATAAATTACCCTTGGTTTGATTAGCTGGACTCTTTATGATCTTATCTTTTCAAAATGTAGTTTTCTACCCTGGTTACCTTTGAGAAAGATAAGCTTGGTGCACATTGACCCCAAAAGTCAACCTCTACTTGACCTAAAAAGGGAAATCCCATTTCCGTAACAGCAAATACATTTATATCATATCAGATAAAAGAGAAAATACATCTGTAGAGTCCTAGGTGGGAAAAGCTTCCGCCATTTATATTTCGTTTTTTGGATCTATTGTACCATAGTCTCACATCTTAAGAATAAGAATGAGCGTATTATATAAACAAGCACAGCTACATTAGTACAACACAATATAAAAATTGAGAGGCTCTAGTTGACATATGCCATACATTCAGTGATGTCTGGAGGTTTCATTAATGATATACACATAACAAAGCTTTGCAAAGTTACATTATATGAAAGTAAATGCTAGTTTTCAATAGATTCTGCCCTTTTACTGATGTTCTTATTCACAAAGGAGGTGCAGCTCTACAGATAAGCAAACTCTCTATGTGCTAGTTTCAAGTACTTGCTAGCTGTCATTTTAATTATAAGGAATGTTTTGTTTTGATGACCATGAAACACAGAGGTTAGAAAAGCCAAAGCTACCGGTGACAGCAGGCTTCTAACTCGGACCACTTCTCCAACATCAACAGGTTTAGGTCACCTCAAAGCCTTCACATGCTGAAAAGGTTAGGTATAGTTAAAGCAGGTGAAAAAGTCAAGCCATTACCAAGGAACACAGCCAAGAAAGACAAAATAATTGAAACCCATTAGAATTATAGGTAGAAACGATTTACTGTGGAAGCTAATGAGGACAGAGAAGCAAAATGCAAATGTGTAGACACATCAACAATTTATTCTGGAATAAAATTGTATAAAAAGAAAAACTGAGTATATGAGCAGGGCCTCCAGTCCTCAGGCTTCCTCGTCCTCATGAATACACCTAATCAGAGACGCAGTGGATCAAACAGGTATATCTATGGACAAAATATCGATGGGTAGAGGTTACAAGAGGTTGTCGTTCTAGGTTTCTCTGCTTCTTGCCTTATTTCTTGCTCCTTCTAGACTCAATGGATTCGGAGTGAGCTGCCCCTCTATATTACATGTTACACGTGTGTTCACCGTATCTCTTGATGCACAGGTCATTTAAGAATAGCAAGATGAGAAGATCTATCTAAGCGTGGCTGCCCACCATCTTTTACAGAGAAGTTGTAGTAATACTGAAATTACGCAAAACAGAGAGCAAGAAAAAAAAATGATAAGAGTGTAGGAGTGGATTCTAATGCGGAGAGGAACTGATTACCACGTATGATTCCCACAATATAAATTCAATGTTTTTATGTACAGGGGCACCTCCCCCAGTTCTAAGCACAACTAATTACTCTCCTGAATAGGATGTTTGCAAAGAAGATGAGTGAAATTTAAATGCAATCAAACCTTGTCTCTAAGCTGCTGCTGCCTCCTCACTCCTCACTAGACCATCTGGTGCCAGGAGTGTGAAAATCCAACAACTCCGTCGTCAGGTTTATATATAGATATATATATATATATATATACACACATTACTGAACTGAAGCTGGTGGTAATATCTACCTATAGCCTTTTTTACCACTAGAGGATCAAACATCTATAGGCTTTCTATAGAGCACACAGGGCTGTCTTAAACACAGGGCAAATGGGCCACTGTTGCAGGGCGTGCCTTACCGTGGGGGGCCCACACCTGCTGTCCTTGGGACCCCTCAGTAGCAGTGCTGTAACTTCACTGCATAATGTTGTGCATAACGACAAGGAGAACATCAAGTGCGGGTACAACTGGGTTTGGAGGGACACTATGGAAGGCTTGTATCATTAAACATAACCATGGCGATATAATGGAAACTGAGCAGCCAGACTCCACAAAGTGCCTCGTGCGGTTTGGGGTCCTAGGCAAAATGATACCCAATGATAGCCCCAGCCTTCATAACCTTACCTCTTAATAGTGCTGACCCATTTTCGATAATATATTTTACATTTATTTAATATAATTACACATGAATAGATTCATGCTTATGTACATATATATATATATATATATATATATATATATATATATATATATACACACACACACACTTTACATACACTGTATTTATATTCTTCAGAAACAAGGCTGGGCATTGTGTGCTTTATACAAATGTAAAATAAAAAGGAGGCATTGTGATCCAATGGATTACAAAAGTGTTCTTCGGGCACCTGAAGCTAGTAAAAAAAAAAAAAAAAAAAAGTCCTAATTTAGGAATTGGACAGAGACTCAAATTCCATATATTTGAAACACTGGAATAACAACTTTTTGGGCTGCCACAGATGAGGATTCAATGCGTCTTGCCTGTGAGGGTGCTGGCTTTGCCAAGCACTGTACATTTTCTAAGAGGAATGCTGTTAATGAGACAGGATCTTGACATCCACCCATAGAAGTGACATGTGTGAGATATATAGAAACATATAGATGGAACATATACTAACAACATAAAATCCAGTCTCTTCCCCAGCTGCACATCCAGGCTGCTTAATCCTGCTGCATCTTAATGCCTTCGATAATAAAATAAAAGCTTGCACTTACATCATGGGGTGACCAGTGAACCCCACTCTTCTGTTAATATATTAGTAACCAGCAGGTGAATTACAACATGTGAATTACTGTTAACCCCTGAGCTCCCAGGCTCAGAGCTTTTTGCAGTGAAGGGGCTGTTTGTGAAATGTATAATATGTGAAATGCCCCAAAAGCCAGATAAATGAGAGCAGGATCGTGCTGAAGGCAGTGTGTGCCCCATGTGAGCAGCACAGATCGGGGAGTGAGCTATTGGCTCTGCCCATCAGGCTCTACCCAATGCTTTAGTGATGATGCGGCTCATCTATTTGGGAAGTTGGCTGCCTCTCAAGGCGAAGCCTCTATTCAAAGGCTGTATGAGAGCGCAAGTATGCACAGAGCAGCTCCAGTGCATGAATGAGAAAGCCTCCAGTCCCCTGTAAGCCTGCAAACATGGACCAGCAGCCCCAGCTCGCCCTGCTCCTGCTGCTGTCTCAGGTAAGAGCCCCTATGCTGATGCAGTCTGCTTTTAACAGTTTGTTGCATTTTTATTTTCCTATTTTCATTGTTTCTTTGAGGGTATGTGCCCATATCCTTTGCTATTTATTGCAAGGCAGGTGACATTGCACAAGAGTCCCCTCAGTCTGCAGGATGATTGATTTGTGAGGGTCTCCATGGCTATCCTTTTGAAGCATTTGAGATTGGGTTAATGATTTTTTGGTGCTTCACCACCCCACCCTCCTGTTTGATTCTTCCGTGGAAGCTGGATCTCTATATACCCCATGCACCCTACCGGTTCCTCCTCTCTGGGATATCCATCAGTGGAAGCCCTTGCTTTTGGGGTGCAGCCTGTCTCTGACCTGAAACTTGGGAGTATGGAAATCTGAGATGGGGGTGCCTTGCTTTTGGCTTTGTTGTGGACTGTGGTGATCAATGGATTACTGGTTCTGTACTTCTGAACTGAAAGGACACAGTGTTCCCACTGAACTTTGTAATGGAGTGAACCAGCATGAAAGCACTGGACCCCTTGGAGGAGCTCCCTCATTTTAATTGCAAATGGTTTGAGATGTCTTTTGTAAGGTAGCCTGCTGCAAAGTTCTTGTTTGTGTGTAATGTTTATAGGACAACTCCTCACTCTCCATTTACAGAAGCTTAGAAACCCCCATCTCAGGACTCGGTACAAACAACTGTATCTGCTGAACCAGGGAGAGCCTGCTGCTGCTGTCACTCAGTGCTGGAGATCCATAGCTCTCCTATAGCCCACACAGTCTCCCATCTCCTATTCAGTGCATGGAAAAAATCTCATTAATTCTATGTGAAGGAGAGAGCTAAGGAAGCAAGAGCCCTTAAAACCTTGGGACTAATATTATTTCCAAGCAATTCTGTGCAGTGTGCTAGTATATTTATTACATATGATATTTCATGTTGTGATTGCTTTTTCTAGTAGGGGAAGAGGGTTCATGTCTTACATTAGCTTAATTTAAAAACATATGCATAAAAAGACTGCAAGCTCTTGAGACAAGTTGTTGAATACACTGAGCCAAAATGCTATGTTTTAGATACATAACTATAGAAGTGCTAGTAATAAATTTAAATACATATTCAAACCAGACATATGAATGGGTATACAAAATCAAAAAAATATTGCATTACTTTATCTCACAAATCTGGCAGCATAGTTGATCATGTTTTCCTGACAGGCATTGGGATTGTAGAGCATGTGTTGCATTTTTGGCCCTTTGAGTGCTGAAGAAATAAGGTTTTCTTGGCACCTCTCTGTCATTTAAAGACGAACACTGCAGAGCAATGAAAATACAACCCAAGAAAGTAAAGACGTGAAGAGCAGTCGGGGATGAAGAAGTCTAGTATCGGAGATCATTACTTAATCTTCCCAGCAGAAATGGAAACAAAGCAACTGAACAATTTGAAGGAGCAGACAAAGAATGCACCGGGGTTCCCATGCTAGACAGTGTCAGAAACTCCATAGAGAGGAAATAAGGACATGTCCATTTTCTACTGCAGAATATCACTACTTAACCCTTTATGGGCTGCTGGGGTCAATAGATCATTGGATAATGATACATTCCTTACACCACAGGCATATGGTTGTTAAGCCCCTATTATACATGCCGCCTTTGGCTATAATGTGTATTGATATTGATTTGTATGACTTTATTTTTATTTCTTTTTGAGAGTCATTTAATGTCAATTAACATCTGCTAGTTTAAATATATAGAGATTCCTATCGATTAAAGTCCCCTGGGAATTTGTAGTGATAAGATTGTGGTTATGTAGTGGCAAGGTTACAGTTTCTGTTTAACAGGAGAATGGGTGGCCAAAAGATCCCATGGATTCCAACATAGGGTGTGTGAGGATATCGGGGTAAAGGCAATGAAAGAATTTGGTAAACAGAATATTTTCCTTCCAGCCACAGAAACCTCGCTAATTCGTTTTTTTTTGTAAAGCCCAAGAAGTTAAAAGACACATTGCTTGTTGTGTCACAACCATCGATGTAGTGAATATGACTTACACGCCTTTCCATTCAGTTGTGTAGGGTGGACCAACATAGAAAAAAACTTTGTTGGATGAATGTTGAACATTTCACAAGCCAAAATCAAATTAATATTTTACTTTGGAGACACATAAAGCAACTGGTGTTAAACGCTATGATCTTTTGGCATCTGGCTTCAGGCAAATGAGGAGTCACTGGCTTGCACGGAACTAAACTATTAGACTGGATAGTCTTGATGATCTATCATTCCGTGCGCACCTTGCCTTCAGCCTCCCCTCACCCACCTGCTAAGTGAGGTTACGCTGCCTGGAGCTAATACCCGCGAATTGGTACCAGGCTTAGGCAGTAAAGATCCAAGCAGCATTATTTGGTTTGGGAGATAATCACATTGCTAGACTGCAATACACCAGCTTTCCTGTGGGCAAAGATTTCCTTGCAGATATATCGTAAACCAAGTTTTATGTTATTGGTGCTTTAATTTCATGGATTTGTTTCTAACGCACACCAATAAGTTCTGTACTGAAGCAAATTGTGAATTGCACCCGGGTCCTGTCCGTGGGACGCAGCCGACACAACTGCACTTACAGTGTATATGTATAGCGTATATGGGTATGTTTATACAGATGATGCAAATAGATGTCCACTAATGAGCCTTTCTACCTTTGATGTGTGACTCAAACATAATACATTACTCAAGGGAATATATAGATTTTGTATATTTTGGGGCCAGTAAACCATATAAAAAATTAATGGTACATTACTGGAAAAACCAAGTGCACGTCAATGGTTGGATCAGCAATATTTGAACAATTACTACGTGAAAATTGATTTCTATCCTAAAAATAGATTTTAACGTATAGATCCTCATTGTTGGGCGATGCATTTTGTACCCTTTTGTGCTGATGGGGTTAAATATTGAACATGGCCATTACAAGGGCGACTTTAAAATATAATGCATAGCATGATCAGGCATAACTACTCTCATTCTTCTTGTGAAATGCAGCTTTGTGTTACGTGTCATCATACTGTATCTCTGTGTGCATTGTAACCCCCTGGTGAATGGTCCTATTTTGCATCAGTTGCATTTAGAGTCCTTTGTGGTCCTTTCCCCATCACAAACCCCTTGAAGCATGGGACAGTAGTCTGTATCATTTGTGTTCATATATCCAGTTTGCAGATTAACTTGTATGTGAGGTTAGCTATGTTAGTCTGCCTTTCCTTGAGTGGGTGCGAGTGTTCTGCTGTTTGTACCTCGATGCGTAAGTGATATGTGCTCCCCGTTAGAGGAAGGAATGCTCTGTAGCCTGTCTGGAACGTCGCTGATGTGTAATCACAAGGCTTGGATTTGGATTTCAGCAACGCAGGTGTTATGATATTCCTGCGGTCTTGCTGTTCTGCAGGTGTAGCAGCTCCATGTAAAAGCAGCCTAAAATCAACAGACGCGTGGCAGTAATTGAGGTTTCCAGTGGGTATTAGAAGCTGGCAGGATTAACCAAGAGTCTGAGTGGGGTATTAGCGGCATATGTTTGGCGATAACGTATAGCGATTATACTTGGTTGTAATGCTACAGACCTTAAAAACAGAGGTTGAGAAAAGTTTGTAAAAATATAGAAGAAAATTGTTTAAAAGGAAGCACACAGGATTTTGATTGAGATAATTGTTTTATATAGCGCCATCATATTCTACAGCACTGTACGATGGGTAGACAGGACATAACAAGTAGTGTATAACATAACAATTACACTCACAAAAACAACAGTTGAGGAGGGCTTTGCTCAAGAAAGTTTTTAATCTAGAGGGATGCGATGCTAGGAAGTAAACATACAAAACCATTTGGATTCCAGTCTCCTGGAATGTCGGGCTTTCTTTGTAGAATCAGTCTCGCTCTCACCATTGATTGAAGAGTTTTCCTTGAGACATTATGGATCAGCATATAAAGTAGGCTGGCACATTATGAGCAAATTGATAAAAACTCATATGAAGAAGAACCCAGGAACAGCATATATTTAGTCTCATAACATTAAACACTCTTCAGAAAGATCATATGGGGAACGTTATCTCTTCTTTTCCTTAAATCCACCAACACGTTAGTGTATAATGATATTGCTGCCTATTCCCAGATGTTTAGGATGACCTGGTATTTTATCTCCTTGATATTTGCTCATCTTTATTTTGATTTCAGAAAAAAACATGATTCTGGTACAATGTTACTACAAGATATATGGTTAGTATAAGGTAGTCTTATCACCATAGCAACCAACAAAACAGTGCAAATGGCACGATCCATAGTTATTTGGTTGGTAGTTTTGGTGATAAAAGCACGTCTTAAACATTTCACCAGGATCATTTTTTGGTCTAAAATCCAGTTACCTTACAAATTTACCCATAATGATAACTATAAAATAATGCTATTGTACCATCAACATTTATTCTGAAAAAGTCACATTTTAGCCAACATAGTAAAGTTGTGTTTGCAATTAACTTATTTTCAAGGTCAGCAGTTGATATTCTTATGGAGTGATTATTTATAGCAAATCATTTTGTGAGATGCTGTGATAATTGCTTGTCGGACAATTAAAAGTCTGAAGCACCTTTAACAAATCCATAGACTGTGTTAATGGGAAGTCATGTCTGCACGTTGTCATGTAACTTGTCAGCTCGGCTTTCTTGTAACAAGCTAAATGTAAGCATGTCTTAATTCAGTTATGCTCCTAATGGTGGCATTTCATGATATCAGATGGAGTTAGGAGAGAAGGAAGGGGTCACACATAGGCCCAAAATGTTTTGATAGGGACGGACAGTTCCCATTTGGACCCAAAATCCCTGTGCCCTTCTTTCCTCCCCCGATACCCCCTTCAAAGTGCAGAGAATGTTTGCTGGATATGAGTGTAGCACAGTATTCCACAGCGTCAAAAAGTTACAATGTGTGTGTAAACATCAGAAATGTGTTTATAAATAGAGTTGTATAAATAGAATACACCAATCTTAATCAGAATGGCCTAATTACATAAAATAGTATGCAAAGAAGATGATAGTATCATAAAAAGTGTTGTGAAGAACCACCCCCAACCACTCCTCTAACCACACCAACTAAAGTAAAACTGCTTCCAAGAGACTTGGCAATATCCAATTATCTAATCATAGTTTTTTTTCCCGTTTCTTTCTATTTTTATCACTGCTATCCTCAATATAAAATCTGTTCTGTTATTGCAACGACTGACCCATCTCTTGAAGCAAGCCACCCAACATAGCTGAGGTTCTGCAGTCGAGAAACGTTTGTGTAACTAAATACATTTTACACACCATATGCTGTCTCTAAATCTGAAGGTATCACAACTGATACACTGTAAATCGCCCCCCCCCAAAAAAATCATAGCACTCGGCCTCTCTTTTTGTCTTTTAAAAAGGAATATAATAAATTATGCAGTCTCCTTGTTTGAATATTTCTAAGATCATGTGTTCCCTTAAGCAGAATACAGCATGCCTCACATTTCAATGACCGACATCTTTATATTATTTAATATCACCCATAAAATGAAATATTCAGCAGCTGTTATAATATGAATTTCCCCTTGATACATTTAACAAGACAGTTCTTAAACCTTTCATTTTGGGTAACAACAAATAAAGGAGAATTTGGCAGAATGTCGTGTATTCTATTTATGGACAAACCACAGGATTGTTATTCCATGAGAACAAATGTATTTTGAACCACATAAATAAATAGTATATAGCCAATATATTACACCTTCAGTAGTGATCAGTCTGTGACAGGATCCCTTGGTGTGGCTAGGAATCCACTCCAGATGGATTATACGTTTCTTGTGTCTCTCGTACAGACTATATCTGTGTGGTTATGACCAAACGTTTTGGATATTAGGTATTTCATATGGTTGTAGCCTATATTATAATGTCAGGAATGGCTTCATTTTAAAGGGACAGTCTAATGTCCCTGACACCACCGTTATAGAAGAATACACAATAAAGTATTTTATGAGTAACCCTACCCATCTGTGAGTACTTTCATATGCATTCTTCCAAAAAAAACCCCATTAAGAATAGAATTTCCAATTATGATGCAAAATCTGTCTTCTTCCTCCATGATCCGAGATTGCTTGGCATGGATTGGCTGCTTGAAGCTGTTAATCAGTGGCAGGAAAGCGCTTCCATGCGCATCCTGGGTTCAGCAGAGCCAGCACTGTAGCTGACTGGAGGTGAGTGCATCATGCGCAAGGTATGGACGAGGCATAGCCTGTAGGGCATTTAGCCGAACCATAAATAAAGGGGCAAATTCATTTGAAGGGCACTCTACATATATACAACTAAGGGACACTTGAATGTATATGATAGCTACTGGTCCCTTTAGCTGTCTATGGTCCATGTTACAAATGCATTTCTGCAAAGTATTTCTCACAGGTGATTTTTTTTTTATAAAAAAACCCTCCATTACCTCCTATCCCAACAGAGCTTATTGGGTTTGAATTATATCCTACAAACTAGAACATAGTAAACTGAAGCCTACACAGGACTTTGCAAAGGCTGTTTCTGATATGTAACACAAAACATACTAGAGCCCTTTGAGGGACAGTTACCATCCGCTTCCGCAACGTGTATGCTCCACTCCTGCCCGCTCCCACAACATATGTGTCCAATCCCGCCCTCTCCCGCAAACATAATTCACTCATTCATATACTCATTCCTTCCCTCATTCATTCTTTTCTCTTGTCCTGCGGGAACGGAGCAGAGTCATGTGACGTGACGTAAGTTCACGTGACTCCACTGGGTTCCTGGTCGGAACAAGAGAAGAGACGCTGTGTGCGAGCAACGCGAAGGCAGCTTTTCCGGAGTGCGCGGGATTACTGGGACCCGCAGGTACATTGTCTGACCGCCTGAAAAACCGCCCGCACCTGCACATTTTTGGCAGGACCCGCATTCCCGATGCAGTCCTCTATAACATACCCATACTGTGTGGCACCTTGGGCTGTGTGGGGTAATGTAACAGTGACCTGCGGCACAATATGTAGCAGCTAATTGTCGATTGCACAAGGTCTATTAAAATGGAAAGAAAATATGTTATCGGTCACCTCTTGTAGGTGATGTTGAACATAGAGACCAAAAAGGCAAAATGAGTTATTCCAATGACACTAAGAATGCAGGACGAATTCCACATATAGCATACTGTACAACACTTGGGGAGGTATATCTCATGGAGGGTTAATTACTGCTGTATTCTGAACATCAACATCCTCCTCATCTTTTCGTTGTTTGGGCTTTTATTTCTTTAATTAGAACTAAAATGTGCCCAGAGGAAAGGCTTTCATCATTTGTTTAATAAAACCATATGGCAGAAATTGATTCCAGTTTACTGCTATTATGACTCAAAGTTTCCCAGTTTCCCTGCAATATCCACACCCTAGAATCTTCCTACAGAATTTTAAAAGCAGATATAACCCACAGGAGCAAAAAAAAAAAAAAAACAAGGCATAAACGAGTATATAATTACAATGTATTCCAAGCTAAGGGTCCTTGTACAACTTCCCATACTGTCTTTTTTTTCCTGCCCCGTTTCTGGGGTACCAGTAGTTTGGAAGTTCACCCACAATAACCCAGTTGAAGCCGAGAAGAATAAAAGGATGCAGTCGCTGTCTGCTGGCTTTTCAAAGCCTTTCGCTCAAATATAAAGCAGTTTAAGATGTAGAAAGAAATGCAGCAGGCAATGCCTTAGGCAGCATCTTTAGAACACCAGCCCTTTCTTCTCCGTGATCCTTCCCTGACATCAGTGTCTGCATTGAAATGTAGAGCGATACCTTTCTGATCCCTTATCTAATTTTTAAATACACTCTGATGTTTGAGGGATTGAAACAAAGAACGTCCTTGTAATGAATACATTGAATTTTTGTTTCTCTGAGGTTGCTGTATTTAAGTTTCCATTCTCGCAGTCAGTCCAGATATTTCTAAAGAAGAGAAAAGGTTTTTAGGAAAAATAACTAGGGGTACAGAAAAGGAAACAGAGGCTACACTATATAAGTGTTGTGTGACGGAGTCTCCCTATTTGCCTGCAGTAATCTCATTGTGAGTATCCCGATCTAGTTTCAGATAATTTCCCTGAAATTCCAAACCTTTGAGTTTAAATTTACAGACTTTCCAGAAGAGGGCCTCGCGTGCTCCAGAACAAAACTAGTATCGAGGTAAATCACAGTCAGCTTCATTTATAGAAAGGAAAGGGAGAAATATCACTTTTCCCCTGCTCGGTCTTAAATTCATGCAGAGTGATGCTTTTAATGCTTAACAGCATTACTTGATTTGACTTTTTGATGTCCGGAAGCGCCTCTAATGCTCACTGTACGTCTTGAGAGCTTCCAGTTATTTTGCCACATCATGGCATGATTTTATATTTCCCTGGCACAGTGGTGATTACATTGGCATTATTAGTCTGTGGTTATATGATAGGAGACCATGTTGAGCAGTAATTTGCTCACGTTCTTCAGGAATTTGCTAAAATAGAGGTACCCAAACTTCAGGTAGACTTCTGGTTGAAGGGGTACTGAAAGTCCCGTGATCCAGGAATGATCAGCCATCTACAGTTGACTTGGGAATTGTCACTCGGTGAACCATTTACTGTTAAAAGAAAAATATATACAAAATATGAGTTTTGGGTTAGAAAAAGGAACACATGCATGTCTTTTACTATAATGTAACATAGGGGTTAAATTATATATTCTTTTTTAATAAACCCGATGGATACCTTAAAAAGACAACATATGTTTTCATTGGTTTTACAGAGCTGTAGCATTAACTAATGTGGTGCAAGTTTATGATAGAATAACCAAAACAAGTTATTACAAATATTAAGAACCAAACCAGTTTTCTGACCCTCTCATTCATTCTTCTTGATCACACATGAAAACGCTGGCTGTGTTCTTGTATTTTCTGTATGGATGGGCACCATTTTGCTATATTAATGGACGACTTTCAGACCTTTTTTATTCCCTTAAAATGTCATATATTCCTTACTCATCAATATTTTATACAATGTATATTTCTTTTAAATGCAATCTTGACATGAGGATTCGCTCGTGCGTCACTTTTCAGAATAGACAGTGAGTTTTATTGCCTCGTTCTTGGTATATTCAGTTATCCTTGTGGCTGGTTCCACCAGGCTTATATCCAGAAACCAATCAGACGATACATTTCTTCACAGTATTACTTTAGCATACTACAGTATTAGAAGCAATTACTCATACATACGCGCCGAGAAGACTTCTCCGCTGTAATACGAGCGAGTGTACCAAATAAAAATGAAAAGTCAATTATACTTAATTCCCAACCAGATAAAACCACAACATGTGGTCTAAAGATTTTTATGGCCTCTTTGGACCTGATAAATCACCATTTTCATTTTTTCTTAGTTTCTTAGTTAAGCAAAAAGAAACTAGTAACTAAAAACTTATAAGCAAAAAAAAAAATTGCTTATAGCTAATACCAGTGCCGGGAGTTTAAGATTATGTCTTAAAAAGCTGCCACATAGTTTGTTCACTGAAAGATTTAATTTTCCCCCGGAAAAAAACATTAACCCTGCTCCAGCTGTATTAATCCTGGTGTATTGCTTTTGATTGGTTCGTCTCACTTTTGTAGCATTCAGCAGGTAGACTCTGTAACTTGCGCACAGAAATCACACTAAAAATAGTAAAATAAGACTTTTTTTAACCTACAAATGACTTTGTTGCGCTTATTTTTACACGTTATTTTTGGGGGTTTTCAGGTAGATAATCAAAATCTATATTTTTTTGGTCTCCTGGGTAAAGTATTGGCTTTCTGTGTCTGAACACTGCTGTTACAATTTTAAGTCACATCTTGATCATCTCCTGTGGATTATAATAGCCCTTTATTACATGGATTTCTCTACAAATTTTATTTTACATTTTATTCTGCAATAACACAAATTATTTGCCCCAATTTTGTTTTCTGTGAAACCATTCTTTCCTCAATGGCTTTAAAGCCAATAATTTCACCTACCGATTCCAATAACTCTTAACTAACACAAAAAATAACTGGGCTGTTTTCTTAAAACTGTTTAAGCTACACTGCATTACTTACCAAGAAGAAATGTACACAATCCTATAACTCTCAATTTGGCCACCGGGGTCTTTAGTCAACCTCTGTCCACAATTCATCCCATCTACGTCTTAGCTCCATGTGCCATCATACAGCTCTCTGTCAGGGTTACTCAGGTTGAGCCACACATTCTTACGGAGTATTCCAGCAACTCCCCAGAGGAGCACTAAGGTCTAATTGGAGTTTCTTCACAAAAGGAGAGTTAGAAGGAGAGTTTGCAGGAAAGTTGTGGTTTTAAGTCTCTCACTTTGCTGTTCATTATGTAGGACCAACACTGGCAAGTTTCTCTAAGAAGGTTGGCAGGTTTGTCACAAGAAGGCTGATCTGGCCCTGCATAATGTATAATTCAATAGGTTCAATAGGTTATTCCCTTACCAACTCTCCATCACTGTACAATTTTTAGAGGTATTTTAGGGTCAGTGGCCTCTGAGCCTTATTAATACCCTTTTGTTTATCACAGATGGTATTTTCCAATTCCCCATCTACAGGTGATTATGCTGTACACGACACAAAGAGGATGACTTAAGTTCCATGAAAGAATATATGGGTTGTGGTTTTCAACTTAATAATGCGCGACCAGTTTTAACTTCTCTAACTGCGTCCCAAAAGACTAGTAACATTGATTTTACAAAAGTTTTTCATTATCTGCCACATTAAACAGAACTGCAGCACAAGGCTAGGGATGCTACTCAGATTGTTGGAAGCTTCTTATCCGCTGAGAAGGAAAATATTTCAAGATCGTGTCACGTTTTGTTCTTCCTTCATACAGCTGAGCAAGTCATAAATCTGTCAGCCCAACTCTAATGATCAAACGAATTAAATCTAATTATATACAAACTTTGCAAGCAACGGGGGTTTATATATCATCCTAGAAGTGTCAAGAACCAAGCCTACTCGTCTAGGCATCCGAGCTGGGAGGAGACTCATAGGTCAAGCTTAAAGCTGTAATTTCTCATTGTATTCAGGTCAACTCCTTTTTTTAAACTGTATTCGTTTTTCAAAAGGTACAGAAAGAGAGCAGAGATACTGGAATATAATAACAGACACGCAAACACTATTCTAATTAATTCTTATGTTAATATAGATCATAGCGATGTTATTACCAGGCTGTCCTCAATCCTTTAATCCATATCAGGTTATATTTGGTTTTTTATCAGTAAACGACAGGATACCTTGAGATTTTGTGTACTAAAATACAAACTTCGGTAATGGCATTCAGATTTCAGATTCGGAGTAGCGGGAGTCTGCACATAGTCCTGTGATGTTTGAGTGGATATAAAGTCTTCCATTTACTTGGTTCTGATTGGTTTTGCCCCGGGTGGAAAGCGGAGTCAGGAGAAGGGGGGAAGTAGTTCAAGACCGGGAGGTAATTTGCACCTGCTTTGCTTACATGTCATAGGAGTTGGCTCTGTTCTGATAAAACAACGAACCAAACATTTCTAACTCTGTTACTGTGATTGAAATAAAGCACAAGCTATAGTCAGGCAGGCCCAGTCTACGAACTCTTCTGTGTGTGTGAATGTGTATGTGTGTGTGAATGTGTATGTGTGTGTGAATGTATGTGTGCGCACCGATCATTCTGATGCATAAGAGGAAGAGAAGACCTTATGAGACCAGCAGAATGGGTCCATATATATATATATATATATATATATATATATATATATATATATATATATATATATATATATATATATATATATATATATATATATATATATATATATAAACACTGCTGGTTACTAGCACCGGGCTTGGAATATTTGGAATGGTGTGCAATGGACTCTGTGAGTAAATATATATATATATATATATATATATATATATATATATAAATATATATATATATATAATTGGGCTGATTTTACCCCCACTCTCTCCAGTGGTGTTCTTATTAGAAAAGCTTAGTGTGATCACATAATAAAGTTAAGAAAGCAAACAGAACAAAGGGAAAGTAGAACTGTGCTCAGATCATTACAAGCAATTGTTCCTCTGAACAGATAAGAATTACAGGCCTATTTTCGCAGTATCTAAACATTAGTGCAATCACAGCATATTGGCCCGGAGAATTCGTTATTTGACTAGCATTGCAGAGTTTTTTCCTCTGGGTGGAGGCAGCTGCGCACCGCAGATGGTATAGTCTGAACCTGATGCAGGAAAGCTTTGCATCTACCAAGTCTTCAGATCATTAAAAATGGAGCATCATAGAGTCAGATCACGGTAAAAATCTTTCTGCAGGTTGGTTAGTGTTTTAAAGACTCTTTAAGGACAGAGAGTAAGATTAATTAGAATAGAGTTGACTTTTGCAATAGTATATTATTAAATGATTGTATATTATTTAGCACCACAGATTTGTTTTGTATCCTATTGATTTCAGTACACTGTTTAGACCTTTTTGGTTTCTGAACATATTGTCTCATGTTTTTCTGTGCATTGTCACCCTGCATACTCTAAATGGCCGCGTCTCCATTCTGTCTCTACGGTTGGGATAGCCTACAGCTATTTCTCCAGCTATTGTAAAACCACAACATTCATGATACTTGGCCAACCATACATACTTGTTAAGCCTCATGGGGTTGCTAGTTCCACATAATTTGGAAAGGTGGCCAGCGGCTACATGTGGATTATCCCATCCATCATCCCCAACCAGATGATTGCTTTCTTACATCAAACTATGATTAGGAAGACCCCACTGTAGACTCTTCTACAATGTATGAACTACAACTATTTTACAACTATTTTTTAGCTAAAAAACCATTAGGTTAAAGCTTACTTCATTCAACATACTTATTGCATAAATAAAATATTAGAAGATACAAAATAACTATAAAACTATATAACTATTAAAAAAAAAGTCGTTAAAAATTATTTGGTTAAACAAATACCTATTCCTCATTCCATATTGAAATACTAGTTTAAGATACTTAAAAATACCGTGTCCCTCAGTGTATGTGATAGAAGTCATCGCAAAACCTTTTAGTAACTTGAAAAAAACAAATAGAGCTCACTGTTCACTTAGCAGAGGTGGGTTTTGTGCCATAGAAACACCTAGCAAACAAATGTAACAACTCTCCGTCTTTACGTTCATTATAGAGGCTGCAGTCAGCAGATGCACCGACACATTTCACTCCCATCCGAGGCTTTATTGTTGTGTGATTTGTCTTCTGTTACAGCTACGAGATGCTGTCAAACATCATATCACATCACCATGTCACAGCTTACTGCACTCTATATGGCAGAAGGCTTTTTTGTCTGATTTAAGCTTAATGAACTAGCGGTGTAATGATGTTCAAAACATTTACTAGCAGAAGTCATAAGGTCTTCCTAGCCTATCCGAAGAGATTTATTAAGATAAGAACGGCTTTCTGCTGCCAGTTACCTGACTTGTGCTGTTATACCCCGTGCTTCCATTCTAGCTGTGCATGAAGTAGTAGGTCCTTGTAAATAAGGATAAAAACAATTAAAAAGGGTATATCCTTTTGTCCTTATTTCCATGTCTCTGTCTAGAAGCAGGATTTGTTTTCTGAAACCAGTGGATAAGAACACCTCTTAAACACGTTCCAACGGGCTATAAATATGCCTTATGTTAATCACCATGGCTGACTCGCCAAGAGTATGTAAAAAAAAAAATATTTGCACTATGTAACTGTTTTTCTAAATCCACTTCCAATGACCTCCGTCTAGGTAAGGATTTTTTTGTTCTCGATCCCGTCTACAACTTTACAGTTCCTGGTTAATTGTTTAGATGATCGTCGCAGTTTGTACGCTGCTGACAGATGATTCGCCACTCGACTTCCTCGACAAAGACGATTTCCAGGTAAATAGACAACGAATCAGACCCAGATTAAAAGCAAACTGAAACATTCATGTGAAATCCATGAATCTTTGAAGAAATAGTCAATCAAGCCAAAGTTTCTGGTTTTTCTCTCGCAATATGTCCTGCAGGATAAGCTAATGCACCAGAAATCAGTATGTTACAGGAGGTGTAAACATGGAAATTTAGTGAAATGGTCTCTTATTTTTTGAGGCTTTGCTTAAAAGCCGCTATTTTGGTCTTGAACATGAACGTAGTAAGTAACTTCCCGATATCTTTTTCTTTCTTTCTCTCTCTACTAAGCAGCTATTATACTAGGACGAGAACATGAAAATGCAAGTAATGATAAGAACATTCAAAAGCTAGCCCCCCTCTATATCGACCACTTAGCACCAAAAACCCCTGTTTAATACCCTAACATATTACATCAATTTAACAAATATTCTACTCACAAGGTTTAGTTTGGAATCCAGTGAAATATCTGATGTTGTGACATTGAAAACTTTCCATCCATTTATGGTAAATTAGAATTTAAGTACACTTCAGAGGAACAAGCTGTGGATTGTCCAGAATCTGCCTGTTGAGAAAGGGAGAAGGTAGTTTTAGGAATCAGCGATGTAGCGGAGCTTTCACGATGGGACGGCTGTGGAGGGTCAACGCATGCTGGGATTTCAGGCCCTTATCACTTTTAGAAAAATGTTTTAACAATACCGTCATTCTATTCCACAAAGATCATTTTCTGTTTGATGGTGCTATAGCATGCAAGTTTTTACTTTCCCTCACTTCTCTCTTTCTTTAATAGGACCTAGACGAGCCTCTACTAATGCCTCACGACCTTGAAGGTCACTATGTAACTCTTAATGCCAATTGTTCTTTTATCTCTTCATCTCAGTGGATTAACTCTTCCATTTTACCATCTCTTCTCCTGCCCTCCGCCCACGTCAGCCATCCTCTCAAACAATTTTTGCCCTAATCAATGCCCTCCAAATTGCCCTTTCCTCCACCAATCAACCATACATAGAACATTCAAAAGAGCTCTGCGCGCAAGTGGTTAATTTCCGTTTTTCAAAATCTTTCTATTTGCGGTTTCCATGTAAAAACTCTATTTGGCGTAGATTGCAGCATAAGAGTCTCTTTTATTTTATGATAAACCCATACTTATTCGTCTTTCTTCCAGTGCTGAAAGCTTTTCCTCCTCGATTATCTCCCCAAGTGGTGTACACAATTTACAGTCGAGCTTCGTATGTTTTGGAAATGTTTTCAAACTTGTCTCTTTCATAAAAGGTGGCGACGCTGTCAGTAAGATTCGAGCACAAAAACACCAAATATCTCTTAAGCTTCTTTTAAACAAAAAGCTGGTCAGAGTTTCCATTAACGAATACGTTGTATGTTCTGTAAGTATACTCACAATCATCTGTAACTTAGCTAAAACTGGGCCAAAGAGCACGAGTCTTAGCTAAAGATTTCCATGCTGATTTAGTCCAGAAATTGTTGCCCAGTAATTGCGTTAAATATAAACTGTTATATTAATCCAGCATTCCAATCTTAATTAGGAAAGCCACACGCCATAGATTGTGAAAATAGGAGGACAGAGGCATGTATAACTTTAAATAACATACTTATAAATACACTCCTTTGGGGGTTTTTAAATCCTCCTGGAGAAGATAATGCCGTACGTCTTTGGAGTTTATTCGACATTGGTGCTAAATCTCATTATAAAATTCAGATGTGTTAATTGGACATTGCTGATGAAATTATGGAAAGAAACCGAGCGCCCATAAAACTCAGTAGACAGCACACCACAGAAAGTTGGAAATATATCAAGCAGGAGGTACATTTAGGAAAATACATAATTCTCTGCACTCAGATGAAAATTTAGGGACTCGTCAGGCAGTGCACTATAATAGCCAAGATCCATATTAGCTGAAATCTTTGAGCAATCAAGACTGATTCATAATAGAATGGAGCCTCGCATTCAGTGTGCATTACCACTCATGGCAACACTTCTCCACAATAGCGGCAGAAAAAATGTTTGTTTGGACGCAGCAATGGAAGCATTTTGTTACCAGAAAAGAGTAAAAGGCCTTAGGCTAACGTCAGTCAGCTCTTAACTAACAAAGCAAGACTCATGCGATGGGATTATGAGTAAGTGTTCAGCCTATATTAATAAACCAGGCAGACTCCATCCCAGAGTATAATGAACACATACTGTAAACGGTGTGGGTTCTGAGTCTATATACCCTATTACTCTGAGAGACGTAGACTGGTCATCCACACGTCTCCTTTATATAAAATCACTGCTCTGTATTGTGTTAGCCAAATTGCTACTACATGTATTGGTCAAAACCTTTTTTGATATAACGTTTTCCTACTGTTGGATTATGTGCATCTGACAAAGGAGATGAACATCAATTTGTCTGATGTTAAACTCTACAATATCCTCTAAATGTGGGCCCTCAATTCCCTGTCAAATCTTCAAAGCTCTTTCACTACTCAGCTACCCTCCATGAGGCTCTTCACACCTTGGCCAACTTCTGTCTTTCACTAGTTATGACTCCATTCAATGCCACCAGTCAGTTGAATACCAGTTGTCCGAGCTGCTCCAAACGTTACTGCAACTCCTCTCCAAATCAATTAGTGTGTCCAACAAGTTATCTAATGCTCTTATCCTGGTAAGATTTAATTGTGTCAACAGAAGAGCAACGCAGAAGAAGAATGTGGAGGTCTCACAACATTTAACAGTAAACAGATAGAAGGAAGTGCAGATGTTTCTATGCTTTCAGAATTGTTTTCTGTGCTAGTCATTTGGTGGCAGTGGTGGCTTGTCAGCATTAAAAACATCTTAAAAAATCTTACCAGTCCATCTTTTAATAAATCATCAAATGAAGAAGAGCCGTCTTTGATTAGATTGCAGTTTTTAGTAAAAAGTAGAATTTGAGCATATTGTTGAATATAATTTTGGAACATCTGCCTGAAATACCTTGGAGCAGCTGTTAAGTATCTGATGTATATAAACAAAACCCCATTGCATTCTTGCCGTTAATTCTTCTTTGCGAAAGAGCGAGCGTTTTAAGAACTATGAGCTTGTTTTATGTCTTTCTGAGTAAAAGCCTCTGCAGAACATAAACCAGAACAGAAAGGTACACATTTACAGGGAAAAAACAGCCTTATTTAAAAAAAACCCCCAAAAAACGAAAATGCAGCTTCCAGCATCATAATGCGAAAAAAAGGGTATCAGATATCATTTACAAAGGTTACAAAGGATGATCAGACTTTTTTTTTTTTAACCTTACCTGGCCTTACTGTCGCAATATACAAATATATAATAACATTAAACAAAAAGGAAATATATAAAAGTATACGCACACTATGGTAAACGTAGTCTTGGTAAGGGCCAATAAATTCTATTTTCAACTTAAAGGGATAGTCCGCACGAGGTAAATGTCTTTTTCCGCATAGAGAAGGTGCTTTATTATGATGTGATGCTGTGCCGATGGCAGACTACTTGGCAGGTTCTTGGACTGAGGCATGGTGTTTTATTTCACATCATTGTGGACCAGCGGTCACTTTTTTGATTGGAAATCATGAGTTTTGTACCCTTCTTGCAAATTATTGAGGGCGTACTTTAATATTTATGGCCCTTTAATTCCCCAAGGTTTAGAAATAACGCTATAGCTATGGATGATTTATGACCATTCAATTAAATGTTTATGACACCGAACTTCTTATCGGATGTTGGCCCTGGGTTTTTAGACAAATAACTAAATATACATTTTTTTTATAGTTCCCTGTAGTCGTCATTCTGTAAACCTATGTATGAGAATAGTTATTTGACTTGGCTTCCCTTGGGTGGAAAGTTAAATGTCAGCACAGCCATACCAAATGTAATCAATATCCAGACAGTAGTATACAACAAACTAGAAACAACGTTTACCTTTTTTGAGAACAATTTACTTGTTGGAGATTAAATTTGAAGCCTATGGGGTGTGAGTGGAACTCATTTCTACCCCTCGTTTCTGCGGTGATCGGGCAATGGAAGCAATCAGCTCCGACAGCAGGTTTTCACGGACAAAGAAGTACAAATTGCAGGATATAAGTATCATCAAGGAGAAAATGGAGTAGTCAACAAAAATCCCTTTAATATTGTAAAAGGTGCCATTGTATTTTTTTCTGTGAAGTGGGTAGCATTTTGGAAGAGGCGTGATGGAGAAACATGCTATCAGACATGCTTATTAGTATAAGCACACACTTCACTGCTTCTCCTAATGTCTGACTTGTACCATAAACACACTACAAATTGCAAGACTGCGAGGGACTTAACTGTTTATAGTGTAATAAAAGACAAGCTTTATGCTTTTTGCTCTTTTCTGTTGGATAATGTTGAAATACAAGCAGAGAGTGATTTGCAATGGGGGTCTACATATTACTCAATGGCGCCATACCTCTTAATGAATAGAACTGATCCATTGTGTATGTGAACCCCAACACAGAAACATTTATGTGTGTATGTATTTGTGATCAGAAGGGACTCATAGCTGTGTGTTGCATGACTGCTGGTAACGCAAGGAGAGATTTGTGTTGCTTAATTTCCAAAAGGAATTATTTCTTCTTTTTTGGAAGCTTCTCAGAACCACTTTGTAAACATGGATTTACCGCTGTGTTAATTAATTCTTATTTTATTAGCAATTTGCTTGTGATGTTGCAATAAAGCACTAATTTGCATTCGTATTGCTGGCCACCGTGAGTTATTTTTTTATTCTTCACATTATATATATCCATGAGCCAGGCAATACAGCATGGTGTTTAGAAGGCCATAGTTCATAACAGTGAGCAATGAGTGTCATCATGGACCCCTCTAGAGAACCTAGTATTTCTAATGCTGTCACCTGAGATTAAACAGCTGACATGCTCCTGATTTACCAGTAGGATAAACATCAGCTAGGTAGTCAGATCTACCAGTTTGGCCTTGTGGAATTCATAAAATGAGACCAGCTCTAAAATGTGTGACAAGTCACCTGAGACTGACCAGGACAACCTGCGGCTCCAGGTAGAACCCGAACCCTTTCAAAGAACACATAATATAGCGAGTTGTGGATTGTTACCCAAACATTGCTTCCAATAAATAGCAGTCGATATGGAGGTTTACAAAGCTGTGTGCAATCGTCTGTAACCATACAAACTAATGAAAAGTTCTGGTGACCTTTGGAGATCTTCTTCCTACAGGCTCCATTCCCCACCGACTGGTTTACACATTGCCTTCTCTTGTTACAAGCTGTCTCAGGCTCTTCTTAGACACGCTGTAGCGTGCATCCCAGAGCAGTCTGGCAGCCTTCCATACGCGGGAAGCTCTGTCTGTGTGCTGTTAATATCACACCCATATGTCAACCATGCACCGTCTCATTTATAATTCTTGATTTTGTGAGACACCCGCTCATTCAGCATGGTGTGAGATGGAGGGAGGACCAATTATGGAATTATTTCATAGCAATGCTGTGATCATATACTTGGTCTAAATGGGGTCTGTAGGGAAACACATGAATTGGTTTTCTAGGGATCTGGTCCAGAAGTCATAATGCTGATTAGATAAAATGATTTACTTATCTTTACTTGGAAACATTGTAGTAAAAGTCTTCTTTTCACGTGGTTGTCTTTTGGCTGGTGTTTCTAGTGAAGACTGATCCTCTGCCAGATGTTTTAGATGTTTTAGAGCTCCGTGCTTCTACTGGAAGGCATTTATAAGTAGGTTTATATAAGCACATTTTCTCCATTTAAAATCATCTGTTTGGAAGCACATGTTAGATGGAGGAAGAGCCAATGTTTGTATCCCAAAGGCAGGGCACGGATTATTGAAATGTGAGCTCAATCCTGACTCAGGTTTGTTAGCTGTTTCTTTTAATTTTCATGGATAGTTTGAGATTATAATTACAATTTAATAAACTCGGGGATGCTAGAAAGATTGTACTAATGTATTGCTAATTAAGTGGTCAGTAGGCGAAATAGAATATTATTCCTTGTGCATTTGGTTACAATGTACGTTGGAGTTATAACAATAAGGGCAGTAGAGTTGTGGGATGCACCATCCTGAAGATGTTTACCTCAGTGGAAGCCATTATCAGAAGGCTGTACTTTTGCCAACGCAGCACAAACACTTTTAAATTATTGCCCTCCTCAAGAAACAAAATATTGATAAAAACTTTAATGTGGGTTTTCTTTGTAATTTTCTAGAACATTGCTGCTTAGTGGTCAGGCTTCCAATAACATCATACAATAGAACATGGGGGGGGGGGGGGGGGTTAGCGTCAGGGCGTCAGTTTGGACATCAAGTTTTTGGAACGTATTGTGCTGAACTCCAGCATTTAGAATCTCTACAGTTCATTTCAGAATGAAAAAACTGGACTCTCCAAATGTTCTACTTTATCTGAAAATTGCTTGTACTTAAATGGATCTGTTGATTCCTATGTTCTGTTTTTATCTCAGGATCTTTGCAAACCGTATTGCGATATGAGAGCTTGGCTAAATAGAATATACATTTGCTCTTTAATCCATCGAAGGCTTTCTTGGCGTAAAAACCTGAATTCTTATCTCTCTTTCTTTAGCCTTTCCTAATGAAATTCTTCTAGCGTTGTGAAGTTACTTCAGAAGGAGATCAGCAAGGTGATTGTTGAGGAGATATTCTGATTTTGTCTTTTTTAAAGTACACTGGCTCATATCGATGAGACCATATACTTTATTATTGTTAGGCCTGAATTAAAACATGAAGCCAAATCCCCGTTTTGAAGAGGCTTCTCTATTCTTGTGATGTGTTACTTAATATCCTCACAGAGTCAGTTTGTAGAAGCGTCCATCTTTGTTGGACACCTCGTACGATGGACCTTTTGGAGCCATGACTCCTAATTTTCAGGTTCTGTTTCTATGAGCGCTTTAGAAGTAGATCCCTCAGCCCTTCTAACTCCCTGCACTCCTACCTAAAAATGAACAGGTCTCCAAATAATTGACCTTATCCGACCCTTACAAAGTTCCTGTCAGAGTTTGTATGAAGCAGTGGTTTCACTTTATCAGACCGTTCATGGTTCTTTTGCACAGATATTGGCTGTATTGAGGAATGATGCATAATTGCTAGTAATTCTGTTCTTTCTGTTTCATCTATGAGTAACTATTGTTTTTGAGCACTAAAAGGTTTTCTCAATTAACAGTACATCGTAGGCTGCCATTAGATTGTCAGTTCATCACTGTGGGAATGTTGAGTGCATCTTGTGCGGTACGTCATGTAGCCATTGTTTTCGTCAATGTGACTTAAAGTCAGCTATAGTTTCAGTATGTGAGCGATTTGCAACTCCATTGTTTTTGTGTTCTGTTAAAAACCTTTTCGCTATATGGTTACATATTGAAAGTGCATGTTATAGCCATTGATATATTATTCTCTTTATGTGTGTTCCTGGGATTATTAGTATGCCAACTCCATTTTCTCCATGTGTTTCAAAGGCAGGAATTAGCGCAATTTACAATACCCCCTGTTCATATATTCTTAAATCATGAGCAGAATGAATGGTATCAGTGTGGTCAATAAAATACATATGAGCGACATATGCGCCCAACCATCAAACACATAGAAATTGAGTGGATTTAAGACGAATTGAGTCAGACCTGAGACTGTCTCGTGAAGAGTATAAAACACGGTACTATCATACAGTTAGTGGTTTTAAGTGATTTTTTATTTTTTATTTAAAGTTTCTTTTTTTTACATCATAATCGGTAAACACCAACTATTCCCAGAATAACATCACCTGAATTGACATAAAAAGATACAAAAAAGATATTAGGCACATACAGAGTCACGTATTGTCCACACAGCATGTACAGTCATAGCTGAATTGGGTAACCGGACAATAGTATTTGTCAGATCAGAGAAAGGATATCAAATCAATTTTTGGTTTAAAGTATTTTTTTATGGATTGACCAGCAGCCCATCAAAAACCTTCACCCACGCTAATTTCCATGCCAGACCGATACTAAGCATTTTTAAAATGGTTAGCATAAAATAAGCTTGGTCTATCTAATTAACCTCTGAATAAAGAGATATTACCGTTTGCCAGAGCTCTGTGAAAATTGCTTAGGACTCGTGTAACTTTGCAGCGTGCCAAAAAGTTGCCGTTGCACAGGGAGAGCGTGCAATTAGTTCTGACATTTGGAAGGTTGAATCCTTTCCAAATGGCTGCAGAAAATTGACTACTGCTTTTTTTTTCTTTAACATTTTCCAGGGAGTTTAATAGATTTTGCGTAGCAGGTCTGATTCCTCCTCACTTGACCTCTCTCTCCCTGGCAGTGAATTGACTGATGATTTCACCGTTCGGTGTCTGAATATACAGCTTTTCTCGCAAACTCTAAGAGGTGGAACTCAGCAACATCTTTATGGTGATCTATCACACATGTGTTCCGTGCAAATGTGTTTTCTCTCCCAGATGGGCTCTGAGGGACCCAAGGGTGCGCAATTTGGCTTCGCTCCCAGGCATCCAGCTCAGTATTCGACCAGCTCCCACTGGCAAGCACCTACTTACCATGCTACGCACAGCACCGCAGGCTTGCATTGCCACACAGCAAACTAACCTTTAGTGGATTACTAAGGAGCTTTTACCCTTACATTTCCACAGCAAGCATGCAGCTCTAGGTTTCATAGCCCTGCAAACAGGGGTGATCATTTGGAAGGGGCTTGTAGATGATAAGAAGGTGACATAATGGAACCCAATCTCTTTCCTCAGAAGTTTAGTGGGTCTGCCTGAATCCCAGTGTTCTGAAGCCCTAAAATGTTTATATATACATCAGAAAATGTATCTAGATATTAAATAGTGTAAAAATAATATTTTTCTTCCAAAAGCCTTACACCTAAGAGTAATAAATAGAAATGTGTGTGGGTTGACTCTTTGATATCACACATTTGTTGCCAACATTTGAGTTTTACAAGCATATATATATATATATATATATATATATATATACAGTAATATTATGCATAAGCTGAACATGTACGTACAAAAACGAAGCAATGTTCGGGCCATGAAACCATTCATAGTCTTCAGTATTATTGTGCATCAGTGTGTCCTGATTATTCCGTGCAAATGAATTCCCTTGAAGTCTTGAGAAGTTACAACAATACAAAAAAAGGAAACCAAGACGCAGAGACTTTAATTTGGCACGTCAGTAACAAATCACTCGCTAACTATTATGGAAACACCATATTTTCTTTCAAAGGGATTATTGCAATCACCATTAAAGGAAGAAAACTGCAATTAACCACATATATTTGTTTTGGTCCTTACAGACTTAAAGTAACTGTAAACAGATTTTAGAGCTGTGTATGCCGATCAGCAGGGTTTAAACGGCAAACTAAAGGCCACGTACGACTACTGTGTTTCTACAGTCAAGATGTGAAGCCAGTGGCAATTAGCCAACGATTCTCAACGTTGTCATTCTGTAAATGCTACAATAGTGTTTTCTGTGCTATAAAGTTAGAAATCAAGGAGAAAGAAAAGAATGAATATTTATGTTTTTTGTGGGTTGTTGCCAGAAAACAAGTGAAACTTTTAACCGCACAGTCCGTGACCAACGATGGTTGTTGTGGGTCTGATGGTTCTACCACAGCTCTTAACAAAGCAAAGACGGAAACTTCCCTGGATTCTGTCAATATGCTTTTTATTCACCTTTTTGGTGAGGAGCGTAGGGGTAGCGTAGTCTTTGTAGTCGTAGCTAACGCACTTCATCTTTTTTTAATGAAATCTGTGTGCCAAATACATATCACTAGGCCGTTTTGCTGGGCTTCCGATGCTTCATCCTACTACAAACCTTGTACAACGCCTGTTTAATTTCTAAAGCGACGTCTTATTCCTTAATGATATTCAGTTATCTTGATGCTTTATTAGTCTCGCTTGGACTCATGGCATCCATGTATGGACATTTTGCATACCCATGGTAGGAAAACCAAATGGAAAACAAAAAATAAGCCAACTGAGTCTTTGCTACCCTGCCAGCAAAGCTGTGCCTGTCTTAGTTTACCTGTAAGGGTACGTGAAATATCTTTACAGAATCACATGGAATTTCTGTAGGATTAAATCTAATGCCAAAGACATTCAAACACAACACACCAGAGGAAAGACTGAAGTCTATTACAGCTTCGTCTTCCTGCAGATCAACTTTCAAAATTAAATTGTAAACTGGAAATTCATTTTTACTTTACCCTAGGAAATAAAATAATCAGCATTTATATAGTGAATAGGAGACATGGCAGATTAAGTAACCCAAGGGTTTGATGTCAGCTTGCAATTCACACATTTCTGCCTCTGCCTAGAGCTTCCTACCTTTGTCTACGTCTAGTATTAGGCTTGGCTAATGTGCGTGTCCTTTGAAAATGGATTACGTGTAAAAGTACATGTCCAAGCACAAAATATGCTAAGGCTGATCTGTGTAATGCATCATATCTCTTGCCCTTATACATTGTAGGTAGTATAATTTGGCTTTGACACTGGCTTTTCACATGCGGCCATGTTGTTCTTCTTCCCTCATTCTTTCACCTCCCCTCATTCTTTTACCTCCCTCATGTGGCTCACAGTGACACAAGCTTCTTATTATAAAAAGGAGCTCCAACACAGGCTTTTGGTGGGGACGTGATAGATTTAGTGGCCGTTCTGTTTATAGGAGTCCCTGGATCAGGTGTGCAGGAGGGAGACTTCATGTGCAGCTCACTTTAGAGGTCTATGTTCTAACACCAGGAGGTTAGTCCGCAACCACAAAAGGCATCCCTGTCTGCTATACTTACCCAGTCCTCTGCTGTCTCCAGGTTAGTGTGAATCAAGCTCAGCTTGGCCTTCCTTCATTCTGTCATTTACTACAGCTATATCAGAGTATTTTTGCTACCTGCAGCCAAGCATTTATTATCCAACTTTAATGCATCTTACTTGCTCAGCGTGAGAGCTGACCAAAGATGCTAAATGTTACAGGTTGTAAGCTTACAAGAGCAGGATCCTTTTCTCCTACCATCAATTCTGGCAATTCCGATAGTATTATTAACCTTTACTCTCAACGTTGTTAAAGCGCTGTGGAATCTGCTGGCACTCTATAAATTAACAACAATAATACCAGTCGCGCAATAATAAAATAATAGCTCCTTTCTTTGCACACCAATATTTAAACAGTCTTAATGGGATAAGATTATAAAGTAGGGCGGAGGATGGGGGCACACAGAAGGTGCAGGGAGTGGGTTAATGAAGGGATCCACACACCCGGACCCCCCCACACACTAAGAAGAGACTCAACAGTCGGCTGACAAACCCAGAGAGGAAAATCATAGAGTTCCAAGGTATATTTGCTGCTTATTCATTAGCTAAAGCATTTGTTGACCTGGAGCTCAATCAGACCAATCATTCAGTAAAACAAACGCAGACACAAGGTGAATGCTAAGATGGCACTGGTTTCATAGTACAAGCATCTAGCAAACGCATCCCCCTCCTGAGAAATCTTGTTGCAGAGAAAGCCACTTGAACTCCCGATTCTGAATGTATTAAACATGTCTGGCACGCTGAAACCACCTCTTCAGAAATGCTATACTAATTGCAAGGTGATTTGCATATCAAAGCAAATTACATTCTAATGAAACGCTCAGCTGCCAAACATTTCCTTATTTTATCGAAAATATGATTTCTGCTTTTGCATCCTTTAAAAATACAATTTCTTTCTATTTTATTACAGGGAATACTGTTTAAGCTATATGTCAAAATCAAAATAGCGTAGTGATGTTTGTTACTTTTTTATGGATAAATGTTTAAGGACCGTTGCACTGGATACATTTTGGGACAGTTTACGCTGTTAGTTGGCACCAACTGTCCCTCTTTTACATACATTTTAAACTCTTTGGGGTTTTACCCCAATTTCAGGTTCTTTAGGGGAAAGGCCAAGTAGATTCTGGTAGTTGCAAAATATTTTGAAGATCTACTGGGTTATTGGAATAATAACTAGAATTCTACAGAAGAAAACTTTAGTCCAGTATAAAGGCAAGTGTTTAATGTTTTCCTTTGATTTATATATATTTGCGCCTATCGGATTTGTGACCTGCATGGCTGTAAAGGGTGCCACATGATAGCCGCTGCCAAAGTTCTCTTCTCTTCGAAATTCCCTCCTATATTTAGAAGAAGCAGTATTAGATATGTGTGCTAACGGTTCCCGGGGTATCGAGCAGCCCTACCACCGAGATCCATTTACAGCTAGTTTCTCGTATCATTGCCGCTGAGTATAAAACAAAAGACCATTATCATGTATCAGTTCTTACATCCATTTAATTGTCAACTTTAGGAAGTAATCAAACTTATCTGAAGTGCAAATGTGTGAAAATAAAATCCCACTCGCATAATCTATATATAATGGCTGCCTTTGCCATAAGATAAAACATTGCATAACGTTCCCTCTCTCCGCTCTGGCATGGTGATTCTGAATAATAGGGGCATAAAGAAGAACAGTAATTTAAAACACATTGTAACACGAGGCGTGTTTAAAATAGAAGCAATCCATCATACAATGGGGAAGGGGGCCGAGTACTCCAAAGCACCGAAACTTTCACTCTCTCTCATGGCAGTCCAATAAAATTGATTGATACAATTCGGGAACAAATTGTAATGAACAGGACTCGAGAAAAGGATTTCTTTTTTTTTATCCATACATTAAATTTCTAATCGCAGATTCAGAAAATGTTCAGCTCATAAGAGATGTAAGTACCTTACTTTGACAACCTACGTCTGTTGATTCCTCCGAGCCTAGGAAAAAAAATCAAAGCAAACATTTTCCTTTTGCAACATTTTTCTGGTATTTCAAGTCAGCAATTTAAACAATTTTAAAGGTTTGAAACCTTTCATTTTGTCATAGTTCATTTTTTCTATTTTATTTTGTGCTTCGCAGGATTGAAACGTTCTAAAATGATGGATACTTATGTTTTATGTACAAGTCATCGTACATTGTGAAAGTTGTAACAATGACTGACATACAATGCAACTTGCATATATCAATTTACTTGCCTTTCATATAGACAATTGCAGGGGCCAAAGTACAGGCTACCTTGTGTAATATAACTTTTTTTTTTTTTGAATATTTAAGAAGTAAAGGATTAACTGAAGCAATATTTTTTCTGTATTTATAGGGTATTAACGGGTAGACTTGTAGACCAGTAGAATTGCAAAGTTACTGAAATTCAGTGATTTGTACAAAGCCATGAAATGAGCCCCCCCCACCAAGTAAATAGCTCAGAATTTTCATCTGAAATTCAAGGGCCCTTTCACTCACACTCTAATTCTCTCTCACACACTCATTCTTGTTCACTCTCACACACTGTCTAACCACTTCCACATCATCTTTCTTTCATCTTCTCTCTTTTCTCTTCCATCTTTTTCTATGTTCATATGCATGACCTGACATGAACCTCTGTGCACCACCATTTTGCACTAAGGTGAACCTCAGCCCGAATCCTGGGCCCTTCGCTAACACCCAGGTTATGTCCCGTGAGATGTGGAGGAAGATAGAAGAGAAAGATAAGAGATAAAGGAGTGAAGATGAAGATGAGAAAAGGTAGAAGAAAGGAGATGAAGAACAAGATAGGGAAACATTTAGAGAGCATGAGAGTGTATGTGGCCATCGGACAACAAATTTCATTCCCAGATTAAATATGCCCCCCCGAAATTCATTGCCCAAAAACAGCTCAGTCAAAAATAAACAGAAACATTTGTTTTTGGCCCATTTGCAATGCCTCCTGGGTGTAGAATGTTTGCCATGTGTGTGTGGCGGGTATGTATATGTATAAGGCATGTATAAAGTCATAGCTCTTGTACAAGCCGTGCAATTCCACTTGTGGAAGCAAAGTCATAGAATAAGGGAGACCCATGTTTTATGTTAGAACCCTTACATGGCTGATTAGCTTTGGCACAGATTTTTTTCTCTTATCCTTCCTTAATATGACTTTACCCTTAAGGATATGTCTGTACTTTTCACCAGAAGTATTTTGGGAACAAAGTTAATCATTATTCTGCTTTTACAATCTGGCGCAGCTTCAAGGAGCAGAATGTTTTGAAAATCAGCTTCCAAAAAAGGTTCTGTATCAAGCAACACATTCTAGTTTCCTCAGTGTTCCAAGCTGTCCAAACTAGACCTTTGTATACTGAAGACTATACCACGAAACTCCCCTTGACTCACAACTCCGATCCAGCCACCTCTCTGAACTGCTTATTGCCCCCGGCCACACCCAAGGCTTTCTAGCCACATCATGTCCCAATCTAGTGCAGCTCAGCATATGATTTTGGCCATCAGGGTGGGGAAGGAAAAGGGGGATAGCCTGGCTGCTTCCAATGCCCAGTTTCTGTCCTGGTAGACTGATGTGTTCTGATGTTAGGACCATTGAGTTTCATAATGTGGTCCTCGTACGAAAAAAGAAATCTGCAAAATTTTTCTTTTCCTACTATTTAAACAGCACACAAAAGCAATTAAGACACCAAATTATTAATACAGTTCCTGATTAATGCAGCTTCAGAGCGCTTACAAGGTCCACTGGCTGGCTCTGTGATTTGAAGACTCAAGCACCCTATAAATTTGGTCCGTGGAGGTTAGATTGTGCTGATAAAGGGCAGTTTGGAAAACTGATAACAAAATCCAGCTGATACTGCAAGTTCATAACAAACGAACAACACAAAGAATCAGCTTTTAACCGTGAAAGTGATTTAATGCGCGTAAGCAGCACGGCTAGCATTGCTCTGTGACGATATGTCACACAGGGAGCAAGTTCTGGAAGCAGAACCGACGCGTTCTGTATTATCAGCCAAGGACAACACGGCCGAGGCTACTGTGCGGATCTGCGCTTAAATCACCGATACCCCGGAGATGTGTACACTTACTGCAAGAATCCGCAATAAATAGAATCACCGTACAGCCGCTGCGTACACATTTGTAAGAAATATATAAATAGATCTGAAGTGATGTTTTGTAGTCTTTTCTTCGGTTATTTGAGTGATTGTATTTAGAGAATTAGATTGGAAGACACTCGCTGTGATTGTTCTCAGCGTCGGTTGCTCAGGACAGAGGTAAGTTTGTATTGTCAGTGGTGAGCACTGCCTTTCGTAAAGGCTCGTTCTTTGGATAATCGGAGTTTCTTTACGTTCCCTGATATCTATACCCAATATTTTATTCTTCCTTAAAAATGCAGCGAAATTATAGAGGTTGAACACCCTCATTATTGGTCAAGTACATGTTTTGGGAGTTATCTGTCCCAAATGAAATAAAGGTATTTGGGCCGTTGAGGCTGCCCATTCTGCTGCTATCGGCTGCTGTTCACAGCTGTCCAGTCCTTATCCATTGCGGCGTGTAACCCTCAGAAGTTTTCATCAGTGCCAAAACCTGAAAGAAACCACATTTAATTGTAAAAATGTCTTGTTACCAGACTTGTTATCGTGACCGATCTGAATCGGAGAGGAGCCGCGTCGACCTTGTTCATTCTAAGTGAATGTTGCACAGGTATTTAATGATCATACGTAATGTAGTTTATTTCATGAATATTTACTAAGTATGTGTATGGCATTTGCTTCACCTAGAAGAAACTGTATTAATCTTTAACACCTCGCTATCTTTCTTTTTTCCCCTGCTTGATAGCCCTTTAAATGAGTCGTTTGATACACAGCGAGATTCTTCTTGAACAGGAAGAAAAATATTAGTAGTTGGGACAAAGAAGGTAAATCCCTTACTGCTGGAGAGGTCTAATAATGTGCAGCTAAGCTAAGGGCAGAAATATATGCAACCTGCTCACAACAAGAAAAAGTCCTCTGCTTAAAGGCAAACCATGCCATAAGCAGGCAAAGCAGGACAGGAGAGCTAATCTCATTGAAAATAACAGCTTGTCTGTCAACGACGAATCCCTGCCGCAGGCTGCTGGGCATTGGCTTTGTTTCCGGCTTTGGCCGCCGGCAGAGACTTAAAACTGCAGGCGTTCACCTAAAGAGTAGCGATCATGCGCCGTCCTCTTGCTGTATTGACTGATGGGGAGGGATTATTCCTCGGGTTAGCATTCATTTGATAAACTAATTGAGATCTGGCAGATCCAGCCAAAGAGGCCACTTGATGGAAACAACCTGAGAAACCATAACCATTCTCAGCAAGCCTTAAAATATGTAAACAAGTTAATAGTTTGTTATTGCTTATAACAAAATGTCACAATATTGCAATTTTCTATGTTTAAGGAATCTGACTGAATAATTTAATATAAAACCAGAGGCAAAGTCTTTGAGCTGATTTTTTTAAATGGGAGTTGCATTATATTTTGTGTTTGGACATATGTCTGTAGGGTTTTGTTTTATGAGCCATTTAAATTATATTTACTAATGGCTTAGAAGCTGATCAACAAATGCAGTCTTCTACATGTATTGTGCCATACCCCCCCCCCATTGATCTTTAAATAAATATATCCCCCGGGATTCACTGCAAAATCTCATCGGTTTACGCTGAATGAAGCCACTGGGATTGCACTTTGCAATAACTGTGTTTTTGTGGACAGAATAAATACCTAATGTGGACTGTTTATGACAAGATTCAGCGCAGCTTACAGAACGTTTGAACATGCGCTAACGTACGCTGTGAATGAGATGTGGTTTTACCATTTTTCAAGAGGATACTTAACTCAGGAATCCGTGTATTTGTGGAACCGGTTGCGTCCTGACATTATTGCAGGCGATGAAGGACTAGTGGTATGGGGCTCTAGAGAATATATACTTATCATTAACCTAGCCATCGTCAAGGTCACTGTTCATGCGTGAAAAACTCCCAAGGCTCTTATCTAGCAGAATATACCTAAACATTAAAGGCAAGAGTGACTCCTTGAGAGGATTTTAAATGTCTCGTCTTAATGAAAAATCTGCTTGTGCCGACTGGTGACGCTCTCAGTCTTCAAGAAGGGCACTTTTCCTTTAAAATGTTCCACCGATCTGAAAACATATCATCATGCTCTTTACTGATAAATCATGGTATTACACTATCTCATCTTCAAGGGCAGTTTGATATTTTTACACCTCCGCATGCTGGGTAATTTCACTTTTAGGTTGAGACATAACTTAATGCAGCAGAGGCTGCTTGTTATTAAGCACATTCGTCTTTCCAGCACTCTGTGAATATTTAGGTTCGTATTCCAAGGTAGGTTTATATTATGCTGCATTTTCTAAATGCAAACTGTGCACTCAGTGGTTGGATACCAACGCACGTCTTCTCTAGGTTTTTAGGCAGCCAGCACTAAACGCTGCTTAAGCTTCTTATATGGCACGATTATGCTTAACCCCGGGCTGACAGATTAATTTATTCGCAAATCTCTGAATCATCGTCATTATTGCACCCATACCGTTTCTTTCTTTAATACTTGTATAAGTGTCATTTTCTGTTTTAGGAACTTGTTTTCATAAAATATGATTGTGATGTTGGTAGAATGTTTTTTTTGCATGTCTTTTATCAATTCTTTTATTCTTAATATATCTCAATATTCTTATCATATTGCCCTGTGGTAAACCATAATAAGCACTGGATTAAGGTCTGTGGCATTATTTTAACAGGGACATCATTGGCGTCGTCATAAACAATGGCAGCCTCCAGATTTGCAGATAAACAATGCGTGTTGTAACAATGTGAAACAAAACCCACTTCTCTACATCATTCCATTCAACACTGTATTCTAAACTGAAAGAAAAATATTTCTTGCACAAGACTTTCTCCTTTAAAAGCAATTAAAATCTAAATGGCAAGCTCACGGACAGGTACTCAACCTGATGTGTCTGTATTAATGTATATTTATGTATATGGTAACTGCCCCAATTAAACTCTACAGTGCTGCACAATTTGTTGGTGCTTAATAAATAAAAGATAATAATAATAAGCCATCAATCAGACATTTAAACATCTGTCCTTATTAGCAACACTGTGTGGTTGTTAGAGGTTCGTAAAGAACATGAAGTGTTGTCACTGTGATGTAATATTTTTGTGATGTAATGTTTACTGCTGATGACAATATTAACCCCTTCGCGACCTTTGCCGGTTCAGGACCGTCATGACAAGAAGGTCACTAAATGACCTTTGACGGTCCTGAACCGTCAAAAAATTAAATAAGCTTAGAAAGTGATCAACGATCACTTTCTTCGCTTAAACGGCGTTACTGTAATGCCTCAATATTGAGGCATTCAGTAACGCCGAGATCGGCATCGGGGGCCATGTCTGGGCCCTCCCCGGGGCGTCAACAGCCGCCATACATTGTATAAAAAAAATGTGCTAACATTTAAAAATAATTATGCAGTGATGTCACTTGATGAACCATCCAGTACCAGCAAAATGTGTAAAAAATATAAAAAAGTATTAAAAAAATAAAATAAAATAAAAAAATAAAGTTTATTATTTTGAGCAAGTGCTAAAATTTCTCAAAAATCTCAACAAAGAGTTAAAATAAAAGCACTTCAAATACCCAAGGGTAAATATATAAAAAAAATGGCTGATGGGGTAAATTGGAGTGGCCGAGCTCAAAGATAGGGCATAGGTACAGACTGACCAAAATGGAGAAAAAAAGCGCACTTCCCAAATGTGGCATTTTAAATCTCAAACAACCCGACAAACCCATGCATGTCGGGTATCACTGCACTCAGGAGATGTTCCTGAACACATATTGGGGGGTTGTTTGACAGTGACATATACCAGAACCTGTATATCTATAACTAAAGTACAATTTGTGTGAAAAAAAAAATTACTATTACAAAGTTTGACAAAGTGTAGTTCTATAATTGGTGCATGGAAAGGGTTAAAATAACAGCATTTGGAATACCCTGGGGTGTCTAGTTTTCAAAAATATATGGTTTGAATGGGTTAAATTGAGTTAACCGGCTTCAAAGATATTCCAAAGAGGAGATGGAGGCAGACTGACCAGATTTGTTAAAAAAGATTTGGAAATCATAAAACGCTGCTTGTACTTATTGCCCTATAACTTACAAAAAACAGCAAAAAAACATAAAAACATTGGGTATTTCTAAACTCAGGACAAGTAGTAGAATCTATTTAGCTAGTTTTTTTACTTGCTTTTTTAGGTGAGTAAAAGATTTTTCAAATAAAAGTCATAAAATGTTTTTTTTTTCAATTTTTCACCATGTTTTTTTTATTTTTTTTATAGCAAATAAGATGATACGATCAAAATAATGGTATCTGAAGAAAGCCCATCTTGTCCTGAAAAAAACAATATATAACTTATGTGGGTACACTAAATGGGTGAGGAGAAAATTACAGCTGAACACAAGCACCACAAAAGTGTCAAAACAGCCTCGGTCCCACAGGGTACAAAACGAAAAATGAGCCCGGTCCTTAAGGGGTTAAAAATTGTAAAGGGAAGTCTAAATGCAAAGTATAAACATGTTACAGGAATTACCTCCAGGGTTTGTACAACTTCCATACAGTGAATTCGCCAAATCAAACCCGATGGTGACCACCTTCATTTTACCTGCCTAGTTCATTAGTCGCACCATGGGTTTAATGAGTCCATCACATTGCCGCTGTTAAGATTGTGGTATGGAACAGAGACACCTCCTTAGAATTAGTAATTACGCGATGGCGTGCGTTAAATATCCGGTTTCTAATCTTTCATCCTTGGGGTCTGTTTTTTGTTCAGCTGAACATTGAAAATTCCTTTGGTGACCAAAAGGAGATTCTGTTTTGAGCAGATGTGTATCGCGTTAACCACATTGTGTGCTTCGTGGCGTTCTTTCATAGACCTAACGTGTTTGATTACTCTGTAGATGAGCATAAGACACAGATGGTACCCATCTAGTAGAAATCATTTCACTGGCAAATTTCAAATAGCAAAATGAAGATTAATTAAAGTAGAATATTGTGAATTTCTTCTGGGGAACTTTGGGAAATAGAATTGTCTTCTCACAATTGCGCAGCGGCGTATTTTTTCTAAATAAGAAAAAGGAATTGTTTATGTTAGTCGACGCGCCCGTGTTAAACATCGCTTCACGGATGGGAAAACCACGGCAGAACTCAACCCACGTGAATCTTATGTTCTTCTAAAAGATACAAACCAGTGAAGGTTTCGTTTGTGTTTCAGCCAGAAATTTTAAGAACATTTGCTAGGGTCTTTGTTCTGTTTAATCCACATAAAGAGCTTGTCAGATGTTTATGTTGTTGCTGATTGACAAAACTATTGGCCAATATTTACTGATATAGCTTAAAATCGTAATAAAATAGACGCTACTAGGTCTGTGTATTTGTAAAAAAAAATAAAAATAAAATAAATACACAAAATCAAAGAATTCCCTTAACAATGTATGTCTTTTTGTGTTGGTCTATATGGAAAGGTGTTGATTCTTTAGAAGTAGGCTTTTCTTTTGGCAGAAGGACTAAAGTAAGAATTTAGCACATGCCATTCAGAAAGTGCTAGACCGATGGTTCTGGACAGTACTTTGAAACACACACAATCTTGGAAGGAGACACCGTGCTCCAAATTCTTCAGACAAACGAGCCATAGTCCCAGATACTTTATGAAATACGGCGTTCATTATGTAGAGGCATTTCTGCTGGCTTGTACGGCAGTCATGCCTGTCTCTGCACGCGCTTCCTATGTTCATTTAAATCATTGCTCAGATTTCAGATATTAATCCGTAGCAAAAGAACAGAACGACAACTGGAGAATTCCCCCTGCGTTGATTCATTGAGCTTTTTTTCCCCAAAGTTCACCGTAAAGTATATTAATTTCTGGACAGAGTTTGAGCGATGGAACCAAAGACAAGATGGATAGTACTCGGTGGCCAGAGAGCGCCAAGGCATCAGTCTGTGAAAGCTTCCAGAAGATGGGAATATTTAACCAATAAATATAGGCTGACAGAAGGTAAAATCGTGAGACTCAAGTCATATCTCAGACTCAAGAGCATTTCCGCTGATACTTTTTAATATCTCTAGAAACATGAAGAAGATAAACCGTGGATAAGATGAGAGAGGAGAGACATGTTCTCGGTGCCAGGTGTACGGCTTATAATAGCGGTGACCTTATGTTAAGAAGTATTTCCAACAATAGTAAAGTTCACAATTCAAACAGTTTGCCGGAGCACCGTTTGATTTTTACCTTCTGAAACTTGATTTAAGCACTTGGGGATCCGGGGCAGAGAGCACGCCTAGTGTAAGCTTCCAATTCACGCGATTTAGCTTTCTGCTCTCCCCGCTATCGACTGAAGTGAAATATCAACCTCTTATTGAGTGGTCAATAGCATTTATAGATATTTCTGCTGCAAAGTATCTCTGCTTAAAGAACGTCTCCCCGTAACAGACCAGCACGTAGAGGGCATACATGTACAAGCTGGATTATTTCCAGCCGGGGCAGTTTTGGGATGGCGGTGGCTGAACCTGCCTTTAGGATAAGGATTACTATGGTTTCTGATGGGCACATAAGATCATACATAGATGCAGTATGTGCTTCTGGGCTAATCATACTGTGTTTTGAATGAAAGCCAACAGCTTTGGTGTAAGGACTAGGTTTGCTTGTATAGAATAACTTTAATAGGGGTTGTATTATCCTGGATTATAAATGAGAGCTCAACAGGTTGCATATCTGTATTCCCGTCTCACCAGGTGTGTATAGCATGTATTCCCAAATGTAGAATCAGACATGACACGTGATGTGCCAAGTGCCCTTGTATCGGCTGAGAAGAATATAAAACCCTTAGCTAGCCTTGAATATTCTGTAACAATAATGATCTTAAATATGGATTCATATAGGAATAAGCGGCATTTCATAATTAAGTGTTGCCATTTAGCAAACCGAAACATTAACCACCCCCCGACAAAATGCATTTTAACTAAAACTAATGACAGCTCGGAATATGAGAAGTGACAAATACAACCATTTGCGGAACCTTATGTACGGTAGGTAATAATTAGTTTTTCCGTACTATTAACCAGAAGGAACGCTTGCATTCTCCGCCATCCATAATCTAAGTACCCAGGGAGCAAAAAAAGATATTTGCATTAAATAACACCTAATTTTGCAAGTGCTGTCTGCCACTTGTTTTCATAATAGATGCTACTGCCAGTAGTTTTGTGAATTTGGAATAAACTTGCAGATCTTGCAGCTAATACGTTTTTTTTTCCCCCCTCGCCAGGCATAGCCAAGTAGGGAACAGGCCAGAAGCGCGTGATAATGAGAGAAGCAAATCACTCAGATCTGAGTTCAGCACCTGGGTGATGCCATTTGCATCAAATTAATAAAACCATTTTAGAGCGATTTGGCAATTCTTCAATTTCTTCCATTAGCGCGAAGGCTACGGGAGATCGCTGCAGTAGGATGCGGAGCACACTTGACAGCTCTCTATAAAGAATGCTTTAAGTGCATGATTGTCTACTTAGTAACTAACAGTTCAAAGTCACGGGTTTATTGTAAACAGGGAATTAACCAATTACATATCAAACTATATCAACCAGCAACATTTCCGTATGTAGATTGAGGTAGGACCTGGGCGTTCAGGGTAGGTTAGTAATTGCCAGCTCTGTGAAGAAAACCAATTGGCCTAATGGTGACTCGGTAACAAATTCAGACCAACACAGACCTTTACAACACCCGGGCTGGGCAAAGGTGGGTTAAATGAATTTATTAATACCCACAGAGACCAATTTAAGATAGAAGATAAAGCTTAAGTTAAAGCACGTTATGCTGGGGGGTCTATGACTTACGTCTGACACATCCTCCTCTCCTTCTGAGTTCTGCAACAGCTAACTAAAAGATTACATAGATTTAAAAAGAGACAATAAACAAAGACGTAAGAAGATGTTGGGTCCATGACGGGAAATTGTATGTTTATAAACCAGAGCTCTGTATGGAGTATCGCAAACCCTAAAAACACTAAACATTATTTATTGTCGAATTAACGTTTTTTGCAAGTGTTGACAAACATCTAGCCTTTCAGTATTACTATATTAAAACCAGCAGCCATTCTATATAGCCGGAGGAAACCCAAACTCCCAGTTTCTTAGTGGTAGGAGCCATCGTGCAACATACAGCGCAGTGAATTTATTCTCTACGCTCATCAGATCTGTGTTTCCGTTGGAACAGCTGAAGTTATTAAACATTTGAGCGCCTCGAGTCCTGCACAGTAAGAAATAAAGCTGTCCTCTAGATTATCAATTGCTACCTCAAGTAGCAAATTATACCTTTCATGTACCTGGGCCAGAAAGCTAGGGTACGTACAAAGAAATTATCATTTGTAGTTCCTTGTTAAAGAAGAGCTTAAATTGGATCCGTAACCCTGAGCTTGATTAATTAAATGTGTGTGTTACCTCTGCGAGAGCACTGACACATCTCGTAGCCGGCCTACAAGTACAAAATTATGGACTTTTTTGAATTTATATTAACATAGAATTTGACAGCAGATAAAAACCATTCCTTCCATTTAGTCTGCCCATTTTTATCAGGTGTAAAGCCTCAGACTTTATTTCATCCTTGGTCTTGTCTTCTTACTTTCCTATTCATGTCTCATGACATGAACTAATGTATACATACAATCCACACCATTTCAGAACTATTTTACTCTGACTACATCTTTGGGTGTAATATTCTGCTTATGTATGATGAGTATGCTTTGATTCACCAACATGCTTCTTCTTTCTTTGATGGAACACTATATTGTTTCATTGTAAAACCCACCGCCTCTTCACTAAATGGGATACCTGGCTTGTCTTTTATGTATGTTTTCGGAACCTCTGACCTTATAGTCTGTGATCCCCTGCGGTATATGACATTTTGTATAATGTTTGTATAAGGCACTGATATAAATCATTTATATAGCAAGGCACTGCCAGTCCTCTAGAGAAAACCTTTCCGTGGTTAGTCATCATTATGATAGGCGATGTTAAGCTGACAACACAGCCTTCTCCCTAAAGACTCTACGCCCAGTTTCTCCACAGAGACACAATGGAGGTCTCGTTCTCCAACCCCGACACCACAATCCATCACGTTACATGCCACAGCTAGTCTTCAGGGTTCTGCATAGGCAGAGACTTCCATGGCGTTCCAGACAAAGGAGTTGTACATTGGGGAACTTTAGTAGGTTCATAGTTGTAAGTGGAATATAAAATATGTATGAAATAATAAAAGGGACCAAACAATAAGTGTAATTTCAGTTCCTATGCATATGTAATGACTACTGAGCTGTTCCTTATTCCCTTGTCTTATCTTCTTTCGCATGAAAAGCTGGTATTCGGTGGTGCCTGTGGTCAGTCAGCTAACACAGAAAAATAATGAGAAGGAATGTGATAGAAAACGATATACTTACAATCACAGACCGTATCCACGCTAAGATTTGTGAAATCACTTTCCACTTCCTACCATAAAGATCTCTCAAGGTCTGTGCTTTGCAGCTGTAGGGCTTCCATACATCATTCTGTGACATACAGCCTGCGCGTTAACCATTCTCTACCATCCGGTTTGGGATAATCCATGCCTTTTCATTCTTTGCTTGTATATATAAACATTGAAACTGTCTCAGACATCCATTTCTAATTGCTGTTTTAAGTACAAAGTATCATTTATTGAAATACTTTGCAGCTTCATAGTGGCCATTATGAAAGTAAAAGTTACAGTTTTTGGCCTTATGCTATAAATAGGGTCATCGTGCTCACCCTAAACAGTGCATTCATTATGCAGGGACGTATTGGCTCTTCTTGCCAACAAAACCTGCTGATGTTCGGCCTTCATTGAGATGAAATTGTTTGCTTCATCTAAAAATGTTTAGTCGCCTATTTCTGAAATCCACCTGTGTATGAGAAATGAGATCCTGAAAACGCATACTCAAGGTCCAATGCCGTGGGACACAACATCTGGGGGGGGGGGTAATGACGCCAATGTATTTCTCGGGCCAGGCATGGTGTTCAGATTCCATCTTAAAACTTCAGAACATAGAGCAGAGGACTGTCCCCCACATTTTCTTCCTAACCTGATGGCACACCTCACGATTTGGTAATTACATCTCGTAAGCACTTCTCTTATCCCAGTTTACTCCTTGACATTCCCAGATGGCCAAACCTAGCTTTTTAAAATAGTTATATAGTCAAAAAATTATGATTTTGAATATACAGACAGCGGAGATGTATTTGTATTTCGCAAAATATATGTTAAAATTCTCTATGTTTAATAAAGTATTTACAGTATTTTAATTGGGAAGAAGTAATTAAATGTTCCGAAAGGTCACTTCCAAACGAAGACTTGATTAGTAATGATTTTCAAAAACAAGTCTCTTAAATTACAACCGGTCACCGATTGTCTGATTAAAACCTTTAATCATCTCCAAAATGACACGAAAGGCTTGAAGTATTCTCTTTATTCTTCAATTGATTTAAAATGCTAGCTTACCGGGATGGAGGCATTTTCCGGTTCAAACACTTAACCCTTTGGGCTACCAGGATGGGTGCAAATAGACTTTCGATCAAGGTCTGGATTCAGTTATCTGACATTAAAAGGGTTAAAATGATAACATAAAAAGGCCATAGAAGGCTCCTCAAATTGTAACGCACTCTGCACAATGAAAAGTGGATTCAAATTATGAAATGCTTCAAATTGTTCTAAAAGCTTTTTTGATTTCTAGATCATTTTTTTCTTATTTTTTTTCAGTCTGAGTAACATTTTAGTGTTCCTTTCCAGAACTTGTAGTACCGAGTTCAAAGCATGAGCAACATGTTTGGACAGTGTTTTAAATTGCTCGGGTATCTACAAAGAAAGTTTGAATATTGAGACATATGAATATTGGTCGTAGTGTAACGAATCCATCGCTTCTCTTCATAATCTCCACTTAAAAATAGCGAAAAAAGAGAAAAAAGAAAGGATCATTTTATATCTATTTTTTACATATACATCCCCTCAGAATATGCAGGGATCCACGTGATTTTTACGGTATACTCGGCGATGTATCTGTCTTATTTTATGCCGTGCAGATGTTCTCTCTGCTTGCTTTAAACTCACTTTTCCGCCCATCCTTCATCTCGACGCCAAATTCTTTGGCAGCTTCCAAATATATCTGATGAATAAAACACTTTAAGACTGTGTTATAACCCAAACGGGAAGAACAAAACCCCCTCCAATAATCATTGTGCTTTAATTGGCTCGCAAAAGATTCCAAGGTGATGATTATTCCTATTTTTATACATGTTTAGCCTTGTTACTTCTCTTAAATGTTTTCACAAACCCTACGTTGTATCAGCCTCTCATTAAAGACAAACATTTCCTAGTAAAAACAAAATGTACCACACCGTAGTTATTATTTTTTCAATATATTTTCTGATTCACCATTTCACCCACCGTGAAAAAGTGCCTCTGTCAATGTTTCCTAATAATAATAATACGTTAAGTCTCGTGAATTTTCCAACAAAGGCTATTTGTCATGTTGTGTCAGGAAATCATTGCAATCAAACTCCTATAGTCAACGTACACATTATTCCACAGGGACCCCTTAATACGATCAAGGGCAGGACATGGCAGTTTAATCTACAGAATGTGACGTCAGTGTTACCATAATCTAAAGGTAAAGTCATGTTTCCAGTCTTTAATTTCCAGTTTGGGTAATAGTAGACCAGTTGTGCTACTCTTGCCATAAATTAAGGATTTGCCTAGAACACATCTAACAAACAATATGTGACCGCTGCTTAACATAAAAATGGTTCCATCAACTTAAAAGGCTCATCAAGAATGACTGACGTTTAAGCGGGAGATCGCCGAAGCCACCACTGGTGTGAGGTGTTTTGGATTCTGACCGCCAGCGCAGTGACATTTTAATTAGTTTCGATGACCTTCCGTAGCAAGATGCTGCCAATCCTTGGCCAGGTTTCGCCTGCCGTACAAAGACGTAATCAATCTAATATTGTGTTCTTACTTCTAGCTTTCCAAGGTCAGCCTTGGATACCCGAGCAATCCATTTACGGTTTTCAGTAAAGTTGTTGCATGCGTATTTCCTTCAAGCTTTCCACAAACACTCGCCCCTGAAAGATTTACCCCCATGCCCACATCACATTTCAGCCCGTTCTGGGACTCGGTTAGTGTTTCCCAGAGGAAACTCACATTTCGTCCAGCTTGATTATGGGAGAAAAATTTTGTTTTTTTGATACATCTTAAAAAAAAAAAAAAAAAGTGAATCCATTTTAGCTGCTCAAGTCTTCAAATGTTATTAACACTCCATGTGGAATCTTAATTAGTGGACTCCTTTTAATTTGGAATTTAGATAATTTTTTTTTCTATATAGCTTACGCACCTGTCGTTTTTCATTTGTCAAAAAACGCTTCATTTGCTAGTTCATTTGTTCCGTTCCACGCCTTGCGAAATTATTAATTGTAAAATAAACTCATTTATCACTCAATTTATTATTGTTTTATGGCAGACAAGCAAAACAAAACAAAACTATACATACGTTTTAATGATATTAGCAGAAGGCATTGACAAGCTGTGTTAGGTGGCACTTTGATGATGTCATGGCATTCTACTTTAGTTTTTCCACGAATACTTTAGAGCTATTTTTATTTTATCCAAAATCCAAAATAAAATCACTGGAAATTGAAACGGAGAACATCTGACCACAAGCTGCGATCAGCATAGAGATTAAAGACTTCAGGCACTCTTTGATATCTTGGCAGGTCAAAAGCTAACTTTGATATAATTGTGTTTGTGTCCGGTTCCCAGATACCACAATAGTGGGTCCGACTCCTCAGCACTTTGTGATTAAAACATTTCGCATTGTTTCTACAGGTTCTGGTATTCACCATTGCAAAAGACATTGAGTGCATCCCTGGATTCCAGCAGAAAATATTCTACGTGGAGCAGCCACCCGAATTTACCCAGGACCAGCTCGTTCTGAACGGTAGGACAAAACGATCGTAGAAATGTACCATAAAATGACAGTTTATGTCTCAGTTAAGGATCATTCAATTTCATTCTCTCTCAGTTAAATCATACTGTATGTACAGAAGAAGCGAATGAATTGCATTCTGGGACAGATCACAAAGCAGCCATAGTTGTAATTCATTAAAGTATTCTGAAAACAGAGAGAGATATAAGCTTAAGCCGTCAAACTACATTAACATGACACCAGTGGGTTGGTTAATGTATAGATTAAACATGTTACTGTCATGGCTTTCTATCCCATGAGTTAATTGACACATTGTTACAGTGCAATAAGAGGATGGAGTCCTAGTATAGCTCGCAAATGTATCTTATGGCAGTGAAGACCTTATCGTCAGTAGAGTTTATCCCTGGACACCATCAGCTTTAAAGATGGACATGTTTATTCTGCAAACTTCTACCATGTAAACTTTAACGATGACTATGCCGTTGATGAAAGCTTCATCTAGCTGAAGGTTATCTGACATTCATATTATCTTTTTTGTTATATTTTTCATTGTTACAATAAACATTGCTGCTCTCTCAAAAACAGATTTATCAAGGATGTGAACAATGCAGACTTCTCTTTACCCAGCAGAGATGTTTTCAAATGTCATTAGCGATGACAAAGGCAGAGAACAGATTTATTAAAACTACAAATGTACATTTCCACAAATACGATTGTAAATGACTCAATTACTATAGATTATTTGCTTGTAAAAGGCAGGTAATAATTGCGCACATTTTTTAAAAACCTGTTTGGATAGATCTCAAAGTTAAATAAAGTCCTATTTTCTTCTGCAAATAGGATTATATTTTTCATAAAGGCATCTCCATCCTCGGTCTTCGCGCCGCCAGTAGGACGCAAATATTGGTCTGTAGGGTTTTATTCTTCATATCGTTCTGAAATAGAAATGTTAAATTTGTCGAAAGTGGTTTAAATTGTATTGTTAGCTGAGGATACATCCATAATATGTTGAAATAAAAATCCGTTCAGCGGCTTTTGCAATATTACTGGTACTTTACAGTTTAATATAAATATGATCAGAGACTCCCCCAAGGCTATAGGATTAAATCTATGCGGCATCTTTACAAAAGTGACTTTAAGCTGCTTGTTGTTTTTTTTCTTTTTTTGTTTTTTTTAAAAAGATGCCTCACAGATGGACGTACAATAAATACATTGTATGATGCAACCTCGCAAAAAAAACAACCCCCAATGAGTATACATTGGAGATCTAGTAACATTAAAACTGCACGGAGCTTTTGGTTTTGGGCAGCTCTTTAATGAGCCATTGGACAGGACGTCTCCCCGTAGCTGTTAGATGAACCGCACTCCATAGGTTATCTTTACAATACTTAGGACATTTAAGTGTTGTAAGGGACATTTCGTGATACCTTTTAGTAGACCAAAATCCATAGAGCAAGAAGCACATAAGCTGCTAAGAACTCAGAGGTCTTTCTTTTCCCTCTGTAAAGCGACCTTTGGGGTCTTTTATGTGTCTCTGACGCTTGCTTGGACTATCCTCTATGTGACCGATACAGCATTATCTTTATGCTTTTCAGAGGGAAAAGAAGGACCTCTGAGTTCTTGGCAGCTTATGTGATTCTGCCTCTCACTCTATGGATGTTGGTCAACTAGGAGGTATCACAAAATGTTCCTTAAAATGAGGATTCAAAGCTGGGGACAAGCAGTTGTTTTTCTCTTCGGCTTCAAGTACCCCGATTCTGCCCCAGTATCAGCTGGTATCAGTATCAGTTGGTGGCCCGCAGAGGTGACAGCTGTATAACAAATACTTTGAATGTGTATACAATACCCTAGGTATTGGCTAAGGTCAGGGGATCCGTCCTTAAACATATTCTGTATGCTGCAGAAAATTCGGAATCGTGATGGTTTATGAAGTTGCTTTTGTTTCTGCGTTAATATTCCCGAGCACAGCATGTCATTTCATGCAAATTACAGCAGACCAAAGCGTGGTTTGAGCCAGTTATGCCTGAAAGACGGACTTCTCCTTGAAAGTCCCAGCTCTTTGATTTCGGGACTTGCAGGGGTTGGGGCTTTGCCCACGCTGACAGCCGCGACCATTCACACCACATGTGGAGCAGTCGTTCTGTAGCATTAATCATGTTTATCCTTAACACGATTTTGTGGCTTTTCAGGGGATTTTTAATTGACTATAAATCAAATAGCTCACGTGAAAAATGAAGGCAATTAACAAAAAAGCATTTTGTGATTCATTTTGCATACTGAAGTGCAAAGTATCCAAGCGATGATTTAAATGTCAGAATGAAGGGTGCTTTGACCCTCACTGAAAAGCTTTAATTCGCCGTCTAATTAATGACTGACCCTTTGTTCTGTTCGTTGATGGATATCATGTTGTATCAGAATACTTTTAATGCTAACATACTTTTATATAGGACTATACATGTCATTATTGCATTGTTAGAATTCCTATGTTGCTTAATTAAAATGCTTCATTTTGAAAACTCTACTGATTTCAGGTCACCTCCGGGGGCAATGATTCTTTGCCATTAAATGTCAGTTGGCCCTTAATATTAATGTAATTTTTTTGTATAAACGCTTGACAGGTTAAGGAGAATTACCAGTAGTAGTAAACAAGCCATAGGAACCAGAGGAATATTTCTGCTGACCAAGTTTTCACCCCAAAAATTTATTTTATCATTTGCCAGAATGAAAGTAAACTGATTAACGTTAAAACACGCCAGTTCACAATAGACCAAGCGCCTCGGGAAAATAACACATGATATCACTAGATACAAATTATATGATAATTTTAGATTATATATAATATATAATAATATAATAATCCTGTACAAAAGTTATATAGAAAAATGAGAGTACAGAATTTCCAGACCCTCATTATTAGCAAGGTATGGGTCTTTTGTGAATACTTAAATATATTTGCAGTTTCTTTAGCAGATTAGCCTCCTTGCGCATGCCAATTTGAAGTTGAAAGGATTTGACAAATAGATGGCTTGGTGTGGTTAGTTCTTTCTAAACCTGAATTAGCAAATGACTCGATTTAAGGTTACAATAATTTCTGGGTAGCTGCCAGGTGCATTATGGCTGAACATCTGACGGCGTCCGACGTGCCACATTTGGGGCTGGTTGAAGGAGGGCAGCTGTTTTTTCTAATTGGCTAAATCAATGGGCAACTGTTTAGTATCAGCGAGTATGTCAGCTGTTCACAGTGGCAGAAATGCTGGCGTAACTACAGTATCAGCAGAGATCTTTTAGGTAAGAGAATTTCCCGTAATCCATTCGGTGCTGGTGATTTAGAGGCTATTATGGACTTGACAAAAGACCTGTGGACTAGTACGCTATTGTCTGCTATGTGCAATTTGCTAAATAAATGATTTTGAAGTCTGTAAAATATGTGTGATTTTGGTGTGTAATCCTGTCCAAGTCATCTTTATTTGACTTTGTGACAGAGAGGAATTATTTATTGATTTATATGAGCTCACAGAAAACCCCCTTCTGAACAGCTTTGAATTAGAATTCTGTGTGAACACTTGGAACTTCTATGGGTTCAGTAGGTCCAGTTAGAACTATAGCAGGAAGAATTCCTAGTGAGGGAGTGGCATTTGGCCACACCCACTCCATGCCCAGGTTCCACCTACTCCTCCCACTCCGCCCATTTCAAGCGGCTTTGAGTATAGCCTAATGTGCAGCTAGCCCTGCCCCCCTGTCTTGGCCACACCTCCTCCTGCCTACTATAAAGAGCAGGAGAAGAAGAGCTTAAGGAGCCAGTCCTGGGGAGTCCAACAATGTTGACCTCCTTTATTTAAAAAAGTAGCCACTTATTACCAAAATAAAGTATTGACAGCAACGCTAGAAAATATGCGTATTATGCTTAAGGCGAAAGTTATGTTCAATGGGCAATATTTTATATATAAATTCAAGTTGCCTCTTATTTACTTGTCAGAATTGCCGTAATTACCATTTCATCTTAAAATCCAGATCGTGTTAATTAGCATTATATCATGTGAAACACCTGTTGTTTACACTTACAATAGTTCAAGAAAAAAAAAAATAAGAGTTTCTGCATCAAATCAAAACTTCTTGAAAGTCAAACCTAACATAGGATTTGATGGGATACAGAAAGTAGAAAATCACTAGAGTGGGATTCTTATAACAAGATCTCATGAGGATACTCAGACCAAGACGGCGCTACTGAAGATCAAGAGCACTTTTCTTTGCGGGAAATTTGCATACAGTTCTCACACATTTTCCCCGCTGACATCACAGTAAATTCCTCACCGGTTTGTTTAATGCTGTTTGTCCTCTCCTTAGGAACCAAATAACATGGCTTTCTGTACTAGCTGTAATACTCATGGCGCTTACGGAGATGGAATTTATGATCAGATCTCTCCATCTCCCAGTGCCAGAAATGAAGTATTTACAAAATAATTCTTCGGTTAGTCAGGAGGAAAGAAAATGACACAGGGACTTAAGAGAAACAGTATGGGGTTTTAAAAACCCAGAGCTGGAGATCATCAAAGGACAACTTTGGTACATATCCATAAGAGTGATTTTTCATACTAGGCGAGAATAATATCCCACTGATTCCTTGTCATCAGACAGTTATTGGAAACTTTACAAAGCTTACAAGAAAAACTAAATTTCCTCGAAGGCTTAGATTCTTTGAGTATTATATATATATATATATATATATATATATATATATAATATATATATAATATATATATATATATATATATATATATATATATATATACTCTTCAGTCCATACCAAATGGGAGAACACTATTATTTATTTCTTTACTGGAGTGGATAATTCTGCATTTGCAGCATATAATCTCTTCCTATAAACATCAATATCTCCACATTCGAGATCAACATCTCCTTCCACACTTTCTTGTCGGCTCCTGTGTAGTTTTCAAATGCCATCAATAACAATGTGTGTGTGTGTGTATATATATATATATATATATATATATATATATATATATATATATATATATATTGCTATAAGCAAATGCAGTCAGCATCCAAAGGCTTTATGTTTTTGTAAGTACTGGTAAATGCAAGAACCCTTATCTGTCGAGTGTCTTAAATGTCAGCTCTCTGAAGTCGTGCGAGGCTCAGGAATATACAGGTGGCTTTTTTATAATCATTAGAACTGTCAATATTGTAACACTAGTTCAGCATTAAAACAGAGTTGCGTCAGAATGAATTCTAGATGTTTTGTTTATGGTATGGCAGGAATTGGAATGTTATTAATAGAGGAAAATATTAACTGCAACATTTAACGATTTACAATAACATTTGCTAAATAATACAACATGCTCTCCTAACCATGACCAAGCTAAACCTATTCAACTGGACGTGGGACGTATTTTTTCCTCTGTCATGAAATTTAGCTTTTTTGAAACATGTTAGTTCTCTTGACAAAGAACATCATTTGGCGGTAGGACTGGAACGAGACAATTCTATTGTGTAGGGATATTAATGTCAGCAGACACACTACCAAAGATCATTACACAGAGGTCAATCAATACGTTTACTCTCCGCCGGGCACTTTTCGAGGCGTTATGATTGTTGTGTGTGACTGCATTATATTCTAGACTGGCCCAGACAGTTAGACATCCAGTTATCAAGTCTGATGAGAACGGCCTTAAGACAAAAACATCTTGTTATTGTGCAAAAGCAGAGGGCCCAGAGCATTGAAATGTCCCACACGGTGCTTAAGTCTTTTATCAGTACTTCCCCCATTATTCAATAAACACATTACCCGGTGTTTGCCATGCACGCAGCCCCGATCCATTTAGTATGTTCCAAGTCTGCTTTTAATGTTTTCAGATGAACCACATTACGGAGCTGTAAGTATTCTGCACCAGGCTTGAACATTTCACCACTTCCTTTGTTGATAAGAATATTTATTTCACTTCCAAGCTAAGCAAGATACCTCTTCATGTAGTCTAAGGAGAGCTAACTAATGCTGCCGTTAAGTTCTGCCATTCTCTGATATGTTTAGTGTTTTAGATATGAACCACTTACAGAAATAAGCACACGGGCTCCAGCTGTCATCTAAACAAACTGTACAGGAAGAATGTTTGTAGATATGAGGTTATGAATGAAAAAATGCCATAAAGTTCACAGCTTAGGGTCTTTGGACAATGCTTTTACCATCACATTGGACCTATCAGCATGGGGTTGGGTCCTGCCGGGATATCATAGAGCCCAATGATCCAGGTATCTGCTTGTATTATAGGCAGCTAGGGCAGCTTTTACTTCCCAAGCGGCCTTTGTAACTCCCATACAAATTGTCTACTCATTTCCCACCTGATGATTAAGGATAAGGACTTTTCACCTCTGCACGGTTTTAATGCTTTCATAGAGCAATTTTAGAAATATACTCTCTGTTAATGGTTTGAACCTACTGTTACATCACTGACAAAACCTAAAGTGGCAATTATCTCACCAGCATGTAGTTTCGGCCAGTGGAAGACTACCCGAAATTGTTATTTACTTTCACGCACTGTCCCTTAAACTGAAGAATGTATCCAAGCCAGACACACTTGTGTTTATAAAGCGTGCGTAGCTAAACTGCATCATGCTTATTATAGACCGAGGCATAGCTGTAAATAATATTAGCTTCTAGTAATAATGTGACCTCCGAGACAAGGAACACCACCTCTCCATCTGTGTTCCATTACTGAGAAACTCAGCCAAAGATCTTATTATGAAAATGGATGGGATCCGATTAACCAGGCCGTCACAATAATGTTCCGCTTTAGGCTGCGTTCCATTCAACATATATACGGGGAATATTTCCAAGACGTTTTTGCTCTCATCCATTCTGTGTTGGAAAATAGGAAGGGCAGAACGATTACGCTCCCTGAGCATTTCTGTGCAAATATGGCAAACAGCGAAACTGTGTTTGTTGTCGGTTCTTTTCATCCAAGCTGATTTTTTGCCTGCGTTCCCTAGATACCATGCCCTGATGCTAATTTCAAAGTCCTTCTTGAAGAGTAGCCTGGCTGCTAAACACACTCAGGGGCAAAGGGTTTAGATTGGACCCTGGCCCGGGATGACATCATTGTACAAAAAAAGAAAATACATTTAATTATCAGGCTTAATTCTTAAGAAATCATTAATTACCAGAAATTCTGAGATTCAGGAATATATTAAGACTTTGCAGCAGATGCTGGTACCATCTTCAAAATGAAATCTGATAATTCACAAAGCTGTCAAAGGTCGGGGGATATCAGATCTGACTTGTCTGACTTGTGGTTTCACACTCAGAGGAACTACACTCAATTTACACTTTACATTTTTAGCTATAGCATTTTGTCCCCCCTAATATTCCATGTTTCCTTAACATCTTTTTGCCGTTTATTTTTTGGTTGCATTCATATAGAACGCTCCCTGTTATGTGTTGCAAATATGATACCCTCATGGTGTTAGACATGATAGGCACTATAATAAGAGAGGTCAGGGTTTTACTAAGGGTAGCAGAAGCTCTGGTGGGTTCTACAGGTCTACAGATTCCTCAAAATGCGATCACCCAACGAGACAAAGTCCATCTTTGGGGTGAATAGACTCTGCCGTTAATATACTGTATATGTAGTGATAAATGTATAAACACAGGAATGTTGTAGAAGCATTTGTTCTGCATCTTCTGTTTGCTGAATGTGAGTTCTGCGACTAATGAATGTCCAAGCAGCCTAATTAGTGTTCCAGTCTTCTAGAGCCAAACCACAAAACAGACTCCAATTATTGCACTTCAGATCTGCATCTTGCAGCTCGCACACCTTGGAGTGTTTAAGTATCCTAGATACACATCCCTTTTATATGGAAAAGGTGCTGATTTATAAAAGCGAGTCATCATTTTTATCCAGAGACGTCAATTACTCGGGTAAAGATATGTAGTGAGCAGAAGATGATCACCCCATGGTTTGAATAAAACACACCGGTGTACATAAACGCATACATACATACACGACCCCTCAACAAAAAACCCCAAATGATTAAAGACTTTGTGGCTGGGGCATTTGATCATATTTGGCTTCTATGAAAACAGATCGACCTGATAGACAATCAAGCTCATTTACATGTTACATTTTGAAATTTCTGGGAAGCATTGTACTCCCCAGCATAGTATACTAGGCTTCTATTTAAAATCTTTTGACATTGACTTTGTCAAGAGAGACAATCCAATCGGGTCATAATTTGTAACTTAGTAGAGAAATTCCACAAATAGAAATAACACAGACGTTATGAGCACTGATCTGGAACGGCATAGGAGATGGATAACTTTTTCCCACCAAGAATAACATTGTTTCACTATATCCATAGTCAAGGCATTCATCTTTATAGTGATACAATGATTCAGAATGACCATGATTACTTATTTGCTCTGAATATATTTAGAGAATGGACATATTAAAACACCATACCTTACCCATTCCATGGGTGTCATTGGTAGGTCTAAAGTGAGTACAATCATAGGGGCAGTATTGCCCTGTAGACTGGTTGGTTCTGTGCCCCTGAGCGCCCACCTTAAAGTTAGGAACCAATCTCTCATCTAAAGCACAAACACCAGGAATACAGCTGACTGTATTGCCCATTGAAAGGGTTATCCAAGAGATATCTGCTTGGGTTTCCTAATGATGCCAAGGCAAAACACTGGTTGATCTCCCTTCAATTGTGTTAAGGTGGTTTGCAGTATAAATCCAAAGATGCTGGTTTTAAAAAATGTTTCTGGAAATGAAGATAGCTTTGTGCTATTGAGGGATGGTGGGTCTACTAGATCTTCTGTCTTCAAAATCCATTTGAAAACAATATGATGTTAAGAAACCATCAAAGGCTGTCCAAAAGGCTAAACTATTATTATTATTAAATGGATTCAAAGAGAGAACAGAGAACTCGTCTTGGCCCTAAATCTCAGTTTAAGAAATGCAAACACTTTGTTTTGGTTAGCGCGCCTGTGTCCTATGAAAACGTGTTCTTCAAATAATGAAGCTAATATTGTCCCCTTCCATACGCCATTCAATTATACAGAACATCGTAATTGGCCTATAGCAAATATTGAGATGGATGTGTACTGAACCTTAAGCGCTCTACACAAGTGTACATAGCAGTCATTTCTCCTTCAGAAATGATTGTTCCAGACCCAAAGATCCTTTCAATCTTCATATTTACCTGCAAACGCTCTTAAATTACTTTTTGCTTGTAACATGACTTGACTCCACTCAATTTACACCAAGAAGTCGGTGATATGCAGTTATCTGCCTTTTTATTGCAAGTAGACAGGGGGGATGATGCTTTTGGCTGCCGCCAAAATGAACTGGCTTTTTACTGGTATGACTGGTGTGTACGCATCCACAAATAGGAATTCATGCAGAACTGTGAACAAGCTGCAAGCCACGATCGAAGATGTCTTCCAGACATTTATGTTTCAATTCTTCAGGCAGTTTCCATGCTTCAAAGATACGTTTTAAGCATTGTTTGTCAGCAAGTGTAACGCACAATAACTAATCACAGAAAAGAACACACATTAGTTATACTAAAAGCCGTTGGGTTGGAAACAACGTGTTCTTGCCAAACAATAATGGGATTAAGCCATATTTTATTACACCTTTTATTGTTACCCATCCGAAGCAGGTAGTTAAGTAAGAGTAGCCAAGGGTTCATGGGTGTCAAGATTCAAATTATAGGAACATCGATCTTTGAAAATGCTAATCAATGTATTTTCTCACATCATAAACTTAGACCTTTTTGTGGAGAATTTTAGTCCTGACATAAACTAAACCTATATCTACACTAGTTTGTCCAAAATAGCAACATACAAAGATATTTTGGACAATGTTCTGCTTCCAACTTTGTGGGAACAGTTTGGGGAAGGCCCTTTTCCATTCTTCAGTGACTGCGCCCCAGCGCACAAAGAACGCTCCATAAAGACATGGTTGGATAAGATTGGTGTGAACTGGAACAGAGATTTCGAGCCGGGTGTCTCATCCAACATCAGTGCCAACCTCACAAATGCTCTACTGGATGAATGGGCAACAATTCCCACAAAACATGTAACGCTCAAGTGTCCCAATACTTTTGTCCATGTAGTATATGTATCATATGTGTGTGCATTATATCAGTCCATAATACCACTTGTAGTAGGATAAAATATGTATGTAGCTTTTACGTTTTTTCAAGATGAGATGCGAGATGCGAGATGTGAGATGCGTTATTGTGAGCCACGTCGATATCATCACTACCCATTATATAGAAAATCAAATATACTGTATCTGGATGTTTGTAACAAGAATTTAGATTTTTTAGACTCCTCAATAGCATGCAGTCTACAATCAGGCTGAGGGGGCCATTTTGAATTGAGAACATTTTTTAGCTTTTTTGGGACCTATTATACCCCTCAGTTATGAACAACTTATATAGTGGGGGGGTATAGAGATGAGGCTAACTTACTAAACCTGGTACAATGCAATTCACCTCCCTTTGACAGTGGGCCTTTTATTGTACATTCCATAGTCACGAATAAAAACAAATACAAGTTCCATTTGTTTATGCCAAAGTCAATGATGGAATACAAGTTTTGAAGGAATTGGTTAAACTGGCTTTATGGAATTGATAAAACGTTGGCAGCCACAGGATAAACATCTGAAGATAAAGTCATCTGTGTTACACTTCACTCTACTTAGACGTATGGAACATATGGTTATAGGAATTCTCGTTGTCACCTGTAAAATAAGTTCTAACACTCAAGACGGGAAATGTGAATGTTTGTCAATTTCTACGAAATCTTCGAGATTGGCTTGTCCTTTACTGTCAACACCAGTTAGATCAGATCTTTCTAAGAAAGCCTTGACGTTCTTAAAGGCAGAAATCTGTCAATAGCAAGGAAACACAAATAACTAAGTCTGCACAGAAAACAGGTTAACTCTTGCGTGCGCAGAAAATACATGTTTCTTTTTGACCTTATTTTATATATACAGTTTAGATACACATGGTTCACTGGATCCACATGGGTTAAACATTTCTTACAATTTTCTGTACTGTAGGATTTCATTTAAGTGTCTTGTGGCATTAGGCTGACATGAAGCTTAGTTGCCACTGGAGAAGGATTGCAAAGAGATGGCTGGCAAGTCCCAGTGGCAGCGCATCCCAAGAAACAAATTTAGTCCAGATCTTTCAGGACCTGTGAGTATATACTGGTGGCTCTTGTCCAAGTTCTTGTGTAGAAAACTAAGTGAAAGCACAGCTGCCCCATTGTTGTCAGATCTCTCTTGGGACATAGTTTCATTATCACGCATGCAAAATGTATAATGACACCAACTAATGTTTTTAGTGATATTTTTATTAACATACAATACGTGATTGACCGTGTTAAGTTGTGTTTGGAGAAGAAGATCCAAGGGTCCAGAACTGGAGCTTCCCTGATCGTAGTATTTAAAGTGTGAATAAATACTTTTTGTGATAGACTGCATACCACATAGTACCTGCATACCACAAGCCAATGCTTTCTTTCTGCAATTGTAAGCTTCAATAGGTTACAAGTACCATATACCTTAATTATTATGTTTATTGTGTCATTGTAAATTACTGTTTGCTGCCAACTTATCTCTCTTATACTGTTATATGAGTTATAACAGTGTTTAAGTCCCATGTCGTCTATGTTTCTAGCTATATAATAACTTTATATATATATTTCTAAACGAAGAAAAGTCACAATATGTCTGCATATATGGCGTGAATTAGAGATGATATCTAAAATCTTTCCTGTTCAACAGTCATGAAAAACTGCAGCTCAAAGGTTACTCCTTCTGTCTAGTTAAAGAGAGAAGGCAGCCAAGGCTTTCGCACCCCAAATGATGCCTTTTTAGGTTGACTTTCTTGTTTCTTTTGACTTAAATCTTATGGTATTTTAATAAGATTAACTGGTACACACTTCGCTTTGTATCTGCAGCATGACAAATTAACATTTTGATTTAAAGTAATGTAGACCGGATACTTTTCTTTGTGTGGCATCATTATCCATAACATGAGTGACTCTTCGTCGATCAGCTGCACCTTACAGCACTATTCTGCGACTACATCTAGACATTTCTTGACAGCTTTCAGTCCGCATTGTTAATGTAAGTCCAACCAATAGAAGTATAAAAGAGAAGAAACGATACTCTCCTGTAACAGATGCACTCTCTGGGGACTTCTCCAGTCCCACACCAGAAGAATAGCAGCAAAGAGAGGCACCACCAGCCATATTATCTACGTGCAAATCTTCCGGACTGGAAGTCTCCTTAAGAGACATGGAAAAGCGTGTGAAGGAAGAGAGGGGAATTACATAGCGTAACAATATCTAAAATATTTCAAATATACAAAGATTTGCATATGGATCATATTGCTGGCGGTGCCATTTTTAATGGTCTTATAAGTACAGCTTTCTTGTCTCAAATACATCTGATTGGAATTTAAGGTTATTCAGACGATTAGAGAAACTTTAATTTATTGAGAAAATAACTTTTCTTCTTCTTTGGAGTTCCTTGAAGACTGTCAGCTGGTTCTCTGCATATGCTGAAACAGATGGCTCTTTGTTTTGCATAAGTATTTTCCTGGCAAATCTACTGACATCTTGCATTGCCATATTATGCAATATTGTTATCCCAAGTCTTGTATTTGTCGATGACTCTGTTACGGACTTACAGGACAGGCTTTTGTTACGTGTCACAGAATATAAATAGTACGACCCTGCCTTTGGCCTCCCGCTAAACAAACTCTGCTGGTATTTGAGATATAAAAATAGATTAATGGGTAGGATTTGACCATCTGCTTTCTTTACACTTAAAGCTGTTTGGAGCCCTTAGCAAATTCTAAACTTTGCATATGAAATCAGCAGAAATAAAAAATAAAATCTACTGAAAACCCATTGTAACTTGAAACGCACTTTAGTAGCCGCTGGTGAATAAATCCAACCCTTGTGCTTTAATACTAATAACTTATAGGGAAATAGCCTCATAGTTTGTTACTGTTGGGTTCAAACATTGAGATGTTCATGGAATGGGAAAAGGAAAACCAGAAGTGAAATCCATATACTAGATTTAGCAACATGTGGGTTGGAATGGCAGGTTGTTGGCATGTGGACAATTGTCGCACCAGATATATGCATCTATACTAGGATGTAACATCTTCCTCTAACGCTTGATTTGTTCTTTTGTTCTGTACGTTTTCACCTTATTGTAGTGAGTGGTGTCGGACAGGATTGGCTGCAATTCATTGTTGGAAAATCTGTGTCTAAAATGTTTCCTCTACCAGGTTGTATGTTTACAATTAAAGTATCTACAGAACCTGAAATTTTTTCTCAAAATATACAAATCATTGTGGCCAATGACTCCCAAAATATTTTAACCAGTGCTCAACTAAGTGCCCACTTGTGCTGCTCTGTTACTATCATGTGAGTGCACGTGGAAACTCAACTAATGTTTTATTTCTAAGCTACCAATGCAGAACTGTTCAATGAGTGGCCCGATATTCCAGGCAGCGGATTGTGGTTTGAATAGGTTGGGGTACTGAAACCTTATGTGATGCCCCCTTAATGGACTTAGGACACAAATAAGACCCTCTGTTGGCCTAAAGTGTCCTACTCGCCAAAGGCATTGCAGACACTAAGAAGGATGTCCATGCGGGAGTTGACCATCATTGTTCCTTAGGTGGTCACAGGTAGTCTTAGACTCTACTTCGCGGCTGTTATATACCCTGATGCCTAGCAAGAGAATGGGCCACAGATTTTTATTGCCATAGAGCCTCATATTAGAATGGCATTGCATTGAATCAAAAGCCATAATTACTGATAAATCTAACATTAACTTTTTAATTAACCGTCTAGTTTGTCAAGCTAGGATAAATTGTGATGTTCATCTGCAACTAATTAAGCCTGAAGGCCTGACACACAAAATATACGGTATCAGATCTGACATTTCAACATTCTTCAAACTTTTTTCTTCTTCGAACATTAATTACAAAACCCATTTGTAACTAATGCAACCATTATTAAGGCAAGATCTCACAAAACGCTAGATATTAGGGCAAATATTGAAGCGTAGACTTTAACTCAATTTGCTGCCTCGCAGTTCCCATTCAGAACTTCATTTATCAAGTACTAGGGGGCTGACCTCCAGAAATATTTCACACAGCAGGTGACTGCTTGCATTTTAATACAGAACATACATTGAGCGCTGACGTTGGCTGTTTGCTTTTCATATCGGATGGGAAAGACTTTCGCCAATTAGTAACACGAAGGTCGCCACTCCTGGGAATCCTGTTAACCGATTCTCAACGTAGACCTTAAAATATAACTTATTCTATAGAACTATAATCCTTTTGCTTTGTTAGAATCCCCTGAAGTGATGGTATATCACTAATAAATAAGATTTGCCAAAATGGATTTGTTTTTTTTGCATGTTTTACAAACCAGTACTACCAACACTTACTGTATTTGTCGTCCTGGAGGTATAGATAACAGATATGTATATATTATAGGCACTACATGATAGTTGGTCATTGTTCATGGCAGAATGTCTGGGAACTTAATGAGATCATTGTTGGAGAAATATATAACTGTATGCATATATCATTCTTTTATAAAGAATTAAAGATATTATAGGTCCAGCAGGGCAACAACCTGCACTGGATGCGCTCTCACAGTCCCCCAATCAAGTGTTTAATGAGCTTTTTAGAACCTAAGGCCCCCTCGAGTTGCCAGAATGTTTAGCATACCTATAATAGCAGCCCCTGGCATATCGCCTACAGAGTTACCAGAAAGCAAAGATCAAACAAGACATCACTTTTAATGCACTGCCAGGATTACACGCTGTGGGTTTTTCTTCTACCCCTGAACAATCTGTAATTATGTTCCTTCTTTACTTCCTCTTCTCACATTTCTGCGGCTTTTCTGTAGCATTTGTCAGTCATTATGGATAAAGTATATAATGGAATAATAATTGCTAAGTAGCTTGTCCAATCCACTTAGCAGTCCGAAAGAAGTGCTGTATGAGTACAAATTGATCTCTTTTCATAAATAGCTGGAAAGGTGTAATGAAAGTGCGATTGTGTAATCTATATGACACTATCTTTTGTTACAGTGGGCTCCCATTGTTACTGGAAATGGCTTTATCTGGAAAAATCGTTTGAGGCGGAGGAAGAATACTTAACATTGTTAGTTTGCGCGTTTGATGGACCGTCTTGTTCTTTGATGTTTTAATATATTCAACAAATTGCTGAAGATATTGGCGACCAGTTTCAAGGCGGTTAGAACTCAAATAACAGAACCAAGGAAAAATACGTAGAAATATGTAAATGTAAAGAAAATGCTAATGTATCCATAGATGCAGGCCCATTAAGTATTCATGTTCCAGGCTGGTTACTTTTAACTCTTCAAAAAGATATTGTAAAGAAATGATATCCTGGATAATATATATATATATATATATATATATATATATATAAACTTTTTGTAGCAATTGGTAAGTTAGTTCATAGAGTGTTAAACTCTATATTATGTGCTGCCCTGTAGTCCCACATTGTGTTATTCATGCTTGCAACTGCATTGTGTATTAATCCCAGTTGTCACTGTGCCAGTCATGCATTTTAGCTTCGTGTTGAAGCTTTTACACACAATATGTTTCCTTGATCCAATGCAGCCCCCCCTACAGGCGGAGATAGCCCTCATCCGTCATTTACAGAATAAAGCAGTGAGGGGGGATTTCATTTTAAAGGTTGTGCTGGTGTAAGAGAGTTGAGATAACGGCACTGAAAATCACAGCTCCTTACAATGTCCAAACCCCTCTTTAACACAAATGCCGGAAATGTCACCCCATCTGATGGATTTCCCACAGTGGTTGTCGGGCATATGTTATTCCAGACCATATGATTGACAGTAGAAGGGCTTGCTGTTATAGTTATAAATGCTTGGGTGTGCTCTCCATCAGCTGTAACCCACTGGTGTGCAGCAGTTTACAAAGGGAGTTAATTTAGGGAGTTAACATAGATACCTGAGAACCATGTGGGTGGGAGAGAGGTCGGCAAGGGCCTGTTGTGATAATCATAGGTCAACTAGTCCCTTAATACTTGATAGAAGATGCAATCAAGGCAGGTTAGCATCAGTTGCAATCTCACACTAGTCCTGCTGTCAGGACGTGTATTAAATCAGTAACTCATAGCTAAGACAGACACGCTGCGTTAGAGAGGGCTTTCGTTACAAAACAACATATGTTTATTGGAAACTGTTTATTTGCATTTACAGCAAAGACGGGTTTGCGTCAATAAAGAGTGTATAGAATGAAAAAGAACAATGTTGCCCATCACAAGCAGTTTGGAAACAATATTTTGAGAACAGAACTATCTTTGCCCAGTATACGTCAGAAGGTATATCGGTATTGTTCCTCATTATCCAAACCGAGTCATAAAACCTATATGAACCGACATTGCCTTAACCCCTTCAATCCCAGGGGTTTTTGGTACCTCAAAGCCCAGAGCAATTTTGCCATTTTTGGGGTATGTCGGTTTAGCGATGATTCTCTTTTCCTGTGAATAGTGTACCCATATAAACTATATATTGTTTTTTGAAGGAGAGATAGAACTTTCGTTTGATACCGTAGTTGGATGATTAGCTGAAAATTTAGAATGAGAAATTTAGTAAAAACTAGCGAAGATTAGAAAATTAAACTAATTTTTTTTACGTTTTCCCTCTGAATCCTCACAAAATTAGGTAAAGTGATGGAAAATCCCCTCCAAGTTTATCAATTTATCAGGTGTCCTGATTTCAGAAATACCTAATTTATATAGATTTTCCAGACTTTCCCAGCACCAGGGAGCATACTATAAGGTGTACAATTTTGTATAATTTTTATGCCTATGGCTTAACGGGTTTGGGGGTTGTGAATGGGGGCAGGAGGGTTATACTGGCTAGATGTTATGCTAGGGCAATGGGAAGTAAGGTTTTTAATAATTTTTTTAATTTTTTTTATATATATATTTTTTTTTTATTTTAATTTTTTTACATTTTTTTTTAGTTTTTATATATTATTTTTACACAGAAATGGTTAGAGGTGCTCCTAGGGACCTCCTGAACATGCCAGTGATGTCACAATGACATCACAGCTCACATTATAATTTTTTTTTGTATTATATATATTATTATTTTAATGATTTATTTAATATTATTTTTTTAATGAATTAACTTTTTTTTTTTTTCTGCTTTTTTCTTTCAGGACGGGAGGGGGAGTGAGAGAGATGGTTTCTCACTCCCCTCCCCGCGATCCCCCTGCACCGATCACACTGTGATCTCTATGCAGGTCCTTACAGACCGCAGGGGATATCCTGTCCTCCGATGACCTTCCGGGTTACGTCAGCAGTGATGTAACCCGGAAGGGAATGCCCGATCGCGCGTTTGTAACTGCGCGATCGCGCGATCGGGCACTTTCAACCGTAACAGCTTACCGGCTTTCATGCCGGAAGCTGTTACGGGAGATCGGGCAGCAGAAAGCCGGCAGTGCCGGCTTCTGCTGCCAGGGGGGAGTCCAGGCTGTCAAATGACAGCCTGGTCTCCCGTGCAGCGGCAGGGATGTGTCCCTGACGCTGCACGAAGGGCTGGACGTACCGGGACGTCCATAGGGGTTTCTTTGTGGGCGTTTTTTGGACGTCCCGGTACGTCTATAGGGGATTGAAGGGGTTAAAAGTAGGATATGTTTGGCTTTAGGCTTGTCCAAAGCAGGTGGAGCTCACAGTCTCGTACTGAACACGAATCATTCGAACCTTTTTGACCGCGGGGACTATTATTTCTTTTCTGATGATATGCTTTGTATTGTTTTTAAAACAAAAGACACATTGCAGTTGTTACAGTTGTAATGTTTGTGGTCAGCCTCGCTGAGTATGTTTCATGGCGTTCTATGCGCAGTTTAGCCGCCATGGGCTAAGGCTTTATCTGCACCAGTGCGTGAACGATTCTTTATTTGCACTACACTTTGAAGAGGTTACGCTGTCTAGTTTCTCCCAATTACTGGATTCGCTGAAGATAAGAAAGACCAGACGTGTCCTGTCACACAGAGTATTTGTATTTTATTTGGCTTCCTGAGAAATGATTAAAGTTCAGACAAGATGTCCCTTGCTTTTTAATCTAAGATTAAAATCAGCAGCAGTCATTCCTTTTCTCGCAATTACTGCTTAGGAAAAGATTCTCTCTCCAGTAACTGTCGGGCCGCGCAGTCCGGCAGCTTTCCGCAAAAACGCAAAGAATTACTTCTCCCCGATTATCTCTCCTACAGCTGCCTTTTTCTTTGATGGGAAAAGCAAAAGAACAAAAATTCTCAGATAAAGCGAACACAAACAGACACACTTTGGTATTTTATTCAATAAGTGTTCGGTGGTGGTCCGATTGACGGATAATTTGAAGATCTCCACCCCCCTACTATACACATTGATAGATGTTAAATCGTGGCGCATTCTTTGCTATGCTGTTCAGGCGTTTATATCCCTTTATACAGTATATCCAGAATGTATTGGATCCAAGCATTGCTTTCATTTTTAATTCACAGTATGGGAATGCAGCATGTATTAGTCTGTACAGGTTCTACCTTAAAGACTTGGGAAAGGGAAATAAAAAAGAAGAAACGAAGAATGCAGCAAAATATTTAATTGAACCTGAGATCTAAAAGCAAAAGTCGTGTGGCAAGCTGTCCGCTCTGGTATCTAGTCAAACCAATTTCCTCTAAAACACTCGCTTTGCCCCCAGGCCGTGCTCCCGGGATACGTTTGTTTATAGAAATAATGGATTATTTCATCAATCACAACTCTCTCTTTTTGTCTGGTTCAAGTTTATTAAAATGAGACAACGCATAGCGAGTAATAGAACAATCTTTACCACGGCTCCAGCTAAATCATCTCAATTTTATGTCTATTTGAAAAACACCAGAAACGCTCAATCGAGGAAATACCTTTTTAGTTTTAAAGAGCTAAGAGTGGTAAATTTGAATATCGATGGTAAACGGAAAGGATAAGAATAGCCAAATCTTTAATGGCACGGTTTGATGCTCCGGAATTTGGGAGATCCATATATTTTTAGATATCGGAATAGGCGTTAGTAATAATATGTAATCTGGACTTTGTGTGATGAACCTACAACTAATATCACTGGCGAGACAGAGAAACCAGTATAATATTCACTAGTTTAAAATGGTGTGTATACATGTCAAATGAACAGGAAGGGGTAAACTTCATTTAGAAGTACATCCACAGCAATAAAAGAGTGCGGTGTGCACTGCATGAGACCAAAATCATTTTTAGCTCTCATCTAATGTTGAAGCAATTAATGAGATCCCCTTGGGTAATTGTCAGTCAAAGAAGAATCAGGGTAGGTTTCATTATGTGCAGAATCGGTGTAATCAGTAATGGGACACTGAGCACACCAGAGACCCCTTTATTGAAAAGCATGTCAACTTTTTTGAGGTCTCCATAGGGCACTTTGCTGTCTAGGTCCCAGCTGTTCAAGAAATGGTGGCTGGGTTCAAGACAATCATTATGGTCTGTATGTTCCTAAAATGCTTTATAAGGCTAGAATAGGATGTACTTCATCAAAAAGATCAGTCCAAAAATGGTTTTATGTCCGTGACTCCCGTATGCACAGATTCTAGACCCTGACCTTCTCACCGTTCCGACAGCCGCCCAGCCAGTTCCTTTACATAGCACTGATTGGCAAAACTTCCAGGTGTGAAGAGACATGCCCTTCTCTGCCATGGCGGTGCAGACACCAGTACATTGATAAAACCGTGTTGTTAGAATATGCCCAGCTTCGTTACCTTTCGAGAGGCTTGGGCAATTCCACCTTCCAGGACCAGCTAGATCGTAGATTGTACAGTCTCTAAGTATCCATGTTATTCATTTGCCAAAAGAACAAATCATAGACCGAAGGCCCACCAAGCTCACCCATAACTATTCCATGACCGGTCCTAGAAGCCTGTCCACAAATTTCCACCAGCAATCAGCCGATTCTTCCGAAACAAGTACATTGAAAAGCATTGGAATGATCTCTAATATATAAAGAAACGTTTATGCCCATGGTACAATAATTTATCATTTTGCAATAACAAATAACAAATATTATTCTCAAGCTAATTAGGAGGTGCAAAGTCACATTTTTAGAGGACAATTGCGCTGTTTGGACTTTCATAAATAAGGTCAGACGGCGTCCTGATGAATCTATATTTTAATTCTAAAACTTCACTTCTTAAATGAGTTTTCTAAGCTCACTTTTTACCGTTTCCATTGGGAATTAAATGCGGGAGGCGAGGAACAATGGTTTGGCTCCATAATGGAAGAACTTAATGTCATGTGAATTGCAATAAGGGAGATATTCGAAAAATTACAATAAAAAGAAAAGCTCACAATTCCGAGCTGGCTGTCTCGTTTTAAAGAACCAGCTAAGCTGAATCTAATCAAAAAATCAGTAGCTATATTTTATTCTTCACTTGACCTTTGTGTATGTCAAAAGCCAGCTTGCTGCATAGAGCAAGTTACTGATTTAGAAATGCCTGCATTTTTCATCTAAAAAACGTTAAGTTAGTATAAGAATACTTTGTATTTTCTCTTTAACTTTATAAAAAGAGTAGGGGACCAGACGGGTGCTCTGTTCATTTCAACTTTTAAATGATAGATGTTGGATTTTGCTAAATACGGCTCCTGCTGGGATGGCGCCAACTTTTTTCCTGCCATAGGTGGTAGAAGCAAGCGTTTCCCTCAACAAACCCCTAATCCAAACTATTAGTCTAACTGTTCCCTTATACCTTTCATATCTCTGGCTCACTCACTTTTAAATGGTTTATCCATATGAATCCTACTCATAAACTACAACCAGGGCCTGTAAATTAGGAGTCTGAGCGCCATTCAATTACAGCAGAGAACATTATACGGCAGTTCATTAAAAGCCTTGGATTGCCCATTTCATAATCATATATATTATACTCGTGTTAATATGCAGAGAGGAAAACATAACTGTATTGATCTGACAGGCCTCCCACTGTATATGAGAACAAATTTCAGCTTCTCCTAAACGTTCTTGACTGACACTCCTTACCGGGCCCCTGAGGCGCTTTCTTTGTAAAGGATGCCAAAGCGTGTCTTTATGAAGAATATGAAAGCCGATGTTTGAAGTGAATGGAAAATGCTCCGGAGCGTTAGTATACAGCCAGATTACACGCTGCCTTTTTTAATGACATAGTTCTCTGCAGCGATCTTGGTGCACGAGTCAATAATCAAATGGAGGTTATTCAGTTTTGTAACCATGAGTCGCTTTATGATACTCAAAAAAAAAAATAAGAGGACAGTTTAAAAAATTAGTACCCCACTGATTGGCTAAATGAGGAGATTGGCAAGATTACAAATGGATACATTATTTCAAAAATTTATAAAAATACATTGTAACCATAACACCGATCTTCCAATGATCAGCTTATGGATATAAGGAAAGTCTTCCAGAGTAATAACCCAACAAGATGCCTCTGTTACATCGAATAAAAATAGTTTTAATAAGTTTTTCCATACATAGCCTGAGCAGGATATTGTAGATAGCTACAAAAAGCATAACAACACAATGTAAGGTTACAACAGACCTCGGTTTTTGTGTGGAAAGCACTTATGAACGCCAAATGTTTGATAAACAGGCAAGTGTCTCCGAAACTCCAGGATCCCTTTTGGCATAGTCACCGGCTGACCTATATGGACCCATCGTCACCACCTTGGTTGTGGCAACTATACTTATGTATATTACTTGTATATTAATCTATAACAAAACTGATCGGCTTATCGTAGAAACACAAGTGATAACATCCAACCCATATGTCTTGAAAGTCCAAGTCATGTCATGTAAAATACCTTTTTCTCACTGGGAGTTGGACAGGGCTTCAAGTACAATAAAGACTTGGTGCTTCCCGCAATGAGCAGAGGCGCTGTTATACGCGCCAATCATTCAAAGGGAAAACGCAGAAACTGCACTTAATAAGAATAATAGAGCTTTCGTGTGAACTGACACATTAAAGAATATGACATGGAACTCAAAGATAAATTATTTTAATTGTGATGTTGGAAGTAAAAGAAAAATACTGACCCGGAGCTAATTGGTTATATGAAAGTATATTTTTAAATTAATTTACTATCCCGCAATCATCCAGCAGAGGCCCAGGCAATTTTCTCCTGTATACGAGAGTAAGTAATTTCTTTGAGAGTGATTGCTTCGGTATTTTGGCACTTACAGTTGACAGTTTATTTACATGAAGAAGTCCCGTAGGAGAGGGTGTTTACCATTAGATGCTATTATGTACTTATTGTTTTTATTTCGGAATTAAGCTTCTATAAGCCTACAGCAAACAGCTACATGCAAAATGTGTTGTAACCAGGTGTACGGCCGTTGTGTTATTGGATGGATGAAAAGCGATGACGGTGGCAATCTCCGTAACACAGCCAACGAGGGGGGCAGGTGTCAATTTAATGAAAGAGAAAATTGTGTTCACTCAGGAAAGCCGTAATTAAAATAATTGATCCTTCACACTTCACAGGTATATGCACACTGAGCATTTTCGGTTTAAGTGCCTTCTTTGGAATGAAGACCTCATATTGTCATTGCGTACAGAATGGTTGCATGGACCTACCAGTGGCATCCATCATGGTGCGTGGAACCATCTTTGGAGGTTGTCAGTCACTCGCACGTCCCGACCCAAACCTTCATATTCGGACTTTTATTGTAGTCCGAATATGGCTTTAATTTACCTGTAGGACAGGAGACAAATATTCGGAGTGACATGTGCTACATACAAGCGACAAACATTTCTTGGCAAATATATTTTTGGATATAGTGCTACTTTTGTGGAAGAGAACGGCAGCAGGATTGACGTGTACTAATCCGCACCTGTAGCAGAAACTCTATTATTTTTCACAAATAAACCAAAATAAATAAAGTCAGGAATGAATGCAGACGCGGTGACACCTTGCCTTCAGCAGCGATAGCGAGAGTATGATTTAGAATAGCGCAGGGTTCACAGTCAGCCGTGGATAAGCTCACATAGCTTTCGCTGCCCTTTTATGTGGACACAGTTGTAAAGTCCATGGCTGATTAAACACGATAATGATGTTCATTTGCTGCCCACTAATGAATAGAAATGAACTAGACATTTGATAAAAATGATTTACCAAATAACCTGGGAACTTTAATATTAAAATGCAGTGCCTGTTATGTCCTATTCTAGCTGATTTATTTCTGCCCATCCACATCCTCACTTATGGCTGTTACAAAATGTATAGATCAGAAGTAAAGGCATTGCTTATCCCTGCGGAATGAAGACACCCTTTAAATATACTGCCCTTACCCCGTAAGACCAGCCGGTACAATGGGTTCCCCTGTTAGTCGTATAACTGCAGTCGGGTTTAAAGAAACATTATATAAATATTGTGAGTGGTAGGTGGTCCTGACATATTTTGTGTAAATGCCCATTAATAATAATAACAGTTGCACCACTTGTGAGTAAGCAGTTCGATGGAGCCCCTGTGTGAGTGTTTGCTATACACCCCACAGCGACACAACAAGTAATCAGGACAGAGAACGCTCTGAGATCTGGTGGCTGTGGAGGCCATTAGGGTTCAGTGAACTCATTGTCATGTTCAAGAAACCAGTTTGAGATGTGTGAGCTTTGTGACATGGTGCATTATCCTGGTGGAAGGAGCCATCAGAAGATGGGTGCACTGTGGTCATAAAGGGATGGACATGGTCAACAGGAGTGGCACCCGGTGGGGTCTTTTGCTGCTGTAGCCCCTCTGCTTCAAGGTTCGACGTGTTGTGCGCTCTGGCAAACAGATAACTCCACTAGCCATACCTACTTTTCAATTATCCCCGCCTCACCATATTTAACAAACAGGCAAATGTAATGTCAAAGTGGCAGTATCTGGAGATATCTATCACACAGCAATATGTGATACAGACTCATCGGAGGCAGTAATGTAGATACAGCAGGCGGTGAGCTGGCTGGGTTTCCTTTCAGTTTAAGTAATTGTATCTTTTTCACATTCATACAGTAGCCCGGCACACATGCTGGTTCTCTCAGCAGTGTTCAATCTATTGCACATTTTCCACATATTTGGGACTGATAGAATTCCCATAGATCAGGCAAGGCGGAATAGGGTAAAGAAATAAACGCTGGCGATTGCAGCCAGGCATTAATGCGGGCAGGATAAGATACGATTGAACCTACAGTTTTTAACATCGGGGGTCTCTAGTTAGCTGCGAATCACCGAAATTCCTTTTTGAAATGCCTCAAAAATCTCTGCCTCCGGCTACAATACTCAACTTATTAGTCAGGATAGCATCTGCTAGAAAACATACTCTGTATTATTAATTTACAGTTCACGGCAGTCTGAACTTGGTACTTCTCAAAGTGCTTTCAGTGCTGGAATACCGATGTAACATTTAAAATTATATACCTTACTATAGATAAATATATATGTTAGAATAGAGATCTTTTCCAAGGCTAAAGAAAGAACGTGGGTGGTTAGTGATAGATCCACTAGTGCATGGTATGAAGTAGAATTCCTGGATATATATATATATATATATATATATATATATATACACACACACACACACATTTATGTAGGCTTGGCGTATACAGGACAGCAGGTATATGGGGAAGAAGGTCTATCGATAAATGACTGGTCTTCCAGGAACATCACTTAGGTTCCCAGCCTTACGTTCTGCTTCCAATTTCCAGGAGAAAATGCAGAGTGAGCGCACGTTTACAGCACAAGAGCTCCCATATAGCATAGCGATGCAGCTTCTAGGAAACAATCTCAGGACAAAAGGCAAGTAATTTGTGTTTCAGGAAATCGGCCATTCCTCCCTATTCGCTCGCTATTACACGCTCTGTGTATTTGTAATATAGCGCAGCAAGTTAAAAGTCCTGATCCACCTCAATACACATCAGATCATTAAAGTCCATAAAGGAAAGATACAAATTGCAGGGCTGTGGTCAGTAAAATTCACCTTGCTCTCTATCTTTTTTCTTAGTAAATTACAGGTGGTCTACATCTACCAGGATTCTCCATTAATGCCTTCTCTGCAAGCTTCTCTGGAGCTCGAGTAAAAACATCAAAGCCACCCAAAGTGTTCAGGTAGTTGGTGAGGCGTTAGTTCAGTCTTTGTGCTTAGCACAGTACGCCGTAAACTATTATTATTATGATTACATAGGGCAGCATAATTCCTCCTACACCACATAACTGTCACTACAATTAATCGGTACATTCTTACTGCATCTGTCACAATGTGTTTGACTGTAAGAATGCATTAGCGCGTAAAAAACAGCAGTCCTTTACAAAGCGTTAGTGTGTGTATGCGTGTGTGTGTGTGTGTGGGGGGAACGTAATAGTTTGTGCAGCTTAATAAATTGTTGTGGTAATCTTATGCTTCGACACGCGATATAAAAAGCCATAGTTACATTACTCACCTACAGGCTGAAATATCATTCTCATATTAGTTTCTACAATTAAAATATTCACTAATGAGCCAATTTAAGTTATTTTTGCGCATTCGATTCTTTTTGTACTAATGTTTATTAAACAAAATATTATTCCAAAAAAGATCATTTGGAAATAATTGTATTGAATGAAGAAACACGTATTAAACGTGCAGTCGTGTGGAGGGTTACAGAGTATGGTACGTTTACAAGGCATGGGGGATTCTATTGAATGAAGTAGTGTCCAGCTGTATAATTCTGTTCTATGATACATTAAGATGCTCTTTGGAAAGATGCAATGAACTTTGTCTTTGCATTAGCGAGAAGCTGGAAACAGTTCAGATTTGGTCCTGGTTCCTCTAATAGCTAACAAGTTTTTATTTTATTTTTTACAGAAATGCCCTTCTTCTGATTTCCAGTAATTGCCTGATTAAATAGTGCACTATACTACTATAACAGTAATGCCTTCTCTGTAGGAAGCGTGATAGCGTGGGACCAGGGCAACATCCCACAGCTACACGCTACTTAACAGAACGGCACCGCAAAACGCACCGCGTGTTTACCACTGAAAACTGTTGCTTCTAATTGCCTTGTCATTATATGCTCCGTGGCTTGAATATTAGATATTGGTTGATTTAATTAGAGCAGCCATAGTGTTTCCAGTGAGCAGAAGGAATTGGATGTGGATACGTAAGCTTTGTAACATGCTGGCAAGTGAGAGCAATATGCAAGGCAGCCTTGGCAGAGATATACTGTGCATCAGATTAAAGTGTTTGTTAATTTAAATGTCTCTGCTGGCTGTGGTCTCGATGTGATGGAATATTAGATGGGCGGCACCTCTGGATTCCAGTGTTACAGGAGCTCTTAAGTTGCATGGTGTCTAAATACGGGTAAAACAATTAAAATGTTACTGAGAGGGACTTACTGCAGGTTAAGCTACTTAGTCTGGTATTACGTTAGACCGGTACACGGGTAAATATTTTTTAAAAAAACAGACTCTGATTTGTTGATTGGCGTCACACGCTCATGGACGCCAGCGATGTAATTAATTAGCTGCATTCCTGGCTGTATTTTGTTTCAGATGATTCAGATCATTTTACAACAAAAGCTTGCACATTTGCAGCATATTTGCATATATAATTTGTATTGTCTTTTCCTAAACAGAATGCCAGTGTCACGCTGCAATGCAAAGAGTTTTCACACTTGGTAACAGTAGTAATAAGGTCCATTTTTGTTTCTTTCCAGTTCTGTTTGACGACTGTCAGGGGAACAAAGAGGTGGCATACGAAGTCTCAAGCCCAGATTTCAAAGTGCAGCCTGACGGGTCACTAATTGCATTAAGAAATGTTACAGAGACAGTCCGGGCATTGTTCATTCACGCACGCTCAGCTCATTCTGATGACATGGCAGAAGTCAAGATACTCGGGAGGAAAGACAGGCACAACTCATTAAAGGTAAGGCTTTTTTATCAGCTGCTTTACATATTTGCAACGTTTTAAAGGTAAGATGCAAACCTTATGATGCAAGAAAGCTAACAGTGCCTTCTTAAAGCATTGGAGTAGGATCCAACTTTACCTACATAGCTCACCGAGATGCTGACAAAGTTGCCTTTTCTGTTACTATTTTTGTATAGTAGATTAGAGGTACAAACATGTTGTGTTATTTCTGTGTTTGCAGTGAGGATATACTTGTATCTTGTAGACACGTCTCACCCCTACCCTACCCCTGTAGCCATTTAGGAGCAGCTGTTAAATGTTCTTGATTACTCCCATTGGCACTGATAGTTCAGCACCCGATTCTGAGCCTCCACCAACACCGGCAAAGTTACTGTTACAGAGAATGAGAGCGTCAGGCAGACGTTTCTGAGCTTGGCACCACAGAGCGGCAACCCTTTCAAGCGAAGGGAAAAAAGGAAAGGCAGCATGCAGTCCTGCAGCAGGATGGGTGCTTTACTGGCATACCATACAACAGTGTGAGCGTAAATTATGAAATGGAATCTATCAGGCCCTTAAGACACTGCCTGGCTACACATGGAAACAGGTGAAAGCAATAATTAGAAAGAAGAAAACATCTTGGAAAGGCATATTGCTACAGCAAAGTTCACAACAACAAGAATTTGTAGGTGTTATGAACCCAAGAGGAGGAGGGAAAGTGGCTCCAAGGCAGAAAACAATTTTGTTTCATCTCGCTAGGGGTGCACATGCAAGAACCCCCATAGAGATCTGTTTGAAATCCGTCTTGGTCGGTTTGCTATCAGTGTCTAACACATCTGTCGATCCCACATGGAGAGAGATTCTTTTAAATGAAACCTATTAAGAAAAAGGCAATAACAAAACATCTCTCAGAGAACATCCTGGTAACAAGTGACATTCAAAGCTGTCACAAACAATATCAACGGAAGAAATATGTCTCGGGGAGAAAACTGGTCTGGCGTTCGTTACAGAACGCTTTGATTGTTGCAGTATAATCCCTTGATGTGCGTAGACACTATCCACTTTGTGAACAGTTAACAGAAACTTCATCAGACTATAATTTTATACCTAAAATTGTAGCTCCTCTTGGCCTTTTGACTTGACTATTTTATTATCCGGAGTTTATGATTTATTTGTATTCCGCAGCGATAAAAGAAATGAAGCAGCCGACCAAGTGACCATTAAGACTCTGTTATGATTACAAGAAAAGCAATCATTCTTTTTGCACCTAGATAATTTCTCCCCCTTCTCTCTGTAATTGCTGTATCCAAGAACTGTACACCAGCCTTTGGTATTCATACTCCTTGTTCCTGCTTCCCATTACATTTCCAATCAAAGAGCTTAATGCTTAATTTTATAGAGACAAATGCATTTTAAATAACTGTTATAAAGACACCGGAGGACCATAAATATTTCATGCAAGCAGATTTTTTGTTGATTAGTCTTGTATCGGAGGAGAGCAGTTGCTGAAAAATGTTTGCAAGCCCTTTGGTGCTGACGGGTTAAGGGTGATCCACAGACACAAATTGAATCGGCGGCCACTTATTTCGCACTAATTTGTTTTGTACGTTTCGGGGAATCTTTCGGTTTGCTTCACAATTTACTTTGGCAAAGATCTCGGCTGATTTTAAAGAGAGATGGAGGAAAAGTGAAGTAAAGGAAATGGATATTTTATTTTGTCACCGGATTCCATCAAAAAAGTTGAAACCGCAAAATAACTTGTCACGGTGAAAGTGAACCTGCTCCATATACAAAAACTGTTTCCATAACCTGCCTGATATGTTTTCCACCTACACCAGGACGATTAATAGCCTGCTGTCTACAAGTTAACAGCGTGGATCCAGAGGCGTGTACTGGACCGTTACTGTTAGCATTCATTTTTACACCAAAATATACTTCCCATTTAGATTCATTCATACGCACATACCAAGTGGAAATTTCTGTGGACACATTTTCCATTCACTATATTTTTCTAAAGAGTAAAACGTATTCAAAGTTGATGAATAACTTTCTTTCTTGGCTTTAAGTCATTTGATCGTATTTTGGAAATTTCATAATTTAGCAAACCTTGGCTCGTTTTACGATACCACCCTGGCCATTATTTACTAAAACAAACTCGTTTCTACTCGGAAAGAGCACATAACATGGCCAGTGATTATTTCCTATGGCTTAGTTAAATATATTTAATTGAAAAAAAAAAAAATGTCGTGCGGGTGTGATAACTAAAAAGGAGCCTCGGGAAAAGTTTTAATTGAAAACCATTATGGTTGTTCTTAACCATAACATAAAATACTTTTTAATTAATCCCCTGGCTGCCTGGGGGACCACAAGATGCTTTACATGTATATATATTCCTCTCCAAAATCCAGAGGGTTAAAAGCCCCCTTTTATTTTCTGCCAAGAACAACGGTGCGTTTTCTCAAATGCAAATCATTTCCTTCCCTACGAGGAAGCTGAGAAGAAGGGTTTTTTTTGTGTGAAATATTTGTGTTTGTGCATACAGAATTACCAACGTCCCCCACAGGCGGCAATAATTCTGGGTAGATTAGTTTATCACGCAGTAATTCTCTGCCTTTGCACGCCATTTTTCAAACAGACGAATCAATTCTGATTAATGTGAAAGAACATCATTAAAAAAAGTTCTGGCCCTTCCAAGTAAACACACAGTGCCTCAGAGTAAAGTTTGTTTTACAAACCCACAGATCCTAGTGTATATGAAATAAATACCAATATAAACTACAATACATAAGCTACTGAACAGCTAATGGATAGAGTGTACTTTCTAAGTACCAATACCAAGGAGATGTGTGTATATATACGTGTGTGTGTGTGTGTGTGTGTATGAATGTATCTATATAGATATATATATGTATAGATATATATATGTACTTGGGCTGCCCCATATCTCTGGAATCTACTTCCACTGAACCTTCAGCATTCACCCTCCCTCCCAACATTCAAGAAACATCTCAAGTCTCACTTCTTCAGAGAAGCCGCACCATCTTAGCTGCTAGAACTTCCTTGTCACTGATACAATCCCACACTACCTCTCACCCATCTCTGTGCCTTATAAACCCCCCACACTACCTCTCACCCGTCACTGATACCCCCCCCACACTACCTCTCACCCGTCTCTGTGCCTTATACACCCCCCACACTACCTCTCACCCGTCTCTGTGCCTTATAAACCCCCCCACTACCTCTCACCCGTCTCTGATACCCCCCACACTACCTCTCACCCTTTCTCTGTGCCTTATGTTTGTCACCCCATTCCCTCAAGATTGTAAGCTTGTGAGCCAAGCCTCTCCACCTAATCGGTTTGTCTTAGTCTGTCAATTCTCTTGTCAGACCCCTTGAATATATTTAATGTATTAAGCGCTGCGCAAATTGTTGGTGCTATATAAATAAAAGATAATAAAATATATATATATATATATGTCGGTGTGTGTGTGTTTGTGTGTATTGTTAATTGTGACACTTAACAATGCAGGAAGGGTAGCAGTATCGCACACAATGGCCTTTTGCTGCTGAGCGGTCTATACGATCTTTTAGCAGGCTTTCTTGTTTTTAACACAAATATTTAATCCCAATTAGTATATATAATTGATCTCGGTTTTCCCCGCTTTGGCCAAGCGAGGTCCCAGAAAGTGCCCCTGTAAACATGCTGTGCAGTCCAGTGCCTAGAGTGTACTCCGGGTAATTAACACCGACGCAATGGAAAACTAGTCCTTCATTTGTTTTGTGGTTAATAATATTTTATAAGCAACAAATAAGACTTTTCCCTGTTGCTTCCAGTGAATTTGCATCACAAAATAAAATACCCCGCTGCTCCAACTCCTTTCTTCACTCTTTTTTGAGAATAATTGCGCAGGCTCTATCCATGCAGGTAACTGCAGTCCCGTACAAACTAGAAGTGACCGCCAACAGTTGGCTTGATTATACGTCTTTTTTTGGAGCAATGCTGATTGTTGATACAGTTTTTTCACCATCGCCGGAAAAACAGCAATTACTCTTTTTGCTCCATGGCAACCAAACTAGAGAATAAAACGTATTTCTACAATGCCTTTGGCTTAAAGTTGGTGGTAAATTATTAGTCATCTAGAAATGGGCATAATAATTAAAATTATATCAAGCTATAGTTTTCTCGTCAACTGGAAATATATACTTACATTATTTCTCATGCTGTAGGAATTCATTTATGTGTTAGCAGTTTTCAGACTGGCCAATTGTTTTGTCAGAAGGTGTGAATTACTACTAAAATATATCAAAACCACAGAACCGTCTAATTCTAAATTTTATAAACTTTATTTTGGTCAAATCTTTACTTTTTATTATTTTTTTTTCTGATAATTTTTGTTTTTTTAATGTTTGACTCTCAAGAGTTAAAAAATTGGAGATGTACAAATAAGCTTAGTGTTAGTTGATGGCGAATCCCACGTACCGCCCATTATAGAACATTTTTACAGTCTTGTTAGCTGCACTTTTCAAGTATAGTGTCTGGTTATGCAGAGACACCCAAACAATGTAATTTAGTTTTACTCCAATAAGCAGTAAATGCTTTGATCAAATGCACATTGACATGATTATTTAGTATCAATCAAAACATGGCAGATAAGGACATTGGTACGTGCTCCTGGATGGTAATTCTTCCCGCTTGATTGACATTAAGTGGTAGGTTTTAACAGTGCCTTGTTACACCGAGTGAACAAAACACAAATAGCTTAGCAGAGAATATGAAAATCACCAGTTCCAGACACGCTCTTCCATATGTTTTCCAATAAACTTTCAGTACACTGCATCTTGTATTTGTATATTTGGCGGCTAAATTAGTTAGTAGGGGATTTAAACTCAACTGGGGAAAGAGAGCATAGTGTTTAGTGCTGTGTACTTGTTATAGAGGATTAGCTTGATTAGAATAATTGGACTTTCCATTACCAAGCTTTGCGATCACTTTATAGTCGACGTTACAGCTGGCAAGAACACTATTTACAATGGGAAACAGGCCTACGGTTCTTTTGAAAGCTAACATTGTCCGGTCGAGGAGCCAGGACTGTTCCTATAAGAGGATCCTACATTCTGTACACTGGAAGGGTTGTCCATTGGTGTAGGGTTGTAGGGTTCTCCACTGGATGAGTGTTATGTTTGTGTCAGCCTCCTATGTTTTTTAAACATACCTGCCTATCTCCACCTATTGTTCTGTGATGAATCTAAACCTTTTGACTGGTGCTTCTAACCTCCCACCATTCCTGAAGAGGACCACTCATCTTTAGATATGGTGCAGATGGTGGAACGTAGGCCATTTGGCATGAGTCCTCTGTCCCTCTCAGGGAATTAAAGAACTCATGAAAGGTCACGATTATGTGTTCCTTAATGGGATGTCTGGCCGGGGGCTGCTAGAAAACCCAAATGTTGAAATGTATAAATTAAATATTGCCCAGGTCTCTGCGTATTCAGCCAAGTGAGAAAGGGAGGCCCACTAGCTACAGGCTTTAAAGATAATATGAGAGAATATATATCGTGCAATATAAAGTGTATATTTCAAATAAGATCCAGTAATCTCTTGCAAATTGCCTTGGAGAACTAACAGACTAAAATATATTATCCGAAATCTGATTGCTGTTACAGCATCACTTGCATCTTATCTTAATTGACTTACCATATTTATAATGCAATTATGATGAGCTGCAACCCTTTTTTCAGGTTCAGATATCAATATGACATCAAAAGGATGATTACCTGAGATACTTCCCTCCCACTCTTATTTTTTCCCATCCATACCGAATGCGGCGAGGCAATCCATCGGAGATCAGAAGCCCACCCCAAGCCTGGCGTGCCTTTGAAGGCACATAATTATTTTTATTACGCTGAGAGGCTTTGGCATCAGTTATAAAAAAAATAAAAATAGAAAAAAAAACCCTCTCTGTCCTGAAATCTCAATGTGACTAAAATCAATTTTCAAATGCAAATTGCAGTGGCATAGGTGATGTTTTTCATACGCAATAAATCGCTTGTCTGCGGTTTTGATCTAATAGCCGCATAAACAAGAAAGATTGGTAGCACGGAATTGCATTATACACAGCGAAGTTTTCTGCGTCTGGAGAAGCCCATTGAAATAATTTAAAGGTAAACAGTTTGGTGGTAAGAGTTAATAAGTAGGTATCCGTGGCTCAGCGTGGTCCTCATCCTCCCCTTTCAGATCTTTCTTTTCAATTAGCTCCACTCACATCTTTTGGTTCGGGCAATTTTGTGTGACAAGAATCTTCCCCTTTGGGAAATCTACATGAAGGGCAGCCCTTCTGTCAGCTAAATTCTACAAAGTATTTTTTCTTCCGTATAATGATAAGTAACCTAGAAATGACAGGCACTAACCCGGACGCATACGCCATCTCTTGGGCGGCTTCTTGTGATCTGCTGCCACATTATGTCCTGCTAACCTCAAACATGCCTCACATTATTAATATTGGAAGGCATTCTGTTACCAGCAGCGCAACTGGCAACACTAGCGCTATGAGCATCAGAGGCCTGTAGCAGGCAGTGTCTATATTAAATGTGACATAGATTTAATGATTTAAAATGTATCTGACTCACTAGAATGGATGGGGCCTCCAGGCCAAGTGTGAAACTAAAAAGAAGTAGTGGAAGAAAATAAACGTGGAAAAAGTCTCTTAATCCTCTGGAAAAAATGACTTTTTTTGTTCCTCGTTAAAACTTTCCTTTTTTTCTTTGCCTAGCTCTTGCAAAAACATCTTCTGTATAATCATCATCCTTCAGTCTAATAAGTACTGTCTCCTATGCTTTTTTACGCCGTTGAGACGTATGTAACCACGCAGCCGCATCCAAAGCTTTTGTTTGTGAAATGAATTGCTGGCAGGTTCTCTCTCCATCCTGTGCTTTTGATAAGACATTTCAGTAGATGTCCCGTCATCACCAATGATTTCCACAAGCTTAGTCCCCGACGTTGGTGTCCTGCCCTGATAACTCAGACGCAGAATGTTCCTGTAAGACCAGATCCAACACATGGCAAGAAAGCGTCTGTTTCCACTTTCCTCAAAACTGCTAAATAATGAGGAAAAAAAACACATTTCTCATGTTTTTTTGATTAAAAGGTGTTTTTAGATGACTGATCTGCTTTAGGTTTCACCCAACAAAGTATTTCAATAACACAACAAAGAAAGGCAAACTACATAAACTCTACATACATGCGCTCAGCCATACGGCTCTTTGTAGTTAATCATCGTTAGGAGATTAGAACAATTATAGAAAGCTTTGCTATGATTAGAAAATTCATTTGATCCCCCATTTCTTTATTATTTCAGGTTTTCCAGATGCTCGCTGCCTACCTGATTATGTTGTAACAGATTTTACCCGATGTTTTGTTTTTCTGATACTCCTTTTTTCTTTACTGCTTACATACATACAACAGAAACGTGGAATTCAGCAATTTCAGGGCAAAAAGAAAGTCCCAGTTTATTTGCTTCATATGCATCACTTTATACTAGGAAGGCCTCGCTTTTACTGTACGCCAATAAGTTACCCCGTTGCCACAGAGCCTTAAATCCCAGTTACATTTATCACAACCTGAAGTTCAGCTTTACAGTGTAGAACCTTTAGTGAAATGTGCCAAGGGGTGCATGATTATGGGAGAAGAAACCCAACCTGTAATGAATACTCGTATACCTTAACTATTGGAAACTATGTGAATCTAGGTTCCTAAATATATGGTATTCCATCAGGCGAGACAGTTCCAACCTTCATTATGTCTGCAAGCCAAAGATCTGGCGAGGTATAAACCAAACCAGTGCTATAAAAATGATCCTCTTTTAGCTCTAGAAACTAATCATCGTAAAATTTAATCCCTGCAGGAACCTAAAGTATCCGCAATTTTTTTAAAATATATAATTCTGGTTTCTGTGGCTCATCTTTACACATTTAAATTCACTGCTCTCTGCCAAAGGCCCATTAAACTTGTGCGGACAACAGTTTTGCAAAGTATTTTGCCCGGTCATGTATAACTGACTCCTGGAGGTTATTACTTTTTATGCTTCTTCTATCTCATTCTTTGTTCTGTGATTCCCTCCCATTTAGCACGATGCCATACCCACCATAATTAAGTCGAAGCACCGGTGTTCCAAGTTGTTTGTTTTCTCATGTGCGAGCGGTTCCCTAAGGCTTTCTCCATACTCTTTATAAGCCAACCCTGCAAAGATAATACAATGACTTGTTTCAGCAAGTTAGAGCTCACATCTTTTTAACTTTGCTGATGGAGAATACTTATGGGAGCAGCTAAGCATGAGAATTGTGTTTGATTTTTACACCTAAACGATCCCACTTTTCATGGAGTTATTTTATGTGAGTTGGATGGCCCAAGCTTCCTCAAGCACAGTAGACTAAAGTTGGAATAAACCTCCGTTCCATAGTCGTTCCATAGTACGTTGAAATATAATAATAATAATAATACTTTGCTCTGACACTGACTGATAATTCCCTGTATTAGTGTCTAGAAGAGACCTTTCCACCATTTAGCCGGGAGTCCTAACAGATTCCTCGTTGTAGGGTAATATACACCCTTCAACTCGAACAGCTTCATTCAGACGCAATCCAGGAATAAATTGCCCCCTTCAGTGTCCTCTTCACCCAGAACCACGCTGAGACGATCACTTTTGTCAGTTTGCTGACCTTCCTAGAAAAACCTTTTAGCCGAGAGAGCACTCCGATAATTAAATTTGTATCTAGAGCTGCAGAATTTCCCAAGGATGAGTGAACAGAGGCAGGGTTTGAAACACAAACCACGGCTCATAGCAAACCAGACAAATGTAGCATCATGCATGAGCAGGTCTTAGTTGTAAAGAGATGTGGAAAATTACCCAGTTTTTTCTCCCTTTTTTTTTTTGCCTCACTGCTATGTGCCATGCGCAGAATGCTGATAAAAAGCCTCATTCTTTGCGTATAAATAGCCAGTGGCAATAATCAGTCAGTACAAAAATTAAATTATGGGCCCAAAACAGAAAATGTACTCTAAGCCATTGAATATAATAAATTGTGAATATTTTCTACTCCCAAGAACACCTTTAAATATGTCACTAATGAGTGCTTCAAAATGACCTTCCTGTTAATCATAAAACAAGCAGCTTGTTGGGAAATACTGCTGATGTTAGGTTCCAGCTAAATTGAACGTTAACTGTGTCTGACATCATTTCAAGTTAAAGGGAAAATATAATGAATATTTCTTCTGTTTTGTTGAGTATTAAGCAGTGTAGCCGGACATTACGGGACCTGGAAGAATAATTTACTCCCTATATCTGGGATGTTTTGGAATCAGCAGAAGGTTGGTTTGACCTGAAGCTCCAACAACTCATGAAACTATGTACACGCACCTTGGTAATTAACGAAAGAGTCATTTATACGGTAATTTGAATGATAGGCCAGCTAGTGATCTACACCCAGAAATAGATAAGAGAAATGGGGTGAGACAAAGCAGACAACAAAGTATGGGTACACTTTAAACGTCATAGTCTTAATAAATGCCATGATCTTTTCTGCCAAATATTCCATGAATAATAGCTTTAGTTGCTTGGTGTAATGGAAAATGGATACCGTTTTCTGAAAGGAAGGAAAAAGAAACATTATGGAGGTTCTCCATTGTTTTGCTCACCGGTCATACTGAGGACCTGTCTATGTTGGACCCTATACCGAAAAAATCTGTTCTGATTCATATAGCCGTTTGCTAGGAAACACCATTCGATGGCGTATACTAGTGTATAATGAGACACATTGCTGCTATGATTCATTCACGTTCATTCTTTTTAAATAATGAATACATTCAAGAATGTTATTTTAAAATAAATGTTAGAGGCGCTGAATATTTGACTGAAATTGTAATCAGCCCAGAATTACTATTCAAGTATTTGAGTTATTTATTATAATCATTGCAGACTTAATGAAAATGTTGGAGTTAGTGATGTTCGTTTCAGTAAATTAATGTAATTCCTTGTCTTTTTGTGTATATCCAGAGACACTGTGCCTAAAGGTTCATTTCTCTTTTTACTTTTGAAAATCCCATTGACTTATTCCATATGAACTGCTACCGGATAGCAAGGGCGCAACATATATGTAGAAATGCAGAGTCCGTGCAAATCAAACTGGCCAAGGCCCGGCACGTGCTGGAACTGTCTTCATACTTCATTATCTTGTCATACCTGATATCTTGCTTTTGAGGGGCGTTCCAAAAGGAATGAAATGACATGCAAATCAATACAGCCCCTTAAATGATGTGGCTGAGCTCAACTCGAAGATGTGAACTTTAGATAAGAACGATTACGTAAGAAAAATCCTTGAGAGCGTATAATTCCTTTAGCCCTTTTGTATCTCCCATACAACCCCCTCCCTTCCATATTCATTCTTTACTCTAGATGAGTTTCTTGGCATGTTGGTACCGACACAGCCATAAACCCTGGCCATTGTCTCACGTTTTCTCCATTTGGCACAGCTTAAAATTAATTTCACTTGTTTTGGCTCGGAGCGGAAAATGTGCGTTATAAAGATAAAATTCCCCTTTTACATACACAGAAGCACCGTTTAAGAATGCAAGGTAATTGAAAGCAAAAAAAAAGGGCACAACAATGAATTCCTATAATTACGATGATGAACGCCATATTGTTGCCTGATTGTTGAGCCAAACCGTCAACCAGAGAAATTTTACTCCCTGAACAAAACACTGAACAAAATAGGGGAAAAAGAAGGACATTGCAAACCTTCTTAGTATCGTTTTTTTGTGTTCCCTGGATATGTTCCTATAAGTAGCCGGTACATATGTAGACACGTAATGCTTCTCTTTGGCGGCGTTTGTATTGAGGGACTCATTACCACTGAGGGACTCCCTCCTTAGCAATGCCATGGGAAAACTTTACATTGTGAAGCTGAATTAGTTCAAAGCACAAACCCATAAGGGTTGTTTGCACTCATTTGGACCAGCGGTATTGGAAGGGTTGTATTCCTCTGCTTATTTATCATATAACTTGTGCTTAAAGAGAGCTGTATGGAAATGTGCTCATTATGCTACCCTGTTGTTTACTTTATTAAACTTTCCTTGTTTTTTTTTCAACGTAAAGCATTTTCAGTCCCAACACGGAAAAACGCTGAATAAGTAAAAACGAATATTATTTATTATTAATTATTGGCAGTTTGAAGGGTGAAGGCCTCTCTGCTTCTAAATGCTCTCGAGAAACTTTATTATTATAGGTTAAAGAAACCATCAGACGCTACTTTGTGAAATCACAAGGGGGGGACCTATCAAGGACATTAAACCCGAAACATCATCTCGATGTCCAAAGCCGAACCATCCAAGCGTATGAGAGAGATTTCCTCTATTAATATCGAAGGGTTAACACACATCGAGCAGAAGATGTTAGCGAGGAACTGAGACACCTTCTTATAAAGAGAATTATTTAAGGTTTTTGCTGCTTTTCTGAAAGCTCTAATTGAATATTTATTGCTGCCGGATAAACTCCTAAAGCAGGAAGATTTATTAGCGAAAGAAACATTTTTAGAGGTTGGGGGGGTTAAGAAATAGAGTCACAACAGGGTGACTACATAGACTCCCCTCTCTATTTCTGTAAGGCTTTTAGGCGCTAATGGGATTTTCTTTGTGTTTGCCACCACCTGAGTCTCGGCTTTTAAAATTCATCACTCGATGTTTCACACATGGTTTTTAGGGTCAAATTTCCCTTTCAGGTATTATATTAGACAGCCCGGTGATGTGCGTGGAGCACGCTGCTCACACAAGGTCTTGAGCCGCTAATGTACGATAAAGGCTTTGGGTTATATTTTTTTTCCCACCTAAAACTTTTCTTGCAGCAATTCAAGGATACCCAGATGCCTGTGTAAATCCATCATTACCTGCTATGGGTTTGCCGGGGGATTCTGGAGGGGTTATCTGGAGGATTAAAAAAAAATGGAGTTGTCACCGGGATGATATTTGAAATTTAAGAAGCAATAAGGATAACATTTGATCCTTTTCTTGGTTTTATTGAACACGGAGGAAATAATGCACTTTTTGTTGCTCTAAAAAGAAATTGAACGATTACACTTCACAAAGTAATAACTAGACTGTTATTTCTAGAAGGCATAGCCAACTCCCGGTGTTAACTTTGTATCTTTAAATGCATTGTATATGATGGGGCTGTAAGCTTTTATAGACAGGAGTCTTCCCTCCTAATGCCCGTATACCTGTCGCACCTACATACAGTATATAATCGATGGCTACAATGCGGAGAACACCTCTTGTTGTGGAAAAAAGGTAAAGTAAGACATAAATAAGAAAGTTGTCTCCGGTTGCCTCCAAATTCTTGGCTCTTTACCTTAACTATCAGCTTGTCCTTGACAGTCTTGCGTTTGTCATATTTTGTATCGTGTACAGTATTCTTTGTAAAGGTTTTTGGATATAGCCTCTAAAAACTAAATGCATTTTTCTCTACTAGGTTAAGATTTAAATCTTGGATGCACCGACTATGCCCCTCTCGTCGCTTCACAGCCTAATGTCTGCAAAATATAGGAGAGAGTGACTAAAAATAGGTGGATTGCTGTGAACTAGATAGAGATGTTCCTTGCCGCCTGTTTAAAAAATGTAAATGTGCTTTTTACCAGAAATCCAGGTCTGGGCGACAGAGATTATACAGCCTCTTTTAAACCAGAAGCCTGCGGGTGATAGCCGGTTAAAACCTTCCCCAAACGCACCCTTGAAAATACTTAATACCAATCAATAACGTGCAGCGGAGTGACTTGGCTTTGCCTTGCTGTGAGTGTAGATATTCTACTACATCGAATTTATTGGAGTCTCCAAATGACAAAGAATGTTACTGTCTCCGTAATAACCACTACTGAGCTCAGAGATGCTATAAATGCTCTTTGTGACCAATCAATATGTTTACAGGGTCCTTGTTTATTCCATCAAGAGTAATGCAGCATGTTAGGAGATACAGGTAACAAAGAACCTATAACAGAGGAGGGGGGAAATACCTTAAAGGTTTCGCCTAATCTGGTGGAAAGGTTTCGACCCCATGGTGAAATAATCTGCGAAGATTCAAATAAAGCGCTTCATGAGTTTCTTTTAGATCTAGAAGGGATCAGTGTTTCAGACCAGTAGTTGTAGTTGTTTTATGGGTGAAGGTAGGAGCGACTGCATCGTATAAAGTTAAAACAATCAGCATTGTGTAAATCGTCAGAATTCTGAAGTTTAGCGTTCACACCAGTAATGGTCGATGTTTTTATTTTGCAGAACATGCTCAAAGTTCCAAGACATCTTCCATTTCTGAGACACAGAAGATCCATTGTGGCTCCTTCCATGTCTATACCAGAGGGTCAAAGAACACCCTTCCCGAAGATCGTGGGCAGGGTAAGGTCTGCATGTTACATGTTCTACTGATCAAATGAATTAATATTGAAATAAATGTTATCTGTGTTTAACTGGCAGTCCGCATTTTATAGATCAGGGGTGTACAACCTGGAAATCAGTGGAGTTTAGCACTTATTATTATTATATTTTATTCATACGGTGCCAGCAATTTACGCAACGCTTCTTATAATAGATACATTCAAAGGGTCTGACAAAAACTGGAAGCGACAGAAAAAGGCAAACCGATACATTAAGTTAACGTGGGTCCTGCTTTCAAGTTTACAATCTAGAGACTTTAAGTAGTATGGCCCCCAAACGCATGGATTTTTTTAAGCTGGTCAAAGCCCAGGAGTAGACTAGCAATGGCGCCCTAAACATTTAATGCTAGGATCTACTGCTTTTTTGGTCATTTTTTTGGCTACATTTATAGGAGCAAATAGAGGCGCTGTTATGTTATCTACGTAATATGAATGAACGTAACCTTACCGTTTCTGTACTTAAAATGTTTCCTTCATAAATAGAAGGGCTCAACGTGGAATCAGGATTTGTGGAAGAAGTACAGCCAGACAGTATTAGTTTAAATAAGTGGCATAATGATAATCAAGCTGAATTTGTGTCTATAAAAGGCCTAGATTAATTTATAGGCGTGTATGTATATTTCATTATAGAATTTTGGATACTTGGAGGCCGCACAGTGCACGCTCATTTGACAAATCACATAGGATATGCAATCTTATGGGATGACAATGAAATTAAAATGTTTAATACGCTGTTGGCAGCTTCAGGCTGTGCGTCCAGATGGTGTGGGTGACAATTGTTGACTGTTATTGATGTGCTTCTTCCCTGGCTTGAGCATACAAGAGTAGAGTTATTATATTCAATTTTTGGTCCCCTTCCATATGTTAGTCTTCCAATGTATTTGTCCGCATCAAGTGAAATGCAGTAGGAAGCGGCGGGACATCGAATCTTCCTTTAATTACAATGATGGGCTATTTGTCAGGGTTCCATTAACCGTGAAGGATGTGTACACCACGGCAAACCCAGAACTGTAGCGATATTCACTTGCGTTGGGATGCCCCTTGATGGTTTTTAATTGTGACTTTACCTTGTACGATTTTTGTTTAATTTTCTTGAATTCTTGTCAATCTCAGCTTATTTTTTTTTTATTTAGTTAAAGGGTAATTGGCAAAGTTCCTGTAAATTCAAAGAATTCTATGGGTTATTATAGTATGTATTGAAGTGACAGATGTTTTTAAATCCACATTTTGTGACTCGTTACATTTTAAGGAGAGCAGTAGTTGGCTTTTTAGTGATGATGGAAAAAAATAGAAAATGCTTTTCTGCTCATCAGAACATCTCAAACTGTTAGGAAACTGTTATCCCTGCATAATCACACAGCATGCAAGCCAGGGGATGTACACCGCGACATGCTCGCGGCACATCACGCTTACCTCTGTCCTGTTTGACATAGACCCCTTGCAGGTTGTGCCTGCTGGATAGCTAAGCTTTTAAGACACAGCATGAGACAGGAAAGCTTGGATAGACGGTCTCCTCAGAGACATGCTGAGTTGACCTCTCATTGAAACAAGCTACGGAGTGAAGCTCACAACTGTCACTGAAACATCACAATACTGCTTTAGAACTTCACGTGTACTCCATGCTTCCTAACGGGATCTCTGTGTCTTATTAAACCTAAAGCACTCAGACCATCTTATATCAGAATGGTTCGGAACCCCTGAGCAGTAACTAGACAAAGTATCTTAAGATGCAACGCCGTAATTGACCTTTGTTCAGCCACACAGCATGTGAATTGTGCTGCCACTGCGACTATGTATGTTAGTCCTAATGTATCCAGTGCATGTGTCATTTATTTGGGACAATGAGATGTTTCAGTGACTTCACTGGTACGGATTCATATACCACCAGCCAGAAGATTCCCCATAAACCAGTAGCATAGAAGCTGAAGAATGTTTTCTAGTTAGACTTTCAGTAATGAGTCTACCCAGTCTTCAAAGTACCCCCGATAATTAGGTGCTGCCAAGTCGCATGCAAAATGTCCTTTTTACTCCTTCCCTACTGACGTCAGGACAAAATTCACCCCAATGATGATAAAATAATTAGAAGAGATAAAGCAAGTGTCAATATGGGCAGTGCACTGACAATGTACACATCCCATGAAAACAAGGCCGCTGTACCCTATGACTTCTGGAGCAAAGACCACCCCAAAGGTAGGCCTCCAGCTTTCCTTAGGCTTCCCCCTCCCTTATTCTCAGTTGTATACCTTTCAAGGCTGTGCCAATTTAAATTTGGTGGAAGTAAGCATGAAAAATCCCATATCTAATTTTGTCCCTTTGCACTAAAAGAAGAAGAAGAAGGTTCAATACCAATGCATAATGACTTTGCTCATGGATGATACATCCGCTGTGACCCGTATGATTCAAAATTTGCATAACCTGCTAGAGTTTCCAGACTTTCTGCTGTTTGGTCATTGATCCAACCTAAAGCAGTGTGAACCGATCAATACACCCGAAAGGAACGTGACATTTTGTGCGGCTACATAATGCTCACAATTTTAATCCGGAGAAACAAATGGCAAAAATCAGTTTCCTGCAAAATATAATTAAGGTGGCTCTGTCAGATGAAAAAATGAGTGGTTTAACGTTAAAAAAAAAAAACCCATCTGTACGACGTGTTAATATTTGAATGTACCAGACAGCAGTCAAATTGTCATTTTAATTCATTGTAATAGGAGCACCTTTTGCATGTGTGTATATGTATATATATATATATATATATATATATATATATTAAACAGGTCTGTGTTATATTATTGAGGTCTGTTCCACGTACCGGCATGAGACGAGTACAGTCTCTATGATCAAGGTTTATCGTGCATCACGTATATACGCGTTGTATTTAAATGCGTTAGCACCCCTTTAAAAATTATATTTCATAAAATCCTCATTTTCAGAGACCGAAGAAATTCTTGTGTTGACAAAATAAGGCACAATATGGAAATGAGGTCATTTAGGAGGCGTTTCACCCCCCCCCCCACAAAACCTGCACCCTCCGTGTGCTTTCAGAAACCTCTATGGGAGAGAAATTAATTATGGCAGTGAATTCATTTTACTGCATATTCCGTCAGCACTTCTGTGCAGGTTGTGAAAGGGATAATATGACTAAAATGCAAACAAGTTGACGTTATGTAGAAAAGATTAAATCAGCTTTGCTTCTTTTGCTGTTCCTACAAAAAATATGAGAGCAACTTGATGGATTGCACCTTTGCTTCCCGCTCAAGCACTGGCTGTAGACAATGATTCTGGATTCTGTGGTCGGTTTATGAGTCGAGCGGTGAAAATCATTCATACGATAGGTAGACATTAACCTGGCTTAGAACATTAAAGCACCGAACCGTGTCCCTGGCATTCCTTATTTGTAGAGTCCCTGAGAAGGATGTATGAAGACACTATTGCTAGTATTGTATGTGAGCCCTAAGACTTTTTGCCCCTGTGTTTGATGATACTGAACGTGAGACTATGGGTATTAATCACAACTATGTACACCATGTAATGTTGGAGTAATTCTTCTACTCTAACTCGTTTTAGTTCAGCAACTTTATTTTTACTTAGAGTCTTCAACCAACATTCAACCTGCCATATCTTTTCTTGTTTTATTGGAGAGGTCATGCCGTTTAACCTTCTGTAAAGCGAGGCCCAGATTAATGTGTGTGTGACAAGAATGCATGGCCCATGTATCCTCCAAATCACATTGGGTTTACTCATTTAATTTGTGTGCTCCTTCATTACGAGTAGCGAAGCCGGGAGTAACAAGTACATCTGTCTTCTGTAATGCAATTGCTGTCTCGGTTGTTTCTAATGCGGGGAGACTGCGTGTTTGCATGTATATAGGATGTCTATCATCTGCTGCTTTAATGGTAAATAGCCATATGATGATGGTACTTATCCACTAAGGAATGTATCATACTGTTTGAGCTAGTCTTGACTTCTCCACAAGCCATGGATTTCCATCGGCAGGGCAAGAAAAATACATTTGCCCCCTTTAGTAGGGTGAAAATAAACTGCTAGGGAACAGGTGCGCAACTATATAGAATTTATATAGAATTTTGGCTCAAAACTGTTTTAGGCCACCTTAATTCACTTGCAGATAATACATTTAGTGTTTTATGTCTTATTTTAGAGCTAATCCCATTGGTCTTCTAATATTGTTTATCTAAATTATTACTGGCCACATGCAATAACCACAGCCGCTGGTGTGAGAGAGAGAGCATTGAACCGATTCCCATTAAATTTCTAGCCCAGTGACCTGGAGATAAGGCCTTCTCGAGTACAGCGAGAAGTACGGCGCCGGTACCCCCACAGTACACTGAGTGTGTTAACCCTGTAAGTGTGCGAAGGATACAACACAGTTAAACAACCCAAAATGATGTAAGCGTGAGTGCAGGTCAGCATTTAGTAGCATCGTGCTACGTGGGAAAAAGAGAAAACCACACTTGGCAAGAACGCTCTCTTCACGTTTCTCTGTGCGTCTCTGAAACATCAGAGGCAGGTGTCCCTGAGCATGCAGCCATTGACCTCTAAACTCTGAGAGTGTTGTCTGAATCCTTAAACAGCCCACCTAACCAGAGTACCGGGGAACATGGACAGGCTTTCGGGGCCCTTAATGCACTCTCAGGGTGCATAGACTGAGCCTGATCTGCCTACGTTCTGTCTCCATTAAACTGCAGTCAGAAGCCTCTTAATCCTGTATTTCTACCCAAAATCTTTGACCACGTATGCCAAGAAAAGCATCAGCCAGATTGTTGAGACCCCAATACAGACAGCTTTATCCCTAGAGTGAACATTAAATGAACAGATAACCCATGTAAAGTCAGCTCTGATTGCTAGTTATTTTCAATCAGTTCTTTGAGCACGTCATCAAAGATGACATTATGCAGAATATTTATTACCCAAATAGTGATTTGTTGAGATTCAACCGTAAACGACCTTTCTCTGTTACCTGAAACGCCAAACGGACCCGATAATGTGTTTTTATTCTCTCAGCTAAATTTAGAGAAATTCCAGAGCAGAGTTTTAGGAATCGTGATCTTTTTTTCCCATCAGGTGAAATAAGCGCTCACACAGAGATAACATGTTATAGTTTTTTCCCCATTTCTTCTTTGTGTGAAAAGAAAGTATTAGAAACGTCATCTTTTCTGTCAGTTCTTTTAACGTTTTCTCAGCAGTGGTCCCATCTTCAATATGAAGCCATGGCGTCTGATTATTGTACTGCTCGCAGCTACCAACACGGGAAAAAGTGTTTGAAGACCACATCAGTTTATTGGAATTGTAGACAAAGCCTGAAAAGTAGTCTTGAACTGTCAATGACTGTAGAAAGTTTCAAGTGGAAAGTTCCAATGTTTAGAGAGTTTTAACTGTCGTTTATCCTAACGCTGCTCTTAGAAAATCACCTTTCAGTAGTCTAGTCTAGTCTGTTTTGTGTGGACCCCAATGCACTTTACTGAATTCAAATCGTAGCATGCATTGTTTAATTATTGAAATAAGAATATGAAACGTTTGTCTCTTTTAAGTTCAGGAAGCATTACTATGCAAGCATCCCGCACATGCTCAGTAGCACTCCCACTGACACCGCTGAAGCAGCAGCCAATCACATCTATGCTATGAAAACATCCCTGTTCAGACAGCATACATGTGATTGGCTTCTGCTGTTGACATTGACTAGAATGGGAGTCCTACTGAGCATACCAAGGTATGCTCCCTGCTTTCTGTAGAAGCACCTGGAGGAGGAACTACGTCAGACGGAGGACTCTGATAACTATACCCACACCTATGTGCAAGCATGCAAAATCGACTCCAAAATTGACTCCAATTATTGCTGACGTGTTTCTTTAAAGTGCACCAAAAATAACAACGCACGACTTTTTCGCACTAAATGAATGCTTCACTGCAGTATTGGAAAAGCTATAGCTCCTTGTTTTAAATCTTCCTAGAGATTAATAAAAGATGGCCCTGGGGCCTGTCCAGCACTGCTAGCATGCAGCCATTCCTCTTGTGTTTAAAATGCAGCCCATTTGAAGACATATTTAAGCAAATGTAATGTAAACCCTTCCCGCTGGCACCTATGCTATGCTTTGGCTGAATGGATCCACATTTAAAGATTTGTTTATTTAACAGAAAAGCAACCACTTTTTTGATCAGATGCCAGATAACTAAACGCAGAATTCCTTAAGACGCATCTTGTAATGTTTCTTCTCTCCAGTGCAACGTTCCCATGTATTTAGTCCAAGCTGGTTATCATCATTATCATGTTTGTGTTATTCCAGAACTAATTATCCCGCACACAATGGACACATGTTAAAAATCTAAAGGCAATCATTTCTAGGTTAGATCTACGATGATGGGAGTGGTACAACGTTTCAAGTACACTGACCGCCTGTACAACTTATCATGCACAGTGTAAGCGAAGGGCATTGCTTGCTTAAAACATGTTCTATATTTTGGAGTTTTTGTCAGCTGATTGTGTTGTCTTTTAAAGAAAGAAAAACGCTTTGACCGACCGTGGTAGAGTGTTGTGATTTTTAAAAGTTACTTTAAATAACATATGTACATCACACAGATGGCAACCATAAGTGCTCTGATCTGACTAAATCTAACCCTGCTGGTAGGACACTTACGGAGGCTAAGTGATGTCTGATTTAAGAGGATGTTTGTAACGTCAGAGTACATGTTTTGCTTCCATTAAGACAATAATAGAAATAAAGAACTTCATTTCTTCGGAACCGGCTTCTTTTTGGTTCCGGACTGTTGTCCCAGACATTGAAAAGTAATTAATTGCACGGTCCGGCACATGGTGGGTTAACTGTTAGGAAGTCGGGCCAATAGAGGATGCAGGTCATTAACTGGGAGACAGAATACGGGAATTAAGTGGCCAAAAGAAAAATAATGAGAGGCGTAACAGCTGTTTGATTGTGATTTGATTGTGATCGTAGAGTATGTTTCCTGCATGATAGAAGATCAATACTCTTAACGGAATTCTAGTGATTGTGGGACCATGTGCACAAAGTTTAGTGAAAACATAGACAAAATGACCAGTAATTGGTAGAGCCGTCGCGGCTGGTATGATCATGTCCCTCTTCACATTGCCAATTTCAGAGAGGCAGTCGGTAAACTTGAGGCAGACTCTCAAGATGAAGATTATTCTAGGGACTTTTCTATTGCTTGTCAGAGCTGTAATGTGAAGCGGAATGCTTCAGGGGTTGATGTTGTTTGTATGAAATAATTTTATCTTCTCTTCAGGTTTAGCTTAAATTAACTTGGATTGGTGAGTGTAATACAACCCTGGATGTCTTTTCTTTGGGGTATGAGAGGTTCTTGGGGCAGGATTACAGACTGTGAAGCATGGGGAGATCTTCTAGTCCTTGATATATTGAACCTGCGTTATGGATCACTGCTGGTAAAAGGACCTTATGCTTTAGGGGTCTCGTAAGGTATTACGATTCATGTATTCCGTGATTCATGAGGTCACAATGACAATCTATACTTCGTCTTTTGTTGTTCTTTGAAATAGTTTTAGAGAAGATCAGATCAGTCCTTTCATCTTATGTCTTCTCAGGGGCAATTAGTTAAACCCCAGGATGCCTTTTTATTAGTCAGAACACCAAGGTGTGGAGATTCTTTGTGCTCTTGGCGCATGGCAATCTTGTGGAGAAGGCTTCACATGCTGGAGACCATGCGAAGTAGGGCTCTGAAGAGGCAGTAGTACAGGGAGAGCTGTCCGTATGTAACCAAGGACAATGACGGGGTCTAACATATTCAAGGTGTCCATAGCATTCAAACAGCCTTTTGATATTTATAATACACAATTCAGTAGAGCGTTACACAAAATGAAATGTTTTGCTTTATTTTGGCCTGCCGGAGGGAATTTGCGGGATTAAGGAAATTTGTTTTGAAAAAGCTGAGGTTTCCAGCAGCACAAGAGTTAAGACGTTTCTGTAGTGCTGGGATAAATTAGATGTGCTTAAGGCTCTTCTTTTACATGTAAATATGAAGCAGTTTGTGCTGCCTGACAAACACTGGCGGTTATACCATGAGCTGGGTAGGTGTTATCAATCATTGTACTCAGGTAAATCAGGGTGGCTGCGAAATTCCGTTGACTGAATGATTGAGGGGTTCTTTTTCCTCTTGAGCCAGAAGCCATTGTTCATGCAGAATATTCAGGATCCTCCTATGTATCACGGAACTCTGTAAATTATGGCAAATACCCTTGAAAACTTCCATTGACAACCAGCACCAGGAATAAGGAATCAGATATACTTGTCGGTATGAAAAAAACAGTGATATATTTCAGTGTCCTGTCAAGGCACCGCATGGACGGTGAACCTTAACTGAAAAACAGGGCCACTGAAATTGCTGGGCTTCCCAATCAACGAATGGGGTGCCTTTCCATGGGGTGGCTTTCCATGGGGTGCATTGACGTGGCAAGTCAGCTTATGTACTTTGGCCGAATAAACAGAACTAAAGCCTCATGTTGGTAGTTTGCCCATATTAAATATGCCTACATGTCATGTTTTTATTACCACCCAGTAAATTGGTATTCATGTCGTAATGTGTCCCAGTTTTTAACATTACAGTATTAGTTTCAATTACACCGCTTTACTTACACTAAAATATTCACAGTCTCTGCGCATTGAGGTAATTGTAAGGGAAGTACATATAGATCATAAGCTGACCTTGTGGGACTGGAACGAATGAAACAAATATCACACTTTGCCGTGGCTTTGTGCTTTTTTTTTTAGTTTGACCCATGTTAGGTCATTTTGAAAACATGTATTTTGGATATAGCATACAATTCTTCATATTAACTTAGCTCAATGACTGAAGACCCATTAATTACTGAAATAGAGGGGCAGATTGTCAAAGCGTGGGTCATGTGACACGGCAGTATCTTGTCACAATCTATGGAGAGGGAGACCTGTAACCTCCTGATTAATTTCCCCGCTGTTAAGCATTCTTATCTCTGTGCTGTGACCTTCCATACGCTGCACACAAGACCAGGATTTGTTTCCAAAGGGACTAGTGGCTGTGCAAAATCTATAATTAAATCTTTGGAATATATACTTAATTTGGGTGTAAAGCGGATTATGGAAATACACAATGGTGTTCCAGGCGTTCGAGTGTTGTATTGTACTTAACCCTGTGCGCACTGTGACACCTGCTCCAGTGACAGCTGTCTACAGCAGCCGCCACCAATTCTTTAAACGTACGGAAGATGGAAGTAAAAATATACAAATGTTACAAAATCTCTATAGTAACTACATGAAACTATGTATTAGGTTATAATGGATGTCATCCAAGTCGGCCCAAGGTGAAAGTCGAGCTTCTGTCGAGAGAGAGTTTTTTGGAATAAGGGAATAATTTATCTTAGCTGCACAGATATCCCACCATCTGTAGTTGTCAGACTTCCCTCTGTTTGCATGGGCTGAGATTGGAAAACCATTACTCTTCCAAGATGGCTATCCACCAGGTGATCAGAGAATGTCCAATAACCGCCCATGGCACAAATATAACATTCAAAAAGATGATCCAAACTAAAGAAGAGCCCAAAATAATACATGAATGCTGGCGTTTATCAGAGGAGTTCATATAAAGACCTAGGGTTTGGGTCTTTTGTCGCACAAAAGGAGAGAAGCAGTAAATGACGTACCTGCCATCTCTTTGAGATGATCCCTCTGGTTACCGGTCTTTTTTGTTGTTGTACATGTTACATGTTACTTGGATGCTTGATTGCAATGCTAAATGTACAAAAGAAGTGAGAATGATTTTTTAAACTTGTGGGTACCAATAGTTTAACTTTGCTTGGTTTAAACAACTAATAAACTAATACTCTATCCATCACTCTTCTGTGCTTCAAAAGTTTCTATAAAGTAAAATAAATTAGAAAAAATTATCTAATCCATGAAATAACCCTTAATTTCCAAAAAGTTGCCTTTTCTAATATTTTTTTGCAGACCCTGGAAGCATCAAAGTTTTCTGTTAAATCTCTTTTTCCGCGGTCTCCTCTAATCCCCTACAAAGAAGGTTATGCTTCCTGTTGATAAATAGTTTCAATTAATATTTATGATGTCTGTTTACACATTATGAATGCTCTCTCCGCTATTTACTTTTCAAACGCTAGCGGTTATTCTCCAACTCACCGGAACGTCATTCAAAGGAGAGAAGAGGAATTGCACCGGCTGAATCATCTGCGTGACCTTCAAGGCCAAGGGCATCGTGGCTTTTTTTTGGGGGGGGGGCGGCGGAATTGTAGCGAAAGATTCAGGGTGTAGAATGACTCTCGCGTATAGCTGTGAAGTGTATTAGTGTATTAGAAATATTACGTTTGCTTACAGTAAAGAGAGTTCGTAAGGGATTGCAGCACATTTTATCTATTTTTTAAAGGAAATTGGCAATCAGTTATGTAAACCTCTTTCTTTGGAGGCATCTTGTTTTAATATGTTTTTTTGCAGGAATAATGATTTATTGACCGGGAGACCATTCACATCAAATTCTTGGACCATTGTGAAAAACCTCTATTGATAAACTACTTTGGGTGCCTTGTCTTTTCGTGCTTACCTTCATACAATTCCAATACCAATCCATACAATGACTCTTTATGGTAATGAGCTTCTACCCCTAAAATGAATAGCAATAAGAAAAATCTAATTAAGCCCCCAGTGGAACTGAAAGCTAACGTGAGGCGGCTTGAATTTCAGTTCCTCGGGGAACTTGAAAAGGGTAAATTTGTAGCAGTTGGGATTTTTACCGTAATGGGTAGTTTGCAAGCACTCCTAATTTATTTCCCAGTGGATAGATATCGCCAGCGCAAGAACCTCAATTATTCAGACAAGCAATCTGCTGCAAAATCTAATGATTACATAGGAATTAAAACTGACGACGTGGGCTGGGAGCAAGTCATGGGGAAAGTAAAATGCCGAATTCATAGCCAAAGTAGATTCGGTGTCAGAGCTAAAAACCGAAGACATATTTAATGCAGAAGAGCAATTGTAACAATTTATCAGTGAGATCAACATTAAAAAAATAGGGAGCCAAAGCTTCGGTGGTTAATAAAATAACTTAATGATATAAAGTAAGACTGTATTAACAGAAGAGTGATAATACAAAACATCAGTTCTCTCTTGTAACTTGGCAGATGTAATTTTATTCTCTCCTCTAACACACAGAAACTTGTTTACGTTTCTATAGCAACAACCTATCAATATTTGCTTTTAGGTCACAATTAAAAGTTCCGACCAAAAAAAAAAAGAACAATTGAATGATGCGAAATGTTACTGGATTTTAAAATTATTTACTATTTTATATATATATATATATATATATATATATATATATATATATATATGACTTTTCCATTTCCACAAGCTAATGAGTGGATTCACAAAGCCTTCATACCTGCTTCTGGAATTTGGTTTAAGGGTCTTTCTTCTATCTGAAAAATAACTATTTATTCTATTGTTTAGAAGGAAGGAAAGAAGCCTCCCTCGAGCGCCGATGCCTATATACTTATGTATTGACCTGCTGTGTAGTTGAAATGCATTTTGTTGGCTTTTGACGTGGTGTTTATAAGTCCAGCCATCATACTTTACAGAGAATGCCGTCACACTTCGTTCTAATTTTCCCACTTCCATTCAATTTCTCAGCAGTTGCTTTCCCTGTGTAAAGCTTTTTATTTTCCTATGCAGGCTGGCTAATACATAGATTAAACAAACGAAAACATAAACCGCTTTTAAGGATTTGTTGTGTTCGTGCGTTAGAATTATATAGAAAACCTTCACACTTTACATCCTTAAACCATCTGTTGTGGAAAATGCTGTTACTATGCATATTTAATATGACTCTGAAACGGAGAACTTTTTTTTTTTAAAGTGTAAATCATAAACCCGCTTAAACGTGCCCGTGTGAAAGAGATAGACGGAGAGTCAGCTGATTGGATTTGCTTCTTTTGATTTTGCAACTCACAACAGTTTCATTAACCAGATGAAGAGGTCTAGTGTTACAATAAAACGCATCACGTTTATTTAATTATAAAGTAACAACAAATATTCCTTAACTTGGTCCGTAGTTGACACACTGAAAATCATCACAAGAAATTAAAGGTAATGGGGACCCTGCGTCTTTGCATGTTTTGGGCCAATTACAGAAATAAGTGAATTTACATGCTTTGTTTGGCACAGGAAAAAATAAATGGGAGATTTTGGGAAGAATTCTTTTGTGGCTCTGTTACTCTGAGAAAAGAGAGAAGATATCCCACCGTCTTATCTATGCTAGTAAGCATTACCCACCGCATGTAACTCAAACGCCTCAGTAATCTAGGTATTTTTTTGAGTTTTCTGAAAAAGTCTTTCTTTTGAGCATCTATGTTGCCAATTTGTCACTTTTTCTTATAGTCCATAAAAGAATCCAGTAAGAGTTCACATGCATTCTAACAAAACACCCCACACCACTGTCTTTGGGGGTCTCTGTATTATAAAAACAAAAATTGTACATTAATATAAACCATGTTGGTCTGAATACAACTATTTTTCATATTAATGGATCACAGGGATGATGAGCATCCTAGAATTAGAACGTTCTGGGAATCAGATGCACCAAAGAGCACAGTCTGTATTTGGGTTGGTACCGTGTATATTCACAGATATTTCGGGTTGTTTTGCCACTTGGGAAGTATGATATTTGGACATCTGCCATATCCCTTACTGTATTGGGCCCGATAACCCTAAATGTATCTCTTTAGCTTTGTTCTGTGGCATATTGACTGATTAAAATGCATGGTTTCATGATTAAGTGCATTGGTAGAACAATTCCTTTCATGGCCTGCAGAGTTTATTGCCTCATTGCTCTTGAGAGATGGATACTACCTTTTATGCTTAAAATATTTATGAAGTGCAAAGATAAAAGGAGCCCCAAAGAAAATACAACTTGCTGTGTAAAATGATGACAATTTTGTAGCCATTAAACATAAGATAAATGGCAGGGTGGAGATCTGAAGGCATGCTTTATGTAATATCCAGTGAAAGATTACAATATTTCATTGCGATCTGCAAATTGCTCGCTAGCCGGCTCTCAGAGATACTTTACATTTGTTCCAGATTTCCAGATTACATCGGGATGCAGTATTATTCTTCTCTGAATCTATAACCAGCTTCTAGTATACCCTTCCGGTTTCTCTATTAATACAGTGTTCAAGGGAAGGTGGTCTGCTTGTGTGTCCTCCTAATGCCACCGTGGCGCTTACCTGTAATGGGCAGATTAACAAAAAAACACTGATTTTGGGGCCTCGGACTCTACAGCGCCCAAGATTATAGAATTCATTATTCCTGCACAGGTGTAAAGAGCCAAAACAGTTTACTAGAACTTGATGCTAACTCATCGATGGATGCCATTCCCCTCCATATAACTGAGTTTCCGATTATTTATAATAGATTATATTCTAAAATAGATTTATTATATAATAATCTATATTATATATAGATTCATAGACACAAACGGCGTGTAGCGTTCTAGTTTCTGCATTTAGTTTGCAATATTCTCCTGCTCTATGCATTGGTTAACTTGGCAAGAACGGCGCTTTGTTGGGAGCGCTCAACAAAAAAACTTTTTGTCGCAGAGATAATGCCACAAACCTCATTGCGTTCTCCTGTAGCAACCGATATGCTTAAGTTTGTTATGAGGACAGGATATTTTATACATTGTCAGGCTGTTTGCAGTAGTATTAGCGGTGGGATTCTTGCCACAATTTAAATTGTATGTATTTCTCGCCCCTCATATGGAAATGCGAGTCAGTTATTAATAAGTACTGGACTTAGCTGTGTTTAGAAACTGTAGCAACATTAGCCTCATGTAAACACCGAAGACTCTATGCAGGAGGAATGAATGGCTCGGCAGGAGCTACGGCCGTCTCTGAATATATAATGCCGCCCTCTGTATCTAAATATAAGCAGCTGAGAATCCCAATAATCACAGAAATGTTTGGCAGAATTCCTGTTTCAGGCTTTACTGAGGACCGGGTCTCCATACCGTTTACGTCTCCCTAGGAAGCGTCTACTGAGTTTTCCCGTAAAAAGTTGATAGAGATCAAGCAGATCTCTATATCACCATGCAGCTGGGAAAAGGTAGTTTATATAGGTGATAATTATGTACTACCAAACATGTATAGCCTGTGAGTGCTATAGAATTATACAACATTCTGCACATAGCCAGCTGAAATAACACGTTGTATATGGCTCACCAATGGTCTTTTAAATGGAAATCGTAGATAGCCACTTGCTATTGGACTATAAATCCTACCAACATTTATCCAGAAAGTATCATGGAAGTCTGTTGAAGTGAAGGTTTACTTGTCCAGTATCCAAACGTACGGCAGATGCTGATTGAGGCTTATCCGAAATGTCACCAAAGAATGATGCCTTATTGCCCATAAATATCTTCACCGTTCTCTGCACTGCGTGTGGTGTAGGCTGACAGGAGAGCCAGTCTTGTAATGTATTTCTGTAAAGTTATATATCATGTGTGTTTATGATCCAGCCTGACCTGTAAGCATTTTTTTTCCAGGTCGTTGTAAGTGAACTTCTCCCTGGCTCCAAATTCCGAATGTCTGGAAAGGGGGCTGACCAAGAACCCAAAGCGACCTTCCGAATAAATGAAAACACAGGAGAAGTACAAGTAACTAGAACCCTTGACAGAGAGGAGATTCCATTTTACCATGTAAGTGTACAAAGGCACACACGGCTTTATGTTTCTGGATTATATATTGAGCAAGGGGACAAGCTGCAGCCTCAAGGATGTAGGAATGACCTATCTGTATAGCCATACCTTTGAACCTTTAAGGTTTGACCCCGAGTCTCAGGGTTTTGCCCCAATCTCAGGGTCTCAGGGTAAAGGGGCAGATTCTCAGGGTCACATAGTCTGCAGCAGACTGCCTTCTGTTCTTCCCTGCTGTGATCATATATAAGACTACAAATTGGTGCTTTTAATGACAATATGTTATGGTTAATATCCCTTCTTAAATGCAGTTGAATATTTAAATAATGACAAGTCCTTCCTTTGTATCAGTCTTTTGAATATGAGCAATAGGTGACGATGGAAGCCATGATATTTTTTGAAACTGTAATTAAGTTCTCTGAATTTGTTAAGACCGAAGTTAGGGGGGGTTGATGCATGAGACCATCAAAGAAAGAACATTTCCTGCATTATGTAATCGGGGCTCTGTGTTCCTCGGTAGGTTCATGGTGAACCATTTCAGAATTTAGAAATAGGAGTGCTGCAATTTTGGTTTCACAATCACTTAATTATTTTTCTCAGTAAGACTTATTGATGATCCCATAGAGTTGGCGTTGCCCCTTGATAATAAATCTCCATGAGAGGTTTGCCACGATCACTGCCCATTACTACTTATAAAATGATGTCCTCTCTTTATTTGTCAGACTCGTAACTCCAGCATCAGAGACAGGTTTGTGATACTAAACTGTGCTCGCTGCCACGATGTGCAGTCTGGTTCCTGGCACAAAATGAGCCATTGGACTATAACAGCATAGCAAGAGGTCCATTTAGTGTTCTAGAGATGCATTCGATCACAGAAATGGGTCGTTTTAGACAAGGCAGCGGGTTTATGGACATTAAAATATGAAACATCATTGGCTCATGCAGGTCCATTTTCTAGTGAAAGCATATAATTGAATACAACAAAATTCTTTTTTTTTTTTTTTTTATTTTGCACATTTTTCTTTAATGTAGACAAATAATTATATCTATCTCACTACTTGGTTATAAAACTTACGAGATAATTGTTGTACAGAGTTTACGTGACATACGCGCACACAAATTATATTGTTATTTGCATAGATCTGGTTGAGAAGTTAAAATATCGCCAATGACAATTAAAACGACAAGGTTTGGTTTATTGTCAGTCATTTATTTCAATGGAGATGGATATGAGTTGTCAAAAAGAAGAATTTTTTTCTCAAATTCAATATTCAATTTACAGTAAGACAAAGTCAATAGGTAGAAGTAAGTGCCCCCCCCCCCCCCCACCCTATCAAGAGATCAGTGCAGTTCCCTGGAGGCTGTTCAATCAACTGCCATGCCTGGGGCAACAACGATAAGGATAATGATTGATTCAGAATACATATTGCAAGCCAAGAAATACCGAAAGCAAAAACATAACAGAGGGTGTGAGGTCATTACCGTTACATCTTCAACAAGGGAGTTGTGAGCTGGAATCCAGTACCTTGATTAATGCCAAGTCCCAAATCAATATGTATTTTAATTCCCATATGTATTTTCTTCTCCAATTCTAAAAATAAGTCTAGAAATAACACATCCGTCTCTTGCAAGTCCCTGTCACAATTCCCGGCGTCCAAACATTACCAACGAAAAGAAGCAGTCGAGTCCTTCTGTTGGGTCGGGATCTCTGCATCAGCGGGTATAATCAAGAAGACCTAATGGTTGTTACTGGGTGCTAAAATGTTCATTGGTTCAACGGAAGCTTTTTGAGAGAGGTCTGATGTTGCTGAAGGAGCCTTATGGGCCTTGTAGTCGCGTAGTACATTGGTCACATACTGGAAGTTCCTGGACTTGATGAAGATTAAAAGTACTTTTTATCATTAAAAATAGTTTCCCCAAATAACAAGGAGGGGCGAACGCTCCTGAGAGGGCACATTTATAACGTGTCACAGCCGTCTCATTTTAACTATAGCATTTATCACCATTCGCACTGAAATGATAAATATGCATGTCAAGCAAAATCTAGGCAGAGACAAAATGTACGTACGTGATGGAGTATGACCGCAGAAACAGAATGATCCACCAGGCCATTTCCATTCATCTCTTCCCTCCGAGTTAGATGGCATTACTTTTTTGAATTTAATTACTGAGATAACATCAGGAGATTTTTAATCTCTGAGCTAGTTTGATGAGATACCACTTTTTTTTCTATCAAATGATGAAGAACACTTATTTATCACCCTGCGCTGCCAAAAAGGTAATCATAATTAATAATAATAATGGGAATGGCTCTAATGTGATTAATGACTCGGGGGAGAAAGAGAGGGGAAAGGGTAAAGATATTTTCTTCTGGAAATTCAGCGTAGTTCTAGATCAAGCAAACATCTGCTTTCATTTATCTACTGGTCATGTTTCATCTCCTCCTCCTCCTGCGTGACGTTGGGATAGCACTGGGGAGATGACTTTTGTGTCTTCTAAGTACACTGTAGTTTTTGGCTTCCTAACACCTTTTAGAATCATCATAATTAGCGCTTAATAAAGCATAATTCCTTTGTAAATAGCAGCTTGGATCTCTCGCTGGAATACTTAGAATTTACAGAAATAACAATAATAACAGGAAAAAAGTGCGGAAATCCTACGTTTTGCTAGCAGTGACTTCACTACAGACTCTTAATGCCATCGTATATAATGCAGTTGTTTGAATTATATGTCACAAGTAGCCTGATGTTGCATACGAGAGCATTAAATGCCGTGGGTTTTAAATGTTTCGAGTAATTCGGTGACGCCATATAAATAATTGATGATCTGGGAATTTGATTCAGTTTGTTTTACTTAAAAGAAATGGTAGTCGCCGTCTGTATTTTTCGTTAAATGTGTTTAACGTTGTTGCATCCGTCCATCTAGATGTTAAAAATGTAAATAACTCGGGCTTATTAAAAACCATTGGGAATGAATCCTTCATGAAAATGAACTGTCAGTCTGAAGCAGCGAGGTCTATTCTTCTTATTAGCTGAATAACCTCAGTAGAATAAACTGCAATATACAATATCCATTTTAACCGATCCCGGACGATTTTTAAGAAACAAGAAATCTGTTCTCAGAAAAAATGTAATATAAATGAAAGTTGTCAGAATATACCTCTGCTGAACCCGCTTCAGGATACAGCCGCAGTTTTCCAGACGGTGGACTTTAAAGCTCCTTATTCTCTGTAACGCTTTAAACCGTCTCCCGGTCATAAGGAGCTTGGGTAGGAATTATAAACGTTAACCGGTTATTTAAGTGAAAAATGGATACGTCCCACAAATGGCAAAGCTTGAAGCTAATGGAATCACCAGTGTTAGCCTCCGTGCTACTAAGCTTGTGGCTGAGACTGCCGTTTACAGTAAAGCCTGTTGCGTGAGTATGCGTAGGTTTATTTTAATTGCCTGGTTATAACGCCAGGCATCCGTAGCATCTAGACTGTCGCTGCTTTGTGCTGTTTTAGAGTCAGTTTGTATGGAGAACCATCGATGGCTACTCAACTGGCTTCTAAAATGTCTATTTTGTGGATGGAATGAATCATATGATACCATCACCAGTTACGTCACAATGTCCTGATGACCTCATGAAGCAGAGGCCTGGGGGTTGAGTATAAAAAGAGATTCTGGTGCAAAGTTCGGAAGATCCTCTTCTAATTGTATCAAACAATAGAATGATTCTGCCGGGTGAACCATTGCATTGGTCTAAGGAGAGGAGATCTGTATGCAGCGGGGCTTGGGATTAATCACTGCTCAGAAATAAACTATGAATGTAGAGTTTCTCGGCGCTTCGGAACCTGAACAAAAGTATAGATTTTCTCCGGAGCCGACAGCCCCAGAGAAGGGTAATTAGTGCAGCATTATAAAGTAAAGCTAAAGGTTATACAATAAATAGGCTTTTCTTATATCCTTTGTGATAGATTCCCTTTAATTGTATACCAGTGATTTCCAACCTTTGGCTCTCAGAGTACAGAGCAGAGGAGACTTGCAGCAGGATGATCAGTCTAATCTGGGTTTATATTTTGTATTAATTCAGCGTTGTTTATGGAGGAGTATGCACTTCTTTGGGGCACAATTATTACACACCAGGGAGAAAATAGTTTTCCTAAACTGGAGAAAACAAATTTAAGACAAAGGGTTTGAATGTTCCCGTACTCCAAGCCTCCTGGTTCTGCCGGCACAAGATTCTGATTAATTTGTTGCCACACGTTTCAAAATTATGCAAAGCCTTTTTTTCCCATCTTATGATGGTTGCTATACCTGGTGATGCATTAATACTGAGCCTAATTAGTTCTGTGGAGCAGCTACTCCTGACCTTGGGCAAATAGACATCTTTGGAGGAAAAAACTAATTTTGATGTAAATTGTGTTGAAAGAATCCTGTCTACAGTACTGTATAATGTAACACTGTACACATTGCCTAACTGAGATATTATTATATCATTATTATTCTTTTGTAATGAAGATGACCTCTTGCAGTGGGACACCCAAACACAAGTCAACTTGCTCCAGGCCGCTCTTGGGCTGATTCATCTGGGTGTTTTAAACAAGCTATTCGCTTTTATTTGCAATGTGGGGGTATCTTTTTACCTTTTAGAATGAGAATGAGAATTGTTTATTAGGCAACTGTATCACATGAGTGTTTTTGCAAATCACGGTGTAACTATGGAAATAAAACCAACCATATTTATTTGGCCAAACAATTTTGACGTGATTGTCAGAAAAACAGCAGCAATAATCAATTGTCAATAGGCAATTTATACATTATTACCAAGGGATTTTTATTTATGAGACAGCATGGGCTGTGTATTCTTTCTGCCTTCCATATTGAATTATGTCAATCTCCTACAGCGGGCTATGTGCCAGTGCTGTAATTCTACAGTGGCTTAATCAATGTTGATGTTGATTGCATTGATTTCGAATCCTATATAAGACGCATAATATTAATTGCTTCGGATAAACACTGCTTTCACCAGAAGCCACTGAAGTCGAATGTTCAGAGACAGGTTTCCAAATGTTGTGATGACCAAGTCCACTACATACTATACAATGATCTCGCCTCTCAAGGTCCGAATACAGTAAACACTTTTCTTTTTGAATATTCCATTACTATGTGGCAATATAACAAACCTATCAAGTAAATAAAAATGATTTTTTCTTTTCTTAAATTCCTCAATTAAGCTAGGTACTTGTGTTAATGGAGTGTCAACTGCATAAAAAATGACAGGAAATATACAACTATTTCACGTGAAGCAGTGGCTGGTATTAACGTTGTATCTTTATAGATCTATAATATAATGTCTGTAAGGACTAAGGTTTTTAATTTTTATGTCTACCCATTACCATGCAATACACATTGGACCTAATCCCATTTGCTTCTATCTCTATATGAGAGAGAGAGAGATCGCAGAACATAAATTGAGTTGTCATAACCTGGAACACAACGCACCCAACAGGATATTAGATCTTTCTACTGGCTACTAGTCGGTGGTCTAAAGTTTTTCTATCCATCTGTTGGCTGCTGTTACATGTATCAATGCAGCGATTGGCAATATTTTGTCCCAAATCATGTGTTCCTATGCTTCTTCCCATCAGAAGCAGGTAAGTACCTGGAGCTGCACCAAAATCTAAAATGCATATGACTTGAGGTCCCTGGGAAGGCCCGTTGGTTAGTATTCTGTATCATATTGCTTATGACTATTAAGAATTTTTGGGCTTCTTAAGATGAGCGATTATTTCATTCTTCAGCCTGTGAGCAAAATGGTCTCGGAGCCATTGTTACATTTTTCTTTTTCCGAGACATCGCATGGAACTTCTCTTTGATAAAATATTGATATCCCTATCTTCTTACAGTCCTCAAAATGCAAAGCATTTCCCACCAAAACCTACAAGAGAATATGATTTAATTTGAGTCTGATCCTGGTTTTCGTTCATAGCATGCAAGTGTCTGGAGTAAACCGGCGCGAATTAGCAGTGTTACTAACACTAACCTGTTTGATTTGGCAGTAGAAGAAGGCATACATTGCACCTTCTCGCTCAACTGATTGTGACATCCTGTGTGTTTTCTCAGTGTGATGTACAAAAGCAAGCAGTGAAAGATATTCAGTGCGAGGCATTGTGAAGACTTTGCATACAATATGCTTTTTCCATTTTTTATTTTTTTTTATATTTGCCATTTTTCAATGGAAAAAATCAAAAGCTCCCCTTATGGAGAACGAACTGGTATATAGTGGTAGCCAGTTACTTAGCACCAAAAGAACAAATCAGTTTTGTTTTGCTAGTAATGGAGAATTAATTTATAAAGCAACACAAAGGGCACATGGTGTAAGACTATGTCTTGAGTGTTATGCCTTGTGATCTCTGAAGGTTTTATTCACTTAAATGCGTGTTGTGATGATCTGGAAGATTTCAGATGTTTTTACTCCACATCATGGAGGCCCAGTCCCGATGATTTCGTCACATAAAAAGGACCAGGCTGGCCTGGCATTTCTTACATTTTGGGTCATCTTGTTTCGCCTGGATTTTTTTTAGTGCAAAATTTAGGGTCATAAAAATATCTTGCCTTGATGCAGTGTGGGATTTAGTAGATAAACCCTAAAATTTACAGCAATTTAAGGCAGTGATCAAAATGGACTCTAGTTAGGTGATGGTGGAGATGGTGTCCTTTGTCACAGGTGTATAATTAGAAGATTTTAATAATAATCATTGGACCTTCCTACACTTACTGTGTCTCCCCTGGCCCAGCCAGCTTAAACGTTGGAAGTTATGCTTTATCAATGCTTCCTGGCTTTGCTTCCATTATTCTAAGATAAAGTAGCATTAATGAATGACGACGACGCCACCACAGGTGAAGGCAGCACAAGGATCTCGATGTGAAGGGTGGATGTGAGATAAACTGAGGGGGTTTCAGTGAGTTTCTTCCTGGTATCCTTTACCACTAAATAATGAACTATGGAGACATGTTGAATTTGGATAATTACTAAGTGACACCCCCATCCTGACCCAGGTGCTTTTTTTAACATATACTATCATTTATTTCAAAAGATTCTTGTCACATTTAGCCCTCAAATTAATTCTTCAATCTCTGTTTATTTTTCTGCATTACATAGCCAAGAATAACCTTAGAATGTGGGCGTCCTTATCCACTGTTATGCTTTCCTGCTAAGATTCTATTTAATTTACCCCATGAAATCCAGGTGCCTGGCACGGTGGGCATGTCTCCAGGCTAAATTATTAACTATTGTTCTTTCTGCCTTTGACATCCGTAATTACGATTCTTTTACTCATATCAAGAAAATATGCTAATTTCTAATATGTGCAGACCCTGTCACTGGGTTTCCAGCATCCGAGAAACAACGTTACTGATGCTGTTTAAGGTCATAGATGACATCTAAGATTAATGTGCTTGTTAATTTACCCTTACTTTGGATAATGTTTACAGAATCTTGGAAATCTTGCGAAATATTGGGGACAGATACGATCCCGGAACGGCATTTTGTACAAAAGTTGTAAAATCTTAGGAAAATGAAAAGCTGTCAAATAAATGGCAAGGAAAGGCAGCTACTAATTGCATCTTGACAAAGTAAATTAGTTTTCGTGGTTGTTGGATCTGGAACAGAACGGAGCTATTGCTGACTTATCTCTCGGCTTGCCAAGCACAGATTATCCTCCTGAATTTAGTATGAGGTTGCTAAATTTTGCCTTTCACCATTGATCTGCTATTAGCAGGTTCAAATAGTTTAATCAATGGCGTCGTAAAACCATGCTTTAAAAAATGAGCTGAAAACGTTCGCTGAGCATTTGACTGCCCTTTATTTTTTTTTGATCAGTTCGGTCAAAAGTATAAAAACATTTTCCATCTAAAACACAAAAAATTATCAGATTTTTTTAACCACTCGTTTAGTAGCTGAACATACAAAAGGAGTTTTTCAGACAATGCATGGGTACAGAGTTTTGACGCGTTGTCTATGACATCATATAGCTAAGGCTGATGTTCTTGTTTGTACTAGAATGTAGATTGTAGATGTGAAGTATTTTTTTGGTTTTTTTTATTTGTTTTTTGAGTATAAAATACAACATAAAAAAGGAAATACAGTACAATATTTGGACAAATAACAGACAAGGTACAGTTAAAAAAAAGACTAACAAAATTAAGACAACAATTATAGTGGATTCCGTGATTCCATAGATTAAATATACTGAATATGTAAGTGTGGACTCATTTGGGGTTTTCGCATTTACATAATAGTGTGTATGTATATTTCATTTTCGTTACTAAGGTATATTGGCCTTATTTGTTTCCTTTGCCTATAGCCAGGGACAAGAGAAAAGTATAAAAGATATACAGTATTTAGTCAGACTTATTTCTAATCTAATTAGATGTAGATGTGAAGTTTTTATTACTCATGCCATACGGACTTTAGTTATCATCTCACCATGTATGTTTGTTAAAGATCCATAACCAATAGAATTATAGAACTGATAAAATGCACAATAGATTCCCCTTTAAGTGTTATTATTGAAACAGAATGGGATTTGTGTGATTGGAAGCATACGCAGACAGTATGTATAATTAAACAATGCATCAACTTAACGGCATTTCGATGCACATGAAGAAATTATGCGTATGGTTTGAATTTAGTAAATTATCTCTTGAAGCGCTCATTTATTTGTGCAGCAACATTTACTTTGAAAGCATTAGAGTCTGATATAGATTCTTTTAATATTACATACGATGTGATATTCTGAATTGCCTTTAATTCAAAATTCACTGATTTTCACAAATAATTCAGCTGTGATCGTCCCGATTTTTTCCCCCTTCTTGGTAATAATCCACTTTATTGTATTAGAAGAGAACAGACGCACTTAAAGAAAGAGTCAAGGGTTTCTATTAAATATGATCTCATATTAAACCACAGTCCTCAAACATTTTAAAGCCTGCCCTAAAAATGATCCTCATTAAGTCATAGAGCCGTTGACATCTGAAGTGGAGGCTATTATGGAGACATTTTCATTAGAACAGAGGATGACTTCAGGATGTTTCCAGATAATGACTGGGACCAAAGGTCCCTGGACGTCGTTATTTAAGAGATGTTTTTCTTTGGCTGTAATGTTACAGACTGCTCTATGTGTAACAGGCTGTGTGCTCAGAAAGCCTGGACATACACTTTACACCACACTTAATACAATATACACATCACTGGGCAAAGGACTGAAGAGTAGCAGCACAATGCCTTTTGTATGAATGCGTTCCTTCATTCTAAAGAAGATTGCACTGATCCCGGAAACGGGTGCACAACATGTTTGCGTGAGATTATTTGCTATCTTGAGATGCAAAATATGGCACTTGTTTAAGATGGTAGGCTCCGTTAACTGAATTGCTTTGTTAACTTTGTCTGTATTGAAGTAATCCTGGGAAAGTAGGACTGTTTATTTTATTATACACGCAGGTGCTCTTTAAATTGCTGTTGGAATCGCGTTGAGTCTCTTCCGTGTTCCATCATGAGAATGCAGACTGACCACAGTAGCTTACAGCAGATACAAAATGATTGTAACTTTGCTTGGGTTAAGGGTCAGAAATGATTTATGCGCTGTTGGCAGTAGGTACGTGAAATGTCATGTTATTTTTCAATAGAGCGCGGCTGTTCTCATTTAAATAAATAACCTTAGAGTATTTTCAAAGCACAGTAATACAAGTCTGTAAGTAATGACACAAACTTGTTCGGCACACCTTGTACCAACACAGATTTCTCCATCCGACTTTTATCCCTCATTCCCAGAGGAGCGGCAATCTTTCGTCTTCTAGAAACAAAACATTATTTTTAGCTACTTTTTCCCTAATCGGTAGCTATAGAGAAGTGTGTGATTTTGTGAAAGGCTATCGGGTTAGGTAAGCTGAAGAGGCTTTTTGAGTCTCATACTCAAACTCAAATTGTTCATACAGTGTGATATATGAAAGAACCAAAAAAGAGAGAGAACATGTATTATGATTTCACGTTGCCATATTAGAATGTTGATGAGGCAGACATTCAGTTGTTTGCCAGACATATAATAATGAAAACACCTGTTTAAATCAGCTTGAATATTAAGACTGATACTTTGAATTCTAATTATGAAATATCATAATGCTAGTAATGACAATTGTTATGAGATCTTATGGCCTTGGAATGCGTTTAATAATATATATTTCTTTTGTCCCTTAAAGCTTCAAGTGGAAGTTACCGATGAAAATGGAAAAACAATTGAAGGACCTGTTGATTTAGAAATCGTGGTCATTGATCAAAATGACAATCGACCGATCTTCAGAGAAGGACCCTACGTTGGGCATGTTTTGGAAGGATCTCCCACAGGTTAGTCCCTTCAGAATGCATTTGTAGAAGGCAACATTATAGTGGTTATGTGGTTAAATGATCTGGCCGCAACTCATTCCTTATGACGTAATAATATGTTTTCCACTTACTAAACCACAAAACACTGTGATTACTTTAGTTGCATGTTAAATGTTTAAAATTATTTATTTTGAAGACCTTTTAGCTCCATAGACTTCTGGTTTTGGTCATACTGTAGCCTTCACTGACAGGCAGCATAACATGATGGTAACTTCAGATTTGTTTGTGTTTTCCTGTTTGTTCTGGACATAGCTTAGACTCTATTCGGTGATTTGGCTAATAAACAATTTCCACTTCTTCGATATTAACCATGTGCTCTGTGGCTGGCCAGTGGCTCCTATAGAAATTATTCCAGAACAACTGATTTAACCAAAACCACACATATTGTGGCGTCTTAACTATATCTATATCTTATAAAAACTGAGAGCTCTACCTTTCCATGAATAACATTAATTATTATAAAACCAACCTGCCATCCTCATCTCAGGAATGATTAATAAAATTGTCCTTTTATCCTGTGCACCATCTCTTTATGCCCCAAGCAAAAAACCTTAAAGGATTACTACCTCTATACCGATAAATACTAAATCCTAATGGGGAAGATGTGTCGTTTGGTGACGGCAAAATGAACTCCTGTCTGTACATGAAGCTATTCTCCTCTGTAGCGTACGTGTGGGAATACAAATTATTAAGATGCGCAAATAAGCGGGTAAAAATAACGTCCCCATCAACACCTGAAGCATGTTTATACCCGTCCTCAGCTCACTTATCTATATATCTTTAATGCCCTCCGTCACTGCAATTACAGAAGACCCCTTTGCGTTACATTGTACCACGTGCTACAAGGCAAACAGCGGTGCTCTCGACATTCGTTTTATTCCTCTATTAGAGAGTGTAGTCATCCCGAGAGGTTAAAAAGCTCTGTGAGAAAGATATAAGTACTGGAGTCTCTCTTTTCCCAAATGACACCAGAATAGAGGGATTTTTCCTTTATGACAGCATCACATTTTAACCAAAGAGCATTCAGGAGATTCGAGAAATATTTGTAAATAATTACCAAGTCACAAAAAGGACTTTTAAGACATACCACAAACAGAATTATGCCCTGCAGGCAGGAGATATAAAAGTTCTCGCGCTAGGGGCAGCATGCAACTCAATTCTAATTATTACCAAATAGTATTTTAGGACTATCATAACAAACATATATTACTGATAAAAGCACCTTTTTAATGAAACGTTCTCTTAGATATGTGAGATTCATGCTGGGATAGCTAAACTTGCCTGATTCACATCATTTCACACACTTTTGTTTCCATGAAACCTACGTATTGGGCCAGGAAGAATGATAATTACTTTGAGCTCTGTATGAATGATGGCGCAGAACACTCCATACAATGTCTCATTGTGACATCTGGATCGCATCCTTTCTTTCTGGAGTCACTCGTTTCCAACCCAAAGATAAAGTTGAAGCCGTAGCCTGTTTCCGTGTCGTGTTCACTAATGAGTGTAGATTTTCTGTTGCCTTCTAACACTTTGTAGGTAGAGCTTTATTTCCTTTCTGTATTTATTGGATGTTACTAGGCATGTTTAATACTGCCTCTTATGCTCATGTGAGGCCCATCGCAGAGCATGCTATGTAAATAACGTAGATTAGGACAGAGCGAAGAATAATATTTTGGCTTGTCTCAAGCATTGATTGCTGTCTCGAGGCCCATACGGTCTACTACTTTGTAAAACTAAACAGTATCCTTCTTTATTACTACTAACGCGTAGTTAGTAGTCACATCTTTTGATAAATGCTGGACTATTAGGGGGATAGCAAAGACCGAAGACTGTTTAATGACTGGAGAGACTTCCCTCCCCTTAGTGCAATAAGTCTTATACAAGTTTTGTTCATTACTCTGCAGTAGATTGTAAAAGTGATAAGTCTGCAGTCTTGTGGATTTATTTAAAACGGATAATATTTTGCACTTTACTTATAGGACCACATTATCCGCTTTCCTCCCCATGCGTAGCTCGTAAATCCAGGCACAGCGAACGAGATATTAGAACGTTAAAGCATCCTTGTGTTTGACAGGAGTGTTATTGTTGCCTGTAAACTAAATTCTAATTGGACAATGACCTTGTTTAGCTGAAGTGGATCTTTCTATGGCTCCTCGCTTTGCTCCTCTGTAGAAGGCAGCTTCCTTAATGTACACATAGTTGCTTATTTAATGGCCCCGGTAGCCCACATTGAAAGTCGTAGCATAATAGAGTAAATAAATTGCAGCAGTTTCATTCAAGTGCTTTTCAGAGGACAAAGATGAAATCTCAGGGAGTGTTTGATGCATTCTGTGTATTAATAATCGAAAAAGTGGGCATTAATTTGGATGCCAAGCTCTTTCTTTTGCGGGCTGCGATACGGACACAACTTCATTGTAATGTATCTGGGTCTCTCGAAAGAAAAAATCAAGCTACCTCCACAAATGACTGAAAATGTGAAAGGCTGGCATTTCCAAAAGGAGGAAACTGGGAAACACTTGAGAACTTTGATAGAATCCCAATATTTATACCTGTCAATTGTATGCATTTACTGGGTGTGCACTGATTCTATGCTTTGTTTTGTATGTACATATTGGATATTTCAGGATTTAATATTATAAAAGTACTGAGGAAGCCATCTGGTATAACTAGTATTCACAGTCATGTAGTTTTTATGACTTCAGAAGAAGTTATTTACGCCCCATAGTATTTATATGCTAAGCTTCATCCTCATTGCAAATATATTACTGTGGTGCTTGATGCCGCAAAGTCTTTTTTCACTTCTGTGATGTCAGGTTATCAGATTAAAGACATGAGAGCCATTGTAAGGGTTAGTAAATGGCATTCAACATTCTAAATTAGAACAGAGCAGAGCCAATGGAAGATGAGCAGGGTCATTGGAGGATTAACATTGTCGCAAGCCAGGGCACTGCCTGGGGGTGAGAGACAGTCCTTGACTACCAAGGGCCCACAAGGTCTGTTAAAGAAATAAAAAATGGCAGCTTGACCCGGTAACCTCAGACGCGTAGCTTCTTTAATTGTCCTGGCTTTTGCCACAGGGCGCCGTGTATTTAATACAGAGCTTTACTAACATCTGCTTTCTACTCAGCAGAAAAGGCTGATATCATCCCTCCCTTCTGTCTTTAAAACAAGGACACGTCTTCAGTGACTGTCACTTCGAATCATACATCTGCTTCCCTTAATACCCATATTCATTTTTGTTTTTAGCTCCGTTTGGACTGATTTAACGTTGTCCTGATTATCCGTAGGGCTCTAAAGTTCCCTATTCCCCAGCTGTACCCAATAGGTGAGCACACATCTGATTAGCTGCGGGCTCTCTTCCGTTACACAATCGTAGACATATTGCTCTTTACCTTGTATTCCCGTGTTTTCTGCAGGAAAAGGTAGTTAGAGCTCAGCCTGCTGTTGGCTTCTATATCTTCATTTGCAAATGTTTTCTGCATCGCTGCTACAGAAAATGTTACTTCATGCAGAGGTTTCTCTGCGTGTCTCTTTCAGGTTTACACACCTGTAGCAATACACTGAGCCAAAAATACACATTTAAGACATCCGCTGCAATGCCCACGAAGCAACCACATCTCACTTTCCTATTATTTTATATTTTCTACATGAAAGATATAGGGTTCTGTCGATAAACATCAACAGCGAAGATCTTCCAGGCTCCACTTGATACGTCAGAGGAATCTCATTAAATTCAACAAACTCTGTGTCTGGCGTAGCCGTGCTCGTATTGGGATGTGGCGGAAGTGAAGGAACAAATTATTTGTATGGGAAATATTCTCCTTGACGGAAATACCTTTATCACTACCCATGACGGGAATTCAGGCACTTTATTCTGAAATATTTAAATCTGTACACTCTATATCTTCTGGTCAGTCTCTCTGTGCTATAATGTCATTGCTAATTTACCACATTCCCTTTATTCATTTGACCCTTGTCTGTTCTTATGCATGATTTTACTGTTTCTGGCTTTCTCTATGTAGTATTCATATATTACAACATTGCTACTTTATAGCGTACAATGTATCACTTTTATTCCTATTTCAGATACGATTCCACTTTTATCGCAAGCCTTTTCTTCCCAATGTGTGATTAACTTTATGTAATTCGTATCTAGAACGCTGACCGACACCTGAAGATGACCTTTAATCTCTTCTCACTTTTGGGGTTATCCGACAATCCATGAATATTTTTATTAACTCGGATGAGGATTTTCCTCTAGATTTTGCAGAAAGTAACTGTGCTGTGCTTGCGAATAAGCTTCTTAGTGGAATTAGCGGTGCTTAAATTCTGATCTGTCTCTTGATATCTGGATGGCACATCTTCTCCTGTTCCTAGGCTGGATAATGTCAGCAGAAATCACATGCATGGCTTAAGGCCTCTGTAAATTGTAATAAAACAAAAAAAAGCCAAGTTGATTTCTGAAAGCCTGTATGGTGCATCTCATTAACCTGTGCAGTGGCAGATTACTATATTCTACAGCGGTAGAATTATCCCCATTACGGTGGTTGCCAAGGTTCTACATAGAGAATGTAGATAAAGCTCATACCATGCAGTTTCATCGTACTTCCTTTGCGTACAAATGCCCAATCTGCTTCTGGGATGAGGGACCTTTTTAAGATGTCACACGCATGCGTATTAACTCGTAACTGGAGACATATTGGGGTCAGACATGGCTTAGAGTAGTAACCAAGTTTTGTTTTTTTAAATACCAGTTGATCATCTACTAACTTGCCACATTTTGCACACCCATTGCTCCCAAGCATATCTATATCAAGCAGCAGTCATTGTAATACACGTAGGCTTCACCATGGACACAAACATGTCCTCCTGCCAAATAGATTTGAAGCATTCTCCGTATACATTACTGGTTGGTTGAAATACGCTTTATTGAGGCCATTAGTACTATGCAAGCAATAGTCCGATCTCAATGACTAATTACCCGTTCCCTCATCTGTAATAAGGTGCCGAGAAAACTATATACACTTACAGCAACAGACATTTATATAGCACTTTTGTCCAGGTAGGACATATCTATATGCTTTATATAGCGACACAACTTGACATTAAGAAGTTAGTGGGGAAACAAAAGTGTGAATTAGTGGAAAGCTTGGGAGAAAAGATGAGTTTTAAGTTTTTTTGAAGTCTCTAAAGATGAGGCTTCTGACTGAATGTGGCACAGAGTTCCAAAGTGTTGGAGTCTGATGTTTTACGCACTCTGGGACTGAAAGAAGAGATAGATGTGTAGATCGAAGGGGACATTTAGGGCGATAATAGCTCTTTTAGGAAACAGAAGGCCTGGTTATTTAGGGCTTTAAGTGTCAACAAGCCTATCTTAACAGAATAGATTCTCCATTTTATAGGAAACCAATGAAGAGAGCGCAGAATAGGTGTGATATGGCATAAGCGTGCTAATTTGATTTGAAGTTCTACACCGGTTGGGTCGGCGCTTAATTGATTAGATGAAGTTATCTTTTTTCCTCCGATTAACAGGAATTCTGTCTTATCAGGGTTTACCTTTAACCAGCTTGTTTTCCATCCACAACAATGTAAGTAATATCAGTCCTGGAAACTACCTCCAAATTAGCTCAAGTCTTAGAAAGAAGAGCATTACAATGAATTAAAAAGGTTCTATTTCAGAATAATGACTTTGTACTTTCTACGCACATCCTCCTTGTTACTACAGACGAGAGTCATGCCTTTGGCTTTGTGACCTGCTGCATCTTAAGCCAACGGCTCAATGAGCATCTGGAGAGCCTTCTTACCCTCGCCATGAACAAAATGTGGAACTTTTGTGACAGGTCCCCTAGGAGATATTAGCTGAGACAGCGATTGGAGAAGGACGTTTAGGGTTTGCTGACAAAGTGTGCAGCTTGACACCTTCAGCGAGACACAGATTCCATCAGGGATTCTATCACTTGCTGCCAGCTTCCATCATTTACCTGCATTTAACGAATTCACTCAATGCGGCAAGAATGGCAGGTTTACTGTTTCTAGAAACAAGGATATGCCGGGTTTATTAACATTTAAGTAATCAGTTATATATGTGTTTAATCCGGCAGTCTTTGTGAGACTTCACAGGATTTAATATTCTGCCGATAAATATTTAACATTTTTAGGCCGTGTTTTGGAGGTACTGCTTCTAGTAATTGTGAAAATACAGAATTCAGTTAGAATTTAATGACACTGCAGTTCTAGGTTCCTTTTTTCTAAACCTTTACGCCATACGTTTAAGTCCTAGGCTGACTGTACGGTGAATACGTCCCTTTCTTGGTTCTACATTAACAGAGATGTCTGGGGATCCAGGACTGAAGAAATGCTCTTCAAATTAGGAATTAAAAGGCTTCCTTGACACGGCTGACCGGAGATATTATGTGGATTAGGAAAACGTAAATTTATCCAGTGAGCCACAAATAATGCCTTTCAAATCTGCTAAGGATTTACTGAAGGCATGTGTCTTAAATCATGGTGTCTGCTCTACTTACTAATTCCATTCTTTACCAAAATGATTAGCTGACAAGGTATTTATATCCTTGATGTATTATTGTACTTTATTCAGCTTGATAACGTGTTGCCCTTTTTTTTCCTTTTCTTAATCAGAGCTTCATATTATAGATTTTAATCATAATTGGCTATAAAATTATTGTTTTTTAATCTTTTACCTACAATTGAAAGTTTGAACTTGATGCACTGAAGTCTTTTTTCAACCTACTATACTATACTAATTACGCGGTAGGTTTAAGCGATCACATAAAATACACACCGCTATTACACACCTCCAACATGTTGATGAGTTTCATGGGATAACAGCATAACAATCCGGGTAGAATTATTTCTCTCCTCTCCTAATTTTTTTTTCCTTTTGCGTTTTAGAAGTCCTGCAGGTAAAGAGATATTAAAGCTGCCGAAATGTCACATTAGGGAGCATATTATTTTATCTAAATACAGAAAAAAATACTCAATTTATTTCATTCCTTTTCTTTTGTTAGATGGGACAATAAGCTAATTCAACGAGTATTAAATTGTACTGCTTACCTTTCTATTTTTTAGTTGGTTTTTTTTTATTATGGATATAAGCTAAAATACTTTACCTGGGTGGCCCGCTTGATGCATTATGTTTATAATCTGAGCGATATTACGTTGGTGAAGACCTTGACAGGCTGTCTTACTTTGGAGAATTCATTCTCATGATGCACGCCTCCGATTCACTACGGTTCTGCATCTCAGAGACCTCACTAAGTGAGTATTACCCAGGGTGTAGATTTGATTTCCCCAAGTCTAGCAGTGGGCCCTTGGGACCTTACCCATAGGGGCCATCATTTCTTAGGGGAATTCTTTTACTAGCTCTTTTCCCTCTAACATAAACAGCTTCTTCATTCTTTACGTGATGTATGCTGTATGCGATGGCACAGACAATAAAACATTACATTTATTACTAAACGCATATCGTTGGCTTGGACACTTGAACAAATGTAATATGTTAATGTAGACATTTCTCAATTCATAACCTTATCAGGGGTAATCAGCTAACCATATGGTGTGTTAATAACTAGAATAGCAAACTTGAACTTTTGAACCAGGGCTTCTCATAGGGAATGTAGGGAAAATGTTATTTGTATGACCCAGAGACTTACTAATATTCTTACGTTCCCATAGCCCAGGGGGTACTTGGTGCATTTTCAGGGCCGGCCAGCATTTGCCAGTACCGCTGTCTTTAAGGCACTGAACTCGTTGGCATTATTGTGAGAAATAAACTGTTAGGTGTGTGTTTTTTTTTATCTTGAAATACATTTGGAAGAATTGTCTTTCCATTAACCTACGCAAAGAAATAAGAGAGATCAAATGCAGCAAATTAACTTCGTGCTTTTCGGAAGAAGTACATTTACATACCGGTAAAGAATAAATCCTTTTGTTGTTTTGAAGGGGGCTGATGGCTTTACTTTCCATCCCCAATCCCAATAGCATGTGTATTCCTCTAGTCAATGAGATCAGGCTAATGATGGGAAACTTCTGTACTCAAGACTATAACTCCCAATAGGCTCAGACAGCCGAGCTTTGTGGCACACAGGTACCTGAAAGTCGGATCTGAACGCTAGCTAGTCAACAATCTGCAGCTTTAACGAAACATCTATTTGACTTGCAATGTTATGCAGCGTTTAGGAAATTGTGTGTCACAGACCTTGTACTTAATAGATTTTGCAAACGATAATGAGATACGGTTTACCAAGCAGATGTACACAATATTACCGGACAAAATGTATCTGCAAGATAACAAACAGGAGGATTCTCGCTGATTGTATATCCTGCATGTGAAACCTGGCTAGGAGGAAGATGCAGACTAACGATACGAATGCTCGGTCTCCATGATTAAGGTCCTGATATGTCCATTGTTTATATACTCCTAGATTTTCTTTGTGTAAAACAGAAAAAGTTAAGGATATGTAAGTTATATCATAAATTGGGTCAGTTAGTTAAGTAACAGCGAAAGGTATCTGCAATGGCTCAACCTCTCTCGACCCCATGGGACCAGCCTGCTGACACCCATCGTAACTGTTACCTGTTTCTTTTAAGGAAAGACTGATCCTCGCGTATAATGATGCGATAAATCTGTAGAGCAGTCCGTGTCAATAACACTGCTGAGTGCAACTTACATTTTATAGGTAATGGATCTTGTTTCCCCATTCTGACATGGATAAAACATTTATTCACTTGTATTTTTATGAGTTGAAAAATAAGCTGTCAGAGATTGAAACTGCTCCAGTTGTTTAGTGAGGAAAATATGTACAATTATTATTAGTATTGCTGAATTTAGCAAAGTGTTTGTGTCCATGTACAATATATGGCATATAAAGTGATCACCTGCGAAGCTTCCATCAGATGCACCAGAAGTCATCAGGATTAAATGGTCAACTCTCCTTTTAAATGTCTGATTTTGTGAATACACCACATAATCACTTTCCAGCTGCTACACCTGTCCTTCCATGCCATGCCACCCAACACCCCAAACTACGTGGTTTTACATGGAACACATCCCGACGTATGCGTATTTACGTTCAGTCTGGAGTAAATGATCAGCCTGTCCATCTGCCTGACAGCTCCTAAACCCACCCCTGGGCCTTCTAAAATATTGAGACATTTCATTAAATAGCCCTAGCTAAGTACAGCTGGGATCGTAACCTGAGCATATGGATACTTCTGCTTCAAGGTCTCCTTACGCGATTATTCAAACGTCTTTAGTAGAGTAACTCCATAGAGTGCAGCAGGCTGTTGAAAGTGGATAGGGGAATCATTTAGTTAATGAGTAGAGAATGTAATTTTTTTTTCCAAATGCTGAACCTGTTGACTAATGTTTAAATAGCTTATACCTCCCCAGAAGGTGTTGTACACAACTTTAGATTATTATTTATAACCTTCACCATATCCTTCTGGCTGTAGCCAGTGGAGACAATTGACTCTAAGACAAGACCAAGGATTAAGGTCTAAGCCTTCACATCAGGAAACAAGACAGACTAGATGGTCCAAATGGGTCTTATTTTTCATCAAATTCTATGATACCTCTTGGCAAACTGTGGACATGCACCCTATTGGATATTGGGAATATTTGCATGAGATTGTGTCTAATGGGAAATAGCTTTTTGACTACTAGGCTAGTGGGTCACGGGTCCCCTTAATTATTTAATGGCAGAAACGCTGTGGTGGTTTGGGGAGGACAGGTAACCTACAACTACAAGCCTGTTTTTAGAAAGGCTAGACCTTAATACCAACTAAAGTGAAGGTGATACTATATTTTTGTTTTTTTATTTCACATCAGACATCTAAATAATGATGCTTTTCACTCTTTTTTTGTCTTCTCTGCTGTCTGACAGAGAGGGTAGGCTTGCAAAATGTACCGGCGCAGGAGAGCAGGAACATCTTCTGTTTTGTATTCCCTTTTTTTCTCCTCCATGCAAGAAATGAAAATGATTAGATCTGCTCAGCGGGGGTACAGTGCCCAGAGTTTACTCGGGTTTCAATGGCGCTTTGGGCACCAATGACATTAAATAGAAATTAGAAACAGAGGAAGCCGCGGTGAAAACATTTTAAAATCTATTTAGTAGGGGAAGAGCACAGTAGCAGAAGAAATATGCATGGTAATTCGTTCACCATCTTTATGTGAAATATGTCATGAACCTAAAGGCACTTTAGCGATTTTATTCACAAAACAACAGTGACACGGCTCTGAATGAATGTCTTGGGGTCAAGTCCTTTCACATGTTTGTTTCCCTCATTCTTATTAGTAATTGTAGGAACAATCAGTCCATCTTCTGCAGGATTATTCATCCTTTAAGCGTCTGGGTGACCAATACATCTTAAGGTGAACTTAGATGACTAATAGTAGCTTTCTGCTGTATGAAACAGGTTGGGGTGGGTAGTGTTTGGTCTATGCTGTGCTGGTCTCATTAATAAAGTTGGTGGAAATTCCCAGATGAATGGTTATTCAAAAGTGAATATTGTGATTATGGAGTCATCAAAGAATCTCGTATAATATTTGTAATGTCATAATAATGTTAGTAGATTATATTTGGAATGGTTTTTTTTTCTGATGGCATGTAGAAGGTTGCCTGGTAGCCACAACCTTTCTCATTTTGGCATTGTTTTGACCAATAGTGTGAAGAAAGATCATCACAACCCTTTGAATGTCAGAAATGGGCCACAAGGGTTAAGGTACCAACAAAACTAAAACCCATTTTGCACGCCTTAATCATCCCTGGAACTAATGTACAGATTCAGATGGATAATTCTACTTCTATCCTTCTAATAGGTTGTGCAATCCGTAATTAAGCACCATGTTAAAGAAGCGGCAAATTATAATGCCCGTGTAAGTCATTGGTAATTGAGTCCTTAATGTCCCTTGAAGGGTTAGTTGGAGTGTATTATTGGAGATCGTTATGATGCCCGGTTATTATATGGGATGTGCATTTAATGCACCAATCCAGTCCTTACCATACTGTTAATATATTCTTAATGAATATAGGGGATCATTCCCTCATCCGCAAAATAACCAGGGTTTTGAAGGGTTCTAGCATTCTCTATTCCCCAATAAATAATGAACTGGTCCATGGCTAGATTAAACATTGGGATCCCTACTTGCAGCATCTTCTTTAGAATACATGATGCCATGTAAAAGGTAAAATATTATGAACCACCTGTATACACGCAGTCTTTCAGCTCTGATATACCAACGAGAAAAGCATTAGTTGGGATGAGCAGATATCATTAAATACAAGTAGAACAGGAAGGGGTCGGCTCCATCCTGTATAGCCCAGCGAATCTCCCACGAGATCCTGAGATTGGGGAAAAACCCTAAGTGTTAAACCCCAACAGTTTCCATGTATGCATCTAAAATATTTGAATTTCTAAGAGCAAATAGTAAGATGCGCTGCCAGTTGGATAGTCTTGTGGTTCTCACCCAAAACTAAGACATGGAAACGAAGCTGGAAATGATTCTAATAATACCCATAAAGATCATGTTTTCCATGCTGGAGGGTTAATAATGCAGTGGTTCCATTTTCACCCAAGCCTCTAAATATGTCCTCGTCACATTCATCTATATAATATCGCTTTGTTTTATTTTCTCTCTCAACCTTTATCTCAAGCTGTTTTTTTGTTGTTATTCTCGTTCCAAATGTAATGACTGTTTGAATTGTTTAAGATTTGTTTACTTGTTCACAGTCCAATTGTATTTAAAATATCAAACAATGAAAGCCCCAAATTAAATCTAAAAGCCAGACAAGCAGCTGCAAGTCTCACCAGCACCAGAATAAAATCAATTCTTCAAATACTACGCATAGATCATAAAATGGCAATGCAGCAGTTATTAAAATAGTCAATAGATTTCCGCCTGATATCCTAATTGTAGAAACATCACAGCACCGCATCCCGAGAGAAAAGATATTCAATTAGACATTGTACATGACTCACACAGCGGGGATTAAAAACATGTTTGGATCCCGTTCCCAGTGTTCTTACCATTTTGTGTTACCGTTGTCATGTCTCAGACATTTTTTTCCTCGGTCTCATTTATGTTTGTCACCTGCAGGATTACTGCGCTGAACCAGAAGTTTCAAAAGATTTTTAACATGTTTTATTTGCATAATCGCTTAATTGCAGCATCACATGTTATACCCCAAGCTCCTGTAATGAAAGAGTACAGGAGCTTGGTTTCTTCAAATATGGCGTGGGGTTAACTCTTTGCCTCTTGCAATGTCCACAAAAGAGATGACACTGCAGGATTGGGAATTTGTGGCCCCCAAATCAGACTTTACTGCAGCCGCTCCTCATAGAGATACTTTGGTGGGATTTTACCCAGCCGGCCTTTCATCATCCAAAGCCCCTTTATACCTTCCCAGTACCCCCTTTATACCTTCCCAATACCCCCTTTATACCTTCCCTGTACCCCCTTTCTACCTTCCCCGTACCCCCTTTATATCTTCCCTGTACCCCCTTTCTTGCCTTGTTTTGTTTTATTGACATGATTGGATGGGGCCTCCCTTTTGAACCCTGTCGTACATGTCCCTGTTTTCTGTCGACGTGCGTACCTCTGCCTGTCTACTGCCTAGTAGAGATGTTATGACTTCCGGGCTACGCTTACCCCCACTTACCTAATTATTAAAACACAGCTCAAAAATTACATTTTGGATAAGGAAAGGCCACCCCTGCTACCTGCGGAATGGGGATTGGACTGCTAAATGCATGCACTGTTAACATATGTTGTTTTTTTCCAGTTCATTACGGTTAAATATAGTTTTAATACAAATTTGATCACTCGGAACCCCCAGCTGTCTTATTCTGAGATATTTGTTGCTTAATCTTTTCAGATAGCTTTACCTTCTGTTATTCTGGTTTCTGGCACCAGGTACTTGCATCCCTGATTCCTATTATAGCCTGAAATCCACCAGCTGCCCGGATGGGAAGACTAGGTGGCCCAAATGGTTCTGTCTTACCCAGGCTTACCAAGCCATTCACTGAGCATTTCTTCCTCCCTTCCTTGTCTTGTAGCTGATGCCCTTCAACCCCCATCAAAGAGCCCACCTTTATTACCATGACTACAGAGACAGGGCAGATAGTGATTAAAGAAAGAAGGAGAAGCGGGTCGCAATCTTACATTGGTATTAACCTATTTTACAAAAACTATCATTATGAAATATTAAATGTTTATTTTTAGAACTATGTATTTCAGTGGAACTGCCTATCCTTTTGGTAGTGAGGTACTACCAAAAATATTGCATTTTTGTTTACTTTTACACCCAAACTTAAATAATGCCGTATTTATTTCATAGGAACCCACCCACTCCCAATAGAACTTTCTGAGTTTTTACTCCATGCGCTTGATGCTAGCATCGCTAATGAGCCTAATTGTAGTATTTGCAAGATTTCATGAATATGCGTAATAGAGGAAAAAAACACCCTTTATGACATATCCTTTTTTAAATAAAACCACTTGTTTACTGTTAACAGGTCCTGCAATAAACTATACTAAAACCAAAGTGCACAAGCTGACAGAGCAGCAGAGAAAGTGCGTGTTGGTTTCCTCACTCCAAACAATGTATTATTCATTACTACCCTCTCTTCAATCTATTCAATTAGTTGCTTAACACTTTTTATTCGTTTGTGCTTAATGAGCAGATCTTAATTACTTCATTTCCCTAGCTCCAAATTCAGAAGCAAACATGAAACATATATTAGCGTAGACTTAGCATTCCTTTGTGTATTAAAGGTGCTGTGCCACTTAGGCTAAATGTTAATGGCACTCTCTAGCATGTCGTGCATTAGTTGTCATTGTATTATTTCTTCTCAAGGCTAAAAAACATAACAGCCATACAGATTTTTTAGGAAGATTTTTCATTTTGTATGGCAAAATTCTGGTCATTTTCTGCTTTTGTGTTCCCAGCACAAATATGAATAGGGCAACATTTTACTTAAATATTTCAGTATTAACAGTACTAAGAAACGGGGGAGGCTCAAGGTTTTTGGGTGTCCTAAGCAACAACAAACTACAAGGGTAATCTGTAACACATTAATAATATTATTCGGCTCTGGACAGCCTTGGAAATAGGGCTGTGGTGCCAGCATCAACCTGAACAGTAATGTCTGAACTGAATCTCTTTGGAATAATGCGGCTCCTGTTTAAGTAACTAAGCTACAACCTAGCTGAATTTAAGATTCCTTAAAACGTGGTTTGAAAATTATTTCACACGTAGTAAAGGAGCAATAAACTTTTATTCCTTCTCCTGTAAAGGCCATAGCGTTTTCCATTCTCTGCTTTGACTGCTGAGATACACACAATGTACGGACTACTTCTTCAGCACGAGTTCCATGGTAGATAACAGCAGATGCTTTGTGTGTATTCTCCACAATCCAGCACTACGTTGGCGGTTTGTCGGACCGTCAAACCGTAATTTTCCGAGTAGAAAGGGCTTGCATCATGAAAGAGCACAATCACGGTAACCTGCCCGAGTAGCTCATGTTATCACAGAGGAACGCTCCTAGAAGCTTTATTTATTATTAGTATTTTTTTACGTTTCCTTTTTTCTGCACGTGGATTGGTGTTTGTGGAGTTTTCATGAGCTGTCCCGGGGCTTTAATGTTTCAGCCAATCCCTTCTTCTGTCCCCTAATCTCATCTATGTCTACATTCAGACTATAGCCTCTTGGTGACAAAAAGGTATATTTGTTACCCTGCGGTGTGGAGTCAAAGCGTACAGGACAGCAGAGACTGGACATTGAATCACATCACAAGTCTCCTAACACTAGGCTAACATAGCCGGACGGCGCAGCGTTAGATGGTATTAAAGTGACTTTTACTGCCGTGTACAATTTGATACAATGCGGCAGATTTTGGGCTGTACTCTGTAGCACTATTTATGGCACTCAATAATTTCAAGGGGGACCACCAAAACTATATATATAGTATTGAAAAAGACTAGCGCAGATAGATACGCATCAGACACACACCGGGGAACTGAGATAATAAGTATGTATGTATTATTCTGCTGAGATACCGTCTTTTTTGTGTTCCCATGTTCCAGCCCCTGTGTTGTATGTGTGTTGTGTGTTTGGAACACCTTAAGAGCCGGGGTAATTATCGCCGGTTCAGAGGGTCACCAGCACCTCAGCTCTGTCCATGCATAATGACACGGAATGATTCAAACCGGCAAACAACAGGGGCCTTATTCAGAACCCTACATGAAGCTAATGCGATACTTTGTGCAATTGGACATGTGCATATTAATCAGGCTTGTTAAACAACTGTGCCGTATCTGTGTGTATAGCACATACTGTGCAGGCGTTCCACAATCACTCCGAAAATAAACTTAGAATTGAGATGCCTCTTCATGGTCAAATAACCTTAATAAATTCTATTATCCAGCAGGAAGTGCGATCGTAAAGCTTTGCATTAGCCGTAGTTTCCATAGTTTCTGTTTGCCGGGGGTAGCAAGATGGTCTTTGCCGCATGATGAGGGAGACAATATATCACTCAAAGACTGCACCCAAATGGTAGGGTATAGTGATACACGTGGGGGGTCCTAGGGGCCCCCCTCTAAACTGTCTTTTATATTAGTGTGTACGTGTTTAGTATTATATGGAATACCTATAAAAGTACCCGCATTAATACTGTTTATTCCCATCTGGTCACATTTTATGATTTATCAGACTAAGCCTATGGTTGATATTTTTATGTAATAGCAATAAGCTTACAGACTACTTTATTTCCTACACCAGCTGGAATTGGGAGGAACAGAGGTGAAAGAGGCTAAGAGGCTCAGAACAAATAGGGAGACCAAGAGAGGATCCTAAAAGACTAAATTCTTAAGGGAGGGGAGCCATCCGGCGTTATGTGGGACCATATTTATTAATGGAAACCTTGTAAGATCCTGATGAACTGTCCTGTATGTGGTGCAATCACCACGGGAACCTGAGGGATATATTTTTGTTTGGCACTTTGCATCTAAATTGTGCTGATTTTACCTTTATACAAATGGCCCCCGGCGAGTATTGCAGATCAGATCTTCAGTGTGTTTCATTCTTCTTATTGGCAAGTTTTATACAGAATAACATTTCTTTCTTACCTTCCATAAAACATAAAAGAGACTGTGCAGCAGCAAATGGTGATGACACAATGCTAAATTTTAAATGGATATATCAGCCATCAAGAACACCCCTGTCAAGCTTTCTCCTACATTTATATGGATGAAGCTTCATCTATTCTGCATAAGATTGTATCACATGTTTAATGGAAAAACAGCAGGGTAGTCGGACGTTGGCTCTGAGTATATTGTACATCAATAGCATTTTGTCTGGTGACATGGTAAATAGGAGTGATAAGCAAATTGTCAGCCCTATGATTGCTCCGTCATGTCTAGGTGCTTTGGCTCCTAATTTGAATGGTTTTAAAGCTGCAGAGTCTCTTCGGCTGGCAAAGCAGCTACGACTATTTTGTATTTTTCTTTTCTCAGCTAATAACGTGGAGGAAATTCCACAGTTTAACCAAATCCATTATAGACTCTTATAGGTGCCAGCCTGGCCTTAAGCATCTGACCTGTTTGTGTGTTTGCTTTCTAGGTACAACTGTGATGCATATGGTAGCCTTTGATGCTGACGACCCTACCACTGATAATGCTGTGCTGCGATACAATATCCTCAAGCAGATCCCTGACAAACCATCGCCAAACATGTTCTACATTGACCCTGAAAAGGGAGACATCGTCACCGTAGTGTCCCCTCAGCTCTTAGATCGCGAGGTGAGTGCAACATAAACTTATGAGATATTCCTATACATCGCTTCTTGCTTTATCTTTAATTATAATTACTGTTGCTTAAATGATGGCGTAAAGGGGGGAGATGACAAACATCGAAATTAAAATGCTTAATATAACCTGACAGATGGCAGGTTCCGGAGATGCTTTGTACCTTATATGCATTGTATACCTTGAGTTAATTTATTGCAAATGTATTTAACGATGATGTTTATTTTAGAACACATGAAAGATTTTAATTATATGCCAGGTTCAGCAACAAGCTGGAGTGAACATTGTTGCAGTATGTGTTACATTATTCTGTCCAGTTATAAGAGCTTATTCCTGCAACTGTTACTTTCATCCATTCAGATTTACAAGCAGAGTTTGGTTTATTTTGTATACAGGGAAAACATACTGTTCAATTTAATTGCCGCTGGGAAAAAAGCAGCGATACGGTGTATAATATTTTTCATTAATGTATGCATTGCTTTAGGATGGGTTATTTATTAAGAGTTGCTGTGGGTTAATTTTTCCAAACTGCTACAGTTAATCGCAGTAGATGAGAGCAGGTCAGGCATAGTAAATGTGTTAAAGGATGGACACAGAATGCCTTATCTGCCCACAATGTAAACATTTATGTATATCCATTCTCTGGATTCATACAAAGCCCTGCAGCCTTCAATGTCAGCTCTAGAATGCACAGAACCAAATGAGATGATGGCGTATACTGTGTGTGAATAATGCACCAAGGCATAGAAACTCCAGCTTAAGTGTAGGTGTGTAATCGCTTTTGTCTTTGACACAAGTCCACAAGGTATCTCTAACCGTTCAAAAGTACTAATTCACAAAAAACGCAATGTGAGTTGAATGATGGTTCTAGAGCATGATGGGCTGCTTTTTATTCGCATCTCACTCTTGATTGATAATTTGTCTTAAACGTCATCCTAAATGCATACCCGTTTACCGCTCGCTTTATAACCACCAATACGAGTGTGGCAGACGCCTGCATCTGCGTATTTTTGTTTGCCTGTCTTATAATGATTTCCTCCGAGAGCAAGTGCAGATATATTAGATGTGTTTGCCAAACTATTTGATGCTGCATCTTTTGAAAACATAAAAAGCCAAATGATCTTCAGTTCCAATTTTCAGATGAATCCACAGGAACCCAGAGAAGCAAAACCAGGTCGGAATACTGAGGAGGGTCTGGCATGGAAACTGGGTCAGAACCTTGCAGAGTTAAACATTTAAATCCACCGATACCTCCAGGAGGGGAGTGCACCATCAGAAACGCAAGCTGTATTTTAAACCAGCAGTGCCATCTACTTGACGTCGGTAGCACTGAGCGTTCGTACTGCTGTAAAATGATACTGCGTATGAGCAGAGTCTGGTACCCACAGTTATAGCAGTGCCTGGCGCGGCAGATTGGACTTGGCTTGCTGGACATATCCCACAAGCCGTCAGATAATGAATATTTCTGTAAATCTAGGAAGTCATGAGCCTTCTCTGAAGTTACATTAGTGGGCAATGCCTTGTTATTGCTGATTAGATGTTAGCACTGAGTTTGCATGTTAAAAACCAAACTGCAAGTGGAGTGTGCCGGGTATCCCCGGAAGGGAACGCAGCTCAAATCTGGCTTCTTCTTTCCATTTGTTTTGTTCTTTGTAGATAAAACCTTCTATTCTACTGGGCATCAGGATAAAAAAAACAACAACTTTTGTGTCCGCGCTGACAGATGGACAAAACCAAGGCTTTTTTTTTTCTTTTTTTGTGTAATAAAAATCTTTAAGAAGTCAATACGCTTATTAGATACTCCATCTATATGCAAATATTGAACCCATAGTGCATTTTCCTTTTTAATGAAAAGATATTAATCTTATGGTGAATGCTGTTCACATTTTGAATAAAAGTTAAACATTAAAATATTCATAACCCTTGTGGCTGCAGAGATTGCAGGTAGATTGTGTCTTAAACCCCTCTCCTCTTATTGTCCTTTAGTGCCCATGAAGTCTGGGATTGTTGGTGGTTTGTTGGGTGTAAGAGGTTCTAGCAAGCCCAGGTACTGAACGCCCGATAGCGCTAACATTTAATGGTGCTGCTATGGCCGTGTTTTGAGTTTTTAACAATACATTTTATGAACATGAAAGGCTGATACTCATCAGGGGTAGAGCCTTCGTGTCTGGGCCTGTCTTCATATCCCTGGGGAGCCTCAGTCACCCAGTGGCACCTTCTCACATAAGGTTGTTTGAGATGTAAAGGTCTAGCTTTTCTCGTGACTGTGGCATATCATTTTGAGTAAGGGAATCACAGGTATATTTCTTAAACTCATACTTGTAACTAAACCGTGGACACCTTAAACAAGTTCCACGGACCACTACAGCAGAGTATATGTGATCCCCAAGATCCTGAAATAGTTAGGAATGCCGGTGCAATCACCATAACAATATCCCTGGTGGTTGCTTCACTGCGATTGCTTTGTTGACTCGTCTTGTGTCTTCCACGCTCCTCTAGTCCTCTAGCGAGGAGTGCTAGTAAAACGTTAGGAAAGGCTGATGATTTGCCCCTGTTGGGGGAAGGTTTGCTTTGCTGGATTTCAGTTTAATTCATCAGCATGCAAACCTGCTTTCATTCAATAAAACCATCACTTCTCAGCTTTATCTCTGTTTGCATGTAAACCAATTAATTATTTTACCGGGGAGCTTTATAGCTAGCAAGTGACCATAATAGCGTACATATTTTTATTCAATTAAAGCGTGATTGATGAACGCTGTAATATATAAAGGCTATAACGGCCGTTTTTACAGAAGCTTGTGGCCGCTTCCTGTGGTTGGGCAATCAGCAATTCAATAAGTGAATATTAATGAAATCATAAAGTCCTACACTGCGTTGTGGCTTGCTCCCAAGGCAATAACACAATCAAGAAGCATTTTTATACTAATATCGCCTGCGTTGGGTACCTTTGTTTAAATGATCTAGTGGCAGTTTAGGTAAAAGATGTGGAGTGTCCCAGGCGATGGGGTTATCGCCCCCATCCAAAGCTTGCTGTCAGGTTGGGAGGCGGGTGATGCTTCCCTTAAAGCCATCTGAGCTCTGATATTTCTGTGGTTTTGGGTTTGGTCTCTGTTTACAATGACTAATTATTGTTATCATGGTTAGCATGATTTCTTATTGTTACTATGGTAATTCTGCTTGATGGATAATGTGTGAGGCCATTAAAGCTCTAATTTACACCACAGTGCAGACCAGCAGACCCAGCTCCCCAAATAACCATGCCATGATATGCTGTGCCATGCCATGCCATGCCATGCTGTGCTATGCCATGCCATGCTGTGCTATGCCATGCTGTGCTGTGCTGTGCTATGCTATGCCATGCCATGCTGTGCTATGCCATGCCGTGCTGTGCTATGCCATGCCATGCTATGCAATGCTATACTGGGTGTTGACTAAAGGAGTCAAGTTACTGACTCTACATGCATTATAGCACTTTATGATCCGTGTCTGTAGGAATTTATTTCATCTTAAGTGTTTGATGGTTTTGTTATCTTACTTCTTACTACGGATGTGTAACCAGCGTTTAACAATTGGTACTGACCTCATGTGTTAGAGCAATAATGTTATTTCAGTAACAAGTCAACTCCAAGGCCTCAATTAAAGGCCAGTTAGCCATTGAACGGAGTTGTTATACTCAAGGCCAAGCCGCTGGCTGCATATGGTGCCGATCTTGCTTCCCGTCTAACACAAAGGACAGAGTCCTAGAGAAGTCCGGATACAATGTATCCATAAACATCTGTCATGTATATTAAACATGCCATTAAAGTCTTTTAATTATATTATGCGAGCACAAGCTTTTCTCATCACATAATTAAAGCGCATTTCCAAGGACTGAAGGATCAAACACATGACATTGCTCAGCCGGCTGCCACTCATCAGATAGCATTTCAATTCATTCTCTTTTATGATAACAAAGTATTTGAAATGACACTGTGCTTCTAAGAGTATTTGTTGATTACTGCATTGGAAACGGTACACAGAGGGTATCTGGATTTCCTCACGTGTTCTTAAATCAGCCTGATCTGTTTGGAACGCGCAGTCAGTTTTATTCTTTGCGGTTGGAAGTGTTCATGTAGTTAATCTTAAAATGATAGTATGACATATCTGAAGCATGGATTCACAGTAATAACCATTTGTGTAATAATAGCCAGGTTGGCCGACTTCCGTTCCCACCCCCGACATGACATTGAAATGACTCAATCTTTTATTGATATCTAATCAGCATGTAGAGCGATTGATCCATGTTAAGCTCCTGGGTGCATTGCTTGGGGCTGGCCTGATTCTACCTTTTCTTCCTCTTCCTTTTATCTTGACCTTTACGTTCTGAATCAATAGTTCTGTTTGTTCAGAGAGAGAGAGAGAGAAACAGATCGTGTGTGTGGGGGGTTTACCGACGACTGATTTTTCTCTCCACTTGCTGCAGATAGGTTTGTTAGGGTAAATGAAGCGGGATTAAGTATATGTCTTTGGTATTGGCTAAATACATTGGAAAATTGGAGATTTAGGTAAAGCTTTATCTGTGGTGTTCAGGTAAAAGGTTTAGTAGTCTAGAAACTAGAACATCCTTTAAAAATAAGCATTACGGGTAAGTAACATAATATATTAGACGTGATTGCACATAAAAATACACAAGAGAAGTGTTGTGCGTTGTAAAAATATTCACTTGTTTCTAAATAACTCTTTCAGTTTAGTATTTTTTTGTTCGGTGCTGTAACTGAGTAGAACTCGGATGGATTTGAATCATCCTGCCGGTGTTCTCAGCGTCTTGGGTTAAACTTGGTATTACTTATTAGAATGCTAATAGCTAGTGATTAGCCGGTGCGCTAAGACATCCATTAAGGCGTACTATTTCCATGGACCTCGGCCACATGAAAGACTGAGGAAGAATGTTTATTGAGTCGACGCTGGACTTCAGCCAGGAAACGGCCATTAAATTTACTTAAACTCCATTTTTAAGCAAAGATACATTTCAAAGGAGAAAAACAGGGAGTGTTTGCCAGTCTCCCAGGTTCTTGTTAGAAGATTCAAGAGAAGGGTATTCCCAACTAGAACTGGGTATTTCCTTTGGGGGGCTGTTATATAGCGTGATTAATGTTAATCAGATTTGAGCCATTATAAAAAAAAAAATAAGAATTATGTAAAAAAAAAAAACCTCAGTATTTCTAACAGACTAAGATTCTTATTGCTGCTATGGTTTGGAATCGGTGCTACATCACAGAGTATCGAGCGTGTCGTTAGTGAGGAATGGGATGATGGATCTTCTAAGTGCTTATATTATGTATCTACACTGGTGTAGGTTGCAGGGATTTGCTAACATGGCCCCACAGTCCTATATCAGGGTATTAGTTGCAGGCAGGGGACTCTTTTTGATTTGGCTGTTTCTAGCTGTGTGCGCTTTTTACCCAGGAGTCCAGGACAAATGGGATTTGAAATTGCATTCAGGATATTAGTTTCAAATGGATGCTGTGAAGGATGCACGTCTTGTGTGTCTCTGAATAACTGCCTTGAATACACAAGTATAGCAGGGGAGTGCCTGCAAAAGAATCAATTACATCTTAACCTGTGCAGTGTCCATATGCAGTGTGTCCCTGTCTGTAATCATTGCCATGCGTTAATATGATTGAAACTGTTATTTACCCAGTAAATATTTACATGGTGTAACGGAGCCCGTCATATACATATACGATGTTTTCCCTGCAGATCTTCCTCTCGTTGGTTAATTATGGCTGAAGAATGAGAATAACGGTGCAAGGCAGATGTGCTTATTTACAGCTTCTCCCCAAATCCCAAATCGCCTTAGAAGCCGTATTCATTCAGTCTCTGATTTTTCACAGACTGCAGTGAAAAGTAGCTGTATAGAAAATATATCTCCGTCCTTCCTTCCTTCCTGTCAATCATTTGGTTATGGAAATCATCAGATCTTCTATGAGGTCCAAGAGTAAAGGCAGTTTCTTGACCCTCCAATCAGTGGGTTCTAGGGTCATCTTGAATCGTTTCTTTTCTCTGCAAGTCTAAGGAAAAGGCTCTTATTCAGCGCACACCTTAACCTATCCTGCTTTCTTATAACCACTTAGACACCTCATCCAATTTTATCTTAGATTCCATAAAGGGGCAACTACTTCTTCAATAAAGGGCTTCCACGATCCAGCGTTTCTTCCTTTGGAGCTTCAAAACACTAAATGTTTATAGTAGAAAAAAGACCACATCTCACAGAAATTTCTCTAGAAAGTGATATAATAAATGACAAAATCGGAGAAGCTGCTTTGAACAATGTGGTCCCACCAAGTAGAACTAACCAGCATTTTCTGGATTTGCGTGGCAGTTGTGGTATTCCATTGTGTTACATTCAGTTGAATTATCACTTTGGAGAAGGTTTTGTGGGTGAATCCACCTGAAAAATACATGTGAAAGACTTTTTGGAGAATAGTGCTGCTGACGTTATATTGCTTAGAGTTACCAGGCAGAGGTCACCTTGAGCACAAGTTGTAGATCACTCAATAGGACAGATAGTATGCCCTCTGTGCAATCCATCTCCAGACGCAAAAGACATGGGGAAATAAGTTGGATTTATTTTTTTTGCAGAATAATACAAAAATAAGACATTAATGCACAAAAAGTGCATTTTTCATGGCAATCCCTCTAAGACACCTGGCTGCGCATCACACGCAGTGTTCTCTATGACATATAGACCAGAAGTATGACTAATTCATGCAGAATTATTTTGAGAAATATGCAAGGTATCTCAGATTAATGTAAACAGCAGAAAAGCCACATAGAAAGACTGTTTCTTATTAGGCATTCAGTGTGTTTTGTTGAAAGGATCGCAGCCTTATTTCTCATTTGTGTCCCATGAGATGACCCGTAAAACACTTGCCGCTGGTTATAAATATCTGTATGCAGCACAGCTGTTCTCTGCACAATATGAAAGATCCTCTTTTATGAGCGTTCGGCGCTGGGATTTTAACCACAGTAAATTTTGGTCTAAACTGGCACATCAAAACAAGTAAAATCTTTGTATGGTCTTTTCACATTCACTCTGTAGTTGTGTCAATCCTCCAGTCTTGGGCTGCTCTGGAGACATGACATCCAAGGGTTCTAATCCAATTTAAAGACAGTTGTTTAACAAGCAAATCGTGAAAGCTGCATTGCATATTAAGAAACAAGTCCCTACAGCAATGCTTGTCAAAGGCAATCTAACCCAAAAAAAATAGGGAAAAAAGGAAAGACTGTCGCAGTCGGGTTAGAGTATGAGTTGGAATTAGACTACAAATGAGAGAAATTTAAGAAGTGATCATGAATCAGAATGCGTCTTGTCTTAGAGATCATCTACTGAAACCGACATGGTTCTATTTTTGTAGTCAAAGTGCACCTTGTCAACTAGTTCTTGTCCATTAGGCACATCATCAATCCTGCGTTGATTCTCTGCTTTTATCACAAACAGACATGTTTATTTGTGACACGCGTTCGCTCTGTGCTTGTGGATCACGGCTGGAAATGTCTATTCCGGATGGTTCTGAAAAAAACTTCCATGAGGTTCAGTCTCCCAGATAGCATGCAGGGATATAATCCATCGAGTCCCGGTGGGCTGTAACTAGGCAAAGTAGCCAACAACGTGGTTTCATGTCGTTTTTTTGTTTTTTGTTTTTATAAAGAACACGTATGGTCTGATTTATAACAGTGGTCTTACCACTATAGTACTTAATGGAATGTCACCATCCAACTGGTGATAAGACCACCTTTAGAACATTGCGTTGGAATAGCTCTTTTAAAATCACCCCCTTTGTTTTAGATGGATTTTAACATCAGAATGGTCGTGTATGGGGTATTCCCCCAGTTTCCAGTAGCTGGTGGATACTTTGTATCAAGAGAAGTTCTCCTGCGTTGATTGGCCTGCAAGCAGCTGTGGAGGGGAATCAGTGGTGTTTCTGTCCTTATTCAGATATATTTACCCACCAAGAGCTGACCATCGTCTGTGAGCTTGGTGTTCTTGCCCCACACTATACATTGGGGATTAGGGACAGTTACGTGTTACGTCCACACGTGTTGCAATTCCTTTATCTGTTTGAAGCGGTCTTTCTTCTGAATGATTGCTTTTTCTGTAAAATGTTCAAAGGTTTATGCTCTTGTAGGCACTTTTGCCAGGCTGCTGTAATGCAGAATCTTGTTCAGCATATTTATAAGGTTTTCCCCAACATGTATAGATTTATCTGGCAATGAAATTGTATAAGTATCAGTTGCAGTTTAGTGCATTGTGCCGTTGCTACGAGAAATGGAGAATTTCATTAAGGATTCTTGAGACTATAGAGAGGTGAATATAATCTCAATGGAACTATATGAGGGGGTATTTAATTAATTAGCTTTAATACGGAAGAAAACCCTTATAAAAATGGGCCAATCTGGTGTCTGCGGTTCCTAAGTCATCATGTCATTTCCCAAAAGAAAAGAGTTAAACTTTTTTGTCCAGAATGGTGTGTATGTGATAAATCCCCAAAGAGTTTTTCTTGGGTTATTAACGAGTCAGTAAACAGATGTATTCACCGTGTGTTAAACACATTATATTTTCATTTCTACCGACTAAAGCGGATTCAGACAACATCTGATCCAGAGCAGCGTTTCCCAATTACTTGTCTGCAATGTCTCGTTGATAGGAGACAGGAGCATCCCAGTGGATGAAAACAGAGGGAAAACACAGACACAGCAATGGCTTCCGCTTATAAATATCATGGCCAGTAAGTCCACAGCAGGGTAATAAAAGGCTTCTGTGGGTGGCTGTGTAATTTAAGGCCACGTAGCCTCAGACATGCTCTTCATTTCATTGCCTTGGCTTTCCAAATAAAGTCTGTTCGCATTTACCTTGGAGATATGATGTTGCTGGAGGACGCCAGCCTTTCAGCCTTTTCACCGGCTCCTCTATTCTTGGGATTGTGTGTGTGATGATCAGAATTCTATTACTAAAGAGGACTTTTTTTGAGATTTGACTTCTGCTCTGATATAACAGGCCTCAGAGATGCTTATTTACCTCTTCTTTTCTATAGGCACTCTGTTTGCACCTTTAGCAAAATATGTTTTATTATTATTTTATAAATTATTATTTGTTTATTAACTTGATATTCTTTCACTTAATCTAACCTGAAGAAATGTAATACATATATATTGGGGTATGTTTCTGTTTTTAAACATTATGCTACATATTATGTCATCATTTATATTATAAGAACAGCTACAGTGTAACCATTGCCTCTAACTGAATCCAATGTTAGTTAAAACATAAACCTCAGCCTTATACGTGTGTAGAAACTGTAATAATTCAGTATGAGAGCCTCCGTTGGTTTAGTCGCTAGCACAGGCAGGTATTCCTGTAATTCATGGCCTCATTTAGCAGGGTTATTTTAATTACAGGTATTTCACTGTAAATTACCTCTAACCAGTTGCCCCTATTGTTTATTCTACATAGTAAGATTACTAGGAAAGGTGTGGGAGTTTAGCTGTTGACTAATACAAAGTAGTGACGGTTCCCTTGTATTGTGAATTGCATATAAAAGGTGTGAAGTGGGTCATTTAGGGACCATTCCAAGAGTGCAATGAAATATTTAGGCATTATAGCAGAGATTATAATATAAAAATTATAACATAAATAAAAACTTGGCATCATATTCCATGGGGTATCTTAGCTGTGAGTCAGTCCTTATGGAGTATTGATCAGTGTACATATATACAATGTGCATATATATATATATATATATATATATATATACAGTATATATATGTGTGTGTGTATATATATATATATATATATATAATGACATCCATAGGAAGTTATTTAAGTTAAAAGCATAAATGTGCTACAGTCATTACAGTGCAATGTATTCCTTTCATCCATGATAAGGAACTTTTTGTGGATGTTAATAGCCGGGATAATAAATCACATGATAGTTTTATGGCTTACTGTATCTGAGTTGCTGCACACAAATTACTCAGCATCTACTAATATTACATTACGATATTATAGGCTTTGACTTTCTTATTCTTTTTAGTCAAATATTCTATATGATTGAGAGTTTGGAAGAAATACAATGAATTGCGGAGCGTACTTTGCTCTCGAAAGAGAAAAAAGTGTAGCTGTTGGAAATGAGCTAATTGTTACAGCAGCGCCTTGTCTAAAACAAGCTGGCAACAAAAGAGAACAGATTTCAGATTTTCATTCAGGTAATGCCAGTTTTCTTATTTTCCAATGTAAACAAGACCAGGCGAAATAGCCTGCAGCAGCGTTTAATTTGCTGGAATACTCTACTATTGCTCAAGTGCATTTTAGTGCATGCAAATTGGAGCAGGTATTCTTTAGTTATTGGAGTTCTTCTGTCTCCTCTAAGTCATCCCACAGCTGCCCCTACGTAAGCAGGAAGCATACAGGGGAATGCTTCTTGCACACGCTCAGTAGAGATCCCGTTCTAGTCAAAGGTAGCTGAGATGCTTTAAACATTACTGGGGGTGACACCAACTATATGTTCTCTATCTTGCTAGCACGCATGTGATTGGCTGCTTCTTCAGGCACCTCAGTAGGAGCTGTATTGAGCATGTGCACAAAGTGTACATATGAATGCTTCCGGGTTCAGTAGAGGCAGCCAGGGGCGGAGCTAAAGTTTCATTTGCTATTTCCAATACCTAATGCCTGCTTCAAACGACTCTACCATATATAAAAAAAATTAAAATACGGTACTATTTTAGGGACTACGCTATTCTTTTAAAATATAAGTGGTTGATATGTGCACATAATGGTTAATTTTCTCTAGCGGGTAGGTATCTGTAATAAATATGCTGTATTAATGAATAGCCCTCGGAATTAATAACATTGAGAATGTTGTAACGGGTTTCAGTAGAAGTATGACGGCTTTCATTCTGAGGGCCCACTAATGATTTGTTACCATGGCACTTGGATCTGACTTTGGGTTAGACTGAGCTAATCAGCCAGAACCCTGCGAACACTTCACACAGGTCTCTTAGAAATAACGCAATGGATTGAAAAATAATAACTAGAAGCATTATTTCTTTGTGAGTGGAGACCTGGCCGTTCCTTATCTGCCCCTTGTTTAGTGGAGGGACACTGATAACCTTAAGAAATCTAGTGAGGATTCTGGTTTATGAGAAGCCTGTGACGTGCTGCTGTGTCCTTTCCACAAATTGGATTTTTGGGATCTACACGTGTTCCGCTGCTTAGTTTCCTTGGTGTGACTGGCATAGTAAGTGTAAGCTAAATTACACATGGCTTTGTCAGCCTCTCTATTGAAGGAGGGGGGTAGAGTTCTGCCATTTTTCTCTTTGGATAATAAGACCACAATAGAGTCCCATTTTGCTTGATTAATGTTGATCTTGTATAATTACAGGATTCTGTGTTGTCCTAAGATATTAACACTGCACAATCATAGTGTCCTCCAACTACCTCTGCATTAGCTGTCACACTGACAGAGTAACAATATCTGTGCTGATTGCTCTTGTCCTTTTTCCCAATGATAACTACGTGGCTGAGTATCTTTATCCACAATTCCCGATGGCCTCTGCGGCATGTGGACTGCATGCAACACAAACAAGGCTTTATTCACCAAGCAGTTAGTTGTAGTAGGATGAGTTCCATCTCTCTCTCTGCACGAGATAAGCAGGGCCAACCTGACTCTTTTTACTGGATAAACTTTCCAGACTTGGAGTCTGTGTGTAGAGCGCTTTACCGTTCCAAATTACTGATAACTCATCATTTAGCGAATAAACGCCTGTCAGGCAAAAGCCACAAATGTGTTACAGACAGAGAAGAGACAGTGGAAGCAGAAAGGTAAGCAGGTGGAGGTGGGAGTGTAACCGTGTAACACATAGGTAGGGCCTGTAGCTCTTTGAGATGATGATCAGTTGTGAAAATAGCCAGTTGCATGAGTTGCTCGACCCATCGCGGTGATTGATGTCTGAATGAAGGTGGGTGAGTGAAAATGAAATTAGAATGAATTATATCTAGATACAGCCATACGCTATGTATATATAGACATAGCTGTATATTATACACAGCTTTGTATTATCTTCTGGCGGATGCTAAGATATAATCTTATGAAAGAGGAGACTGTTAATTGAAGTTCTTTTTACCTGATTTCCTATAATTTAGAATTTCCTTAATTTGTATTCATGGATTATATGCCAGCAACAAAGCTTCAGTTTTCAGATTTTTATTTTTATTTTCTGCCTGTCCAGGGGTAAAGCCAATATCATTTACCGATTCATTTCATACACAACGGGATGTCTTGCTTCAAAAGCTACCTGGCGTTATCTCTGGAGAGATGAACCTCACACACAATAATCCCTATAAAGGGTAGAAACAGAAGCTTTTAATGTGGATAACATTTCCCATTTAATGATTTTTAGAGCCAGAATATAATGAGTAAGAGGCCAGTAAAATGGCCCGTTAGAAGGATACTGATGATCTGATATGTAATCCAAGTGTGGCTGAATATATAGACAGGGCTAAGGGGCAACAACACCAGAAAACCAGAGTAGTCACCAAATGGACTCCTATAGAATGTTTAGAGAACTGTGATAGATTCTTTCTGCTTTTTCTGTGTTCCAACACCTTGCAGCCAATGTGTGGAGAAAGTGTGGAAAGAATCCCAGCTCTCCCATCTGTGCACACATGTACTGTACACAGATCCACAACCAAGCTAAATGTAGGAGTTATTTATAGTCAGTATAGCAAACGCGAATTAGTGGTGGATGAATCTTTTGTCATGTTTTTTATGAAAATCAGCGTTTTGTCATCCATGTGAGCCAATCAGTGAAGCCCATGTTTATTATTTAACAATTCTTGCAAGGTGGCAGAGGTCCTACCTCTAAAGCATAAACATCTACCTCTTACATAGACAATGATATCCAACCCATACTCCAGTTTATCTATGGTCCATGCTACACGTGTGTATTCTAGTCGCTATCTCACTACCCATCCATTGTGAAAGCTTGGAGATGTGAACTTGGCCTGAGCGGTTGTGATGAAACAAGTGTATCCTTCAGAGAGGTAACTCCACAAGTGCCTTGTCGGGTTATCTCAAAGCCTTTGATACAAGCTGTGTGCCTGTTAGGCTGCCCAAATACACTGAAGGATTTCAGTATTGTTACTGCTTCCTTTTGGTCTTTGAGACATGTTATTCTATTGTCCAGCGAGGGGTAGACTGCAGTATATTGCTCTAGTTATAATGCCGAGATGACTTCATTCAGTTGGGTTCACGCAGATGTCCTGATTATCGCAGCTTAGCCAGCATGATAACTTTTGAATAGTAAACTTTGTAGATTTCTCATGTATTTGAATTTAATAATGCCAAATTATATTATCTTAATATTAGCCTTACAGAATTATTCACCATGGTGCGCTGCACATAATAGGATCTTAAGAACCAAAGCTGAACTTAAATTGAGTTAAAGTGAACTCTAATTAAAAGTGACGGGGAAAAGATATAACATTGGATTCAGCACGCGCGAGAGAGAAACACACATGAAAACAAGGTTTATTGGGAATATTAAAAATATGCATGCTGTTACAACTTAATTAGACAGGGCAACAATCACGCGGCTCTAGAACACCACAGTGAAAATGTTAAGTTTACTTTTTTATTTGAATTAATGAAATATTTAATGTTTAAAACATTTAGTTGGTAAATGTGATGCTTGTTGTAATGCAGATCTTTACATTAAAGTCATGTTTCCGTGTATCTAGATTTAGATTTGAACTGACCTGTTGTTCCATTTTGTGCATGTTAAAAACAATTAGACTAATCGTGTGTCAGACGTCGCAGCTATAACAAAGTAATCAGCGGGCCTCCGGCTGTGCCTGCTTGGGTTACTAAAAAGTGAGCTCAAATGTAGAATTAACAAAGTACTAGCTCAGCGATACAGGTTATCACATTCTAATGGCCATCACTCTCCGGGCGGTTCCATACGTTTCTACACTAGTTCAGTCGAGTACAGCTTTGTCCCAGGAGGAGCCAACATATCGTTCTGATGCCCCGTTTCCTTGATGCGGAGCCAATGTAACTCCAATGCATTATGGGAGTTGCAGTTCAGCTGGCACAGATACAGGCCTACCTATGTGAAACGAGGAGGTTACATTCATGATGATATTGTCCCCATGCAGCCTGTAAACATTCAGCTGCCGCTGTGATTGGGGAGAATGGCATCGAAATGTTGTAAAACTTTACAAGGATTCTTATTCACCCTTATTACTTGGGATTTCGGCAGCCTGTAATTCAGTAGGAGACGCATGTTGGGCGTTGCGTGGATTGAGTAAAATCAGAAAGCAGAACACACAGTGTGGAGGGACATAGTTAATTTATTGGCAGCCCATCTTTCACATGTAGTTGTGTATTGTGTTTGCATCTACACATCTCATAAGGATACAGCATCCACTGTTAAACTGGCTGTAATGCCCACGTTAGGGTAAAGGTTTTGAAAGCAAACCCACACTTTCTTTTCTCCAGGAAGCAGAGACTCCTCTAGTTCAATCTCTTTTGGGAGAAGGTTTTTTCTTTAATGCATAAAACGGCAGGGGGATGGAATATTAAGCCCACTTGTTTTTCTACACTTACTGGATTTTTTCAAGGCCTTTTATTATTTGGATTTTAGTGAGTGTGAGGGGATTTGATACTAGTCATGGTGTTTATCTCAACTAAGCAGTATAGTTATTATACATGAGTTTGTGTGAAAATAAGGTAGAGCCAGAGCGATGCAGCGATGGTAATGATGAATACAGCTATTCATTTGGGACGGGGGATGCAGGGTTGTCAATATAAATTAGGCAGGCTTAACCAAGCTGTGATTAGAATTTTGGCAGCATTCCCTGAAAATGTGGTTAAGGTTTTGCAGCAGGACTCTATCTCACATACTGACCCCCCTCCTTCCCTCCCCTTACTTCCTTCTCCCACCCTTCCTGTTAGCATGGTCTCTGCTTCTGCAAAGAGAGAGATCAGAGGAGACCAGTAAATGGCTGGAGATGGTAAGTGAGCAGGTTGGGGCAGATGCAAGGCAGGGGGAGAGTGCACAGGGCACAGAGAGGATTGAGGGACAGAGAGAGGGGGGCATTTTCTTGGGCTCTGTTTAGAGCGTTTGGTAGACCAAAATGTGATCATTTAACGCACTTCTATTGTAAAGGTCTGCATAGAGAGTAATCGTTCTTTTTTTTTTTTGTATCATGTAAGGTCCTGCGGACGACCTCGTTGTTTACAGAACCTGTAAAATAATCATCAGAAGAATCCTTTTGTTCAGTCAATTATGGCAACTACAGTGTGTGTAAAACAACATTAGCCGGTAAATTGGCATGCAGACCGTCATCTGGAAAACTATCGTACTATAAAGAAAGTGCTAATCCATTTAGAACAAAGCGGGCGCGGTGGCGATATTCTGCAGGAATTTCTTCTTCAACAAAACAAGCGCGCGTACTCTGCAGGCAAATCCATTTCCTGCTGTGAAACAGGACTCGTGTATCTTCAGTGTTTCTATAGTCATTTGAAAACTAATGTCTTGGAATAGCTGAGATTGCAGATTTCTTCATGGTTACCGAGCATGAACTGCTTCCATATAACATTTTTCTGTTTTAAATTATACCTGTTCTCAGATACTTTTAACTGCATTCTGCTTTTTTATTAGCTGATGAGAGAATGCGCGCTTCGCTTCCAGCCTTTAACACTCACACATTCTGTGTACATCAGTTTGCCACAATAATTGCAACACTTCTGCCACTGCCTGTATATCTACAGATTCATTTCTAAAACCACAAGGACACCTTTATCTGCAGAAACCATTCAGTTTTGGCATTTCTCACGTGTGTTCTAGAGATGTCACCTTGAACGTTATGGCTTGTGCTTCTGACACACTCGTGGCCTTGGAAAGATTGGCTAATGCATGGAGCAGAAGAGTCATATTGCTATCCATGTAGCTGAGTGAAAAACATATCAGTAACATTCTTTATGTTCGTTATGTTCTATTTCCATTTGCTATAATCTAATTATCATTGTCTAGCAGACACCTTGGTGCACTCTGTGCGCGGATTCAGATATATGGCAGACTTCTCTCTGCCTGCTTAATGTACAGTGCTCTTCTATAGCTGTCTTAGCAGCAAGCGGGTTAAAAAACAACTTAACAAACGCACAGGTTCACGTACATCCTACCATAAAGCGGTAAAGAGATCATTATGCTTAATACTTTTCATTCCTTTGTGGGATTCACAATAATATTCTTATTAAATGATGTATACACACCTGCGATAGCATGTCTGCATGCAGCTGCTTGTATTTAACCTCAGAGTAAAGATTCACAGAGAGACGGCTGTCTCTGGTATAGTACAGACTGACTGATGCTCACCGTGTAGCCGCAGCGTGCGTACCTGTGTTGGTGCCAGATATGGGGTGTGGAGTGATGATAACACTGACATGCTTGCCTAAAACCACAAATAATGGGCCAGTTACCCCTCTGAATTACCCTCTGCATGTGAATATTATTGACCTTACTAACACCCAACTGATCTGTATGAGAATCAGCGCAATAAAATCCAATGTTTGCCAGAACCACAAAGCAAACAGCATCAAATAAGCTATAAAAAGCAGCAATGGTTTAACCCCACAAATGGCGGCAGTATTTGCGAGTACACTTGCTGAATAAATCATGGTTAGTCCAGGAGACTTTACTTTTGTTTTGAAAATTACCAACAGTCAATCTAATTCCAAAGCGACACGGGTAATTTCCTGAAATAATGCAAGTATTTGAGAAGGTGAGAGAATGAGGAGCGTGGTAACACTGAGCTATCGGCAGATTGCGGGAAAGGCACTGTACAATTTATTTAATGGAAGCATATCCAGCTATCTATCTACTCATAAAAGTTTAATGCAGACAGAGAGACTGCCAGACCCTCACGCCCACGGTATTCACGAGGTCAGCTTGGTACAAAATCTGCAGTTTCACGACGCCTGCTTTTTTCTTAAACCATTCTAAGGACAGTAATTTAGATTCTGTGTGATATTTTTTCTGGGAAAGAATAACTAAAGAAAGGCATGTTGCATACATTCCTATTAGTGTTGTTAATAACTGGTGATTTGGGATAAGACTCGCCCCCTCCCTGGTAAATGCTATGTATTGATATGTTTCATGAAAATGTCTTTAGGCGGATAATATTCCTTACTGGTTTATACCGTGTTATACAGCTCTGCAGTCTGTACAATCGCTGAAATCACTTTGTAACCATGGGACTGCTTATTGCCCCAACCAACCAGACAATGTATCACCAAGGAAGAAGCATAAACCGATCATTGGTGCAGAGGTTAAATCTGTGCAGAGCTGCTATACTCACTCCTTTATCCCTTGCTGTGATGCTGCCTCGTAATTCCAGCCACAGTAAATTAGTAATTTGCCTGAATAAGATGAAGCTAACACATGCTCTTCTTCCCTTTCAGACTCTACCAGCTGCTCAGTATGAACTGACCATTGAAGCCAAAGACATGGCAGGCTCTGACGTGGGGCTGCCCGGTACTGCCACCGCCACCATCGTCATCGATGACAAAAATGATCACCCACCCGAGTTTACCAGAAAAGAGGTGAGTGCTTTGATTTAGTGTATCACATGGTATGAAGCCTTTCAGTGGCACAAGGGCAAAGCATCACCCCCTTTTGGACAAAAGCAGAACTAGTTTACACTGATCAAGATTGTAATTGAGTTACTTTCTTCTTGGGGTCATTGAGATTGACCTACCAGCCACGCCAGAGATGAATGTAAAGCGAACAAGCATATTGTGGAGTTTAAAGGCCATGTATCCCAATATACAGTGCTATTGGTGCCGTCAAACAACGCAGGACACCTTTTATATTCAAACAGGAGATAAATGAATAAAAACATTGGTTTCCTTTAAACACCACCATTAGTGTTTAATCTTTAAATGTAAAAGTATATAACTGGGACATAGTATATATTTTGACTTGCCCTCAATTGCTCTGCGTGAAACAGCTACATACAGATAAAGGTCAGTCACACCAGATTCCAAAATACAAAGCTCTCTGGGTCTTACTGAAAATGTTTTAAGCCAAAGGAACTGATCCATCCCTTTACCAGATCAAGGGGAAGGGGAAGACCTGCCGGAAGTGAAATGCGCCTGGATCACAGAGTGTCTTTCCATCTCTGTGTCAGGAATGAAGGTGCTTACAGGGTTTTAGGTTTACGTTATGTTGGGAGTCGATGGGTTTAAGAAATGTTATCGTTTGCCTTCATCCACTACAGCCCATAAATTACTCTCATAGAGATGATGCACAGTACTCTAGACACCTTGAACCTGCCCAGGGATCAGGTACACATACTTTTATTGGTGAACAAGCCTCTAATTGTGCCTCGCAGCACCTTGTATCCAGTCATTACATGTTCCATTTGGCTTCTCAGCAGGGACACACGCTATACAATCACATGTATGTTAATAGATGCCTGCAGGTTATTTATGTTGTTTACCAGACTTCCAAATGTTGTTTTCATTGAGGAATTGCTGCTTTTTGATTCACGGTTGTTGCCGCTATGGGAGATGTAAACAAATGCAAGCAAACTGATCGTTGGGAGCCACTGAGACTTTTTTATGTGAGAATTATTGTGTAGGATGACACAGGCAAGAAGGGGCTGCTCAGCATATAGAGGTAATAAGAACATCCCTTAGCTTAAAGCAGTCATGTTAAACAGTGGTCCATGAGGGCCGCCGATATACCAGGATCTCTGTGTAATACGTATTCTTACATTCTATGGCTACTTTACCATTTGAATGTAAGAGGTGAATAAAGCAATGTGCACCTCTCTGGCATTCAGAGGGTTAAATGCAGTCATATGATGTTTCTATCTGGATGGTGTTAAGTAACTATCCAGCCCACAGTAATAAACAGCAAATGATAGTGCCATAACAGTTTCCGATAGATGCATGTAATTCTCACGGACAGGACCTGACACAAGCCACACAGATCCATAAAATGGCAAATAAAAACACACACAGCTTTAAACCAGCTGCTGTCTGATCTCTCCTCCTGTGAGGAACACTGAAAGGATTTATTTCCTTCTGCGAGGTTATGAACTACATACATACAGCGATATTGCCACAAAGGCAACTGCTTCTCACCGGCCTGGGCTCTAAATATAGAATGGGTGCTTTTGCGCAGTTAGGTTATTAATCACTCCTGCAGCCGCTCGCATGGCTCCCCAGCATAAATCCAAATAATGTGATCTGTGTAATCAGCCTGCAGGACACCATGTTAAATCTGTCTGTATAGGTCAATATCAATACGACCGATACTCCGGGTGGTCAAAGATCAATCACCTTTAGTGTACAGGTGTGTTTTCTCACTCTCTGCAGTTAAATACTGTCCCCAATGCAATTCTTGCATCGAGTACATATCGTTTTCTGCAGTTGCATTTAAACTTATTTAGGGATCCTTCATTTTTGGCCAAACCAAAACAGAGGTCAATCATCATCTGAGCTCGGCCACTGGGGACTTGGGGTTTGGGACATTTTTCCCCAACTCTCAAGACCCAGGATCCCAGAATTTGTGGCAAATCGGATTCTAATCCGTAAACCTTAAGCAACAAGTAGCAATGTCAGACTGCTGCTTGGTTTGTTTGCATGCAGTTTAGGGTGTGACGCTCAGCTTGTATACATCAGCGCGTCCCAACTCCTATATAATCATTTCTTTGGTCCCAAACATGGAAAACAATCAGCGGTACTCTGCAAAGCTAATTCCATACATGTGATTACAATCAAATACAATTGAGAATAAATGATTCCTAAAAAAACTGCACAACATGTATATTTTAACTCTTCATGAATAATGCAGTAATATTAACTCTTTATCACCTCCGCTGAAGCTGGTCTTGCTGCACTGTATTGCACATTGCAGCTTGTGTATTAGTCCATGAAAACATTATTTGTCATGCAGTAAACAGGTGCAGTTGCATGGGGCAAGCTAAACATACATGTCTTCTGTCAGCACAAGGACATACGCTTTGTATATTTTTTGTTACTTTAATGTTGTTTTACAAACTTATGAATAGTACTATTTGAGGGGCCAGATTTCTTGCTTTTCCAGCTTTTCGAAGCCTTCTGTTATTATTTTGTTACATTGTTAGAATGCAGTGTGTCTTATTCTCGGCACACACAGATTCATTTGCTGTCAGTGGGAATCTGTTGCATTTGGCTGGTAAGGAAACTGTACCATACATGTATGCATATACATATACAGACCTATGCAGTCTCTCATTCTTTTCTTTAAACCCATATGGTCCCCATCCCTTTAAATTTAACCTATACAATCTCCCATCCCATTCATTAAACCCATAAATCTATCATCCCATTCATTAAACCCATAAATCTCTCATCCCATTCATTAAACCCATAAATCTCTCATCCCATTTATTAAACACATGGCCAGACTAGCATTTAAAACCAGTTCTGGAGATAATTGTGCTATTTTTAGGCACACTGCACGTGGCAGGTTCTGGCCACAATATTTTTTGTTCAGGATGGGGGCAAATCATATTATATTTCAAAAACACATTAGTCATGAACAAGATACATAATAAATCACATAGTTCATATTATCACTGTGGCCCATGATATCATGTAATAGTTTGGGACCCTCTGATAACTGCGCTACCTACCATTTGCGTGAGCGCTGGTTTAAACTTGCATGACTCCTGTACGCAAGTTTTAGATTGTGTGCATGTGTTTAAGTGTTTGGTGTTGTAGGGGTTATGTGTGATGATATAGTGTGTATGCATATATATGCCAGTATATGGGCAATATAGTGTGCATACATGACTCATGGTAGTTTGAGCCAGCAACCCTGCCCAGGGTAAGTAGTACACTTCACCTTTACACCACCAGGTACTTGGACTCTCTGCCTCCTTATGGACACATGATGACTGCCTGCTCCTGACTCACATGCAGACACTCTAACACCTTACAAGGACACACATACATACCCATAGTGGCATAAATATTAGGTGTACTACCTACCATGCGCAGTAATGATGGTCCAAACCTCTATGATTCCTGTATGTAAGTGTACGGCGTGGCAGTGTGTGTAAGTATATAGTTTACTATACACATTGCATGGCCATGCCATACATACATCACTCTTATATGATATACACAGCCCCTCCAACACCATGTACTTAAACAAACATGCACACAAACGAAAACATACATACAGTCATTAAGGTTTGAACCAGCAACCCATCATATGGTAGGTAGTGCACGTAACCATTACATGACCACAGATATATAGGTGTGTGAGGAACAGGCTTAAGGTGTACTGACTACCATATGCATGGTCGATTTTTCAAAAGTCCATGATTCCTGTATGAAAGTTTTAGATTGTGTACATGCATGTTTAAGTGCATAAAGTTGGGGGACTATGTGTGAAGTGGTGTATGTATATGCAAAGTGTAATATGGCCGTGTGATGTAAGTAAGAATATTCTTGTTAAATATTTTTAACTAGAATGTTAGCTCTATCTTTCATTTTAATTCATATCACTATAGACAGATTAATGGATGCAGAGATAAGAATAGGCTTTTCATTGAAGCAACAGGTGGTCTTCATATTGACACAGAATAAAGTTATTCACCTCCTTATCTGGCCCTTTCTCCCTGTGCTGCGCATTGCCTTCATTATGCTAGATATGAAAGCAGAATTCTACCATATATTTTCCCTGAATTGATATGCAAATTGGTAGAAGGTAAATCACAAACGCTGCTCTTGACTGGAAATCACATCCCACGGTATTCTAACGAGTCAAAGCCAATCATAATAATTCTTGAAAATGTTTCTCTTCTGCTATTACATATTCCGGCAAAACCCTACTTAGCGAGGTGCGTTTAGTATCACTGCACTTCCTTATGTAATACCTCCTCTGGTAATATAATGTACTATATAATAGTAGGCTTGGTTTGCCTAAAAAAAGAGTCGAGTACTTACTGGGAATGTGGCTTCAAAGTAGCGTTGGATTTATAGGATATAGAGAAGATAGGCTGGAATATAATTATGTCAGCGATGTGGCCTGGGCTTTGTTTGTAGATTTAGGAAACTAAAAAGTTACTAATGACATCACATATGTAACTTTGGAAGTGTCTGCTGGCTTTGTACATAAGCTTTGGTGACCCCTGAGACAGAACATATTTGTAGAAGTGGATATACACATGGCAGACAGAAGGCCACTTGTTCCACGTCCCCATTAACTAGTTAATTTTATAGATTCTTAGCAGTGCCAGCACGTGCCGGGAATTACTGCCACGACTTACTTGATGAGAATGTTTGATTGACCAAATCAAACTGGATGATAGGACGCTCGGTGCTGTCATATCCTTCCGACATTGTTTAACATTATACCAGCATGAAGTCTAAGCTTCCACGTTTCACATTTTCCCCATTAAGCCAGTGAACACAAGGGGTTTGTGGCTGCATAAAATGAATAAAATCAATTAAGTTCGAGACTTATATAATTAGTCATTTTAAACCCTAATGGCAGCTCCGTTTATTGTGTCGTCTGTGAGTAAAATACAAATTATTCTGTTTCTGACTCAACCTCCATCTTTGCTATTGATTAAAGGGATCAATCATCAATGTATAATGGCTTTTGTATCCAGGTTAGGGACATGACAAATACATGTCTGCAAGTGGAATCCCTGCCTGCTGCATCCTGTATACATTTGCACCATGCAGGCACCATATATGATATGCATAGATATGTATGATAATCAGCCCCAGAGAGAGACAATTACTCATACTGTTTAAGTAGGTTAATGTGATGAGCTCACTTTTTATATTTATTTTGTTCGCCGCTGGCTCTCCAGGTAACACTAAAGCAATTATATTACATAACATTTATTTATGTGATGTCACAATCAGTGGGATGGCAATAACATTCAGTGCTTTATTACATTGAACAGAACCAGTGATACAAATAGCCTTCCCAAACACGAACCATGCATGACATCACACATGCCCCGTGACACAGACAAATGGCTTAGTATGTTTTGGAGTTTCTTTCCAAAGCTTTCCCGCGTTGTGGATGTTATACTCTCCCGTCACCGTCACGGTCCCGGCTAACGACATACCGGTGAAACATCACTGGAAACACAAATTGAACTGTCTGTTTCATATTCATTTCACTGTTGGAAGCTTCTGTAAATTATAAGTACACCAGGTCCTCATGCACATAATTATATTCAGCAAAGAATGGAGTAGAAATTAAATGTGCTCCCATGAATTTGGGAGATCTTTTTAACCACATATTATTGTTATTTACAAATGATGTATTTTACCGGTTAATAGTGGACCTTGGAACAATAGATCTCATATATTAATGCATGATTGCCTGCGATGCAGACAGTGATAATGAGTTATATTCGAGTTATCAAGGCTTATATCTAATAATTGACTCATAATTAATATATTTAAATAAATCACAGGGGCAGAATCTTCCATACCCTGTTCCTTTAAATAACTTTAAAAGTTCCTTCCACCAAGATCAATTCCCCGTCTTACTTTGGGCTGCATGATTTTATGCGTGTTACGTGTAGACGATTTTTCTTCTTACTTGAGAGATTTACAGCCTTTGAATATTATTTTCCGCCATAGTCTTGCCCGCAATCTATCAAAAGTAGGTGGTTTAAAAGAACACTATATCCTTGATTATTTTCTCTAAACAAATGCATTGTTATAGGTGCAGGGCATGAACTCTCTTTTGAGGCATAAATCACTTTCACGGTGAATCCGCTGGGATCCCTACCTGTCTTTCAGGTCTTCATAAACATTTTTAATTGTTCTCTATTTTATTGTGGTCCTGTTGTTTTTCTGCTGGCTGCACTATTGGAACGGGGTGTCAGTGAACAAATAATAAGTGTTTTAGGAGTGAAAGCAGAACAGAACGGTTCTGTGTTTGAATCAATTTTGCTATGTGAGGAGGGTGAGGAGAAGCAATAACGGGTTGTCTGGCTATGTGGAAGCAAGACCATCAGATCTACAACATATTGAATTTATAGTCCTATTTTTTCTCCATTTGTTTTTAGTTTCAAGCCACAGTAAAAGAAGGGGTGGCTGGTGTGATGATAAACTTGACGGTCGAGGACCAAGATGATCCAAGCACCGGAGCCTGGCGGGCAGTTTACACCATCATTAATGGCAACCCCGGCCAGAGCTTTGAAATCCATACCAACACAAAAACAAACGAAGGGATGCTCTCTGTGGTCAAGGTAAGAGGCTGCCATGGACCTTTTGCTTTAACTATAGTAAAAAGTACTTACTAACAACACGTCCTGGATGTCACAGACGGGGCCAGTTAAGATATTTGGGAGCCATGAAGTAAAATTGCTTCACTCACAGGTAGGTAAGGCACTGCCTGATGTCAACAATAAAATGGGGAGATATGTAAGTGTAGATCTCATGGACCCAGAATATGGCACTTGTTTTTTTCATCCTATCCATAAGTGTAAATAATTACAGGTCTCCTGTTTGATTTTACTGCCAGTTTACTCTCTATATATATTTGCACAGATTAAAAATACCTCTGCTTGTGAACCTCACATGTTATCGTTGCCGTGGGTAGAGACAGATGAGAGAAGCTGGTTGATGTTAATTGTTTACAATGTATTTGCTTTTTACTTAGCCCTTGGACTACGAGATTTCTGCATTCCACACTCTGCTCATCAAAGTTGAGAACGAAGACCCTTTGATCCCAGATGTAGCGTATGGGCCGAGCTCCACTGCTACTGTCCAGGTCAATGTATTAGATGTGAACGAAGGGCCTGTTTTCCACCCCGACCCAATGAGTGTGACAAAGGTCGAGAATATTACGGTTGGCTCCGTGCTTTTCACAGTAAATGCTACAGATCCAGACAAGCTGCAGCATCAGTCTATAAGGTAAGATAATACATTAACGTATAACACTCATTGTGCTGCTATCCTTGAGGTTCTCTCTTATTCCAGAAACCATTTCTTTATGAACCACAAATGTCACATTTATACCTGATGTCTAAACGTCAAGTCAAATTAACAAAAGTAAAGATCTGCACTTTGCAGCTGTTCATTTTCAGACATCTTGAAACCTAAGCTGTGCATGAACTTACATCAGAGAATAAACAAAAAAAACACACAAGAAAATAATGCAGATTCCGGCGGCAGGTAGTGACTAATAGCAGCATCACGGTTTATCCATCAAGGGTTCTCTAAGTACCATTTTAGGCAAAAAGCCGCATCTTCTGCTTAATGTCAGTGATCCTGAGGACGCATTCGGAAGTTGGTGTTTGTAAATGACTGGTATAATTCATACTTCATAAGCAGATGACATCTAAAACCTTTTCATGCTCTATAGGCAGATGAGACGTTTGTCTTTTAAACAGAATTGTATGCTGTTACATCTTTAGGGATGAGTGCTAGTTATTAAGGGCTGCTATATACATATATTTAAGAATGAAAAAAATCTATTAAAAAGCTAATTTACAGACACATGATTACTATTCCCTGCTCTGAAACTCTTGGGAAGTATTATAACACTCGTTATAATAATTTACTAAATCCCTGTACTTTCCAACCAGCAGTCATACAGCAAAGGACATCAAATGCTTTGAATGTACTGGCACTAAAAGTGTTAAATCTTAATGAAACCACACAGTGCTGGGATACTCAGCCTGCTTCTCTTCAACAAAACAACCAAAGGCCAAATAATAATTAGTTTTCATTAGGAATCTAAACAATGGTGCGCTTACAATTACACAGAAACACATATGTATAGCAATTCATTATATAGCTGGTATGCATTGCAAATTAAGATTTTCTTTTCCTCGAAGACCCCTGTGGGATTATGTATGTTGTATTCCTAGTCTGTTCAAAATCGCTTCATTGATCTGACGTTGTGCAAAAAGTGCTATATGGCGGAAATAACATTGTTGCTAGCGTGTATGGATAGCGTGTGCATCCAGAATGCAGGCGAGGCACGGCGTATGCCGAGGAGGGAAAGCTCAGTGGACAGTCTATGTTATTCAGCAACTTCTAAGACGAAGCGATGCCCACGCTGGCTTCCTGTCTTTGCTTATGGCCGCTGCCCTGCATTCTCCAGCTGAGAATAAATCTAACACCCAGTAAAGACTACACCGCCACGGTGGCGCATAGTGATCAATATTAGGTAGCGCTACAGACCTGCAGGACTTGCATATTACTGAGAATTAGTGCTGCATAGAATATAACGCAAACATTTTCTAACACATACCGCAATATTCCCATTCTATGAGCTACAGAGACCTGCCCTGCTGCTCTGTGCTGCGCAGAGTCTGCCGCTGACCGTGGTGCTGAACGCCATAAGACTCTTTAAAGCACAGAGCGGCAGAGGCATATGCTGGAAGCACTACAGGGTGTGGGGGGACCCTCACGCCATACAGTAAAAGGATTACATTTCCCACAGGCTTTGGGAGAAAGTCTCTCACGTTAGGCTTTTGTAGCAGGTAAGTTATATACTTCATGTGCCTGTGGTAGATACACATATCTGTGCTCAATAAAACACTGGGGACCCCGCATTAGAAACATAAACTCACAAAGCCCACCGATTAACCCAGTCCCGCAGGATAGTGTACATCCAACATGTGCGGGAATACAGGGACCTCCCCTACTCCCATCAGTCAGAGCAGGTAGCCGGTAACATATAAGCTGCTTTCTAAAGTACATATGGAGTTTGTATGCAGAGGCTAACATTTGGCGGCCCTTCACATGCTTCCAGACGCCCTGTTTCTACGCAGGACTGATTCCTAATTGGGCACTTACCTTGAATAGAATAAGATACAGAAGGGGGATTGGTCGGGCTTCTCATTTTCATTACCCTATATTAATCCAATGCAATTAATTCCCTCATCAGCTTGAAATAGCCACTATTTATTAATAGACCTATAATAAAGTTTCTAAAATTTGATTTCTTAATTAGATGTGCTCATGTATATTCTGCGGCAGATTACAGTGTTTAATTTTGGGTGCCTTCCTACCACCTCCGAAATTTTAATCAGAACTTGTAGTCTGATTGTCGGTGAGAAGTGAAAGGCCATGTTTAATAAAATCCGCTATCCTGGGAAATTAAAAGACCAACTATGGCAAACTCCACGTATAAGCGTAGATCTTAATTAACTGTAAGGATAATTATTGAGGCTAAAACTAGCTGTTTTTAGATCTGGCAGTAAATTACACAGCCCCTAACTTTCAACCATGTTTACTGACAGCAGCGCGCTAACACATTTAGCTCTTTGTTTTCAGGCGGGCCACAGTAATGGGGCTTTAATGTATTCCAGCTTAATTGCCTTTTGCAAATGTTATGGTAACGGGTACGCCGGCGAGCCGTGTGACACGGAGAGGGAGGAATTGTATTAATAGTATTTGTTGGCTTGCTGTATTTTAACCTGCGCTGCAGCACATTGCGTGGCCACACACTGCCACGCGTTCTGGGAACTGCTCCAGGCTAAGCCATAACCGGCAGACACAGAGCCAAACGTTACATGGCATGAGCCGTCCTTTCTCCTTTCCCCGCTACGTTTAGGTGTTATATATAATGTTAATATTCTGTACAATAAGGGTTTCAGGTGGCTCCGTAGGACACTGTATTGAGGTGCGCATGTAGGCATCTAGTCAGACCATGAGCATCTCTGTATCCTTTACGTGCTGATGGTCGGCGAGTAGTGATTTTAAAGGATATCTGGTGTGGGTGGTTTGATGACACTGAGCCCTTTGGGTTTTAGACGCCATTCTGTTATTAGCAGCTGTATGGAGTTAATCTGCACAGATACTCGTCAGGCTTTAGCCCTCGTCCTCATTCGCCGATTTCACCGGGATAACGTTTTTCTGATGGACACTGACGGCATGTCATTTCTCAGAGATAGAGCGCCTGGCGTTTTATCAGCACAGATAATTCATGAATACTAATGACACATAAGTACCACTTATTTTGATAAGGAAACGGGAAACTTTACGTTTCTTCCATATCTCACTTATTTATCCCGGTAGAAAAAGCTGAAAGAGAGCGAATTATTCAAGCAATCATCTCCGAAAGCTAATACATCTTTATCTGCTGAGATGGAAGCGATCATCCCCTTTTAGTTGTGTAAGATGGATTTTTTATATTCAAATAAAATATTAACCCCTGTGCTGCCTAACATGATTTTATCAAAATCCAAAGGATGAAGTGCCCCAGTAGTGTGTGTGTGTGTGATTGAGATTTATTTGCCCTCACTGCTTCAGTTGCATGTGTTTACAGACAGCCCTTTGGTCTCTGTGAAGTTAAATGGATTAACTCCCATAGACTAAGCCACCGGTTTGCAGGTAAAGGTGTGAGAGGATCCGCCTGCAACAGTCCGCATGTCTGGCCATCATAGAACCCAGCAGGCAGGGGCATGGCACTAATAATCCAGACAGCCTAAAACACAAGGGGTTAATAAAACACGGTAGTGGCAGCATTTTTACTGTTAATGGGCAGGTGTGTGTAAAGGCAGTGTATGTGTATATGTGTGTTTATAGGCAGGTGTGTGTAAAGGCAGTATGTATGGGCAGTCATGTGTAAGGGCAATGTATGTGCATATGTGTGTTTATGGGCAGGTGTGTGTATGGGCAGTCGTGTGTAAGGGCAGTGTATGTGTATATGTGTGTGTATGGGCAGTTGTGTGTAAGGGCAGTGTATGTGCATATGTGTGTTTATGGGCAGGTTTGTGTATGGGCAGTCGTGTGTAAGGGCAGTGTATGTGTATATATGTGTGTTTATGGGCAGCTATGTGTAAATGCATTATGTTGGCAGTTGTGTGTAAGACCAGTGTAAATAAAATAGCCTCTGTAAAAATAGCTGGGGTGGCACAATTTTCCATTCTTGCCTCGGGCGCAAAAGAAGCTAGCTACAGCAATGTTGAGGACAAAAGTCCTCAACATTAACTAAAAAAAACAAAACATTGCAGATTTCTGTTTGATTATGTTACTTTGGGAAGCTGCAGAATTCAAACATAAACAAAGCGTAAGACAATGGTAAGAGTTGGAGTTATTACTCCTCACCATTAAGTTGCTCTGTGGTGGAAGCCGTTCAAAGTGTTAATACATGGATTGTAGCGGGCATGAAATATTAAATATTTAGAAAAAAGGAGAGAAAGTTGTGTGCACATATTTAACATTTGTAGGTGATATATGGGGTTAGTGTGTGTGTGTGTGGTTACAGGATTCAAAGTTTCACTGAAACAAAAATGTACAGCATTAAAAGTTTACTCAAATAGTGGCTCTAAATGATGCTGGAAAGGCTTTTCTGCTTAGGAACACTCGATCAGTGGAGGTGGGTTTGAGCTGCACTGATGGGGTCCCTTGGATGCCATCTTAACAATCTGACTCCGATAGAATGTTAGAAATCAATGGAACTTCCTGCAGGAGTAAAGTTAGAAACCACCAAAACATGATAACGGTTGTGGAATAGTAGAGATTTTTTAGTTTTATAGCAGTCTACCTACCAAGTGCCCCTCAGCGTGCCAATTACCCCTGGTTTGTACATCGGGGAGCCATTAGTAAAGCCCTCGGCTGTAAAGAAGATGGCTATAGGAAACTCTAGGCTCGTTGATACCGCGGGTTCTTTCTCTTATAAAGTACACTACGGCCTGATTTACTTAGATGCTGCTATGTCGGTAAGTGGATCCCCCATGGCATGGTTACTGTTACACTCCTGGGGTATTATTATCCACCAAGCTTGGCATTTATATTAGAAATGTTATTAAGTGTTTTGATATGGGGCTGTACAAATAGTTTGTATAAATGAGAGTCGCAGCCATCTCTGTAGAGCTGCGTGATGTTTAGTAACATAGTAACATAGTTCATAAGGTTGAAAAAAGACCAAAGTCCATCAAGTTCAACCTATATACATATTGTGTCCCTACTGTGTTGATCCAGAGGAAGGCAAAAAAACCCTTATGAAGCAGATGCCAATTGCCCCATACCAGGGGGAAAATTCCTTCCCGACTCCAAATATGGCAATCAGAATAAATCCCTGGATCAACGTTCTGTCCCTATTAATCTAATATCCATAACTTGTAATATTATTGCTTTCAAGAAACACGTCCAGGCTCCTTTTGAACTCTTTTATTGAGTTTGCCATAACCACTTCCTCTGGCAGAGAGTTCCATAATCTCACCGCTCTTACTGTAAAGAACCCCCGTCTGTGCTGGTGTAGAAACCTTCTTTCCTCCAGCCGTAGAGGATGTCCCCTTGTTATAGATACAGTCCTGGGTATAAATAGGTCCTGGGAGTGATCTCTGTACTGTCCCCATATATATTTATACATAGTTATTAAATCCCCCCTAAGCCGTCTTTTTGTATGTTTGTATGGATACCGGCGCTGATAAATTGATTACTGGTTGTTATAACATGTGCTCAACGAGTTTACCCCATCCTTGCGATGCAGGAACAGACTGGAGCTTCTCCATCACCGTCCCCAAGAAGCAGACAAAGGTTGGATTAGTTTGCACTGAGCATGTATGTAACGAGGCTGTCTCTTTATACACAGTTTGCTGATAAAGATAACTGCAATAATGGTTTATTTAAACGTTATTACATTGTGTCGCGTTTGAACACGCAGCTTCCGCCTCTCGTTTGGTAAGGTGAATACGCATCAGCACACCGCAGGTAGCGGAGTCTGCGCCGATTACTCCCCGCGCCGGGAACCATAAATTCCTAAACAATAGGGTCTGACTTTTTACAATGGAAAATGATTTCCAATCTCCCGTTTCCGTTTCAGCTGAGCAGCAGATAATAGGTGCTATCAGCAGCGATCGGTCTTTGGTCTTGGCTGATAAGGATAACCGGCTGCCGTGCATTGTCTCTGTACCGTAACGGTGCGCCACGACTGCGTTTTGCAGCAACGCGCTCAATCTTTTTGGCTGAATTAAGAATATAGTTTTTTTCTCTCAACAGTTTTGTTCTTAAATGATGTCCTTAATATTACCCTGTGCCTAAATGTATCGTTGTGTTACCTGTAAGCGTCATGCCAGCAGAAAAAGCCGTGCTAATGTTATCTGTTGAAACCAAAGCAAAGCATGTTCGGGTTCTCTATCACTGCTAGTGGGTTTAGGGCTTACAGGCTCATAAATAAAAAGTGACAGTTCTCTGTTTAAAAAATATGTCACATTACAGTGTAGCGGGAAAGTATCCCAATGATGCATAATATGGGAGCCCCGGTGTCCGAGTTGTGATAATAATCAGACATAACGTTGTTGGGCCCTCTGTGTTCCACGCTTGCAATCCTTGCTTATGGCTTTATTTACGTGGAAGCAGCAAATGTCCTCATCCTGCCAGCACTGACAGTACAAGCCGGGCCGGTGAAATGCTGTTTTAGGGTTAAAAATAAGAATTTATCACATGTTTCTTTAGTGACAAAACATGACACAGGAGACGTTGAGCTTCGTTCCCACTGCAGTCTATCTCTGTTTCGGAAGATGAGGTTTGAATAAACAATAGTTAATTGTTTTAGGGTCCTTTGGAAACGTGACGACTCTGCCAGCGAGTAACATCCAGAATCCCCAAACCAAGCGCAAGAAATCTCATTTTCACAGAGAGTGCAAGATATCAGCGCAGACTCGATATACACTGCCTACCTGCAATATTTTATTTCCGTTCCTGCCCCAAACATATTAGAATACGGGTGGAATATTTCCTGTCGCCCTCACAATATTATATTATATACAGATTACGGATGAATTGAGCCCCCTTTTTATTCCCTGTCCCTGGACGGCCTCTTCCATGTTGTCTAGAAAGTTAGTTACAGACGGACTGGTTGATATGCGCTGATTTCCCACACAATGTAAAAAATGACAAATGAAATTGGCCATTGCTTGTTATTTCTGTAATAATTTGGCGCCGGTTCCCGCTGTTGCTGGAGCACACAATATGTTCAGTACGCTTCATTGTGCTGCCTTCTCCTTTGAATTAAAAGCCCGAAGCCGAGCCGAAGTCTCTAAATCTGACATGCTTGGCCGTGGAGTGCAATGCTGGGTCTGTGTCTGGACTAAAGGATGCCACGCACAGCAGTAGCCCAATATGCTGCCGGCTCACAAATCTGATGATTCTCTGTCTAGCACGGCATATTGTTAATTCATATTCTGAGATACATTATAATGAAGCCAAAAAGTGCCATGCAAGTCAGTGACAGAATGTCGGGTTTTGGTATATTTACTATCCGCAAACACCTCAAATTTTTTTTTGTTTTGCCAGAGAAAAATGTAAATGATCTTTAAAAAAACAGTTTACTTCTGCTAAAACAGGGCGCAACAACTGTAAGATACCTGGCTTTATATACATACAGGATAGATAGATAGATAGATATTAGGACACAGTGATGTTACATGTAATTAGAATCTCCAGGCAATAATGCACGACTGGCAAAGTGTTTATTGTGATGCACGCCTTATGTCTGAATATGTGTTGTGTTACACAGGTACTCCATATTAAAGGATGAAGCAGGCTGGCTGTACATAAATCCACTTAATGGTACAATCAACACCACGGCCCCTCTGGATCGGGAATCCATATTCGTCCACAACAACACATACACTGCACTGATCCAGGCGATAGATGATGGTGAGTATGACTTGTACTTTTCTTGGCCCTCAAGCTGCTGTTACCCAGTCCTACCATGCATAACAGAGAATGCATTCCTTTATCTATTGGAATTGAGCTATGAATATTAGATTCCCAGCTCAAGAGTAAATGACATGTATTACAGCTTGTTTATGTTCTAATATGAACAAAATCATGAGAAATCTAGCTGGCAGCAGAGAGCCCTAAAGCGAGAGCCTTCAAAGGTCACCACTTGCAGGCAGAGATGAAATGGGTTAGCGGTTTAAGATACAGGCCATTTTTAAAGGATAAAAAGTCATTATTGGAAATGTCAATCAATGGAAACGTGATATAAATAAAACGGGGCACAAGTGCTGCTATTTAATATGGATGCTTTGCAGCGTGACGATTGCGTTGTTGGTAAGGGCTGGTTATTACAATTCATACCTTCAACTATCAGTGTTACTGTATCGAAGCACAGGTGCACAAATCCACCCGTCCTGGACAGTAGTACTAAGGTAAGGTGGTGCTGGGAAAGCATTCCCTATAGAGGTGCATACAGTAGAGAATGAAATGCAATGATCTATTGCCTAGGAGTAGGCTGTTAACTGTACAACAGTAATGAAAGGCTGGTGTTGTACTTTGCGTCCAGTGACTGGTGACCCCCCCAGCGCGCTGAATTAATGTGTTAGTATGCTGTGTGTATGTTATTATGTTACTGAATGAGTGTGTTAGTATGTGTATGTAAGGATGTTACTGTGTGTGTGTGAGTATGTTATTGTGTGTGTGTATGTGAATATCTAACTGAGCCTGTGTTATTATTTTTGTGTGTTACTGTGTGTATGTTAGTATGTGTGTATGCAAATAGCTAACTGAGCGTGTGTTAGTATGTGTGTGTATGTAAGTATGTTACTCTGTGTGTTGGTATGTATGTGATTATCTAACTGAGCGTGTGTTAGTATGTGTGTGTGATACTGTGTGTGTTAGTATGTTACTGTGTGTGCTAGTATGTGTGTGTATGTTACTGTGTGTGGTGGTATGTGTGTGAGTATGTTACTGTGTGTGTTAGTATATGTGTAAGTATGTTACTGTGTGTGCTAGTATGTTACTGTGTGTGTTAGTATGTGTGTGTGCAAGTATGTTACTGTGTGTGTGTTAGTATGTTACTATGCACGTAAATAAGTTACTGTGTGTGTTAGTATGTGTGTATGTGAATATCTAACTGGGTGTGTTTTAGTATGTGTGTGTGTGTGTATGTTACTGTGTGTGTGCTAGTATGTGTAAGTATGTCACTGTGTGTGTTAGTATGTGTGTATGTTACTGTGTCTGTTAATATGTGTGTAAGTATCTCACTGTGTTTGTTAAGCATGTGTGTATGTGAATATCTAACTGTGTATGTGTTGGTATGTGTGTAAGTATGTTACTGTGTGTGTGCTAGTATGTGTATAAGTATGTTACTGCGTCTGTATGTTACTGTGTGTGCTAGTGCATGTGTAAATATGTTACTGTAAGTATGTGTGTATGTATCTAACTTAGCGTGTGTTAGTATGTGTGTAAGTATGTTACTGTGTGTAAGTATGTGTGTATATATCTTACAGTGTGTTAGTATGTGTGTGTAAGTATGTTACTGTGTGTAAGTATGTGTGTATATATCTTACAGTGTGTTAGTATGTGTGTAAGTATGTTACTGTGTGTAAGTATGTGTGTATATATCTTAGTGTGTTAGTATGTGTGTGTAAGTATGTTACAGTGTGTTAGTATGTGTGTGTGTAAGTATGTTACTGTGTGTTAGTATGTGTGTGTAAGTATGCTACAGTGTGTTAGTATGTGTGTGTAAGTATGTTAGTGTGTTAGTATGTGTGTGTAAGTATGTTACTGTGTGTTAGTAGGTGTGTGTAAGTATGTTACTGTGTGTGTTAGTATGTGTGAATATGTTGTGTGTGTGTGCTAATATGTGTAAGTATGTCACTGTGTGTGTTAGTATGTGTGTATGTTACTGTGTCTGTTAATATGTGTGTAAATATATCACTGTGTTTGTTAAGCATGTGTGTATGTGAATATCTAACTGTGTATGTGTTGGTATGTGTGTAAGTATGTTACTGTGTGTGTGTGTGCTAGTATGTGTATAAGTATGTTACTGCATATGTATGTTACTGTGTGTGCTAGTGCATGTGTAAATATGTTACTGTAAGTATGTGTGTATGTATCTAACTTAGCGTGTGGTAGTATGTGTGTGTAAGTATGTTACTGTGTGTAAGTATGTGTGTATATATCTTAGAGTGTGTTAGTATGTGTGTAAGTATGTTACTGTAAGTATGTGTGTATATATCTTACAGTGTGTAAGTATGTTACTGTGTGTAAGTATGTGTGTATAAATCTTACAGTGTGTTAGTATGTGTGTGTAAGTATGTGTGTATATATCTTAGTGTGTTAGTATGTGTGTGTAAGTATGTTATAGTTTGTTAGTATGTGTGTGTTAGTATGTGTGTTTAAGTATGTTACAGTGTGTTAGTATGTGTGTAAGTATGTTACTGTGTGTTAGTATGTGTGTGTAAGTATGTTACTGTGTGTTAGTAGGTGTGTGTAAGTATGTTACTGTGTGTTAGTAGGTGTGTATAAGTATGTTACAGTGTGTTAGTATGTGTGTGTAAGTATGTTACAGTGTGTTAGTATGTGTGTGTAAGTATGTTAGTGTGTTAGTATGTGTGTGTAAGTATGTTAGTGTGTAAGTATGTTAGTGTGTTAGTATGTGTGTGTAAGTATGTTACAGTGTGTTAGTATGTGTGTGTAAGTATGTTACAGTGTGTTAGTATGTGTGTGTAAGTATGTTACTGTGTGTTAGTATGTGTGTGTAAGTATGTTACAGTGTGTTAGTATGTGTGTGTAAGTATGTTACTGTGTGTTAGTAGGTGTGTGTAAGTATGTTACAGTGTGTTAGTATGTGTGTGTAAGTATGTTACTGTGTGTTAGTAGGTGTGTATAAGTATGTTACAGTGTGTTAGTAGGTGTGTGTAAGTATGTTACTGTGTGTTAGTAGGTGTGTGTAAGTATGTTACAGTGTGTTAGTATGTGTGTGTAAGTATGTTACTGTGTGTTAGTATGTGTGTGTAAGTATGTTACTGTGTGTTAGTAGGTGTGTGTAAGTATGTTACAATGTGTTAGTAGGTGTGTATAAGTATGTTACAGTGTGTTAGTATGTGTGTGTAAGTATGTTAGTGTGTTAGTATGTGTGTGTAAGTATGTTACTGTGTGTTAGTATGTGTGTGTAAGTATGTTACTGTGTGTTAGTAGGTGTGTATAAGTATGTTACTGTGTGTTAGTAGGTGTGTGTAAGTATGTTACAGTGTGTTAGTATGTGTGTGTAAGTATGTTACTGTGTGTTAGTATGTGTGTGTAAGTATGTTACAGTGTGTTAGTAGGTGTGTGTAAGTATGTTACTGTGTGTTAGTAGGTGTGTATAAGTATGTTACAGTGTGTTAGTATGTGTGTGTGTAAGTATGTTACTGTGTGTTAGTATGTGTGTGTAAGTATGTTACAGTGTGTTAGTAGGTGTGTGTAAGTATGTTACTGTGTGTTAGTAGGTGTGTATAAGTATGTTACAGTGTGTTAGTATGTGTGTGTGTAAGTATGTTACTGTGTGTTAGTATGTGTGTGTAAGTATGTTACTGTGTTTGGTTGGGATTTAGGAGTCATTCTTTTCTTCAAAGTCGCTGACCCCTGCTTTATGATAATAGTATGGAGCCCGAATGAACTGGCAGTCTCTGTCTGACAAAAAAAACCAGACAATTCGTTTTGATAGAAACACAATTAATCCTCCTTATCTTTTTACTCACCGCGGCAAAATGAAGAAACGCACTTCATATGCACAAATTACAGGAAAATATTGCTTTAATATGTTATCACACAGCCTTGATTAAAAATTAAAGAGATGAGATCGGGGCTTAATAGGACAGTTGTGCTCTAGTGCTTATTACCAAAGCTGAAAGAGATTTCCTATCTAAATTACATCTACAAACACATGATAACCGAATTAGGAGTACGCAATATTTATCTAAAGACCTTCTCGCCGGTAAATATTTACAAAGCCTTTGCTAATCGTGAACTCGCAGAAGCACCAGATAGCGTTGAGACGTTTTTAAGTGTGAGGGCAAACGTCACTAGGAAAGAAACGCGTTGTGTTTGTACGCTGCGGGGCGTGGGGTTCTGAACGGGGCCGTGAAGGAAATCATACGAGTGATTGTCTTTCCCATCGCGTTTCATTAGTGTCTTTATTTCTCTCCGAGTAATATGGAGATACGTACACACCGTGATACAAATAACAAATCATCAGTTTTGATCAAATTACGGACTAGACTTATTCTTCAATTTTTGTCCCCCCATATATCACTGAGTAGGGAAAAGATGACGAGAGTGCGTCCGGCATTATCAGTCATGTCTGGAAAGACAGCAACTTAATGAAATGCACAACATTCTCACTTTTATGAACGTATTTCAAACGTTCCATTGTGTTTCCATCCCTCCTGTCTCATGACTTTTTTCTTAATAAAATATCAAGATCCAAGAGCTTATTGGATTCATATCATAGATTCAATTAGTCCCATCAAAAGTGAAAAACAATTTATTTTTCATTAAAGAATTGGATTTTTAACAAAGTGCAGCGCCGTCTCAGAACAATGCATGCTGGTTCCATTGTCATTCCTCCGCTGTTTAAATACAGCACTACACAACATATAAGAGGTTCTCTTCAACCTGCACACTGAATGTTCTAGAATACAGAGATAAGGAAATGTGACAGATCTGCCAGATTAATCACGTTTGGTAGTTTAAAAAAAAAAAAAGGAGGAAAAGACATTGAAATGCTAGAAAAGTTATTGTGAGGCTGCTATGGCAACAAAGCTGTTCATCTTACTCTCCGTGTGTGACAGTTACGTATTCCCAGGAAATGTATAAATGAGGCAAAATAATGAGATCAGGGCATTTCAAGGGATCGCTGCTGACGGTTGTAGTGACCTCTGCCTTTTACTGATTTCAGGCACTCCTCCGGCTACTGGCACGGGCACCTTTCAGATTACTCTGGAAGATATTAATGACAATGCACCCTACATCCACCCTACCTTGGCAAAGGTGTGTGAAGACGCCAAGGACCTGAATGTGGTTGTCCTAGGAGCGTCGGACAGGGACCTCCACCACAATTCCGAATCGTTTAAGTTTGAGCTGGGCAAACAGACCGGACCAGATAAAGCATGGAAAATCACTGCCCTGAACAGTAAGTAAACGAGACTACATCGCCTGCAGTAACCCCGGTGGGCAAAGGACCGTGAGTCTGAGAAAAAGACTTGTTTTCGTCTTTTGAAGCATCTTGAATGATTACCCAGTTTGGTTGTAAAGGCCTTTGTAGCACCTCCATAGGCATTACATTCCACAGCTTTACAGCCCTCACTGTCACAAATGTCTTCACGTTTTCTAGCCGATTCACCAACGTAAATAACCCGCAGCCAAATTATTACTAAGCCGAGTGTGGCTTCGGTCAGTCAAGGAGGCATGTAGCTGCTGGGTATTTGTTGAAGATACTTGAAGGTTTTAGTTAAACTACATCTTAAAACGCGTCCAAACATTTCAAACAACGTACGGCTCATTAAGTACAATAATGCACCTCTATTTATGGATTTTAACTTTCCTGCAGTTAGGCTCCCACTTCAGTTTTATGACAAGTCAAAGAAATGCCTGTCAATTCAAACTCTTCCCAAAGAAGTTGAAAGACTAGAAATAAAAGCAGGCGAACTCCTTTTCCTCGGAGAAGCGTCCTTTGCAGAGAGAGGTGAGGGTGTATTTTGTAGGATAGACGGAGAGATTCATTGTGCCCCTCTCTCTATGTAATACCGTTCATTGTACTCGGTCAAAGTACTGATAAGTAACATCTTTATTACTGAAAACCATTCTTGTCTGTGATCTAAAGATCTCCGCCACGTACGATCTTAAAATAAAGAGGTCTTCGCATTCCTACGGTATCTCTCAATGGAAGTTTAAAGCCTGAGTGTTGTTTTCCGCCGCCTGCGTCTAATTAATGCCCAACCTGTGGGTTTTTGCAGATACTCACGCCCAGGTCAGCCTCGTTCATCATCTGAAGAGAGCCAATTACAACCTGCCTGTGATGGTGACGGATGCCGGGAAGCCGCCTCTGACGAACACAACAGAATTAAAAATACAAGTGTGTTCTTGTAAGAAGGGCAAAATGGACTGCAGTTCAGCCGCTGCCCCTCACATCAGCCTCGTCCTCGTCCTCATATTGTCACTCTCCAGTTTATTTTGTAAGTTTTAGTTTTTATTCTACATACTGTAACTGTGAGCCGGTGGGGGGGGGTATGGCGAGGTGTATGGGCCACGCGTGTGTTTTGCCCCTTAGCATGCAGACTGCCCTGGTCAGCTGGAGTTCTTTGTTTAATAGACAGCAGTCCTTACAAAGCTTATTAAAAAATAAGACATGAAGTGTGTAATCATGGTGACTGCAGAGCCTCTTCTGTTCGCAAATAATTATTTCCTGTTAGCTCAGTTATGTTTTACTGATATTAGGAGGAGAGAATCTTATTAGAGGGAGAAAAGGGCCGTGTAGACTTTCACAGGAAGGTTGTGCCCAAACAGGATCAAAATGCATAGAGTTTGGGAAAAAGAAATGAATATACCCTGCCTACTGTGTCATTATATAGAGATAGATAGATATATATATATATATATATATATATATATATATATAAAGATCAGCAGGACATAGACAGCCATCTAGAGACAGCTAAACAGCTAAGCCGGCATAGTGAGCATTACAGTACTCGTCAGAGTACAGCTTGGGGAATGAAGGACCCATGGCTGACTCAATGCATAGAGCAGGAGGCAAATAGCTCGGGGTGTTGAAGAGTTAAACCTGGTAATATATGATGAGCACTTTCATCTGACATTTCCCATAATTCCCCATGATCCAGTAACTTGTCTTTGGGTAGCTCTTCTCTGTGCCCCTCATCCATGTATTTATAGGCACTTTTAAGAGAGAAAGAATGTTTTTTCTGAACATGTAAGACTACAGGTAGGTGGCACCGGGAGCATCCATGTTTGTTTTGGGCACGGTGCTTACACCAGATGGCACGTGATACACCTCTCAAAGAGACTCACACTGAGGGGACACCTGCTCACGTCTATTGGTTTTATTGTTTACTTCTATTTACTCAGCACTTTGCACTGTACTAATGACCATGCATGGGCTGGTACCATGTACACTACCAGCTTTGGCATACTGATACCCATTGACCATTACAGTGTATTCAATATTTTTGAGTATTTCATTCACATACACGTGTTTCTGTAATAGCAAGTCATAGGGCACTGAAGAAAAATGTCAATAGCAAGAGAGCCCTCATTCCGTTTATCTGTATCAACCAGATTTCAATTTAAGACAGAAATAAAGAAGATTGAAAGTATTCCGATGGGAATGCAGCGCTGGTGCCCATTAAACGGAGGGCTGTCTGCTCTCATCTATTTCCCAATAAGTCAGGCGAAGCTTATTTACAAACCTGAGTGTGCAAACATCTAGGACAGGTGAGACAGATACGCCACCCTTCACCGGGGACTCGGCAATACCCAGCGTTACTGCGACAGACGTGGCGATGGCGGTATGTGCCGGTACTTGCACTATCCCTCCTCAATCTGTGTAGTGTGAGCTCTGCCATATGCAGAGGATCTGTGAGAGCCGAATTCCGCCAGTGGCTGTGAATTAAAACGGATGGCAGGCTGTCACCCACAGCCCGGCCAAAAAACACTCAGACTAATCCACGGAACTGGACAAAGATATAGAGAGCAAAAAGACAAAAAAGCGACTGGTATTTGGTCGTTTTTATTATAATCCAATCAGTACATAGACAAACATACACAACCCAACAGCACCATGCATATACAGGTCGGGGCAGGGAACTAACTGAAAGCGTTGTAGCGGTGCAGCCAGTACTAGTAATTCACGCGGGCGCAGGTTTAAGGGCTCTCCGTTTGCGATCATGTTATAAACACTCAAGTGAAATGAGCGCCGAGGTGGGTAAAGCACCGGGAGCGTTATGCAAACAGCTCTACAGCACAGCACAGAAAGCGCACACATTAATGTACCTTTCAAACTGTCTCCACAAACCGCGCAGACTGTGTTTTACCCTCCCCGATATACAGGAGGGAGTGCATAATGGTTGCTGTGGGGAGGGAGACATTCATGACATTTGGTTTATAAAGTGTTGCTAGAAAACATGTCTAATGCCGGCGGGCTAAATGCCCCCTTCATCCGCCGTGGCAGCTAGAAGATGAATGTTGATCATTCAGTATTAGTGAACGTGGAAACAAAAACTACGTAAAGCGAAAATATTCCAAGGAAAGATCCCAGACCCCTCCCAGACTCAGCCAATGTATTTATACGGGGAGCTGGGCATCCAACATGTCGAGCAGCATGAAGGAAGACGTACTCAGAGGCTGTCCAGCGGAACAGACCACTGCATTGCAAATGGGAACCGAATCGCCTAATAGGGTCACCTGGCCCTAGTAAAGGGGATAAATACCAGCTATCTGGCCCGGCCGGCCAAGCCGCGACACACCAATGCTCTGAGAAATGGCATCAAAACATGACACAGTCTCGTTACGGACTGTGAAGTTAAAGTCAAAGGGGTATCCTACATAATAGCGCGGAGATATAGAATACAAATACAGGCACTGCTGCAGTACGTAGGTACAGATTATATACAGTGTATATATATACACAGTATATATATATATATATCACTTTAACTCAGGAGAAATGTTATGTCCACTGCTGTAAAAAAGAATCCCAATTCCAAAAGCTCCAAAAATGTGATTAGCGTCCAGGGCATCGTTAATTGGCTGCAGTTAATGCCGGCTGAAATGTCACAGAGCGTCAGGAAATGGTTGAATTTTACGGTTCTGATTTTACGGCGAATGGCTCAGCATTAACCTGTATTCTCACTCTGGCACATACAGCGACTATCGATTGGAAGGCCGTAGCGTTAACGACAGTCATTTTCGGGACAAAAGGGTATTCAATAATGTAACTATTGTAAACGAGGCAGACATCTTTCCCAAGTAACCTGTACTCAACACTTCAGTTTGTGACGATGCTACGGACAGAAATACTACATATCTGTCTCAGAAAAGACACAGCGGAGTCTTTTAAGTCAAAGTCCTAAGAAAAGCAGAGGAGAGACCAAAGGTACCAGGGAGACAGACCCTGCAATATAAGGTGACCGCCTCGGCCATGTTTTCCAGGAACCCATGTTGGTGACGGGCGCAGGTAAAGCGCTGCAGTGTGTGGGATGCTGATGAAGGGAAGCGGTTACTCCGTTATACATCTCACACTCTTCACGTGTCAGCAATATGTGAGTTTTATCTCTGTCCTCGAAAACATGGCAGATACGCCCATCCTACCCATGTAATTTATCTGCAGAGGAAAAGTGTTATATACAGATTACCGGGGGGGTGGAGGACCATGTGCTGGTCAGATACAGAAGATACACTAATCAAGAGATAGCGGAGTAACAAGGGCAACAGAAATTGAGTTTTTGAATGTGCGACATTCAGTGCGGTCCATGCCAAGTCAGGACTGCCTTTGGGTTTAACAGGCCGTGGGGCACTTTCTGAACATGAACTCACTTGAATGTCCAGAACAGAGTATGTGCATCAAACAGAGGAAGAGAGCCAAAAGTATGTTAGAGACCCCAGAGGAGATAGAAATGGGCTGAGACTGCAGTGTTATGATGAAGGATTGGCCAAAGGAAAAGTTTGTGGGATTTTGGTAACAATACGTGTGCGTTGTAGCGAGGATGAAGAAGAGTGAAGGAGTGAGACTAACTATCAGATTTTATGTCTGATGAAGCCAAATCCTTTATGGAGAATGCGGCAAACACAAACCAGTAAAAGGGTCTGAGAGCTGTGCGTCGGGGTAAACATGCAGGGCAGTAAAATGCGTGCCCTTCTTCTTGTAACAATAGAGACTGGCCGGGGGGTCTGTTGGGCAGTCTGTGAAAGGTCTACTACAGCCTTGTGGAGAGGGAACGTGGCTGTGGGTGGCAAAAACCGAGGGGCCCAGGGCTGGATAGATCGATCTGCTAAAACATAAAAACTATTACTATTGAGTATAAATGTCAAAATGTACAGCACTTGGAGACCATGATCCAAGTTAACATGTGGCTGGCGGGAGAGGTGCTTTATTACTATAAATAATTGCACTTTTTGACTTCATTGTGAGATGTTAACGAATGTTGGAAGCAGTGATTGGGTTAACTCTGCAGGGGCTCCAGACGCTAGAAGGGATTTTATACTGTTTATTACTCCAAAGACCCAAATGTTTGTGTATATTTAGGCGTTTTCTTCAAGGCCTCTTAACGCTGATCTGTATTCTTTTGATGTTTGAACCGTGAAGTAAGTTTCAGCCGTTCTGACATCAAAAGAAGCGCAAGACAACTGGTGAGAGAGTAAGCGGCTCTTGTGCAGATTCATTAATATAAATTGAAATTTTAGTGTATGGCTTTATAGGAGAGACGCCACAGACATTAGATGAGCACTAGGGCTTTCTATCAAATTTATTCTGCCTTGCTCTGCAATAAAATACGTTTATCTTCCTGCTCTGCTTACTTCAAAAGCAGCTGCAGTCGTGTCGGTCCGAAGGAGGAAAGGACTCTCGGTATCCACTGCCAACGCGAACGCTCCCCAAACCACAGCCACACGGCAACTCCATCCACACAAGTGGCCCGATACAAAGAATGAGCAGTCGGAGGACTGATATATAACAATCTTCTCCTTCCCACCCATCACATAACATGTTTTACCACCATTTAACCTTCTAATGATGAAACCAAAGAAAGAATAGCGACTGAGTGTGATGTTTGGCACATTCATGTCCCCGGGTTCGGTGTTATGGGGGAAGCGCTTCATCCATAATGAATAGTGTGAGAGAAGACGACGCACTGTGGCTTTCTGCAATCCGCACATAGAAGGCAGTTTTGTTCCTCCTGCTAATGTTATGTCTGGAGAATATCGCATAAGGAATGGCGCACTGCTCTCAGCTGGAGGGAAAGGCTTGTTCAGCCATTACACCCATTATTTCATTAGTATTCCAACCTAATACCACCATGCCAACATCTTACAATACAGAGCTTTTACGCAGACAGCTCCAACATCTGAATTACCGCTCCGTAGGAACACGAATATTTCTCTTAAATTTGTTGTGCTCTTTGCCACCTAGCAATTATTTCCAAGTACTCACCTATCGAGTGCGTGATTTACTGCTCACTTCAATGTCTCTTAATGTTGACTGGTGCAAAAAAACAAATCATGCTTTCCGGAGTATTGTTGCGGAATAGTATCTGTGACTCCTGTAATTGAAGTATTTCATGCTAACCTCATTAAATCTGGCTTTTGTTGATGTTTGGTGAACTGTATTTAACGGCAGAGCGCTAACAGGGTTAATTAAAGCGGAATCTGTTTCTGATTGTTTTGTGCCAGGTGTGCAGGCATCTCTCTCTCTCTCTCTATATATATACACACACACTTGTGTGCAAATTACATTTATCTTCATAACGCTGGAATCACATGTGGAAACGCAGTCGTTTTGTGCTGGGATCTTAAATTCCTTTATACCAGAATCTAAGAGATCCCCCCTTGACACCGGTGAGGCGATTCTGACACTGGGGCATGTTCACGTCCCTTTGGTTCCTGCCCCACATCACGCTCAAAACTTATATGTCAAGTTACAAAGTCATACAAGAAAAGATATTCTAAAGGACCGAGCATTGATAACTAAGACCGGGCTTTCTGTTTTATAGATTTTCCGTGGATTATACCATGTTTACAGGTTCGTGAAGTTGCGTGTATTGTAGTCTAGCTTGTTGTAGTAATAAGTATGTCAAGGTGTTTTATTTTTCTTAGTTACGAATCATGAACATGTGGATGGCTTGATGTGCTTGTCTCCTCTGGGACACCGTCTAGAAATTGGGACACGCACAGCGCCCTATATTTGCGCTTTAATCACGCCATCTCATTACCATTTTTCGTGAGTGACAGCAGAACCTATTGTACATTGTGAAATGAATCAGGTCTCTTTGGGCACGAGGATCGCCGCTCGGAACAAGGAAGGCTGTGTCTTACTATGACTTAATTTTAAATGCTTTACCGGATTAATTACAGTTGATTATGCATCTCGACAATACGATGGCAGGAATCATCTCTTGCATATTTGGAATGTTTGACCAAAGACTGAGTTTAGGAAACCTACAAATAATTAAATTTTTTTTCCAGATATGGGATTATAATATGATCTCAGCCATTACCGGCAGAGATCTGTAGGTGGATAACAGGAATTCATACAAGGGCCATTTCAGTTCTCTACTTCTGCCCTCCACTGTTTGTAACATTGATGTGCCAGGTTATGATGTCATAATGTGGTGCTTTGACTAATTCACATGCATTGATTGGCTAATGACCAAGAGAAGAGGCATCTCTATTGATGGAGGTATGTGTCCTCGCAGCTGGAGTGCTCACGGTGGCCATTTGGTCCTGCAGCCTGGCTGTAGCGGAGAGGATACTTTTCCTCTCTGTATGACTTGTGTGCTTTAAACACAATAATTGGAGCTGAAACAATCATTTCATTTAATTATTTTTTCCTGCCTCTTTAAACCTTCGCAGTACGTCTGAATCAGCACATTGCTTTCCAGATATTTTCTCACCTAATGTACTGCACTTCACCGACCCCGCGCTGGGTGCACGCTACTCATCTACTCCACGACAGTCAGGGTTCGTAGGGTGCTTGCAGGGAAGCGTCTCGTGGCTTGTACTACTGTAAACTAGAACTTAAACATCAAACTTAAATGCAAAATCAAGATTGCTTGCCTCGGAATATACATGGATTCAGTTCTCCACCCTAAAATTGTATGAGGATGATGGGAATTACAGTCTAGTTGGTTAGCATGAACCTTACATTGTGCAGGGATGTAGAATGTGTTTGGGGATGTATTTGCATTCTGCGCTTCTAATAATTACCCGTTGCTTTATTTTGTATAGGTCTGTGAATACTGGTGATTTTTCTACGCTGGCTACCACATTGTCATGGCAACAGGAAGTGGAAAAAGGTGTTATCTGATGACCACGTTTACAATTCCTTCACGACTAGGCCTCAACTGCTGCAGACTCAATTTGCTCTGCATTCTCAATTATAAATAAAGCGCCACACCAGTCCTTGACAGCATCTGTTCCTCCACTGTTTGTATTAATGGACGTTTACTGACAATACACGCGTTACAAGAATTCTGGATGAAAGACACAAGAACATCACTTTGAACATGTCCTTCCCGACGGCCGGGCGCAGAGTGGTTACATGCACACGCGCACACACGCTTTGGTTTAATGACATCGTACTGATTAGCAAACCTGGAATAATCAGTCAGATGGGCGCGTGTGTGCTTAATCTGAATACAGATCGGAGACCACCCTGCAGCCAGGCGCGCTCCTGCCTGTAACCAGTGTGTCTCAAGAAAGCATGTTGTGTGCATTGAACCAAAACACTGCTAAATACACTGAAGGCTTTCCTAATGAGTTCGTGTTAATACGATTACCAATCAAGATAGGACAAGAATAAAGGCATTGCGGAGCCGGGATGTTGGAGTAACAGATTAAAGATACATTCACGGTGCGAGTAATATGTAATAAGATTTTCCATTAACACATTGTAAGTCTGTCAGAAATAATTAGAGTCTCTTAACCCTCTCTCTCCTGGAGCAGCGTGGCATTCGTACCCATGAGTATTAAAGGGGCTATGCCTTTGCAGCAGCCCATCTAATACACGGGGCGTGCTTAGTATCTGTGCAAAGAAGCCTAGATGTGAAGATTGTTAACCCTTGTATTGCAAAGGGGTCTGCAGGGAACTGCTTATCCCTTTTGGAATGGAAGGTGTGATAAGGAATATGCAATCTGTACAACAGCTGTAACTATATTGGTGTTTTTAAAAGTGAGGTTTCCAAAATCAAGCGCGACCATTAAGAGTCATGTACTGTAGTAATGTGTGGTAGGGGAGAAAGGTGAACAAAAGCAAATGAGAGAATGAACAGTAAAGAATGAGCTAAATGTAATGGCCACGTGAAGGAATGGGGGGAAAAAAACAACTATTTTAATGCTCAATAAGTTTGTAGTGTAATACTCTCCGGCAAGGCAGCAAAGAATCAATACACCTTTCACCGGCACACAGTACGCTTTGAAGATTCATAACACAATTTATCTTCCCTGCAGGATTTTACGGTCTTTTGGTTGCCCCCCACAAGGTATTTTTTCTATTGCTATCATGATTTTTTTTTTGGCCTCCCTATGTATAAACCTTTTTAGGTAAAGCACATTTGTCTTTAGTACATATACCCAAACACATACTTAAAGTATTTTTATCAGTCTTTGAAAAGGTATAAAAGTAAAATATATATATATATATATAGAATAAAGTTCTGTTTTTTTGTGAGCATGTCACAAATGTGAATAAAAAGACAATACAGTGTGTGTTGAGATTAGTTGTAAAAGACATTATCGGAGCTCACACCAAATTCTTATGAACTCTACCAGTGACATTGAGTGGCTCTAACCGGTCAGCTAGGATAAAGTGAGTCTTTACAGCGCGTGTCCCCTTTCTTACTCCTTCGGAGTAGGGGGCTAGTAAACTTAGTTTAAACAGATAAAAAGCTTTTATTATGCAACTAGAAATTTTCAGCTGCATTCTTTAATTAGCATTTCTACTGTATTATTTTGGTCATATGTTGTCTTTAAAGCAAATGTGTTTTTGGAGAAGATTCCTTGTATGTACTTAAATAGTCTTTTTTTTTAAAAGAGATGTTAAGAAAATATCTCAAAGGTATTTTTTACTTGTGCTACACTGATAACGAGATGTGTTTGTGATGTAGAACACATTGTACAACAGCTGAATATGTATCTGTCATCTTCCAGCCAAGCGCCTGGACCCCAAATCCATAGATTCGATTGTCATGCTTGATGGGTATGTTCAGGACTCTGGGAGCCAGAGTGTACGTGACTGTACCGCGGCTACCATCTGAACGATACGGTAACGTCCTATAAGATGCGTGCCTGTAAGTAGTTATTAGACATGAAAGTGTGGTGATTGAGCGATTAGGCCACGGAGATCGTTCAGTATTGATTAGCAACACACCAGCGGTTTATCAGCAGCTGGAGAGGTTGCCAACCACCGCGGTGCTATTCACAGTATCAAGCTTATTTATCGTCCCTTAGTAAAAAGATTCTAGTTTTATAACAAAATAAGTATCTTTGTTGTTCTAGGTCATGCTAGATGAATGTTCTAGGTGAGACAAGTATTTACAACCGTATTTCCCTACCCAATTTGTTTTTCCAAACCAAATATCTTGAAAATGTCATCTGTATGTTTCTGTTTGGTGAACTGCAAACCAAGAGCCGGTGTTAAGTTATTTCACAGATTTTCTTAGTGGTTGTGATTTGAATTATAGAAAGAATGAAAATGTAAAGTAAACTTAATGTAAGAATGAATGTTTGGACCTATAGTGGTAATAGGTGCGACAAACGGTTTAAGGTTCCAAGTAACACTAGCTACTTGCCGATGTGCTGTGCAGACCTGTCTCTTATGTGATACTGAGATGTCGTGTATCTGTCCGCAATGCCCTAAATTATATATGGTCTCTCTTGGGCACAGAACAGAAATAATGATGGCCTCCTCTTTGTTACACGTCACCTCTAAAGCCGTCAACTTGAGTTTGCTACCTAGCAGTCCTAGTCTTGGAAGATGATTATAACTATAAAAGCCAGACTTTGGAAAATACATATATTCTGTTATTTTCTTACGTGAAAGAATGTAAGCTTGAGATTTGCTATTCTCCCAGCTACCAATACCTGTTAACCATACCAAGCCTCTTCATGCACACAGGTATGGGTTGTTCCATTACTCTAGATTCCAGTTTGGATCAGTGACATGTCCAAGACACACTGCCAACATTAGGACTGTCTCAGTCTTGCCTGTGGTATACAGTAGCTTTCTATTTCCTTTTATTGTTTTGTAAAGAAAAAAAAAAAGCCACGCTTTTGAACCTATTTTCTTAACAAAACAAAAACAATCTACAATGCCATATAATCCAGGATTATCGCTTTCCTGACAAACGACGCGACCATTTTTATATTATCTGTATATTTTTATTTTACCTGCCTCCATTCCTCTCTCTAGTTCACTGGAATGAGGTGATCTCACACATATCATTAGCTCTGGCACAACAAAAAGAATGTTTTTTCACCTTCGAGTCCTTGAAACGGCTCAGAGCTAAGCAACTGGTATGCATAATACGCCATTAAGATACATTGAAGCAAAGGTCGTTTTCTGGCATAGTGCCCACGGAGACGATAATGCAGATTGTGCGGCTGTGTGCCGGAAGGGCATGTATGGGAGGTGATCGGAATGAATAGGAACTGTGTAAGGTTAACCAGAACCTGACTGAATAATATATTATCGGGCAATCTAGTATTTAGATCTATATATTGTACGATTGGCACTGGCTGCCCTTGTGAAAGAATAATTTACACCTAATTTCAAATATTGGTTTGCAGAACTATTGTAATAAAATGTAAACTCGGTATTACTGAAAGTTGCTATTAATCTGTTCCTAGTTCAATGGTCTACTTCCCTTTATGTTGGTTGGGGCGCTGAGATGACCGTGTACCCAAAAGGGATACCAAGGACAATAAAGAGTTTGGCCAAAAATACATGAAGAATACACCAATGTAAATAATAATAATTGCTCTAAAAACAAGCAGCCTCATCCAGCCACAAGATATGGATAATACATAATGTTTCAAGAACAGTAATAATTACAGATTAATGAGATGATAACCTTTAATCTTAAATTAACTGGTTCAAAGTGTTTACTTTTATCGGCAGCTGCCGCTGGCGTTGGGGAGATGCAGACCGTTCTTATTTCTCAGCTTTCAGCTGGTACGGTCCCATACAGTATAAAAGATTCTAGAGATCCAGAGCATCATGGAGGATGGAATATTTGGAACTGCGGATGTGTAAACCTAAACGTGGATTTGCTTTTTGCTTGGCCATTATCTTTATTGTAATTCTCAAAAAAACCCACATAAATCGATGAGGAGATGAAGTCTAAGTTTAAATATAAAAGTCAAAAGCGTTATTTTCACTCAGCATCTTCATTGACAAACTTTTTTTCTCCTGAGCTCTGTACTGGTGCAGCGTAAAGCTAATTAAAAATGTGGTTTGTAGGAACTGTTAGGTAGAAATGACTGGATACGAGAATGTGTGGCTGCCGCTATCACAGCAGACCATCCTCTTTCTTCCCGACACGTTATTACGGGGTATGCATTTGGGCCACACTCTGCAATGGCCTGGCAGCTGGGAAATAGGCCTAAGTACATGTGTGTGTGATACGTGTGATATCACATGCTAGAGCACCGTCCCTGCAGCATCTCTATGCCAAATGTCAGGCTCCGTGTATTAGAAACTCCGTCGTGAAATGAGGTCATGAGTGTTGTAGAACACGTATTATCTCATTTCTTTTTTTCCCTCAACATTTGGTGAAAATTTTACTTTTCTTTCCACCAGAAAGGCAAAAATGTAAAGAAAAGACTCTTTTTCCCTGCACATGTTCTCCAGCGAGCGAGTGCCCCGGTTGCTGAATTGCTTGCTGTTACTGAGGTGTAAATAAGCATTTTGATTTATGATGTGGTTGCAAAGAAACTTGTAATTTATTTGTGAAATGCTCAAATAAAGGATCTCTGGACTTTTACCTACATCGTAGTAGCTGTGTATCTTATTGAGGCAGCTTGGTCTCTTTCTGCTATACGGGGGTATAGTCACAATGACAGCACATGGAAAGTTCACGCTCAAGGCACAATTTTTACAGCTTTATACACATCAGTAGCTTTGAGACCAATAGATAAAAAATCTGAGAATAACAAGAACAAGCAAACAACCCAAATAAAGTCATTTCACTGCAAACGGCAGCTATTAGCAGGTTAGGGGCTCGTTACAACAAGCTGCTTTGCAGCGTCGGATTTGTTTCATCCAGAGTGACCAATTTAAGATGGGACAACAAATGTAGTAGAAAAGATGGAGCCGCGGTTAGCAGAATGATGGGTTTTGTTCAGACGTAAGCAGAGCTAAAGCCACCCAGGATAGATCCAGTGCTCACTAGTACAAACATCACATACAGCCCTTATGTCCTCATAGTCACTCCTCTCCATGGTACTTAAAAGTCACCATTTCCAAGAAATTATTTGATTCGCGAGGCCGTGACAGACAACATTCAAGAAACCTCCCATATGCATTGTGCCGCCGCACTTGGCCTGGGTTAGTGAATACGCTGTGACATCTAGAAGTCCAGTTGTAATCAGTTTTAATGAAAACCACCGCCGGCCAAACAGGACTAAAAACCTGCGCGGCTGACGTGATGATGAAGAGGTTTCATAGACATCCTCTCCTGGCACCACTAGAATGGTGGAGGGAATACAAATATAAGACGCTAAATAAACCTTACACCATCTTCTCCAGAGAAATGAGCTTGTTTATGCCTCCAGCCTGAAAGTGGTAACATAACTTACTGCAAAGCAACAGAAGTAACCGCCTGAAGACTTCACCTTCTCCCGAGAGGACGTTTTAAAGGTAGGTACTGAGAGCTGCATCAGCATGTAACCTGCATTCATTCGCATGCAGATTGCTTTATCAAGCCCGAGCTAAATGACATATGTGTTCCCGTCATCAAGGTCGCGCTTTACACGGCGGCTTTGAGGTTTTTCTGGGACTCGGTGTCTCAGAAGACGCTCCAGATGGGAAAGGCCTGCAGGGTTTTTCTTTGGCAGGTTTCTGAAGACATTCAGTCCTCCCCCAGTAAAATAGCACTTCGTCTGTGCCGTCTTCAGACAGATAGCGGCATGAAGTTCTTCCTGGCATTTCACACGGCACTTTATAAATCAATTGCACAACGTTCCACTGAAATGCTGAACTGATTTGTAACCGGCTGCTGAATCTGATTTACTAAGATGTAATAAGGGGGTTCGATCTCTGGCCATCATTAAAAGGCTTTCTGTTTCACAACGATGACAGCGTAGAGAAAAGTTCACCGATGGTACTGGCACAGTAGGATCTCAGGCTATATATTATAAAGACTATAACAGAGGACATACACACACACACACACACAACCTATCTACCAACACAAGTGCATACCATGCTTTATTTTGTGAATATCCTATTTGTTAATCGAGTCCCTTCCTCTGCTCCTTTTCCCTTGTGATTGTGTTCAGTACAATACCTGTAATAGTCTGCACTCCAATGCAAAGTAACTCACTTATCAACTGTATGCTACAGTTGCCACACTTGTGTTCATTACACTTCACCACTTTCCTCCCAGGGAACCCATTACTGAACCAAAGTTTAAGCTTTTGGGCGAGGTTTCAAGACAGAGAAATGAGCGATGCAACTTACAAAAGGATAAAATGAGTATTCTCACTTCAGAACACACAAAGACAAATCCACAGACGACTGAGAACGGATACATGTAAGTTAACTTGCATACAATAAGACAAAACAGATACCAATCTTAGTTGTATGACGCGCTAGTCACATCTAACACCAGCAATGGTGCAATTTACCATCACACCTATACCCTCTCAAACAGCTATATATTCCAAACACAGCTGGAGATAGCTGCGTGTTCCTCAAACAATGCCACATGTGCCTTGCATTAACAGGGTTTGCCTCTTAAAGTTGGACCCTAAATACACGTGGCGTTTGAAGAGCTTTGGATGTACGAGTTCAATGACTTGTTGCTGCATTGATTTGGGACAGTCCATATGGAGAAGGAATCAACGGGGCGTGAAAAGTTCTGGGCACCATCCATGAAGAGCAATTAGCTTAGCCACTAAATAGTATCACTAACTACAACCGACTGGGAAATCAGACTTCTTTCCAAGTGCTAATCTCGCTAGAGAGATTTATCAACCATTTTATGTTCATCGTTTTATGATACAGAACAGCAGAGGAATGTAATGTCACCATTTCATAACATTAGATTAATGGCGTTCTGCTGCTAACTTGATAATATACACTCATTTTCTCTGCGGCATATTAATTATCAGAAGCAAAAAAACTTTATTTTAAAGTGTTTTCAGCAAAATGCCACCTCAGAGAAGCATTTACGCGCTTAAGACAACAATACATTTCTCTTTTCTCCCCAGTCCTGAATCGCTCTCGAAACAATTAGTCACCTGGAATCTTGTGATGGTTACAGAAGTGACAGAGACTTCATACTAGATTAGACTGGCCAATGGAGATCGTCAACTGCTGCCAAAACAAAACTCCAAGACCTTAGGCAATTTGTTCTTATTTTTTATTTATTGATGATAAAGAGGAGCTTAACACCTCAGCAGCTGAGGAAAAGATATTTGGGCAGAATTGTCCTACTCAGTAGAAGAGGTGTCGCCCCCTGCAGAGCGTTCCTGCAACAAAATAGGGGAGTAGCATTGCTTTGCGTGAAATGAATCCATCTAAGCAGCACTTGGCTGTAATTAGTCCTAAGTCTGTTGACAAGTATTTTCACTCCATCTGTCGCATAAAAAACATTGTAAACTCTTATCACCATCCATATAAAACTTTTAATTGGCCTGGACACTTGCTTGACATAACATGTTTGAGCTGGTCCATGAAATGAAGACTACAATCAAATGACACGCTCGGCGGTTGATTTATTAATATTGTATCAGACGTGCCTGAGCTGCCACTGTCTGCTGAGTACCAAAGGTTTCTGTCTGCTCTTGTTTCTCTTGTGTACGTCTCAGAGCTTTTCTTGGTCTGATACTAAATCCTTTACGTTATTCATTCCCTGAAAGCTACAAACAGTGGCCTTCATAGGAAGCAACAAACTCTGTCTCACTAGCTGCTGTTCAGCCATTTCTGTTACAGTCCTGGTTTTAGTCTTTTTTGGCGCAGGAATAGTATAATGTAAAGAAGCGGTTCTGTTACATTATGCTGAAAATTACCTATAACAGGTTAAGTTAATGGAGCGACATGACATCTGCAGCAACAACCCTTTAATTCTGTTCCTAAGTGCTTTACTGGGCTTCTAGAAAGAAAAATGAGCCAAAGTGGATCGAGTGCCCGTAACAGTCTGACCTGCCTCTAGCTGGGGTTTGTGTTTACAGGACGAGAAGTAGAGGCTTCATACAAACAGTAACAGATTTTTTTTTACCCAAATAAGCAATTTGTAACTAGAAATTTATTTGCAACCTCTTTGATCTCTCTGGTGTCACGTGGACAGCAGCGTTCTGAAAGCAACTGCCTTTCTTACCGCAAGAGGAACACAACCAAAAGAACAAGAAATTAAACATCTCAACCAAACAATCCAAACCCAGAATCAACCCAAAGCATCAACTACCCCTCAGGGTGAACAACAAGACAACCAGCGATGACAACAGCCCCTCTACCGTTGGCGTAGCATGGAAAGCTGGGACCCTGCTGTAAACGTTGTTGATGGGGCCATTTCCATAATTTTACAAATGCCATCAAAACTCACTGTAAAGGAATACATTCAGAACATACTACCTTTAACACTTGAGACGTGAGGGCTAGCAGTATCTAAAGCCACCCAGTACCTGCTATAAAACCCCAAAGACAGACAACATATACAAACCCCCCAAGCTTCTCAGTCTCCAGGAGGAGGAGTTTTTCCAATCTCTGCAGCTATTAATTTCAAGCTTGCCAATCACTAAAGCACAATATGAAAGGCATATTCATCTACCGGTCAGACTCTATTGTTGCACGAAGTCATTGTGACGCTTACCTCGATGTGGGCTTTTCAGCTCCTTGTATTGTCATTTTTTAAATAGCTTTTTTTTTCCCACTAAAACTTTTCTTTTAGAAGGAATGAAAGAGCCTTTCTACAAAGTTCACTATCTGATGAAGATGAGCGCGCATGTTGTTTTGATGAGACACGGGCATTCATGCTTCTAATCGCATTTTGTATTTGTTTTATTTTAGCTTACCAGAGCTAATGAAATAATTTTGTGACATTTACAGCTTGATTTAAGTGGTAATTAAAGCTGAATTGATCAGACATTCAGTTCTGGAAAATCCAGCTCATTGTAAATCCTTATCTGGTTTACTGAACCGGCAGCCTGTTCAGAATTTAAATAAAAATATGTTGATTTGAAGAAGAAAAAAAAAAAGTTTCTCTGTTAGTACTGAAAAAAACAAAAACAATGTGTTTCTTATTGCAATTTCCCGCAGAAGGCTGCCTTTCATATTAGTGCCAGCTATTAGTCCAATCTATGTCACGTCATCATACAGCCTTTCGCTCAGCAGATGGATGTGTAAATGAACTGATGTCCTGCTGGGCACAGCGTGTAGCTCTATGAACATGTGAAGAAAGGCACATGTATCAATTTGCCTCGGCACTGTACTGTACTATAGTAGGAGGCGATGGCACGTAAAGCTCCCCAATGAGCAGAAAGCCAGGTATCTTCCTTGGGGTGTGCAAACAGAACAGGATAACCAAAATCTCAGTGCCAGCCAAAAATTGTCGGAGACAGGTTTTTTTCCAATGGTATATTTTCATATATTTAATGTTTCAATCATAGCGCCGCTCTCCCTTCTCTTTAAGGTGATGCTCCACAATCATAAGTCCTAATACACTCTAATATAAAACATATACAGTGGCAACGAGAAGTATATGAACCTTTTGGAATTACCTGGTTTTCTGCATTAATTGTTAATGCAATGTGATCTACATCTAAGTCATAAGTATAGACAATCACAATGTGCTCCAGCTAATAACACCCCTTCCATGTCTTTATTGAACCCACCCATTAAACATTCACAGTAAGTGAACCCCTGGATTTAGTAACTGGTTAAACCTCCTTTGGCAGCAATAAACTCAAACAAGCACTTCTGGTAGCTGCAGATCAGAACTGCTCAACATTCAGGAGGGATTTTGGACCATTCTTCCTTACAGGACTGTTTAAGCTCAGCCATATTCTTAGGATATCTAGTTTAAACGGCTCTCTGGAGGTCCTTCTACAGCATCTCTAAAAAGTTTAGGTCTGGGCTTTGACTTAGTAGATTTACTTCGATGTTTAAGGTCATTGTCCCATCACCCGACTTCTACTGAGCATCAGCTGGCAGACAGCCACCCTGGCTTCATAAACTTTGGGAATTCATTGTCCCATCGATGATGGCAAGCTGTCCAGGCCATGAGGCAGCAAAGCAGCCCTTAATTATGATGCTCCTTCCACCATACTTCACTGTTGGGAGTGCGTTTTGATGTTGGTATGAGGAGCTCATTTCACACTATACGTAGTGCTGCATGTTCTTCCTGAACAACCCATCCTTTCATCACTCCACAAAACATTTCTCCAGTAGCGCTGTGGAGTGTCACGTTTCTCTTTGGCAAACTTCAAGTGAATAGCGGAGAACAGCAGCTTCTTCCGTGGTGTCTCCATGGACTCCATGCCTGTTTAATGTTTTGCATGTGGTGATATCGTAAACAGAGCTGTTAACCAGTTCCAATAATTCCTTCAAGCCTTTAGCTGTTACTCTAGGGCTCTTAGCCACTGTACTAAATTGTCTCCATTTTAAACACTTTATCTAACTGTGGACTGATCAATATGTGAAATCTTCGAGATTAACTTGTAACCCTTTCCAGCTTTATGCAAATCAACATTTCTGGATTTCCGAGATTTTTTTTTTTTTTGTGAGGCATGGTTCACATCAGCAGATGAGTGTGTTTTATGTCAAAGTAGCTTTAAAACACCCCTCCAATCCAGTTTCATTGATAGGACTCCAGGTTTCCTAACTCCTGACTCCAATTAGCTTTTGTTCAAGTGATTAGCCTAGACTGGCTTTTTCCAATCAATACGGACAGGAACAATACTATAATTGGTGCACAGGGTTTGTTGAACCCTGCCCTAATTCCACCAAATGTAAGTTATCAGACAGCTCATATGGGCTCACCTCATGAATCATGTGCAGCAACATCTGTAATGGATACAGGTAACAATTTCATATCCCCTGAAAGATTGTATAAACTGAGATAACATTCGCTATCAATCATCTTTCTTTATCAGACCCAAGGACTACAATTACCCCTTCCACGTCATGTTCTTCAGATGTGTATGTACACTGCACAGCTCCTGGCATATGAATGCATTGCTAGACTTACTGTTTGTTAGTATTGTTTTCGTGTGATGCTTATGGAACAGATTCTAGACAATTTCAAATAAGCTGGGGTGAGAGAGCAGAGTCCTATTGTCAGACACATGACAAGACATGCAAGCTGGTGTCCTGACCTCTATTATACTCATTAACTGAAGGGAAATTCAGGAAGGATCCACAAGTTTTGCTGCTTCTAGTGGTTTAATTCAAGGTTAGTTATAGCTCTGCCATGCAGTCTAATTTGAGGAGATGAGACAGTTCTCCTGCGAGAATATTAGAAAGCTGCCACAAATATGTATAACCATGAAGCTCCAATAACAATTTATAAAAGCCTGTCACACTAGAGACTGCATTGTGTTTTCTTTGCATAGGACAGTCTTTTCTGCATTAGTATGTATTACACGTCTCCTTGTCCTCCCTGTCCACATCTAGTTTAATGCCATATTAAAAAGCATCAGTAGGCTGCAGGCTTCCCGTCTCTGTTTTTTATGGTAACATTGGCCCCGGTGTCAGACAGTTTAGAGAGCTCTGTGTTATTTTCAGTTCATGGGACACCAGCTCATCTTACTGTCAAACCATCAGTAGTTACAGCCATGCCGGCATCTCGGTATATTTCCATGCACTGGATGCAGGTTTTACAGTTCTGTACAGATGTTCTAAGCCAGAGTCAACACAATGTATCAGTTTGTGAAGACAATAGACAATACCCAAGTTCTTTGTACTTCTGAGAAGGCACAGATCATAACTCCAAAGTAACATTTGAGTTCTCTTAGCTACTCCAATAAACAAAGAACACATTCTAAACAGATCTAAAGTTCTCAGTTCTCGCTTCCAGATTCCGCAGAAGCTGAGATAATTTGATGTTATCTTTTTGAATGTTTAATCCTACTGATATAAGTATATGGTAAAATAATACCATATGAATTGATTACATCTCTTTTAACACATTGCATTATATTTGTTACTCTGTATCCACTGCTGCCCAAGGGGCTGTGTACATAAACAGAAAAAAATCGCAACTTGCTTTTTTCCTGTCTTGTACACTATTACATTTTTAACATGTTTTTGGTTTTTTTTTAACAATACTTGGGGTAAATTTAGTTCTAGTGCCCATTATTATCCATAAAATGATAGTATTCATGATTCAATTGCAGCATATCCATTTTATACCCTTTTTATACCCTGTTGATACCCTTTTTACCTATGCATTATAGTTTTTTTCCCCCAAGGGGAAGATGTTACACTTATTCACTTACAAAAAGGCAAAGGACACATGACAAGGAACGATAGATCAATGTTTTCTAAATCATTAAAGGTATTGTATCATCTACCGCCCCAACAGATCTTGTGAAGAATTAACCCAAAAATAATCAGTTTTAATACATCGTTCTATATCTATGGGATTCCAAATGAAAATATAATTCCATAATCTTTTTTTTTTTTACTCTCTGCACAACACAATATCTTTTAATGTTATGCAAATCACATTTTTCAAAAAACGTAACACTTGTTTAATCAAATCAAATTAATCCTGAAAACTCCAATTTCTGAAGTTAAGCAGCCTCGACTCGCTGCCTTTTTGTTTTATAGCGCTGTGCCTACGGGAAAAGACCGAAAACAAAATAGAGCAAAATGAGGAAGACGTAAAATTTAATATATGGAAGGCTGATTACTGGGGCATTTCTTTCTATTTGTTACAGATTAATATGTTAATTACGGCACATATTTTGTGTAAAGATTAAGTAGAAGAAAAGTAAATTTATTTTTTTGAACTGGCTTTTTTCCCCTTTACAGTCCATAAATTAGCCAGCAGAATGCATAATGAGGGACACCGACACCTCGATTGCTAAAACATTATGCAAAGTGTTGCCGCATGTAAGAGATAATATCTTTTATTTCAACTAAGCACTTTATTAAATATAACTGATGCTTCCGCTTAACTCCTGTTATTTTCTTACAAAGTGTCTGCCTCCAGAAATGGAAGGAATGAAATATGAATTCACACAAAGCAGGTATTTGGGGAAGCAGCATTTACTCTCACATGCACCCCATGGCGTCCACAGACCTAACGGACAACATTTCATTTCATTTAAGCAGCTGCTCTTTTGCAAACCCAGTTTTGTGTCTGCGTTTGAGGGATTTCTAATTATATATATATATATAGATATATATATATATTCTCTTCACATTATATCTCTTGCTTCCTCGGTGGCTATCATCACTCTGGAAATGGTCAGGACCGACACACAAGAGAAACTACCGCTGATTTTGCCAAAAAACAAAAAGCCATTTGAAGTTAGTCACGGTCCTCAGATCAGAAGATTGGACACAATGGAGGATCACAGTTAGAACTGTATGGTTAGAAGTCTGTGCTCACGTAAACTAGTTTGCTGTAATGTTAAAGACCCTGGTTTCCGCGCTCTAGAATAAGTGATTACATTTTTTTTCCCTTAAAGGCTATGCTGTTGTATGTGAGCATTTTTTCTGTTCTCGAGAGTATTGTTTAAGACATAAATCATGTATTTTTGCTTTTCTTCCTGCATTGTGGAGAGATGAAGATGCTGCTGTCCCCGTAGGCCAACTCCTTACAGAGAAGATCCAGATGCCTGAAGTCTTAAGGAGGCACAGAGTTCATGTCTCTGGATTCTGCTCGTTATCCGTCTACGAAAGAACTCCAGCAGAAGGTAGATGCACAAACAATGTTTTAACTATATTTCAGAAAGAACTATCGGCACAGCTATATATTTATATATTCTCGTATTCGTACACAAAACTGAATGGTAGTGATGGTGCTTTGAGGCTCCGCTGTCTGAATATCTATGATGGTCAAGTGTGTCTGGAGAATACAAAGTATTAAAACTTCAAGAGCCTTTTAGATAAAGCCTTCGAGCTGCACACGCCAGCCAGTCCTGAGAACAAAATCCTGCAGACATTACAGCAGGATTATCAAAGTAAATTAAAATGGACTTTATTTAGTCAGGAAAAAAAAACAGGTTTTAATCTGTGTGCGCAGTGTACACAGGACGTAATTATGCTAAAATATTCTCTGGCGCCGCATATTCATTGACACGGTCCCACAAAAAAAAAAAGTCTAAAAGGTGTCAAAATGTGTTAGAACTTTAAAAACAGTAATCAAAAGGTTGTCTCCGAACCCCATGTGTGAAATGAAGTACTTTGCTTAGCATTTTACAAGGTGATAAGGAAAAGTAACAAGAGTAGCCTTAAAATGTAACTCCAAAGATATAGGGTATGAAAACAAACGCATTGTTACTAAATATATGGGATCGGAGCTGCACGTTCCCACAGAAACTGAGCAACAAACAAACCACAATAAAGCAATAAATAATAATAATAAATAAAGGCACGTATCTCTCTATCCAAAGTAACGCATCATTATATAAACACGTTTCAACAGAGAACGTGTCCGCGCTGCACGGCCATTCACAGAAATCCTGAAATTGTATTAAAGCCTCTTAACCAAGACGGCAGCCGTTCTGGTAAAGCTTTGCCGGACTCCTATTCCTTGCTTACCCTGCTGTCCTGTAAAAGACATTGCGGAGACGGGACATGGGTAATGGGAGTTGTGCTGGAACCACGTTTCAGTGAGTAACAATGTATCTTGTCACTTAAGATTCACAGAATTGTGAAGCGAATAAACACGGTCTAATAAGATTTCTGTGAATTTCAGTACAGTTATCTGGCCATGGAAAGGGGCAATTAGCACAACGTACTCTCCACCAAAAGCCCCAACTATGGAGCTACCCCCCTTTCTGAAACGGCCCCTTTCTGCCCATGCAGGGAGTGGAGGAGCGAGGATTTATATATAGTATTTATATAGTATTTTATATCGTTTTATATGGGACCAATTTGCTAAAGAAATGTTTCCTTCCTCATTTCCTAGAAACTTAATGAGCATTTACTTTGAAGCCAAACTACGTTTGCATGCTTTTTAATTGAAATACAGCTCCCTTTGCATCTCATTATTAGGTGACTATTGAGTATGCTAAATTAGCCATAAGGGTTTTTTTTTGTGTGGAAAAGTCGTACAAAAGCAACGGAATTAAAAAGCAACGGAATTAAAGAGCTGAGAATTCATCAGATTCACATAAAATTAAGAAGGATGAAAAAGACCATAAAATGGAATGCTTGATCATCCGAACAGCATAAATGATTAAAATATTATTTTAAGTATATCTGCAGACAAGTTGGGAAGGAGATTAAATTTATATTAGAGATTCGTAGGAGGGGGAATCTGATTCTCATCTGCAGGAAGCCAAAGCAAGACCTTGCAGGGCTCATGTTTATCTGAATAGACACAGCCTGGGACGTGCAGGCTCCATTCACTAAGAAAGAGCTAAAGCCTGGGGATACTTTATAAGATGTCCCAAAAACTTCTTGTTTACCAAACATCTCCAGGCTCCTGGGAGTTATCCGAGTGTTAAACCCCTTATTTTCAATTAGAAACTTAATTGGGAATGAGCATAGCTTTGGGGGAAATCCATGAAATAAGCTATTCAATTCTTACTCATATTTGCTCATCATTTAAAGCATTCCCACATCAGGGCCTCATATTGCATTGGTGATCAAATCTAGTATCATCATGCCTGGTATGTCTTTCTTCCCACAAACCTGGAGAGAGAGAAAAGAAGAGAGAGAGGAAAGAAGAAAGAGAGAAAGGGAGGAGGAGAGAGTGAGGAAGGAAGAAGGAGAGAAAGGGAGGAGGAGAGAGTGAGGAAGGAAGAAAGGGAGGAGGAGAGAGTGAGGAAGGAAGGAAATAAATAACCACAACCTACTTGCCTTGCAATGCTTGAACTAGTCTAAGAGTCTAATTATCACAACTCCTTTCATTAAGGTATTAAACATAGAATAACAACCCATTAACCCCATTCCCGATGTTCCTGATCTGAGAGTTAACTCTTTGCCACTCTTTGCATTTGACAAATAGTCCAACGTATGATGATTATGATATGGACCTCACGCGTTCCTTACGTGCCAATGCGGATTTTAATACTATATTGTCTATAAAATGCATCCTTATGAGACAAACGCTGTATATAAAAGTACAACAATTGCTGGAAACTGCTGAAAGAGGCATATCGGTGACCCCAAGAAAAACAACACAATTAACTTTTATGTTTCAAAAAATGGCATCCAACAAAATGTATTGTGCGGCTGGCTTAATTATTCCTTTTTCTGCATGTTCCTATCTCAATAGCAGATAGCTGCTGGGTGTTTTCAAAGAACATCTCTCAATATACAAAAGATATGTAATTAAAAGAGGAAAAAAATCCTTATTGCACTTCTACTTCTGGGACGCACGATTCTCCCGCTATCTAATTTCAAAGTCTTTTTGTAAAGTGTTTGTGAGGAAATTGAATGAAGTCTGCACTCCTCTGATATCTTTACACTTCAGTGTCTCGTACATCCAATAAAGTATTGAGTTGAGACAGCAGCCTATATCCATAACTGCTGCTGTATTTACCAACCCAAAAAAGACAGATGCTAACCTCCCATTTTCCCTTATTCTCTCCAATTTCCATCGCTCCCTGCACAGAATTGTCTCTAGCGGATTGGAAAGTCTCAGAGAGAAACCGAGGACGCATTTAAATGCAGGCATGGGGTTTAAGAAATATTGACATCTTAGAGATACAAAATATGTAGCGAGGCTTCCATGCACTGGGTATGATGAACCAAGGATGGGACGGTGTTTTACAGCAAGTATGGTGTCTAGGCAGGTCTAGCAAATCATGTCTTCCAACAAATCATATACGTCTATGCTTCAAAAAAGCAGATACTGGCTAAATATTAAATAAAATAGTATGTGTCTGCTAAAACTTAAATTTCAAAGAATACAAAGAATGCAAAGAATAAATACCTGTAAATGAGCAAAAACATTCATTATAGAACTTTCTCATCAGCGGGATACATTCTCTGTATAAAGGTGAAGCCACATGCCAGGATAAAGACAGCTAAAAAACCTCCACGGACTTACACAACCTATACCCCAAACAATTAGGATTTGTCGTCAGTTAAACATGACATTGGAATTCACCCACGTTCATATGTTTATATACCAAAAGAATATCTTTTTTTTTAAATAAAATGTTTTAATAAAAATGTATTACTGGGATGCTGAGAGACAAGAATATATGTACAATATATGTACATATATATATCTATATATAAGTTAAGGATTCTTGATTAACAGCCGAGCATTCCTACTAACGCTTTCCAGGCCGGGTACACTATATGGACAAAAGTATTGGGACACCTGACCATTATATCAACAGGGACTTTTATGACATTGCATAAATACATAAACATTAATATGTAGTTTACCCCCCTTTGTCCCAATACTTTTGTCCATATAGTCTTCATATTAGCAAGTACCCACAATACCAAAAGTTCTCTTTAAAATCTGTTGATTAGATTGAAGTGGCACCTGTAGAATCTTGACAACCTGCTGGATTATTCAATGTAACCATTTACCTGCTGGTTTTTGGGGATATAACCCCCCCACAAACAGCATTATGGCATTGGCCATTTCAAAATATTGGGTTCCTTCACCAAATATAAAGCTGTTTCTTTTTTTTCTCAGCCATGTATTTGCGTTACATCACTGAGATATTTGCAACAAATGATGAATTAAGGTCGGACCCCAACAGGAACGTTACAATTATGCAGAGACGCTCAGTTTTTAAAACAGAAGCCAAAAGTCGAAGAGAAGAAGTTTTTTCAGCGCTTTCTGTTTGCTGATGTCTTCATTTTTGTGAACGGGCCAAATGATTTCAATGTTCCAAGCCATTTCCCGACAATTAAGGACATTTCTCCGTCAATCTATCATCCTTACTGCAAAAAAAAGTAGACTACATTTTTTCCCAAATTCTCAGCCATCAGCCTTCACGAGCGCAACAGAAAGGCTGAGAAAATGCAGGGTTTTTTTCATTTTGAAACACACTTCTGCGGCTTGCAGCTCTTTTAACCATGTGAAAGCCCGAAGGTGTACAGGAACAGGTAGTCCGATGTGTACGAGCAGCCAGTCCTAGCGGTACGAACTCACATTTGTTTATATTTTCAAGCAATAAACCGTTTCAGCAATAAGTGTTACTTTAACTCATGGGCCAGTTACAGAAAACACCAACTTTAAAAGACTTTCGGGTATTTGTTTACTGTAACTGTGCATTTTTTAAATAAATAGGATTTTATACGTAGCTGTTTTGTAAATGACTTAAAAGACTCAAAAGAGCCAATTGGAATTCTGCAATTCTGAGTCCGTATCAAAAGAATTAAATAAGATGCAGATTTAATGACTGAGCCTTGAAATAAAGTAATTACGTCCGGGATGGTGGTGCTCGGCAGGGCACCAAATTACTAGTCCCATTTAATTCACCGCGTCCGTGAGTATTCCCGGCTCTGTGCTGCTCGTGGAGGTCTCGGCGAAGGGCATTTGTTGCTTTGTGGCTACTGCTAGTGATAAGAAGCATTTTATTTTGTATACCTGTGGATAGCTCAATAATATGGCAGATCCAATGAATGGAGGCACTCCTTATACCGACGGATAGTTATAAAAGGAGTACATAATTGCTGGTATATGAAAAGCTGTGCAAATCCCCCCAAATCACAGAGGTCAGAGTGTTTTTTTTTATTAGAGACTCATCTGAAAGTGACAGCCAAAGCCGCTGTATGAACACGAATGGAGTCGCACTAGGAATTGTATGAAAAACCTTCAAGAATGATCTTTAAACACCGCGTGGCAACGGCATTATCACAGTGTCAATAAAACCCGGGCTGAACGCTCCCTACAAGGTCAAAAAAATCATATGAATAAAAACATTTTTTTCCTTAAAATAATTATTGGTTTTGGAACCGTGGAAATCACAGTGTTGCCAGACAGTGAAAATTATGGTGTTCTTTCATGTGAAGGCAATTTATCCAAGCATTTATCCTCTCTGCACTATAAGACAAATCACGGTATACTAGAATTAACTTCCAACCGCCTATCGATTCATTAGCATCCCCAGTGAATGGCGGCCCCTCGCTGGATAGGGGGTCAGGCTCGCAGAATAGAGAATTCACTGTTCTGTTTATTCAGCCAATCAAAGTGCATACAACCCCCAACCCCCTCATCTAACTGGATTTAACACATGCTTCCACCTAACCTACAATATAAACATCTGGGAAACCGGTAGAACCCCAGTTTAGGTAACATGAATGTATCAAACTCATGGATATAGAATGTCAGTTGTGCAACAACTCAATGGAAGAATGGTAGGAAAAATAAATCATAAGCAATAGAAGCTTCTCTAATACACAGCCTAAAGGAAGACTTTATATTATATTTATCTGATGGAGTGTTATAGTTTTAGGTATTATAGTTTAATATGAGACCCAACAACTCCCGCACTTGATGATTGTGGACAGAAGGGACAGAAGTTGAGCTACAGGCCCAGCTAACGGATGGCTGTAATCAGTTATTATCTAAGATCTGGAGTGGAGACTACCGACCAGTGAGTCTGACAGATACAATGAAAACGCTCCACTGGTAAAATATTTTTGCCCAAACTCAAGTCCTAACTACATTAGGTATTTTGTTAAGAACATACAAAATTAGGAATGTGGCACAAAGTTTTAGTAAAAAGGCATGATTCCTGTCCATGTGATCTCCAAAGGGAACATGAAAGAACGTTTACACCTTTTATATTGTGTGTATGTTATTTACAAACTGTTCTGTCATCACTAATTTTGTTAGTTCTAGACTGTTCTAGAACTGTCTTTATCGCAATGATGTCAATTTTACTCATCATCTTATTCTACCAAGAAGTAATTCCAATCTCTTGGAACAACATGTTGGTAATAACCCAGCTTTGACGAAATTCAAAACACAACAAACCCCCAAAAAAGTATTAAGTAGACTTAAGTCTTGAGGACATGCCTTTCCTTATCCTTGTCAGTGTCATTTCTTCTCTAATCCTCTTTGAATTTCCTAAGCCATGCGATGTATATATTTATAGCAATTTACAGGCACAGCTTCACTGTGTTTAAAAATAAAAAGAAATAACAGTATAATTTTATAGACCTTTTTTTGTAAAAGATTATTATTAAAAAGATATTATAAAGATATTATTAAAGATTATTATTAAAAGAAATTATTAAATTTTAATTTAATAAAATTGCCATTTTATTAAATTACCCCCATCCCTTGCAGTGACATCATTCAAAAAAAAATATTATACATACTTGTTTATTCACTAACACATACAGCAGAAAATGGTGAAAAACCAACAGCGTAAGACGTACTAGGTCGGGGCGAGCAGGACCCTCACAAACCCTCTACGTATTCTATTGTCATTGAAGGAAAATCGCAGAAATAAAAATGCACAATTTATGACCGCTGTTTCCATTGATTTTCTTGACTGAAATGAAATCAATGTGGTCAGAAAAAAAGGGCTTATTAAGTGTTCAATTTAGCCCTAAATCTAATTCAAGCTAAGTTGTATTATGTGGAAAAAGGCCATGGCTGATTATTCTACCTGTAGAAATGTCAACTCTTCAGGGAAGCCTGTGGGAACGGACAAGTTCTTTTTAGAACAATCTCCAGGATAATCAAAAAAGGTTTTTAGCAACCAGTTTGAAACATGTTTTTTTCCGCTCTAGTCTATAGTTGTTTAACGGTTGTTCAAATGTAACTGTTAGTGAAGGTTTAAGATGCAGGAACGCAGAGCATTCGTGACTTCTGTTCCACCAAAGAGACCGGCGACGTTTCGACCTCGCAGGGTCTTTGTCAAGACTCTTGAAAACCAAGGCGTCCCGCGCAGACCTCGGTGGGCTCTCTGCACACATTACCCGTATGTTCACCCAACAACACCTTTAATTATCATTAATGCCACAGGGAATTTCTGCTCTATGCGGTGAGATTTAAGGCCCTTTGAGGAAATGGTATAATGTGCATATTTAAAGCCTGCTTATTTCATACGCATGCATTCATTGTCCTCCTATCATTCCTACTTGAAGACGTTTCTATTGTCTGTCGGAAGACATATGATAATATGAGGAATAGTGACATTAGTCTCTGTGGAGAAGATCTGTTTGCATTACCAGGTCAGCTGTTAAATTCTCCCCTTGAAATGGATTGTGTCCACGTCAAAATTATCCTTTGGAAATTCTAAACCCCATCAAGAGCGGACAGATTGCAATGCAAATTTGAGGAGTTTCTAAAACGTTGGATTCTTTCAATGCAGCCTATAAGGGTTTTTTTTTGTCAAATGCCAAAAGGCTCCAGTGAAAAGCAAAAAAAAAACTATGCATTTTTTTCTTGAGTGTTGACAGACTTATGTCTTTTTCTAATTTGACTAATAATGTGACCCCAAACCCTGAAAATGCAAATAAACCCCGAATGGATATTCTAAAACCCACAATTACTAGATCTGCATTACACGTAAAGTTTGAGGATACAACAGTTCTTCTATGCCATGGCAATGTCATTGTTAGAAATGTATCTCTTTAAAATGATACTTTATGTCACATTCCACACTCAATGCAGAAAATATACACTTGGCATTAAAGCCTTGTCAGAAAGTAAACATGGAGATTTGGTATAATCTTGGATTTGTATTGTCAGATAGATCCACGACCTATTATTCCTTATCATGACTGATGGTACTGTATCATTTGCTGATGGAATCCACAATAGGCTGCAAAAAAAATAAAAATAAAAAATGTCCTTCTCCAGTGACAGCTGGGATAATGAGTTTGGGAAAGTATATAAACCCTGAGTCCACAACCCCAGGTGCTGCGATATATTCAGCTGCTGTCAAAAGCGCAACCCTTGCCAATATCCCCGGTGATGAGAGGACGCGTGTCGACAAGCCAATAAAAAGGTCAAATGAATGCAGCACAATTCCATCATCCTGGATGTCATCAGTGGTTCCTGTGCATGGGGGATACCGGAAACATTTGCGTCAGCCTATGAGTGGATAGACGCACAACATGAAGTTATAATGAATACATCCCCCGGTGTGATACGTGATTCATTCTAGAAGAGGTTCATGTTTTAGACATTCTAACAACTGCAATCAGACGATGCTCTAGCGTACAACATGATACCTCCTATGGATCAGATAAAAACTGTAAATTATTCTTCTGATTGACGAAATCAATGAAGTTCTGATTGACGGCATAGAGCGGTATATAATACCAGCCAGCGGCACATTACTAAGGGATCTCATGGCCTAATAATTAGATGGATGATAGGCTCTGGCTTTTAACCCACAGCCCTGTCTGCCACTCTGATCATCTCTTTGCAGAAAGAAGCAGAACTTTTAGAAACGTATAGATGCTGAGCAGGGTTTGAAGTAATAAACAATGTTTGTTTTTTTCTCAATATTTTGTCTCGCTGCCCGAATGCCAGCATTTCAATAAAATTAAAGCTTGTGTATCTCCAAGGATGATTTGCCATGTACAGAATGCTGCCTGCTGCAGTCAATTTGAAGTATTAAAATTTGATAACTCTTTAATCACTTTATTTAATGAGATAGAAACAGCATGAGAAAGGGAAATCCATCATGTCAGTTCAAGTACCTGGCTGTCTTCCTGCTGCGCATATTTAACATGACACCAACTCCAAAAGCCCCCCCGCTTTAAGAGGCATCTGTTGAACAAACCGATTCTTTATTCCTCCTCGAACGTTTGATTTCCCTCAAGAATTTCAGTCAAGCTAGTGGTGTTTTGAAAATGTCTTCCCCCTACTTAGTGATACAGTAAAAAGCCATCACTGGGAAAGCAACTCACGGGCAACCACATGGGAGTATTCCCAATAACACAATTCAACCCAAGAATTCAGTTATCAATGTGAGGACGAAGCCGATGGCTGGCAACAAATGCAACAGAGGCAACCTATCGCCTGGTTCTACTGACAATGGACCAGCTCAACCTAAATGATGAATGTTTCTAAGGACATCATCACCAGCAAACATTTCTTTATCTAGAGCCAATGTTGTCTTCTGGCTAAACAATCTAGACAACCAGGGATTCTATTCTAGAACATTGCTAACACTGTTAATGTCCTGGGGTGTAATTTGATCACTAGATTCTAGGTTGTTACAACTTTTCCTAGAAATCCTCAAGGGACTGGGGGATGATATTTTATGGAAATATCCCTGCAGATCTCGGCGTACATGTCAAAGTTTGAGTAGAATGTCAGTGTGAGTCCTTGCTATGCTTCGATACCCCAATTACCTTGAATCTGCGCTGGTAACATATGCTCTGCTTGAAGACTGCAAATTAGTGTTTTTAAATCAAAAGAAGCAGGAAGGAGTCCAACTTCATTTTCTGCAATATTTAGGAAGATCTATATCTGATAGAGGCCGCCTCCTATCTGATTCAGTCATTAGAATTCAGCCCAGAGCTCGTTCCTACTGTGAATTTTGCATGGAAATCAGCAAGGAGTCAAATTCTAATGCGCAGACATCTGGCAGAGAAAACATAATCCAAAATATTGGGCATTAGTGAACCCTTCAGTTTATACTATGGATGGGAAAAGGCAGGGGGACCAAAACAAGCTGAAAATGCACAGGAATGCCTTTCTTGTCCTGAGGTTCATATGCTGGTGTTCTATGATGTATTGCAAGGCTCAATGAAATGATGAGAAATGTCAAAGAAATTATTAAGGAAAATGGACAACTGAACAGTAGCCAAATGGACATTAACGAGATAAAAAAGCTTGTAATATCAGAAATTGCCTTGTTTGAGAGTTGTGTTTGCTCGGTATACTTGAAAGATGGTTTGGATCTTTTGGATAAATAATTCTCAATCAGTGCTTAGATGACTCGGACTTGGCGAGGAATCAAGACAAAGGATCTTAATGTTTTAAAACACTGCAGAGCACCCACTTCTGCATTAAGGCGGCTGATGCATTGGAACAGGCAGGTGCCGCAAAGCCGTAAGGATTTGATTGTCTCCCTAAGTTTAATTGATGGTTTCTTTTATAGGCAAAGCGTATATCACATACATAAAACCCTCTCTGCCATTCTGTTATTAATGAGTTCTCCGGGCTGCGTGGCTGAACCACACAGACGAGAGGTGACTGAAGTTTTTAATCTCACCTTACCCTGTGCAGGATTTAAAAGGAAAGAAAGGTAAAAGGGATGAAGAATAACGGAAAAACAGAGAGAAAAGAGAAACCTGCTGGAGGAGCAGCGAAAATAAAAAGTGCCACCTTGCACAACACTCCACGGTTAGGAAAAAGGTTCGCAAATGATTTACAACAATGAATTCATGATTCTTTAAATAAAATCACGTGACAGGAGTAACTATGCTCCTGGAAATGTGTTAATATATAATTTAAATACAATATCACTATCATTTTGTCACAAATCCTGTTTGGAAAAGAAGAGAGATGCAAAGCTAGCTATCACTCTGCCTCAGCCATCATCACAAACCATGCTAATTGAAGAATTGAAATAACAGATAGTGTGTGTAAAATAATAGCACTCGCGCAATTAAAACATTGTATTCTTTATCAACTAACACTTACTGATAGCAGTTTCCAATTAGTTTATTCTTTCTCAGTAATTATCTGTAAATAACCTTGTATCGAAATACATTACGCCTCGTGGTACAAGCAGATATTCTAGTTACCCTCTGTTACCCAAGTCTTTGTCCTCGAGGACACCCAACATGATCACCTGAGCACAGGTAGATCAATAAATATTCCGACAGAGCCACGTGCGTCGGACGCGTCTGGGAGCCTGCGCTATGCGCCAATCTCCTAAATACCTGCGGCATGGTTTTCAAAGTTTTATTTAGTTTTTAGTAAAAAAAAATTGAATTAAAAAAAAAAAGAGACTCGGTTACGTGACACGAAAAATATTTGTTTTCCAGGACAGAATCACCCCGGTTGGTAAAGGCTGCCGAGTCGGCTGTTGTGTACTGTTTTAGGGATTTTAATAATAAATTCCCCATTGGATTATACCGATGTTTCAATCATCTCTTTAGGCCGATATAGACAGTATGTGCTTATTGCAGAAAGATGGGGAGCCAACGCAAAACCCCTAACGATATTGCCTATGAGCTCTTGGCCGTATACAAAAAAGATTTGAAGGTTTAAGTTAAGTAAAATTGTCCTGGTTCTTTTCGAGGCACATCGTAAATTGTAGTGTTCTGTTATACAGGCGATAACGATAACTCTTTAGACAGAAGTAAGCCAGTGGCGTAGTGCGAAGATGTACAAGCTTTGACAGAATTAAGTATACATGTCATGGTTGGGAGAACTGTCCTTCATGTTGTCGGCAAGAAATATATTGTAACTAAGGGATTACAGCACAATTTATGGGCATTTCGGGTGAGGTGGGAGCTATAGGGGTAGAGAGTGCCCATTTATTCTTTGTTCTGGAATATCTAAACTTGGCCTAATATGAATGACCTTATTTTGGGGCATCCTACAATATTTTCATTGAAATCTCATCTTCTCTAAGTAAGCTTCTTCATATAGATTTAGTACCCTGTAGAAAACTATCCAGGCGTTTGTCTGAGGGATAAGCGGACAGCCCGCTGGAGTGTGCCATTGTGGGACCGTCGTAGGACACACGATGACACAATAAATCATTCTATCATAACAAAGACTGGCACAGCCTGGGGTTTATGCTGCAAATATTCCCCGGATAACAAACATGTAGAGAAATTTAAGTTCAGCAGAAAAGTCAAAACATGGAAAGAAAACAGCTTACAGATACATTCGTCATCCATGTAACTCATAAACGGCTTTAAGTCAGTTTAGACAACGCTCTGGAGGGGAAAGCATGTCTGTATTACCCTGTAACTCGAACACACAGCTAAATTAAGCATCTACATGTATGTATTACATGTGCATGAGGGTAATACAAGAGTGGGCTCCGTGCTTTGGGCTCGTAAGGGATGATCATGGTCTAGTTGGGCTGAAGAGGTTACTCTTATCAGTGAGACGACATGCAAGACTTGGTATTAGACTGACAACAAATACAAAGTTAATTAGTAGAGTTAATTAGCAAAACAAAATTCAAGAGATGACGTGTATCGAGAGCCAATGCAAAAAAAGCCACCCAAGTGCTTCCTACTGATAATCAAATAATCCAAATAACTTTTTAGCGAATGCTCCTTGGCAACGAAGCAGAGGTCACATGAAGTTGGTGGCTTTTACCAAAAGCACAGCTTAAAACAAGGACATCCAGGATGGGGTTTTATGTCTCTATGAAGCAGCTTAACCACGTGTAGAATACAATGTAGCAAAGGGATTACTGCTCAGAACGAATGAGTAAACCCATTTTACACGAAAAACCTTTCTGTTTCCAGGAATATTTATGCTCTGAAACACATTCACTTTAGTTCACAAGGGTGAGAAAATAGATGGTGTAATTGGGTCTGGTTTTCATCAGATGTCCTTGATGTTTAGTAACTATGAAGGTCACTAATAAGCATACAGCAGAAGAGAAAATGTATAGCCTTTAGGTAACCTAACATACAGGCGAGACCAAACAGATTTGTTCGGAGTAAAAGGGCAACTCTGATCCGAAAGCTCACACCGAATGTGAATTGTGAAACGTTGACGTCCCGCCGAGCTTCATGTTAAAGCAACGCAGCCGTGACACAGTATTTCAGGCTCAACGGATATTGTAAATAACGAATACGTCGGTTGGGAAAAGGGAGGCATGCTGAAAAATGTGTGAAAAGCTTGTGCCATCCCCGGCTTTGGAGCTGGAATCGCCCTCCCTTTGCCTCTCACTGTGCCGGATTTAATGCTACCCTTGGCTTTTTCTCAGGCCGGTTTGAGTTATAAATGCTCATTTAGAAAGCTGGCAGCCGGCTCTTAAAGTAGACCAAACGGTAGGCTGCAACCGGAAATATGGCAAGAATTGCAGTGTGTAAAGGCGTCTAAAATGCAGAGAACATTAATGTTTCTCTCCCGCGATTGATTTTCAGAAGTTTGGGGTGGCAAAAAAATCCTATAAAGTATTAGTTTAAACCTGTGCTCCACAAACAGCCACTTTATCATGGCTAACACATTTTGAATATGCTTCACTACATCAACTACCATCCAAGGCATTAGCTGAATCAGAGGGTTCCAGATCATTGGCACCTTAATCGTCTCAGACTCTAGAGGCTCTTGAAACAGCAGAAATTTGTGCAGTCGTTTGTCGGGAATAGGCTAAAAAAATAAATAAATAAGGCACGGCTGAACAAATTTAGGAACGGCTAATTTATTTTTTACATTTCCCCCTTTTTTTCTTTGTAATTAAAGTGGTCACAGTGGAGTGTGCGGGTTACGAAAAGCACGACGTTTTCACAACCAAATCTCAATGTCACTCTGTAAACTCATCCAATTTGGGCGTTTAATTCAGAATTTACATTAGTGAGCCTTTTAAATGTTGCTTGTTCAACGCCGTAGCTCATCTTTACACTAAATTACGTTGGCTGCAGGAGGTGATATTCTGTGGTCATTTGTCTATGTATCTGTAGATGCATGAAATGCTTATTAGGCATGCTGCTTCCAGGGAATTAGCTTCAAAAAATGACGGCGAAATGACTTTTTCAAGGTCGTTGCTTATGGCATTAGAACCAGGATTGTCTCTGCTCCATTAACGAGGTCCGTGTGGTTAATCCAATCCCGATCACACATCAGCTTTACCTCCACTGCCTAAGGGTTAAACTAAGAAAAAAAGACGTGTTTCCCCGTTTACTGTCATTTCAAAGTAAATTGGAAATGCATCAACAAAAATTCTAGCGTTGGCAAAAATTCTTAAGATGGATGTCTGGAGGGTAGACATCTCTGAGCCAGCTATCAGCCAAAAATATTTTTCAAAACGGTCGGTCCTCAGCAAAATGCGATTTAAAAGCTGTGTTTTATGCAGTAAATGTAGGCGTCCTAAACTGCCATGGACCAGGGCAATGCGGGAAGGTAATAAAATGTTCCGGAGTTTGTTCCAGAAGAGTCTCCAGCTCAGGTAAAAGTCACACAGACAACGAGAAGAGGCAGCTGTCTAGAGTTTTGCTACATTGTACAATACACGGCATTCCGATTATTAATCTCAGCCTTCTACGTGGCACGCTGTCCTCCCTTTGGGCTTCAATGCTGTTCACTAAACTTGCCGTCTAGTTTTGTGCGATATCCTTCTATCCACACGTTGAGATGGCTGTTTATAAAGTATCACTTTTCTTAACCAGCATAGCTTCCAACTAAAAGGATTTTTCTGCATCTGAAGAAATTTCGATCTATGAGCCACTGCAGGGTTCCTTGTGTCTACTAATATGTAATGACCCAAATCACACCAAATGCCAGCTTTCTTAGATGTGGCCGATACACAGCGAGTAAAATAATCATCCGCTACGCAGATACATTGTTCCCACTACTTTGCATGTTCTGTGCTTAGTTTACTCTTCAGGAATAAAGATATATTTAAAAACCCTGTGAAAACGAGACAGCCCCTATGTGTCCGTCATCAATTTCCAGTTCCAGTCCTCCACAGCGAGAAGTGAAGCTTTTCAGAGTTTCCCGGGGTAACGCTTAATTAACTCGGAACAGATAATTACAGAGAATTCTTGCTTTTGACACGTGTTGACTTGGCCAAGAAGCCTTGATGTGTCTTCATGTGACAAACATATCATGTTTATGAGCGGGTCCTGTTCACCAGCCGAAGTGAGAGGTGTGAGCACCTTCAAATATCATTAAGGATCTGAACATCATCCTTAAGAATTCTCCAGCCATCAAATACATCTGTCATCGCACACGGCCTGCTTTGATTGAAGACGTTCCTCACCGAGTTAAAAAGATTTATGCGCATCGCTCCTCAAGTCCCCGTAAAAGTTTTTCGTTATAAATTTAGGTTTGATTTCGAGACCTTCCTTTAATACTTTAACGTAAGTGGATATTTCATGGCCCTTTTCTTATCTGGATTAAGCAGTCCCAATGAACTCTCTCTCTTCAAATTCTCATTATACCACCAGTGAAACTTTCTATCCACTGCTTTGAATTTGAAAATCAGAATTATTTATAACCTTCTTAATGTTCAAGAGAGAGGTCAGAAATAACATCTCATTTTCATACAACTAAAAGACCTTTCCGAAACGTTCGCCTTTGCAATGAGATTCACTTCTCCCGTCCCTGCTTTTTCTTCTTTTCAAGGAAATGTTCCTCGTTCCATGGCAATAAAATTGATACGATTTACTCAATTCGAAATAACTAATATTAAGCCAAAGATCCTGGGCATGGAGAGGAGCCGGGGAGCATTCGGTGTGCGGATTCAGCGGAATGGCAGAAAGTCTTTATTGTATAAAAAAAACAGGTAATGATCAAAAAGCATAAGGGAATAAGGCGACTCTTGGACGGTGAATAATAAACGTTAAAACAATGTTTGGTAATATAATACCATGCTGGCTTCCATATGGTTTTGCAAATACTGTGCTGGCTTCCCAACAAATAATCACATTTACTACCCTACCAGGCATAATGTACTTGTTACCCGTTAGCAGAATATCCAGTATCTCCTAGTAGTTGTGTTTAAGGATTTGGTAGCAGCTCTGACTATAAGATTATGATGATAAACCAGTGGGGAAGAGATTGTTCTGATAGCTCAGCCGGCAATACGATTGCTACGCTGCTCGGCTCCTCATCTTTCAGTTAAAGGGACCAAAGGCTGTTGAGCAAATGGAGTAAATAAAGATATTTTTTCTCCGATGTTATTGGAATTTTTTTTTTTGTACAATAGAGGCTTATGCCCGTTCTCTGAGACGGCACCTTAAGGTCGCTTCACAGGCTGGCATGGAGCTGTTTTATGGGTGTCCCCTGGGCTCTTTATTGGAACACAGAATATCAAAGAAAAATATCCGGTCAAGGACATTTTTGTCACTTCAGAGGGTGCATTTATCTCCCAGCAAAGCTCTGCATGCATCTGATGTGAGGCTGTGGTCTGGCTGAACACAGACGACATCTACTACGGGTCACTTATTCTTTTATTTGAAATCTTTTATTGTTTCGAAGCAGCAATACACAGAGTAGGCGTCTTCTCCAATATGCACACCTGGTAAAACCAGGTCGGCTGACCTAAACGGGAGCTGACATCGTATAATCTTGCGGTATATTATTACGCGGAAACAAACAACGAAATATGAGGACTCCGAGGCCTTTAGCAATTCATTACGCCGTGCTCAAAAAGGTGAAAGTTGTTTTCAACTGTATTATTCTGCCAGGCAGCTTCAGATAGATATTTTGATGAATTGCTTCTGTAAAATAATATAGCTTGACATGAAATTCAGTCACTGGGGAAAAAAATATCAGATTTTCTTTTCTTTTTTTTCCCACCTTGGATTTTTTTTTTTATTGCTATTCTGTGCAGGACCCCTCGGTAGCAAATTGGGGGAAGGCAGCAGAAAGGTTTGTAATTTGTCTGTCACCCCTCGCCGTTCCCTAAAACTCTAGAATGCGGAATAAGAGGCAGCAGTCTTGACGTGTCGGTAATGGAGTTATGTTATCTGTTGGTCTTCTATAGTTCCAACTGGGAATTATTTTAAATCAAGCTAACATTTTCAAAGTTTCAAAGCTTCAAGGCAGCAGGGAGCAGCCTCTTTAAGCCTCAGTGCACCTTGAGATTGCTTTTGTCTGGGCACAATATCGTATTATCTGTGCTGTGACTAGATGTGTTACCTGCCGTGACCTTTCTTTGTTCTACTTAGGATAAAGCCTGTATTCACAGGTGCCGTGTGTGTTTGTATTGCTGTATTTTCTTTTTTTTTTCTTTTTTAGCATCCCCTACTTTAGAGACGCAATCCAAGATTTGGAATCTACAAGTCAATTCATTTCTTATGATGTCATAAAGCATGCGTTGGAATGTTTTGCAAAAATATCTTTAAAAAAAAATTAGAACCCTCTAAAAAATGAAATGCATTTTTTGATATGTTATTGAAAGAGAAATCATTACCTGTTATGGTGATGCTGCTTCCAAAGTTACATATTCTAATGATCTCCATCGGCAGAAAGGTATCATTGGTGCGTGGTGCTGATTAACGGTATAATATGTTTATAATAATAATAATATAATATGTAACACCTACTGTATGAGTTAATGCATTTATAAGCATGGCTAAACAAACCCAAGCATAAATTAGAAGTCCTTCGACATTGTTGGAGCCATTTAATATGCATATAAGTAAAAATTTGTATTTTTTCTGCAGACATTCAAACAATAGATAAATCCAATAAATCTTCCAAAACAGGCATATAAATACCTGACAGTAAGGCTCTGGGTGTATGGCTTTTAATGCCTTCCACCACTGGAGCAACAAAGAGTCATAGCTTTGTAGCTGAACAGACTAAAAATGAAACCGAGGCAAAGCCTCACCTGCCCCAGAGACAGTCAGTATCGAGAGTGTCTGGTACATCCTTACAGACATCCCTGGGAACTCTCCAGGTGTGACCCGGAGTCTCCGGGTGAAGCCCTGCTTCCCTGGGTCTCAGTGACAGTTCCTTCTTTCTCCAGGTAGAGGAACAGCATGTGGCCACTCCCCCTTCCCACCCACTTTTATGTACTCTCCTCCCACTAAAGGCTCTCTAGGGCTAGTAGCTAGTCCCCAAGTAGAGAGGAAGCTCCGGGCAGCCTACCCAGGATAAATCCCCACTTACTCCTCTAACTCCTGGAGATCCACAGACATACCGACACACGACCAAACTGGCCATCTGGCACACCGGGCAAATGCCACACACTTATGTCATCAGGTGGTCATCGGCCTTGAAGTCACTAACAGTCTGTCCGTGCTGTCACACGATTACTTGTTCACACTTCTCTAAAATGCCATAAAAACCGAGGCAGAGGGAACGGTAATATCTTCATATGTACAACTTTCTGGAAAATTCCTAGCGATTATTTTAAATAAAGTATAATATCAATGCAGGCGACAGAAAAGAACAAATAGGTTAAACATTTACTTTTTTTCCACCTGAATTATGTAGAAACGGGCCTTACTGATAGCAGCTGCCTTCACGCTGTAACGGTGGGATTTATCATTAGTAGATAGAATACAGTAATAACGTTCAAGGGACGCATCTGGGTTTTGCTTGAAAAATTGATGGAACAATTACAGAACTGATGATCACCAGATATAACTTTACGAGCTTGATCGTGCTTTATGGATATTTGCAGTATTTACATTTATTGATAATTTCTGCGCACATCTTTAAATTACCTCTTTCTATTGCATTTCTAAGAATGTGCTCGGAATCGAGATTAAAGGCATGTTATTATTCAATTACTGTGAGTGTATTTCCACGGGGATGGATTGAATGGTACTTTTCTAAATCGTAATGACATTATTCATTGTTGATCTGACGGAGCGCCAAGAAAACTTCAGATGTGGAGGAAAGCTGCATGTTAATGTATGTTGATTTATTTAGTTCACGCTAGAACCTCCTCACTTGGATTGTTCTCATAAAATTCGTCAGCACATATTGACATCTGTCCACCAATTCCATCCATTAGTCAACATCTCAGAATGATAAACATTGACACTGCTTGGCGTCCCACCTAACTTTATTATAAACCATGAAACAATGTGACATCTAATAGACTGGGTACGGTCACTGAGTGATGCATGTCACAAACAGAGAGAAATTACTTCTTCATAAACTGTCATCTGTGCCTCCCGTAATATATGCGTTTAACGCTTATAAACAGAATATATTGTTAGCGTCCGCACAGAAAATGCCAATCAGTAGCTATATTCTTATATTCTTTGACGTTACTTTTACTTTGGTTAAAAGCAAATTACAATTTCTATGAAATTCAAAACTCTAAATATAGAACTTTAAAGATCCAGGAATAGCCTATGTAACTTTGTTAAACCTAGAATAATAATAATAAAAAATATATATATATATATATAATACATTTTTATACATTCTAAAAAAAAAAGTTAATTGTTGATTTTCCTATTGCTGCTCGAAAATGCAACTTTTTTATGTTTAAATTTTTGGTTTGCCGTAGAATGTTTTATGTTATTTTGCGACAGTTATCGGAATAGTTGACGTTGTGTAATATAACCTGGCTAAAGTAACCTAGGGCAGACTTTTGGCATGGCAACATCTTTCTAATTTCTCTATATTTCAAAAAACTACTAGAAACAGGGAAAAAAAGTGCTTCAAGGAAAGTGGAAATAAATGAATTACTGATATATTTAACTTATTTGTTAAATTGTGAGGCCATACAGAATGTTAGAAGACAAAGCTTGATGTGATTGCTCCTATTGTAATCATATCAACACTAGGGTGTTCAGGAGTCTCCCCTGATTGGCTGAGACCTCAGAATTATCATTCCGGGGTTAAGGCAGCCCATTGCGGGACTGTCCTGGGGATTCCAGGACATGTGGCACGCTATATGGGGAGTGTCACTGTGAGTGACTATGATAAGTATACTAAGGTGACCCGACACAGCCGAGCCTGGGGAAAAAATATAAGCGATCAGGTTCTCTTATTTAAGGATGGGAAGTTGAGCGGTTCTCATTTCTCCTACTTTTCCTGAATATTCATACTTCTGTTATACGTTCTTTAATTAATTTTGTTTCTCTAAAATCCTCTATAAGTTTCACAGGTAACCCTGATGTGAAAGCCCCCTACGCTTTGCTTCTGGAGGGGCCAACAAAACATTTTAAAAACATGTTTATGCTTCAGAGACACTTGGTTTCTCTTAATTTTCCATTAAACAGCAACCCAGGTTCGCTAAAGAAAAGTAAAGCGGATTTCATATTGTTCTTTAATTATTGCACCAACTAAAGAAGGGCAAAGTAATTAGAATTACATGTTTAAAGTTTGCTCTAGTTTAGCAGTTTCCGCGTGGCACTTTATAATAAATTATAGGGTTACGCGTACTAAGCTGCTAAGCTGGAAATCACTTTACATTGAATTCAAAGAGAGAGGAGCTGATTTGTTTGTGATAGAATTGCATTTGGCAATTTAAATGCTGAGCTTTTAAAATAGGTTATTGTTTATTTCAAGTACTTCTATTAAAACACAGATATTCTAATAAATTGTTCAGGCACACCGACAGTTATGTTAAACTAATGTTTGTGGGTTGATTAAGAGTACCTAATATTTTTTTTTCCATAAAAGCAGTGTTTGTTACAGAATACATGGCAATTTAATATGTGTTAATTATAATGAAACAAAATAGCAGGTTTAGAAGCTGCCGTTCCATGCGTCGTTGGCAAATTGGTTCATCGTTTGGAGGCAGAAACTTTTAAAGTGTAGAAAGTTAGTAGTGTGCTCCAATAATGGCTGGATTGGCTTTATTTATACATGCTATCATGGCAACTTAGGGCATGGACGTCCACGACTAAGGCTCCTGTCGGGCCAAGTAAGTCACTGAATAAGCAGATAAGATTCTAGTGATTAACTTTTATTGCCCTTCCTACATACAATAAATATTTGAAATGGTTTAGCAGGTGAAACCTCTTCTGTGCTGCTGCATCCTGCAGTATGGAGAGCTAAAAGCGTTGCTGCCTCTGCGTGATGGAATGGATCACAGGCTCATATATCATAATGTTACATAAAGCTTTATGGAGACTGTCAGAGTAATAGAAGAGTCACCCAGAAGAGTCACTAACTTTTTTAAGCACCTGATATATTTATATTCACATTGCACTGGTCTTCTGTGAATTCTTTAAACATACCTTCTGCGAAGACAAAGGAAACGTACGTCTCTTTAAGGAAAATACAGAATATTGATTCCTTTTGCTCGGTGACATTGTAAGCTACATGAAAACTCAAATATAACGCACTTAATGAATAAAACTGATCTACCAAGCATAGAAAACCATGGTCAACCACACACACGCATATGATCAGTAAGCCACAGGTTCCCAGCAAGCTCATTTTAATTCCAACCTACTGCTTCCTACAACGGTCCCTAATAAACTACTATGGAGGCATTCCATTGAATTATAGGATTAATATATCACATAAACTACATATGTATATATATATATATATATATATATATATATATATATATTTATTTATTTATTTAAACCTCTGTCTATGGTTTGTGCTGCAGTTTGTTATTTCTGCAATAAAACTGGTACAAAAATTACACCTTAATGACAGTATGTTTAAATACGGTTTAAGAAAAAAAAATAGTTTTTCTGATTCATTTATTCAAGAAATACAGTTTTGTCACAAACGCTAATTAAAACGGCTAGAAAAATTACTGCTGTGTAGTTGTAAGCAGTTTCTTTTGATGTATGGGACAATTATAATTGGATATAACCTGTGTGAGAAACAGAAGTTGTATCCAGTTTTACCATATAAAAAGTCGCCAGTGGTTTAGTTGTTTTCAACTGCAAAAGAAAAAATGCTCACAAATTGGGTGGCATCTTGTTAAGAGTAGGGTAGACCAACAAAACCATTAAGAACACATAGACAGAAATGCCCCCTACCTGTCCTGTAGTTGCCCTGGTCTGCCAGTGTGCATTATCTCAATCATAGATGTATTGCTTGGTTACCACACCAGGGTAACAATAACAGACTGATATTTGCCAAGAAGCTGGTCTCAGTACCCTACAGAGATCAAAGGGAACTATTTTCTTTTAACCCTCGATGCCAGATGCTTGGGTACACCCAGGATGACCTCAGAAAAGACAACCACTTGTTTAGACCAAGCTTTCATGGTATAGGGTTAATCTAGAACTATAAAAAGAACAACAGATACAAGATGGAACCTTTTACCATTTCTCCATTAATAGGCTTATTCTAGTCTCTAGCCACAATATAATCATACATTCTGTCCTTAATTAATCTTTTCACGATTCCACCCTGCATTCCAGGCTCCTGTATTCTTTATAATAGCTGTGCTGTCATTTCCACTTTCCGCCTGTAGTGGCCGCTCTACATACTTTGGAATTCTTGCTCCATTCTGATGGTGTCAGCTGGTCTCGTTATGTTGAGCAGCCCTTTAAATACCTGCTGCTTATTACAAACGGGGACTTTGGGTTGGGTTTATGCCTTGTGGTTGTGGTCTGGTTGATCTGTCTCTCTGTTTCACTGTTTTTCTTCCTCTTGGCTATCCAGCCAAGTGCCCCGTGCGAAGGGCTATATCCCACATGTGTTATTCGTCATGCATCGTTGGGTACAGAGAGAGTCCACAGCTTCCCCTGCAGCGAGGCTCTCTCCCCGGCCTCCTTGCTCAGGTTGTGATAGAATGCAAAGGCCATAATATGGAGTCCGTAGGGATAATCTCTGTGTTAGAATTGCTGGCTGAGTGTCAGATGGAGATATGTGTAAATCTGTAAAGCTTGTGCTTGGGTGTAATGCTAGAGCTACGAAGTCCAAGACTGTTTCTGTGCAAAGAAAAGCTTTAAACCAGAACATCTCACTAAAGTGCAAATGCAGAGGAGACTTTGAGGGACAACTTGTGTTTTTTATTCTGAGGAAACTGGACACAGAATTTAATTTTGTCTATTAAAACCCTTGTGCCAATAAAGTGAAAATCCTGGCTGGGGAACCTGATTACAATAGAGGTTCTACTTGTCAATTCCTCTTCCCAGTAATCCTGGGGATGGTAAATCCGAAATACCCCCGGAACCCTGCAGATTCTGAAGCCCTTGTCTTATGATCTGGAAATGGCTGCTGCATCAGGAGAGTGTTCTGAACGGGAAAGAATGTCTTAATAAAGAAGACATAACTGTCAAAGATTAGATTAATATCCCTAAATCTATTCATGCTCTCAGGACTACTCTTACCACTCACAGCAGTCAAAACGTTGCATCTGTAAGACCCTCTCTAGGGATTTGTGCAGTCGGGACTACAACTCCCATCACTTACAGAAGTATAAAGGGTGACTCTAGTACACCATAAACAGCAAGAAACCCTTTAGGTCCAGGCTCCTGTATTCTTTATAATAGCTGTGCTGTCATTTCCACTTTCCGCCTGTAGTGGCCGCTCTACATACTTTGGAATTCTTGCTCCATTCTGATGGTGTCAGCTGGTCTCGTTATGTTGAGCAGCCCTTTAAATACCTGCTGCTTATTACAAACGGGGACTTTGGGTTGGGTTTATGCCTTGTGGTTGTGACCTGCTTGATCTGGTTCTCTGTTTGGCTTTTTTCTCTTCCTTCTGTTGCTCCTCTTGGCTGGTGTTTTCTATCTGAGGGTAACAATGCCTTGAGGGATATCCAGCCAAATTGGCATGTGCCAAGGGCCCCGCCTGAAGTATTCAAGCCGAGCGCCCTGTCCGAAGGCTATATCAAGCCTTGAGTGTACCTACCAGCCCCGTTTATAATTACCACCCTCGTGTGTTTCATTTAGCCTATCTGTACCGTCATGTTATTTGTCATGCATAGTTGGGTACAAACAGAGTCCAGCCTTTCCCCTGCAGCGAGGCTCCCTCCCCGACCCCCTCGCTCGGGTTGTGACAATCTTTTAAGCATTTCCGACCATAGATCACCACCCTAGGAGCCATACAGTACATCTGACTCAATCGAAGCCAGGTGTTAGAATAGCTTAAATGTTTTATGCTAAATACGTACAAATTAAAAATCAAGCACACAGCATAAAAAGGACTATTGTTCTGAAGATTCAGTTTATGAATATTTTGATGTAAGTACAGAATATGTCTTCCTAATCATGTGCGATGACAGAAAGGATTGTAGGTTACAATTATTTATAGAATGTAATATTTGAGAAATATGCAAATACGGCAAGAAATCTAGACGGGCAGTCTGTATTTAATATGCCACTTTAAAAGCCGTTAATGTGTTGTGGTGTTCCGTACTTTTTAAATGCAAATAAAACTGACATTACTCTTGTAACATTTTACAGTCGATGTTACGGGAGAGAAAATGGCTTTGACAATATAGATTTGAAAAATTGTCTCTCCTATTCAGAATTCATGAATGACACCATCGCGTGATACATCAAATATACAGCTAGGTTTATATCAAACTAGATTCTGGACAGTATAATGGAGATTGTTTGGTTTATAGATCGTACAAAGCAAATTCATAGTTTTATCATTGCCTTGGGCACATCTGCTGATATTTTTTTGCCATGTGCATACCTCTTCTGCTACAGATGGATAATATGACCTTCTAGCTCTCACATTGATCAGAGGGTTCAAGTCTGCTACCTTAAATTAGACTGTGCAGAATATTATTATTATTTATTGCATTATATAGCATCGTCATAGTCCGCAGCGCTGTACAGCGGGTAAACAGGACATTACAAGTAGTGTTTGACAAACAGCTTACAATCTAGGAGTTTGTGAATATTACTTTAGAGGTAAAAGTGTCAGTCTTAGTGATGGACAAGTCACAGCAGTCAGTGGAGATGAAAAGAGATTTCAATCTCAAAAAGGCACGGTACCTCCTAAAGAAGGACATTCGTGAGGTATGATATATCATTCCTCTGGCATTACCAAAACATGTCTGATCCTATATGGGATGTGGAAAAATCCCAGGCTGGAGACCCAGCGCTGATGAAACCTGGTGACCCGTCCGATCGAACTCCCATACTTTAATGACTGAGCTATAAAGGCAAATTCAGAAGAAAGAGCTCAAGAGGAATCAATTAACTGTGCCCCTTCATAATGTGCCAAAAGTATATTTAGAATAAGGGTAGGTTTACTGCATGTCTTGTATCAGATTGACAACGCCTCCAATTAGATTACAAAAGGGAACCTGCGCTCTTTATTCAGTGCGGTGGCTGTTATATACACAGACTGCCATAGCAGGTAGATCAGCGTCAGTGTAGAGTTATTACCCCACGTCAGTGCCAGCCTTGCACTCATGTAACGGAATGATACCCCTTCTAACAGAATGATACCCCATCTTCTCTGTGATGGAAAGGTCTTACTAACAGTTAAGACAAGTCAGCTCTCCATACCCTGTGTTGTCATTGCTAGACAGTCTTACTTCTCTCCTTCCTAGGAACGTGAAACTGCGATGGGAAAATGCCCTCTTTCGCCACTTTAACCTGATCCGCTGTCTCGTGCTCCTGTCTCCCGTGTGGTGGCTGTCACTGATGATTTATGCATGTAGCAATTAAAGGGGAAAGGAGATCTCCCCACAGATGCTTTTTAGCTCTGCTTTCTGATTTCTCTTGCCGGAAAAATTTAGCAATAGCCTTCCATGCAGCCTTTAAAATCATTCGACTTATGCATTGCTGGATAGCTTTTAATACAGTGTGAATGGAAGAAGATCCATTTGTAGTGCATGATATATCCATCTATAAATCTAACCCATGGTTATGAGGACTGTATGTATGGAAAGAAGAACTTGGCGTGTACCTTCATCTCTGGTCAACAAAAGTAGGTAGAACTTGGGTAGCTAAAGAAAGCCATGCTGGTTTACCTCGCTGGCTCAATTAAAACTATCCACACCACAAGGGATATTTAGTGGTCCAGTTGTGTAAGAGCACCATTGGAACCAAAACCTTTTATTAAGTTTTCCAGGAAATTTCACATACAACATTGTAACTTACATCTATCATATGCCAATGAGACCCTCCCCGTCGCATACAACATTCATTTTATCCTACAACACATATCGGATCCTATGAGTCCTTAAAGCGTTCCATACTTACATTAGAAATGATTGACCGGATCTATTAGGATTTTGATATTAATACCCAGGCTTGAACATATACATACATACCATGTACAATGGGGATACTAGTTGGGACAACAACGAGCTCCTAACTTGAGATAAATGCAACCAGATCTTAGAACCCCCAAAACAGCTTGTAGTTCTGCTTGCTCGCATAACATTTTTAATAGAAAAGATAAACCAAGAAGACAAAGACCCATTAGTAAAGTAACAGGCTTCCAATTCTACGATTTCATTTGAGTCCATCACCACCCAATATAGAGGGCATAGCAATCACCCTCTCCTACATGTAAAACAGTACTCAAGGACTCATTTTACTATGGAAACCCTGCAGACATGAATACCAATGATTTAACATAATTATAATAAAATAAAAGTTTAAAAGAGAAATTTGCAGTAACTTTCACTAGATGTCACATACCTCGGCAAATTGCCTATTTTGTGACAAAAAAATATATAATAATAAAATGAAAAATAAATATAAAACAGCATGAACTGTTACAGTGCAGCTTAGAACAAACAGCAGAAAGACGTTTGAATGCTATTTAAGATTCATTAACTGCAAAGTTCACGTTCAGATGCGCTCGCCAGCCAGGTAAATGTGTTTTCGGATGAAATAAAAAGGACCATCTGTGACCTATATTGTTGTAAAGTAAGGATTGTGAAGAGAAACCAATGTTCTCAAGCAAAATAAGTAACCAAGTAGAATAAGTAAAGAGGGACATTAAAATGTTTGCGGGGTTTAGGAGTCAGGCAGGCAATTGTATGTTCCAGATTTTTAGGCGCCAAGAAGGCTTTCACCTATGAAAGTAACATTGCAAGATGTAACTGTTTTAAAACCTGGCTATCAGTGGACAAGATCATAAGGTTCTTAAATGGAACAGTCTTCCAAAAAGCGGTAGAGGCTAATACTTAGGTAATTTAAGCATGCCTGGGATACGCATGTGGCTCCTGAATCTAAGTACAGACCAACAACTGATTAAGGTCTGGGTCTATACATCCGGAAGAATGTTTCTATGTAAGACACCGACAATAACTGCAATTTAACCCCTTAAGGACCAGGCTCATTTTTCGTTTTGTACCCTGTGGGACCGCAGCTGTTTTGACACTTTTGTGGTGCTTGTGTTCAGCTGTAATTTTCTCCTCACCCATTTAGTGAACCCACATAAGTTATATATTGTTTTTTTCAGGACAAGATGGGCTTTCTTCAGATACCATTATTTTGATCGTATCATCTTATTTACTATAAAAAAAATAAAAAAAACATGGTGAAAAATTGAAAAAAAACACATTTTATGACTTTTATTTGAAAAATCTTTTACTCACCTAAAAAAGCAAGTAAAAAAACTAGCTAAATAGATTCTACTACTTGTCCTGAGTTTAGAGATACCCAATGTTTTTATGATTTTTTGCTGTTTTTTGTAAGTTATAGGGCAATAAGTACAAGCAGCGTTTTATGATTTCCAAATCTTTTTTAACAAATCTGGTCATTCTGCCTCCATCTCCTCTTTGGAATATCTTTGAAGCCGGTTAACTCAATTTAACCCATTTAAACCATATATTTTTGAAAACTAGACACCCCAGGGTATTCCAAATGCTGTTATTTTAACCCTTTCCATGCACCAATTATAGAACTACACTTTGTCAAACTTTGTAATAGTATTTTTTTTTTTATTTTTTTTCCACACAAATTGTACTTTAGTTATAGATATACAGGTTCTGGTATATGCCACTGTCAAACAACCCCCCAATATGTGTTCAGGAACATCTCCTGAGTGCAGTGATACCCGACATGCATGGGTTTGTCGGGTTGTTTGAGATTTAAAATGCCACATTTGGGAAGTGCGCTTTTTTTCTCCGTTTTGGTCAGTCTGGACCTATGCCCTATCTTTGAGCTTGGCCACTCCAATTTACCCCATCAGCCATTTTTTTATATATTAGACACCCCTTGGGTATTTGAAGTGCTTTTATTTTAACTCTTTGTTGAGATTTTTGAGAAATTTTAGCACTTGCTCAAAATAATAAACCTTATTTTTTTATTTTATTTTATCTTTTTAATACTTTTTTATATTTTTTTTACACATTTTGCAATGTACTGGATGGTTCATCTAGTGACATCACTGCATAATTATTTTTAAATGTTAGCACATTTTTTTTATTTTTTTTCCATTTTTTATTTTTTTTTTAATATTTTACTAATCACATAGTGATTAGAAAGCTGGGCTCCATTGACTTGCATGGTTGAATGCAGTACCTGTATTCAACCTGCAAGTGGAGCCAGAGTTCTCTAGAGGGTCTGGAGACCGTCTAGCTAACTCTATCATCTTTATTGTTTATTTTCCCGGACCGCCGCCATCTTGCTTGATGGCGAAGATCACCGGCAGCGGCGGCTGTGACCGCTCTCCGGAGCGGTCACAGCCCACCCAGAGGTAAGTGTTTGGTGTCGCTGGATGCCTCCTGATTGAGGCATTCCAGCGACACCATTTAAGTTTAGGAGGCGATCGTCGATCGCCTCCTAAACGCTTTTAAAACGGGCGTCCGCCGCCATACAATGTATGGCGGCTGTTGACGCCCCGGGGAGGGGCCAGACATGGCCCCCGATGCCGATCTCGGCGTTACTGAATGCCTCGACATCGAGGCATTACAGTAACGCTGTTTAAGCGAAGAAAGTGATCGTTGATCACTTTCTAAGCTTATTTTATTTTATGACGGTTCAGGACCGTCAAAGGTCATTTAGCGACCTTCATGTCATGACGGTCCTGAACCGGCAAAGGTCGCGAAGGGGTTAAAAGACGTCTAAAACCTCAGTTTGTAGCCTTTTCTCCATACACAGGGAGCTGTCTATGGTGTCCTCCTTAGGGTCGATAACTGTCTACCTTACGCGCAGCTACGTCTAAAAACTGGAAATAAGGGAAAGAAACACACTGGTCGCAAACCAACACAATCAGGAAACACAAGATCGTAGCAAAAATAATGAGTATCCTTGAAAAGTTCTGTAAGAACAATGGAAACAAATCTAATTGAATTAACAATGTATCATTAAAAATGTTTTGCATCTGTTTTGGCTGAATAAATTCAAACAGATAACAAAATCAAAAGAACTAGGGTTGGGAACATATGTTTTTATTAAAAAAAAAATAAATAAAAGGCAAATGCTAATTTCAATAAATGTAAACTCCGTGGTTTTGCTTCATTAAGTTACAGTTTGCGGAGATGACTTAATGACGTCCCCCTGGGATTTTAATGTGTTGTTCTGACACACTGGGGGCCGTGTCTGCCATTCCTTCTAGGAGTGATACAACGTTGCTTAGCTTCAGTCGTATTCCCTGAACAAAGGTCGGAAACACGCCGCATCCTATAGAAACCTGCAATGATTTTCCCAGGACCCTCAGGCATTAAGCAGAAAGCGGCTATTTCCCTGTACCAGATGTTATCTCGTGAAAACGAGAAGCACTATAGATGCAGAGGATCAATAAAGCTCAGCAGCAGACTGCGGTTATAAGCATCGCCGTTGTTAATCACGCTGGGGATGTTGGCATTGACGCGTTTCGTGCTTTATTGGGGGCTTAAAAAATAATTTAAGATCTCCTTTTTAAAAAAAAAACCAAAAAAAAAAACCTCAGCTTTCAACCGTCTCAGCTTTGCACTGTTCTACATACAGCATGTTGAGAAGTAATCATGGACTTTAAAGATTCACATGGGGTGTATCTACTGCAGGACCCGACCTTTCAGTAGTTTTACATTTTTCACGACGTGGACGAAATGGGTGGTGGAGATGACCTTTACACGTCACCATTTGATTTATGTGCGTGATATTGTCTTTTGGACAATGTAAGCGTGCATCTGGTTATGCTATATCATGTAATTAGAAGTCCGCAGAGTTCCCTTTCTGTACAAGGAATAAGTCTTTGAGGTGTAGAAGCGGAGAGGGGTCGGGTTTAAATAAACCCCATGCCCCAGACATATATTTATTTACTAGCTGCTTATAAAATCCACAATGTCGCACAGAGCACGTAGCGTGTGGCCGAGTCAGTGGAACGTATTTATTAAGAGGTATTCTTAACGTGTCACAATCACCATGGAAACCAATGAGAAAGGGTTCTCGCTGATCCACAGCAGATTGATCCGCAATTAACGTTATGTGTTGGAAAGATGTCACAGTGTGTGTTTTTTTTGTTATTAACACTTATGTTACGGAACTGTTCGAAAATTAATGTAAGGTTATATCTAGTCGCCAGTTCTTCTAACAGACCAGTCATGCATGTTTAAGCCCCAACTCGGAAAAGAAAAGTAACCCCTTACATATTTTAAAATAGCGTTATCAATCTACGAATCAGCCGTATAAACTATGGCCGAGAGGAAGGAAGGAATAAATTGATCTTGCAGCATTTTACGTCTTCCCAAGCAGTAAGAGTTTTAGTGATGTATCAAGCTTTCAGTCAGGTCCGGCCCGACAATGGAGCCGAGTGGGGCAACCGCTCCAGGCGGCACTTTTGAAGCCCTTTTTTTTTTTTTTTTTTTTAAAGCGAAAGAGAGAGAAAGGGGCGCCGAGTGGTTTTCGCTTACCAAGCTGTCAGTACCCGCTCGGCGCCCCTCTCTCTCTCTCCTCTGCGGCGGGTCTCCCTGTTCGGTCTCGGTGCCGGCTTGTAATGCTGAGTGCCGGAAGATTTCCTCATAGCCGGCACCGAGACCGAACAGGGAGACTCGCCGCAGGACCTCTGAAAGGTAAGTACAAGGGGGGGGGCGGCGGGGGGGGAGAGAGGAAGGGTAGATAAGGGAGGGGGGGCGTCATTTTAAAATTCGCCCCAGGCGGCATTTTGCCTTGGGCCGGCCCTGCTTTCAGTATTTAGTTCCCTTCAAACATAAACTATGTTGAGTTGGTTGCTGCTGTTGTTCTCTATAAAGAAAAACATTTAAGAAAAAGTAGAACTTGAACACATTGTCTTTTACGCGGGTATAGCAACGGGTAGAAAAAGGTAAGTCACATAGTCACACGTTTACAAAACACACTTAAAATCTGTCTAAATATCCTTTCCAAACAAAGAGCTTGGAACCTTTCCAAATTTCCTTCCAACGTCAAGACACAAACTCATTGTAAAAATCAATGTCAAGAGTAAATGTTCCTTTTTGAAACAGGAAGGTATTTTTGAATAAATCTGGCTTTTTGAATTTATTAGGGCTTATTTCTTATCTGGTCTAAACATTTTAAGACCAAAAAAAAAAAGACAGATCCAAACCTTTTCTATCCATATGTTCCGTCCTTGACTTTGCGGAAGCCTAAGTGTTGAGCAAATAGCAGCTCGGAGCAGCCGTGACAGAAGGGCTCACGTCAGAAGTGGCGGTCGGGAGGATAGAAGACGTCTTTTAAGGAAAGTGACGTTAGAGCCACTTCTAAATACCAAATACAAAGTAATGTTTTTCTTTCAGAACTTAAAATCAATTAGGCATGCTGAGATTAGGCCTGTCGCTGCATTCTGAAGCTTTCACAAGGACAGTGAAACGGGGATAGCATATAGTGAAGTTAAATCCTCCAAGTTATTAACAAACAACATAAAACACCCACTTACTATTAACTATTTGTAAGTGAAAAGGTATGAACACGGTACGGAGGGGAAAACACTTAAATGAGTGCTGAAGCACATAAGGTAGTACAGAAATAGTCTGCATACTGTCCATGGCATGGACTAACATTTGTAACTAAATGAGGTTTTGAGTCTTGGTCATTCTAATACGAAGTGACTGCTGTGATTTCAATTTACAGTTATGAATTTCTTATTACATCTTCTGTATTAGAACAGGAGTTCCTAGCCCATTAATAAACTATTACGCACGTGGCAGGGTGAAGTCTGAATTATCCCCGGGATACAGAATAGAACACTGCCTACACGTCCAGATGTTTAGCAAAGGGTAGCGTGCTTGAGATCAGGCCTATCCATAGCTATGGACTACAACTGCATCATTGTAAGGAGAGCAATAACGAATAACGTTAGAAAAACAAGACAATTCATGTTGACAAAAATGTAATATTGTTTCAGTGTCTCTGACATTATCAAGGTTTGTTATCAAGAGAAAAGTGGAGCAATTTCTTTTTTAAGACAAAAGCTTTAGAAACCAATGCGACGTTCTGTTGAATATATATTATATTTTGGGGGGATGAGGACAACTTTAGGTAACATCTAATGCAGTATCACCGTACAGAATATAGTGAAAATAACATATATATATATATATATATATATATATATACATATATATATATATATATATATATATATATACACACAGTGATTGAATGCATGAAAGAAATAGTGATTTCAAATTCCACTTACCCCATTCGAGGACTTCCTTATTTTCTCCCCTAATTAAAAAATATAATTGCCTACCGTTTCAGGATACTGTGTTTCTGCTGTAAAGGTAATTGCTCCAACAATGCATCACATTGCACAATATCCAGGACCTTAGCTTTATTATAAATGGTGATAATTTAATTCATAATTGCCCCATTTGCAACTAAAAATTGATATATTTGGGGCAATTCAGTTGTGATAAATAACCCCCCTTTCCCCTCCAATACGAATTTTTGAGACCTGTTAATCCAACATTGTGTTTTTTTTAAATACAGTAATGTTATTGAACAATAGAAGCAATTTTTATTGTCTTGTGAAATATAAACAATGTATAATCCGTGAGACTTGGCAAAGCTCAATCAATACACAAATTAACAAGAATCCGGTTATTGCTGCTGAGAAAGCATTGTCAGAATATTATCCCGCAAAAAGTTGCAAAGTAACAATAGCACGCTGGCTACTTCAACAAGCCACTTGTGATCGCCATATAATGGCATGTATCGTACTGTAGGAAAAATCATTAGAAAATATTGACATTTCCCAGAGGAGTCCTTGTGTTAAACCTTTCAATCGGACACAGAAAATGAATACAATACGGGCTGTAATGCCGGAGCGAGCCAACATCATCAGCATTTTGAGTGCCAGGGGGAAACCCATTGTTGACAACTTTTTGTTAAAAACACAGTTAAACCAGTAAGTGCGTTGAACTGTTGGTTTTACCCAAGAGATTAAATATAAAAAAGCACATTTTACCTCTATAAAGAAGGTAATAAGTACTGCATACTACACAGTGCTAACTGCTGGGGGGCTTCATTAACCCTCTAAGTCCTAGAGGTGTGAGCAGAACACTGCAAAGTCAAATTATTACATCATACATAACCCCATAAGGTGTGTTAGTTTTA